>VOIT01000029.1:630830-1261661 GCA_031010545.1 Laburnicola sp. JP_R_19
CACCAACATCCTCTGTCTCCTTAGAGACTTGAGGAGGTGGTGCAAAGGCCTTTGGACGGCGTCTATTAACCTTTGGAGAATTGTATGTCTTGTTGGAGTTGCTTTTTGGCTTCGCGCGCGATCCTAGCTTCTTCGCGCTGCACGGCCTTCTCGCGCTGTTCTTGAAGGCGTATTTCTTTGGCCACCTCTCTCATGCGCTGCCTCTCTTCAAGCATGGTAGCCTTCTCCTGCTTCTGCTGCTCCCTATGCTTGATCTCCTCGGACTTCTGTTGTTGTAGTAGCTGCTCGTCGGCATCCTTTTGTGCTTGGCGATCGCGGGCGTCCTTGACTTTGGATGGCGACCAGAATATAGCTCCACCATTATACTCCTGCGGTGCCTCAAGTAATAGAGGCTTGCCACGTTGACGGCGCTTCTTCTCATTGACAAGGGCCCCTCTGAGTCGCTCGTTTTCATGCTGGAGGAGCTGTTTTTGTACAGCCATCACGTGAATCGTCTGGCTTAGCTGTTGGGAGCGTCGATCGTGGATATCCACTACCTGGCGCAGTAATCGCTCAATCTTTCTCCAATCTGAAGCGCTGAGTACGGAAGTAGTACTATCGCTTGACGAGGGCCTCTCAGTCTCCTCTATTTTGAACTTCTTAAGTATAGCCTCTGGGACTAACGGCGAAAGCCCTGTGACTTTAAAAGCCGTTAAGATCGTCTTTTCCTTGAACGTTGTATGCCAGGCCTTATAGAACAAGCGGAAGAAGTCTCTTTTTGTAATCGCGGAGATGCCCTGGCAGCTATACATGAACTCGGAGAGCTCGTTTGAGTAGGCAGTTGATAGAGGCTTGAAAAGGCAGACATCGAGCGGCTGCAAGGTGTGGGTAGCGTGGGGAGGATAGATGGCCAGAAGAAAACGATTGTCGTCACAAAACTTGATAAACTCCATCGATATATGTGAGCCATGGCCGTCAAGGATGAGTAGACGATATGATCGTCTTGCCTTTGCTTTTGTTTCGCGATTGAACACCTGTTCAAGCCATGCGAGCCCTAGCTTGTTGTTGGTCCATCCACTGGGCGATGAGGCAAAGAAGGTTTTGTGCTCTGCGGGGTCGAAATCTTGAAGCCATGAGTCTTGTATCTTACCAGAAACAGCCTGATAAATTAGCGCAGGCGTGAGATAGCTGCCGTCGGCGCAAATACAGGCTATCGTAGTTATCCACTCCCTGCTGCCGTCCTGGAGTGCTTGTTTAACGCCTCCGTGATCATATCGATGGCGGGAGAACACGCGCTTCATTTTTGACAGCACCCCGATTAAGAAGCCTTTCTCATCCATATTGTAGATATTGCGAGCCTCGATATCGTACTGAGTTATCTTCTGGTCCAGGAGCTTAAAATATAGGGCGTATTTGAAGGCAGAGTCAGCTGTGGCGTGTGGAATCGATGCCGGATGCCCATCGAGATACAAGCTCAATGTGATGCCGCGCAATAAAGCGATCAACCCAGTTTTTTCCTGGCTCTTTTCCTGCTATTTCTGCTGCGAAATTCCGTATTATCTCCCTTGTAGGTGGTAGCCCTCGTACACAGAGCTTATATATTGTACGAGCTCAGTTTCCTGTGTAGATTAAGAAGGCGCATATTATCGACTTTCTCCGCATAGCTGCCGATAACCCCGCGGTGACGCTTCGACAGCAACGTTCGATCAACACCGTACTTTTTCGCAGCCTGAGTATAATTAGGCTTCTCTCCAAGCTTCAGCAATTTTAACGACTCTAGGGCAGCCTCCATTGGGTGTATATTGGTGGTGTAAAGCGATTCTGAAAGTACGGGAGATTTGGTGTTGGCCGTGCACGAGGTGGGGCCGTGCACGAGGTGGTGACCCACGGTAATCCAGTAGCGGGACTGACGACGGAATTCAGGCGTCATGTGCAGACGGCTGTCCTTCGCCTTGTCACCACAACCACACCACCGACCCAGGACGCAAGCGAACCATTCAAATATCATTTCAATGACCAACAGACTTTCGTCTATGCCGCCCGCTATCGTGACTTGATACTCTCCGGCTAAGGCGGCGCATCTCCAGCGCCTCCTTTCATGACACCTGCAGGCTGCACCCCGTGTCCCCTTCTACCAAGTCCTCCAAGCCTCGGCCGCTTAACAAACGGCATCGCGAAACTGTGGCTTCCATGAACATGCAGGGTCCACTTTGCTGGCGGGTAAACCAAGGACATCGGAATTCGGCAGCCGCGTTAGGCATGGTGTTGGCAACCTCAAACCCAGAATGTCTTGACAACCCTGTTACAAATTACGCGAGCGCTCTTTCGCTCTTTTGATACAACACCAATGTGAGAAAGCTCACAAGGGTTGTTGAAGTGACGGCACGCGTTTGACCTCTAGATCCTGCAATAGTAGTCGCGATGTGTTTATAAGAGCTGTGCGATGTGCGCCTTTGGGAATCACCTTGACACCTCACTCACTCATTATCTTCTTTTCGCATCAACGCCAGTCGTTACTTAACCCTCCGGATAGGGCATTAATCTTCATTTCTAGCCAGGAAATATTTTTTGGTCCACATACCACGCCAACCATCCACCTGGACAACCCATCGAACCATCATCCGCAAACATGTACACCAAAACCCTCACTTTGGCTCTCCTCAGCAGCATCGCTACTGCGCTTCCCTCCATCACCCCGCGCCAAAACGCCCCCTGCTTCGTAATCGGCAACGAGGAGCTTCCCAAAGAAGTCGCAGATATCGCCAACAACCTCGCAGACAAGGTGACCTGCTCCGGGGACGTCACCACTATTGAGAACGTGCCCGACGTTACCGCCGGTCAAATAACCTTTTCGGATTTCGACTTCAGTAAATCGGACCAGTCACCCCTCGAGTTCGCGCTCGACATGTTCCGAACTACCGACCCACTCGCCGAGAACGACCTCGAACTGTTCCAGGATGGGCTAAACGCTTATTTCGCCACTGAAGCGGGTATCCGCAGTGTGGGCGGGAACCTGGCGATCAAGGTGCCTAAGTTCTTCTTGCAGATGCAGGTTAGCAGGATTCAGACGGCGCAAGGAAACCCGCCTGAGGCAGCTGGTTCTCAGGTCGACCACCTCAGGGACAAGGTTACTAGCAACGGAGCGGGCGAGGACCAGGCGCTTCTGGACCAGGTTATTGCGCTTGCGGCGAAGCTGGAGTAGGGTGCTGGGAGAAGTCGAGAGGTTGGTAGACAGATACGGGGGAGATGTGTGTTTTATCGACGGATGCGAATAGAAGAGAGAGATGGTGTGTGTGTCAAGATCGCTTCAGGTTGGCGACAAGATATTAGATGATCTAATATATGTGTTTATATATGTTTCGTTTTCGCATAGTCTGTTTCTTGCTCTACATCCATGTCTAAACGCTGTAAAACATGTTTTCATCGGTGCAGCGAAAATAGGGGAGATCGCCGTCCAATAGATACCGTCTATACAAGCAAGAAGCATACTTGTCGCGAGCATTTTAAAAAGACAAGAACAAAGAAGAAGCGTGTTGCTGCTGCCGTCAAGTGCCAGTGCGCCATGCTGAGATGGAAGCGGCTCGATACCGATGGATGCATCGTACCCTTCGACTTTGTCGGTGTCTTCTAGTGAGATTGTTACGCCGTGCAGCGGCCCCAGAGGCGGATTTCTAGAGTCTAGGTGGTCATCCAGCTCTTTTGTCATCTTCAATGCGTGGTTGAAAAAGATCTCGGTTAAGCAATTCGTCAACTGATGTGCTATCGCAGCTCTCTGTCGTTCGTCAACCCTGAGCTACTCAGATTACTCCTCTCAAGCTTGGATGAATGCGAAAATAAGCAATAACCGCAATCATACAGAGCCCAACGTCCTCGTATTCGCTCTATGCATCGAGCCTGTCCCAGTCTTCGACCAAGAAGACGCGGAATTGCAAATCACTAGAGCTCCACATACCCTAAATAATGCCCTTGTAACATCTACGCACTTCACCTCCCGCGATCCGATGGCCTGGCCCCATGCCGTAGCATCGGAAACTTCAGTAAGTCTCAGCTCTTCTTTACTCAGCAAACCACACGACCTCGGCACATGCATATAACTCGTTTTGTGGCTTCCTGGCAGTTTTTCGAAAGAGATGCGCCATTCTGACAGTACGCGGGTGTTTTGCCCGTCCTTCTTTTGCCAGGGGATAAGTTACCGTTTAGGCGGATGTTGGGGAAGGTCAGAAGTCATCACGGCGGACGTGGGTTTGCGATGGCTAATCAACGTCTCCTCGGGATTGAGGGTCACCCTTAGATGCGTGACAAGCGCAGATAATTCCGACCACTAGTTATTTCAGATTTTAGTTGTAGTCGAATAATGGATTCGGAGGGAAGGGCGACGGATTGAGTGATGTATTATTATGTTGGGTAAAGGTGGAGCCGAGGCCCACTGAAAACGGTTAGCGTGGAGTGCAGACGTGGAGGAAGTTGGAGTAGAATATGCGATCATCTATTTTCATTCATTTATTTATATCTGTTTATAGTCAACCTAACCTTTTACAGATTATAAGACTTAACAGCAAGCACAACTAAGGTTTAACAGCCAAAGTATGTAAAAAAAAGCGCGCGATTGGGATCAGCCACAGTGGGGAGCCGAAGCATGACGCGAGCGATCATCTATTGTGCGGCATTGCCTGCGCGCTGATGTGAGTCTTATTTGCGGTTAGGTCTATCATTTGATGCTTCGAATTATTCTAGGAAGCCTCTAAGGCTAGATCTCGTGTGCTCCGGTGCATACATCCAATGGCTTACCGACTATTATATATCGTATCTCAGTAAGGTGTTACAGGGGCTGGTAAGATCATCGGACGTATAGCATCTGCGGTTGTGTAATGTTTTGTAAAGGTAGCGATTGGTAGACGAGACCATTCCCAAGTATGTCTACCCCCACATGCAAAGAAACTGAGGATGCAATCACGAAGAGCAGAAAGACTGACGAGATGGAGACCAAATACCATTAATCGATGTACCTAAACCTTCCTAGCAAAAGCCAAGAAAAACACTCGCGCAAATTCCAAGTACAAACAAAGAAAACAACAAAGCCGAATACTCCATCCTTCGCAGAAGCACCCACATAAATTCCCAGCGTTGACAACGTACCGTAGCGAGTACGGCCGCAAGTACGGCCGAGCCGTGCACGGTGTATAGAGTGCGCTTTCAACCTTGAAATTAGCCAACATACAATCTGTGCACGGCTCGGCCGTACTTGCGGCCGTACTCGCTACGGTACGTTGTCAACGCTGTAAATTCCCACGTAAATTCCAAGTACAAACAAAGAAAACAACAAAGCCGAATACCCCATCCTTCGCAGAAGCACACATTAGAATTCCCACATAAATTCCAAGTACAAAGATGATCACCAACCAAACAGCAACAGTCTCCCGAGGCAAAAACCAACTCGCGTACCTAACCACCAAGATAACCACCCACTACTCCATATCATAGGAGCCGATCTGCTAAAGACTTACGACACTTGTGCTCGCCCGCCCATTAGGGCGTGTTGAGCATCATCATGTCAGCTTCGAGACCGAGCCCCCCAGAGCTCAAGCATACACACCGTCTTGACTCTCCGCCACCTTGGCGGATAAAGTCGCTGAGCGGCGCGCAGCAGCTTGTGCTCATTTTTTCGATAGAGGGAGTCGTGGGTGGTTAATTTTTCTGTGGTTGTCGGTAGTTGAGAAGGGATTTGTGTCGGAGAGGCATTGTGTCGGTGGCGATGAGGGATGTCCTGGTGTGTGGTGTGGGACTTCGTCGTGGCGCTCTTCGCGAAGTGGGAACGCATTCATCCTCGTATAAACGCCATGGGTCGAATGACATCTTCCTCCTCAAGTGTCATCAATGGACACCAAAACGTCATCGTACAGTATCGAGCAAGGAAAAGAAAAGTCGTCTTCGTGCAAGTGCCGCTGAATCCAAAAAAGGCATGGAAATCGCCGTGAAGAAGAAGG
The DNA here is from genome assembly GCA_031010545.1 of Laburnicola sp. JP_R_19. Lineage (NCBI taxonomy): Eukaryota > Fungi > Ascomycota > Dothideomycetes > Pleosporales > Didymosphaeriaceae > Laburnicola > Laburnicola sp. JP_R_19. The sequence continues at coordinate 636,794 of VOIT01000029.1, forward strand.
AAAAACTGGAGCTTGTTAGCTTGATCGCAATCTTCGGGGATGATGGCACTTACAATGCTCAAATTGGGCCAGAGTTGAAAATTCAAAGAACCTGCGCCTCGTCCAAATCGTCCGTCGTAACTGCTGCGTTGGCTGACCCTTGAAGCGATGGGCCTGAATGCATGTCGGCGGCAGGATTGGTCTCGTCATTAGCTTCTGCCGCAGCTTGGGCGGCTCGAGCTGCATACTGCTCGAGAAGCGACGGACCTGCAGACGTGAAGATGCCCATGGGTGTCGAAGAGGGCATTTGGAGAACGGGCGGGGTCTCGAAAGACAATTTGTTGTTCCCCGGAGTAAAGAACCCGAAGGATGAGCTCGATGGTCCATTTTGAACCCCGCTGAAGGAGAAAGTCGGTGGGGCAGGCGAAGGGGCTTGCGAACCCACTGTGTTGAGTTGCGGGGTGGAGAATCCAAACGACGAGCTCGCTGCTCCATTTTGTAATCCGTTAAACGAGGAAGCTGGTGGGGTAGGAGCATTCGGTTCTTCGAAGGAGTTCTCTTCGGCTAGGGGAGCAGCGTCGGAAGAAGGCTCTTGATCACTCTGGGCAACGTCGGCGGTGAAGGTCGTTGTGGAAGGAGTATCTGTCTCGAGCTCGGGCTCGGGCTCCTCATGAGGTAGAGGGGTAACCATTCCTAACAACAAGGAACTAGGGAAGAGAGGGGTTGGCGGACCTTCTTCGGGCTCATTGTTGGCCGATGGAGCGGAATCCGCCGCATCATGGAACGTGGCTGAGGAATCGTTGACGATAGAGTCGAGATTGTCAAGGGCTGTCGGATGATTGTCGGGCGCGTCGTTATCGTTATTATCATCATCGCCATTCGTGCCCTCATTGCCATGGTCCTGGTCGGAGTCACCAAAGATATTCTCATCATCGGATTCGAATAAAGAGTCAAAATCCTCGTTGTGGGAATCAGAGTGCTCGTCTTCGCTGTCATTCTCTGGATAGTCATTCTCGCTATCCGAGCCTTCATCTTCGCCATTATCATCCTCATCGTCGTCGGGGTCATCTTCGTCATCATTCAAGAAGAACTCGGGCTCCTTCTCGTCGGGCAGAGGAGTACTAATGCCTAACCAAAGAGCGCGATCAGAGGACAAAGAAGCCTGGACAAGTCGGGATTCCGTGTTCACAGGAGCAGCAGCAACGAGTTCATCTTCTTTCAAGTGAGAAGAGGGTGAGCTAAGCGGTCGGAAGTCCTTGTTGACTGGAGCAGCAACGGGTTCCTCTTCTTTCAAGTCGGAAGAGAATGAGCTAAGCCCGTCAAGTGCGTTCCGAAAATCCTTCTCCATCTGCGACGCCCAAGGGATTTCCTTGCCAAGTTCACCGTTGAACTTTTCTTCGACCTTGTCAAGAGCGGCAAACACATCTTGCTCGAAGGACCCATCAAGCGAAGAAACATGTGATGGGAGCTCATTAAGTTGACCCAGAAGTCCGCTATCGAAACTCTGCTCGAGAGACGAAATCCGCCACACAATGCAAGTTGGGGTATACCGGACATTGCGTATGATTTGACAACGGCTTGTTCTTGGTCTTCGAAAATCGGTCCAAACGTTGGCGCAACTAAGATCTTTACCACGGGTGTAGCACGTGAAGTCGGGTTGCACACTTCCTTTTGGACAGGAGGAGGGATGTCGAACAGGGCCGTCAGGCAACCATCGATGATATCGGGAAAATGGTCTGTGGACGTGACCGGAGCCTCAGGGGCCAAAACAGTCTCTTCTTGAACCTCTGTGAGGGGAATGACGTGTTGCCGAATCATGTTCTGCTCAATTTCGGGATGCAGAACTGAGGAGAACTCCGTAGAGTTCTTGATCGACAGTAGGTTAGCGACTGTCGTGGGGAAAATCTTAGTCGCTTTCACTAGCGCAGAACCAATGGACGAGCGCGCTCGAGTGCTCTTTTTGAGCTTGGGGACGAGCTTGGGACGAAGAGGCGGTTCTGAGGCAGTGGAAGCGACCTCTTGTGTACCTGGAACTTCAGGAATGCCGGCAACCTCATAAGTAGTCGAAACCGGAAGCGGACCGTCAACTACTAGGGTGGCATTTTCGTCGCCGAGCGTGAAGCTCCTAACCGCTTTATGAACGTCCAATATCTTAACGGATTGGCGGTCATTTCGAGTCGTTGGCAACGTCAACCGTGTGGTGGAGAAGTCGAAAGCGTCCGTAGTCGGCAGCGTGAAGGTGACGATAGGTTGCTGGGCTGGCTCTTCGCTATCTGGAGTAGATTCCTCGACCGTAGGTTGCTCACCATCTGAGACTGGCACGTCGTTGGAGGACTGCACTGGTAGGGCAGAAGAATCGGTTGCATCACCTGCCTGAGAGTCAAGCTCAATCTTCTCTTCGACAATCGGAGTCGTGACTTCAGAAGATGGCTTCTGCGTATACTCAACAGTGTCTTTGTCGGAGGGCACGGTCAAGGAGTCGGATTCAATAGGCGGCGTGGAAGTAGTGGCTGGCTGCTCTTCCTCAGTGGCAGGGGTGTGAGAGGACGCCTCTTGGAGATCAGAAACGGTCTCTTGATCAACCGCCACAGAATCCTTGGGCACACGGGAGCGACGGGCCTTCAAGAGGTTCAATGGTTTGAACGTAGGCTTATCCTTCCGAGCAGACGGCGACGGGGAGGTAGGTGTCGTATCGAATTGGAATGCGGCGCCGTCGTTGCCGCCAAACTTGAACCCAAGTGCAGCGTCGCCGTTTGAAGTTCCGCCATTCGAAGGAGACGACGGCAGAGTCGACGAGGTGCCCAAAGCAGATGCAGGCGAATCCAACAGCGATGAACCTTCGGAACTCTCCTCCTCCTCCAAGAGAGAAGGTTCTGCTTCTGCAATTGTTGGGAATAGCAGAGCACGGGACTCGGGATCGCGAAAGAGCTGACGAGAGCAAGCTCCTGTTGGGTCATTGGCTCCTCGGGAGCGGTCTCCTCGATTATGTAGGCCTTACCGCCCATAAATATGGCGTCGAACGTCTTGCCGTTCTTGACAATACCTTGGTGAATGGTCGGACCTTTCTTACCGCCATCGCTGTAGATGTAGCGGGTGTTGTCCTCGATGCCGGCCTTCATTTCATCCACAGACAAGACGAGGCACAATAAGGTTGTGTGGACTGGACCAAAACACCACGAAATATCCTGCTTTGCTGCTTCGGTGGCAAGCTCTTGATGGTGTTGGAAGAGATTGCGAAGCGACCGGTTGACGTGCTTCTGCTCGATATTGCCATATGTGGCCGCGTTCAGGATGGGTCCAGAGTAGATCTGGTCGATAAGTTTCTCGTAATGGATGCGCATTTTTGCGGGGGACTCGGCCATATCGAAGTCGATAGACGAGACCGTTGGAAATGGACCTCCAGGGATACTGCGAATGGACGATGGTGAGTTGAGATTCGAGTTGCAGTTAACGATGTTTACTCACCGGTTGAAGGTTGAGGGCAGTATGAGGTGTGCGGTGGGGGAGAAAAGCGGGAAGCTTAAGAGCACAGTGTTGAAAGCTAGGAGCTTCAAGGTGGTGCTAAAGCTTGGAGGCGATGGAACCGAAAAGTTTCTTCTCGAGGTTGAGACAATTTTTCAATGTCGGGTAGAGAGCAGACCTCGAGGCGTGGGGGAATTTATTTATATAGAAGGTGCGAGCAGTTGCGCGCGCGCAGTGTTAGTCAGGCTCGACGCGGAACAGTGAAAGTAGGGTCACGAGCGGCCGCGAATGCAGTGTGCGTGCATGTGGTGAACAGCCCGTCTTAGCCTATTCGGGAAGGGAAACAGCGCTGAAAGGTGAATCCCAGTCCCATGATTCGTTATTATTGGCTTTCGGTAGAGGAACGGAGACTTGCTGCGGCGATGAGACCGGGAGTGTACATGTACAGGTGGATGCATTGTGCAGTGACTAGCGGGCGCCGTCTTATCACCAGAAAAAGGTGTTTCTACAGGCATGGTTGATAGTTATTAGTTAACTATGCAAAAGAGAAGACTAACAAGACCTGTTGGATGACTATGGTTCCCCCTATAGTGATGTCACTGCTTTGGTACTACATTTCCAGGCGTCATACAGTTTCTTGACAATACCCTTACTCTATATTATTCTCCACTTCCATCTATTTCACTCGGGAACATGTATATATACAACATTCTACTGAGCTAATAACTTTAACTCACGCCCTTTAAACCTACATCAACACAACACAACGCTTGCTTCAACAAGCATTGTAGCTCAAAACCGGGATCTAGCAGTAGATCAATCAATCCATTGTAGGGGGACAGGCAAACACATGTCTAGTCCCTCCACCAGCTCCTTCCGCTCCAACACCCGCAATATCCCGAGGTCAGCACAGCCCCACGTATCCCCTCTTCCATCTCCACCCTCTCAATCGACGCAGCCAATTTCCATCCCCCTATCTCACGCGCAAGACACACACATTGCAAATGACCTCTCCTACATGCCTGCCTGTTTACAATAGGTAGAACGAGGACGTAATGCCACAGACAACCAACACTTTGGAAGGCAAGGCGGCGACTTTCTACTCACCACGCAATGTAACATAAACCACAGATCCCTAACCGCTAGAGAAGCACTATATTAAACACACGAACCTCTCGATGCTCTATTCACTGAACATGGGAAGCCAAACTGTGACGGATTTTATGTGATTACGTCAGCGCCTTGGCCCGTGCTCTACTCAGGAGTATACGAGGCTCCCATAGCTCAATAAGCCAGGGGTCCTAGTTTCCGACACCCCCATGTTTCGGACAGCCCCACAACCGCGCCTCCTCATCATACACTACAACCGAATATAAGTTCTTAAAAATTCAATTCTTTATTAATTTTAATTCATCTTTTTGCATTATTTTTTCTATCTTCTAATAGCTAGATATATAGAGGGCGACGTCCAAAATGCACTCGCAGACCTCAAATCTAGGGTTGCTTTAGCCACTGCTGCTGCTCGGCATAGGATACTATAAAACACTCTTCGCAGCCGCTTTAATAGTGCCTAACCTCACCAACACGCTCACGACAGTGAACAGCGGCTTACAACTATTTAAGAAGAGCATCTAGAGCACTAGATTCTCTAGCAGGAGGCCCTTGGTTACGCGCCAACGCATGCGCAAGTGCGAGCTATTGCAACTAGCGTGCTTAAGCAAGAGGGTGACCACAGGAACCTAGGGAGGAAGTAGTCTAATCATGCGGCGCCACCTAGCCATTAAGACAAAGTTAGGCCGCTAGACTAACTAGGAACGCATAAATGCAGCTACTCCAGATAATATCAGGCACTTGTTCGACCTGTACGGGACCGTGAGCTGGATTCCCCCCCGACGGAGGTACAACGCCGACGAGGGCGGCATTATGGAAGGCCAGGGTATTAATGGGCTTGTCATTGGCTCCTTGCAGGAAAATCCGAACTCTATACTAGTTAAGATAGTAAATGCCCGTACTTAGACCTCTGTAATAGAGTGTATCTCCGCGCTTAGTGTCGCTCTAGACCCCCTTGTCATCTTCAAGGCTAAAAGCATCCAGGAGCAGTGGTTTAAGCAGGAGTTTTTGGCTTAACATCCCAGCTAGCATATTACCTTCTCGCAAAATAGATGGACAAGTAACGAAATTGCTGTTGAGTGGCTGGAGAAGGTGTTCTTGCCCTAGACTGAGCCTGACAATCCATCCAAGGCACGGTTGCTTATTATTAATAGTTATAGCAGTTATACCTCGGACGAATTTATAACTACATGTTACCTAAATAATGTTTACTTGCTCTTTTTGCCTGCCTATACTTCACATATACATTAGCCTTTAGATCTTAGTTGTTTCTTAAGTCTAAAGGCAGCGTATTAGCGGTTCCTCGGCGAGCATACAGCTCTGACAGATGCAACGAAGGTTGGGAAGGCTAGATTTCTTGAATTTTATGCAGAAGCGCGTAAAATCGGTCTTCGAGAGCAGTGCGTACGAGCTGGGTGGAAGGCGACAGGGCTGTATCCTAAGAGCGTGGATAAGCCCTTGGGTTCTCGGTGGGTCGTAGTGCGCCAACGGCCGTTGACCACCCCCTCTTCTACTATAGATATCAGGACGCTAAAACGCGGTGGCGACATTGTGAAGCTATTTTCTAGGAAGAACAGCTCTCCAGCTACGCGACGATATATTCGGCTTGCTGCCATAGCGCTGGACCGTATCGCAATAGAGGTCTCTATAAAGGATCATGAGATTGCTTCCTTGCGCAAGCATGTTGAGCAAGCAAATCCGCCAAAACGCCGCAAAGTCGCAATTAATCCAAACAATCGCTTCGCGAGTCTTGCAGAGGTTCTCTCTTAGACTAATTAGGAGCCCTCCCAACGTGTTCGCAAGGCGAGAAGCCCAACGCAGGAGGTGGAGGAGAGTTGCTCTGAGGAGGAAGCGGAGCAGGCATTAGTTCAACGTTCGGCACGGGATCGACGACCAACACAACGGTATCTTGCCCGTGATTTAAGTGTAGACAAAGAAAGCGATTAAAGCTCTTTAAATGCAGTTTATTTTGTGTTTTTAGAGATTTATTTGACAAAGTTGTGAACACATTCGTAACCAGGGTGGTGACGGCGGCGGGGCTTTGCAGGGTGTCGGAAACACGGGGCTGTCGGAAACTAGGACCCTTGGCTTAGTTACAAAAAAACAATTGCCTCAACTTTCAACTAAGGATCTCAACGATCCAACACAAACTAAACAACTCCCCTAGAACAACCATAAATCCCTTAGAAACTGCCCTTTTATCACACAACGAGATGATCGCGTCTTCTAGATCCCACCACATTACTTCCCCCACACCTATCACCCTGTGTCAAATAACCCTAGATGCCTACCGTCTCCCTTCTTGCGCTCCACCCCCTTACCAACCTACCTGGGCACGTACATACATACATAATGTACTTCCACCTCCAAGGCAAGGCTAGCACCCAGTAAAATCAATCCCATCGCCTACTCCCCTCCGTCTCAAACTTCAAAAAGTCGTGCCCACCAAGGCTCAAGCAACGCTCCATTCCAATCCATACCATCCATAAAAACATCCATCACCCTCCCTTCCCTCTCATTACTAACTAAAAAACAAACTCTAAAGAAAATTCCCCTAAGAACTCCTCAACAAACAACAACTCCCATAATGACATCAACGCAGCACCACCTACCCCACCCAAAAAGAAAAAAAAAGGAAACCCCCACACTCAAATTCTCAGCACAGGCCCAAGTGTCTTCTCCGCCATCGCCATCATCGTCACCAGGCTTCACTCCAACCCCACGCAAAAGCACAAGAAATCGTATGCAAAATGTCACAAAAAAGTATACACCAACCATCCATCCATTTCTTTCTACACGAGCACGAGCACGAACACGAACAAGAAAACTATGAACTACACTACGACAATTGACCCGCTCTAGAACAGCAAAGAGAAAAGAAAAAGGAGAAGAAAAAATTGAGGGTATACACCATTATCCCATGCTGTGCTGTGCCGTGCCATCCGGCCCGTCCAGGCATTCAGTCAACCAACCACCCACCCACCCAACCAGCCATCGAACGCCTTCTGACCCATACTGAAAAGAACACCCTCCCCAAGGTAGACGAGCAAAAGAGAGACAGTGCGTCAAGTGCATGCGCGCTACACGCTACGCTGAACCAAGTAAAGAAAAGAAAAGAAAAGAAGTGTATGCCCCAAAGACTATGAAAACAAAAGAGAAGAGAAGAGAAGAGAAACATCCAAGCGGAATGCCCACCACCGAACCAACAAGAATCAGCTTCAGTCCAGACCATACACACCGCCGCTCAACATGCTCATATACCACCCATATCGACCTCTCTCCCAGGACCCCACGACCTTAGAAACTCAGCCTCTTCAAAGTCCCCGGGACTACCAACGAGCACGCGTCCCTCAGCTTGTTGTTGCTCGGCGTTTTCAAGATCCATGTCCAGATCTGTTTCCTTGAGGATGAGGTTGTCGACATCCATGGCGCGACCCATGCCCGACCTTCTGGTCTTGGGCTGGGCAAAGGGTCGGAGTGGGGCTGGGGGGAAGGCGATGCCTTGCGGGGGTGTGGCCGACATGGGGGAGATAGGCACGTCGTCCTCGGCAACTTTCATGGGGATTTTGAAGAACGAGTCCGAGTTTACGTTGAGGGGTGTGTCGCTTTCGTCTTGCCATGAGCGCTTGTGCAGATTCGCGGGGTTCGGATGTGGGCGCAGCGAAGAGCTCGAAATGGAGGAGTCGGTTGAGGAGGACGAGCTAAAGGGCTGGGTGAAGGCCTCGGCGGGCAGAGGGAATATGTTCAGTGGGCGCTCGCCGGCGGAGTCGCTGCCGCTGTAGAGATGTACGTTGGTGACGGGCTGTTCGGCATAGCCGCCAATCTTCTGCAGGCCGCAGAAGGGCAGCAGCTCGCGCTGGTGCTGGACGTGGGCGGGGACGGCATCGCGCGGCGGCTTGACGGTGTATTCGGTCGTGGTGGCGGTCGAGGAGCCGTTCGGGGACCTCAGGCGCGTGGTCTGCAGCGAGGGCAGCGAGGCCGTCTTGTGTGTCTTGTAGCCCTCGGGCACGCTCTTCCGCACCCGCATGCCGACGCCCAGTAGGTCGGCCTGCACGCTCGCTGGCAACTGCTGGTGCTGGTGCTGGTGCTGTTGTTGATGTTGATGTTGATGCGGACGCTTTGGAGCACTAGCGCTAGACGGCCCCCGCTCGTCGTCGCCCTCGGGAGCGTCGGCGTGGTCGTGGCGGGCAAAGAAGCTGGTTATGGACGGCTGGAACGGGCGTTTGCTCCTGTGTGCCGTCGTGTCGTGGCCGGGTGGCATTATCGTGAGCGGAGCTGGAGATGGGACGACGAGTGCGTCTGAGGGGCTTGTGGCTCGTGTGCCGTCCGCTGGTTGGTGCGAGGCCCGCCACAGCGCACAGGAACGCGGGAGCTGCCAAAGGGAATCGGCTATGCACAGGCACAAGGAGACGGCCGGGGGTGTGCGCTGCTCGCCCTCGGGACTGGGCGTGATCAATAGGAATGCTAATATGAGTATGGGGGCCGTGGGCGTCTGCCGTGGGCGAGCAGAAGTTCGCTCGCCAGAGCGCGTCAAACGTCGAGCGACCAGAGATGGCGGAAGGATTGCGCCTGAGACCAAACGGAGGCTTGTAATACCGTTGTATGCAGGCCCATTCGGAGGGAAGACAGAGCATTGATCTTGTAGATCGGTCATCAACGTGAAATCAGAGCATCGTGAGCACAGACAGCCAAGTAGCGTCGGGATTAGAGTAACCTTGAAATAAACTCGACGCCGGCTTTGCGGGGCTGCGCGTGTTCAAGTGTTGGTGGGTTCGCTTCACTCAGACCTCAGACTTGGGGTCGCGAGCCTGCGCACTGCCTTGGTGGTTTGCTTTGTTGGAACGTGATGCCCTCGCTGTGACCGTGCTAGCGTTCACATGACATTTCAAAGTCCGATGTTTGGGTTCCATTCATACAATTAAGGAGAGCATCGTGGTGGGAACCTCTCTCCGGCAGTGATATCATTCAACTATCATACAGCGTCCAAAACATTACATGTATACCCACACTCCAAGGTGTGCGCCTTCCCTGCAAATTGCGCCAATCGATCCTCCTGCGTGAGCCTTCACGCATCGTCTCCCCCCCGTCCTCGACCGCCACATGACACGACTGATCCTTCGTCTTCCCCTCACGCCGTCGCCATGCTGTTCTTCAATCCATCGGCCTGCCATCCCGACGTCGTCTGAAGGCCGACACTTCCATGTCTCCCATCGCGCCTTCCTCAAGACTGCTGCACGTCGAGCTCCTTCCGGTTCTGCCTCTCCGACCACTTGTCCGCCATCCAGCAGAGCACGCTGACCCCCATGCTCGCGCTCAACAGCAGCAACACAGTGAGCGTGCCGTAAAGCGCAAACTTGCTCTCGTGGCAGAGCGAGCCGAAGTTGCCATTGCCCATGTTGCTGGCAAGCGCAATGTCCTGCTGCATCGGCGCGCTGTTCTTGTACCTGCACGTCCAAGTCTGGATCGTGTCGAGCTGGGCGCGTCTGTTCAGGATGTGTGCGTATATTATGGCAATGAGCGCGAGGAGAGCAGAGGGACCCGCTGAACCCAGAGCGACGAGGGCGCGGAGAGTGTGCTTGTTCGCGAGGTTGACCTAACCATCTTGTCAGAACTGATCCTTGGCCGTCGTGGTCTTCTAGAGAAGCTTACCTTGGGGATGAGCGACATGAGAAGGAAGACGCCAGACAGAACGAGCGTCACCGCCGCCGACGCAATTAGCGCTTTCGTCCCATGTACGTCGAAGTGCAGGGGCCAAAGAGGGAGCCACCAAGGGTTGGACGTCTACAATCGAGGCACTGTCAGTCCATGTCCCAGCTGGCAGCGGTATAAATAGCGTTCCTTACCTGCTGTTTGTTGAAGACATCGAGAGTATGCGCTGCAGTACCCAAAATAGCGATGCTAAACGCAACGACAAGACCGGTGATGACCGTCTGGGCAAGGTGAAGCGGCGCGGGGTTGACCTTCATCTTGACTGTTCTTCTCTCAACTTTCAAACTTGAATCCTTTTCAAGAGATACGTCTTTAACGACGACTGGGGAATGCTATATGTAAAGGATCGACTCAAAAAAAGGGCAGGCGCACAACCAGGAGCACCCAACCACAAAAACCAAGGAATGACTTGAATAAAGAACAGCGAAAACAGAGATCAACTCGAAGAAACAACGCGTTGATATAACTCGAGGTGGATGCCTGAGAAAAAAAGGAGCCTTGTTGTAAGGGAGTTCCTTGCCTTTAAAACATGTTCATAGCCGTCGCCGTTTCATGCGACCAGGCCCACTCCCAGGGCTGTCACCCACGCATAATCCAAAATAAGTACAGCAATATGCCGGATACAATAGCAGGGCGCGAACGTAATGCATGGCGAGCGCCTAAGCTGCACGTCGACGCAGAAATAGGTACCAATTTCTCTCCTCACATGTTCGCTCGTTCCCACAAACTGCAACGCCATCTCCACAGTATGCTTCTTGGGCTCGCACAACGTCCATCATTGGCCTGTTAGACGGCCGAGACAAACTGTATTAAGCACCATGGTTTATTATTGTCCCATTCGTCGCGCGGTGATGAAGGAGCGCACAAATGGCGAATGAAATGCTGTACTGGGGGTGTGCAAACGTCCTGAAACGGATCTGCAGGCATTCGGGCGCTACCAAACGAGAGGTGCCGATGGTGATTCGAAGGTGGCTGGGCGCGTAGATGGGAGCGCTTAGGCCACTTTTGCGTGATTGGTCAACGGGTGTAGCACACCAAAAACAGCAGCGACAATTCGGCACACGGCAATGCACTAGGAAATAGTCTGTACGCGCATCTATGATCTATCAATGGAAGTACGGAGTTCTTGTGACAACAAGTTGCAGTATCCCACCGTTGGAATATACGGTATCTTTGTCCTCCGGAGATTTTAGCTTTAATGACGGCGCCATTACCGACTGGAGCCCTACGTACTACATGTACAGCCAATGTTTGGAATATGCTTTCATACTGTTGTAGCCGCCCCAGATCTATACATTTTACTACCCTAGAGTTACAAGAAATAAGAACCGGCTCATCGAAAGCAAATATCCTACCGAAAGACCATGGCCGAAGGAAGAAGCGCCATAGATGGGTTCAGCGGGTCGTACAAGTTGAAGGTGCCAAGTATGCGTCATTATCGCACTTACGTCGGAACTCCTGTGACTGCCCATTGCTAACTGAAGATAATGGCATATTTGCGAGGTCCCATATGTACTTTCTGTTTGCGTTATTTATTTGCTGTGCTTTTGCTTAGCAACCAAGAGTGCTTTCACAACATCTGGCCTGTCAAGCCACCTGCACTACCGCCAAAGCCCCACTTCCGCCTACCCGAAGTCTGTGATGCCTTTGCCTTGCCCTTTTTCGCTACTTCTAGCGGATGCTCTCTTTCCCATCGTTCATCAGCGTTGAAAGCTGCCATTGCTTCCTCAAGGTTATAATCTGCTTGTTGCAAGTAAAGGACGGCGACATCGTATCTGTTCCGAGGAGCGATTCTCCCTCTAATTAGCCTCGTTTCTTCCGTCACCAGACCCTAGGGCGTGCTTACTCGGCGACCTTGCATCCCACCATAAACTTCCTCACTTTGCCTTTTCGCATCTCCTCCTCCTCGCCTTCTAACGGCCTAGGACTCAGACTAACTCCGCCCTTGTAGTATTCCCCAGGAATTAGAATAGTTCTTCGGCCCGCCAGCAAATGGTCGGCATACAAGCCATTCGTTCGCCGCAGGGCCTCAGCGGGCACGCTATACCGCAACGACAAGGACGCTATCGTATCGTTGTTGGGATCGACAAAGTGCAGCACGTCGAGCACTTCCGCTGGCGCAGTCTTCGATTTCTCTGCCGACGGGGGAAGTATATGGTGTGCAGTGTAGGGCGGTGGCTCATCGTTCACTGTGCCGTCTACTGGTGGCGAATATGCGGGTGGGTCTCGTAGCCCTTGGGGAAGCGGAGAGGGGACGACGGATACTTGACAGAAAGGACAGTAGGTGGCGAAACGAGGGTTATCCGTTATGCACCGGGCACATATTGCTCGGCCGCAACATTCGAGACGGCGCTCATGCTGGCTGGCTTTCTCTGTCTTCTCGTCGTAGGTAGGCGGGATTGAGGAGAGCAATGCAGCGCATGTACAGCAGGCTTCTGACATGATGATGCTACACTAATCAGTAGTAGGGAGAGGATTAATCAAGTGAGGTTCTAATAAGAACACGGCGACGAGGGGCGAAGGATGGTGATCGGAGATAGGAAGGACGTCATGACTAAGTCCATTAGCGCTTCGCGAGCTCGCATGACCAGTAACGAGCCGAACAATATTCGCACAAGAGTCACAGAGGCTTCAAGCCTACCTATTGCGCTCTTACTGATAGCGCGAGAGTAGAGCGCTGGATTGATGTAGAAGGAGCAGTGACTGTCGGCGCAGATGTCGGAGAAGCGCACGAGCCATCTTCGGTCCGTCTATGTAGCCGAGCCGCCCACACCAATGCAGATTTCGAGCTCGAACTTTCTGCTTCGCACCTCAATCGCACCCGCCGACGCCAACTCCACCACGACACTACGAGGTATGTCCTTCTTCCGACGAGTGCCCTTCAGATAGCCAGGAGATGCAGTCGCCTCTCCCCTATGGGTGAGCGCGATACTGCTCGCCTTTGCGACCAAGCTGAAGACCCCTCATGTTGCAGACTGAGGGCACTCTTTTAGCTCAGGCATCTGGAGGCTGACCTGTCACCATACAGATACCTCGATCGCCTTCAGCCATCGATAATCTCCACCTACCGCCAACATGGTCAAGACCTCAGTAAGTCGCAGGCATGAAGTTGTCGAGTAACTTATAATTAATTGTAAACTAGGTCCTCAACGATGCGCTGAACGCCATCAACAATGCCGAGCAGTCAGGAAAGCGCCAGGTGCTTATCCGCCCGTCCTCCAAGGTCATCATCAAATTCTTGACCGTCATGCAAAAGCATGGTTCGTATACACCCTATCTCTTTCAGCTGTATTCCCTATACTCTTCGGGTTGATAACTAGACAATGGCTGTTCGCTCCATCAACCTTTGTCCTTTAAGTGCCCGATATATTAAAACGCGAAGGACTTACACGTCTTCGGATCTATTCATGATGTCTGATGTTTAATTCTTCGCAACATACTGACAGTGTTCCAGGATATATTGGCGAGTTTGAGGAGGTTGACGACCACCGCAACGGCAGTAAGTGCCTTGTTCACGTTTGACATGCATCGCGAAATTAACCATCACTCCAGAGATTGTTATCCAGCTCAACGGCCGCATCAACAAGACCGGCGTCATCTCACCCCGCTACAACGTCCAGCTCCGTGATCTCGAGAAGTGGGTCGTCAAGTTGCTCCCGTCCCGTCAATTCGGCTACATCGTTCTCACCACCTCGGCCGGTATCATGGACCATGAGGAAGCGCGTCGCAAGCACGTTGCAGGCAAGATCCTTGGTTTCTTCTACTAGACTCTTGCGTCACAAGTGGTGCGGTGGGAGTATACCCCGGGCCTAGGGCAATCTTGGTACCCTAGGTAGTTCATCTCGATTATGACATGATAATGGATATGACAAAAAGTCTCACGATGTACATCTGATCGTCTGCTTGCATGGTGCTAGTGTTCGTATTCCTCTTGACATCTCACGTATAAAAGCGAAGCCACACACATACACCGTCTCCTTGTTCTGCGCAGTTACAGTACTGGGTCTTTTGTTCATTCTTCTTGAAGATCCAGCGCCGTTTTCAAGGGTTAGGGCGTGTTCTACAAAACTTTGACCAGACGAGCCAAGTACGTAGGTGCAGTACCACGGACAACAGCATTTGGACACAACAACGCCTATATCAGATTTACACAAGCCGAATCAATCATTACAAGCGACAGATAATTTGGAATATACATACACCCAGGAAGTGGATTCAAATGCGTTTTCGAGAGAGTGCGACAGAGAGGATAGGCTAGCAATATATCTATCATACTGGGAATGTGTATCTTTCCGAGGAAAAGAAAGAGAGAAAGAAAAGAAAAAGGGTTGACGGTCTTACCTACCTACCTACCTACCTACCTACCTACCTACCTACCTACCTACCTATCCACCTACACAGGAACACCAAAATCGTGATTCCACCCACACGACCGTGTGGGGGGTTCCTGTAGTATGAAATTGTTCGCCTGAACAAGCTGATTACTAGAATCACGTTCTTTATCCGCAAAAAGCTGGCGCTGTTGCGATAAAGAGACCAAAAGCCAAGATGCAGAGTTTTCGCTCTGCCAAGACTTGGTCAAAACCTTTCACCCAAACTAAGTACCGCTCAGGCGACTACTACTACTTGTTCAAGCTTGAGGTTTTCCCCTACGAGGTTTTTACTCAAGGTACAAGGCAGCTTGCTAACTCGTACGAGGTCCTACTTCGTACGAGGTAGGGGGAGGAAGACAGTACGGGAGCAGAGCTACAAGGGCGAGGGAGAGAGGGGCAGGACAACAACACCCTCACAGATGAGGGCCGGCTACTATAGGTATCTAGGTGCCTGTAGTAGCAGGTAGACCTATTAAAGGGAGGATGGGCTATGTACAACAAGGCTACTGTGGTAGCCAGCCGGCAGGCACGAAATGCTTTCTGTAAATACAGCTTAGCACGTCCCCATGCCCCATGGGAGGCTAGAACATTACGTTCCTGGACGTTAATCAATACTACTACTACTACTACTACCTATCCACCTAGGGAGCTACAAGCCAAAACATACCGCAACATGAAAAGCCAGCACATATTTAAATCGTACAAGCTAAACCACACACACAAACAATCCAAAAAAAGGACACAAGACTTTCACAAACACTACACCCAAATCCCAAATCTCGATCCCAAATCCCAGCGCCATGCAATGTATTCTGTACAGGAAAAGAAAAAACGCCTTCACTCACATTGATCTCGCTCGTCTCATCCCTCCATCCACTATGCTCAGGTCCGTCCGTCGCTCCACGAGAAATATTCAAACAGCACTGTATCCCCCCCTACTCCCCGGACTCTGCACCGTGCTGACAACCTTCCTCCCCAAATCCTTCAATATATACGGAATATCCCTAATCGTATCACCATGAGGCAGCAAGTCCCACCCACGGGCGCCGTACCGATTATAATTAAGCCACGAGCCGAAGATGAGATAGGTAGCCGTGGCGAGGAAGAGGCTGTGTACGCCGTTAGCAAAAAAAAAAGCAGAGTAAGAAGCCAGCCGGGGTGAGACATTACATGATGATGAACCAGGTGAAGAAGCCCCAATGGCTCCCACCGTCCACAGGCGCATTCTCACACGCATACTTGGTCCGCCATTCCAGCCGCAGCGTCTTAACCTTCTTATTCTTTGTGGGCTCTTCGTCTTCGTAGCCGCAGAAACGGAGACTCGCATTGCTGTCTTCGCATTTGCCTCTGTTCTCGCCATCTCGCTGCGCCAATTTCTTCTCTTCCTTTTTGTCTCCGTCCTTGTCGTCTTTGCCGCCCTCGTTGTCCTTGGGCTCCTCGTGGGGTGCATTGTCCATTTCGTCGCCCTCGTTGCCGTCGCGCTCCTTGTCGCACACGAATTCGATGACGGCCCGCTGGTCCATGCCTCCCTTTTGATCGGCGTAATCCAGGCGGCCGCCGTGCAGTGTGGCTAGAACACCTTCTCGCCCAGCATCCGAGTGCGCATCTGTGTTGCGGAGAAGCTTAAACTGGGCGTCGATGACGCGATTGCGGCCTTTGTTTATTGTATATGTTCCTGCGATGTCGATGGGGAGTATCGTGCTATTGGTCGTTCCCGTGAGGTCCACCGTCTCACGGATGGCGCATACTGCCATACAGCGTTAGTGTACCCTCTTCTTTGCAGACCACACCCTGTGCCGGGACAAGATGAAAAAAAAGAAGACGCACCTCTCGTTCCATGATTACATTCAGTCGCCTTGGTTGCGCCCTTCTTCCACTTCAACTGCGCACACAGATCCACAGTGAAATTATACCGGTCCTCCCGCTCGTTGCTCAGATCCTCATGCGTCCAGTGCACTACGTGCGGACCGCCCAGCTTCTCGAAGTTGAAATGCTGGCCCTGCGCGAGGATGTTGTTGCATTCGAACGAGGCCCACGACGAGGGCACGAGCGACAGGAAGGCGAGGAGGAAGTGTGATGTCCGTGGGGGAGGCGCCATGGTGTATATGGGAGTGTGGGTGTCTCACTCAGACGGGTGGTGGACGTGGGACGGGGACAAATTTAAAAGTAGATGGGGAAAGGAGGCATAAGCCGCGAGCGCTCCGAACCGGCGAGTACGGGGACGGCGTGCTACCTTGTAGAGATCAGACTTGACAGGGCGAGGAAGAAAGCCGAGGCGCAGGTCGGCGTGGTGGGCGTGATAGCAGCGTGTGGGTGGGACACGTTGTCGCTGTCGTGTGTGTCGTCAGGTCGGCGTGGTAGTGGAGCTTGCCTCCACGGTTCCGTCATCTGCCCGGCCCGGCTCAAGTCCCGGCACGTGGCGCAGAAGCCAAGTCTCCAGCCACGCTTACCTAACACCTTGCCCCCACTCCAGCTCCCATTCCAACCTCCACTGCACTCCACACAAAGGGTACCACGAGCCGAACATGCCCCGTCTACTAGCGATACCCATCTCGACCCGCGAAAGACATTCAACTAGCCCTTAGTCCTCCAGTCCACTCGCCTAGTCCACCACCTGCATGCACCAGAGCTATATATATCCCTCTTCCCCGCACCACTCTTCTGCTGCCCAGTCTCACCCGGAGATTGACATGCAGGTCGTCCCTCAGTTACCGAAGCTGTGATCCTCCAGCCCATTCATGTTAGTTCTCCCACTGCCTTACCAGCATACCACCTACTCCCTCTGTGTGTACATTTTGTCCTCGCCGCCGCTCCTCGCCGAAACATCACTCACTTGCACGTGGGCTAAAAATACGCTTTTCCGTGTGGAATGGGTTTTTCTAGACTAGTAGTGTAGTGAGTGTATAGTTGTCTAATCCTCGTGCTGACGCTGCAGTCTAAACGTCTAAAAAGAGGACGCCCAGAAAATGCTAGTGAAGATGCAGAAAGGAAAAATGCCGGCAAGATGCTAGACAAAACGAGGACATGACTGATGTTGAAAGAGCGACCGAGAACAGGAAACAAGAAACAAAAACTCCAAAAATGCCGCTGAAAAGGTCGTAAATGTGGTCGTGCTCCATCCAGCGCCAGGAAATGCAATGCTTCGCTTAAAAGGTATCATGCGAGAGTCGTGAGACTCGTGGTGTTGTAAAGTCTAGTTGAGAATCTTGTCTTGTCGTGCTGTTCGTTGAGGTCGTATCCGCACTTGACAAAGGGAGTTTTTTTTTTTGGGGCGCCGAGAAATGCTTCAGATTACGGACCGAGAAGAGAGAAGAGAGTGTTCATTTGCCAGAACCACTCTTGCCACCTTGTTGGCCTCCCCCATTGCCAGACACATGGTAGGGGAACGGTGCGTAGGGAAGCTGGTAAGTAGGGTTGCTACTAGAGCCCGGGGTGGCACCGGCCGTCGATGTATTGCTGGGAGAAGAAGAAGCGGAAGACATGGTTGCTGAGGTTCTGTTTGGATCTGGGTGAGGCTGCGAACGTGCTCTTACGAGAGAAGCTGGTCGAGCGTACGGATGGTCAATTCTACGCGATGGCTGCGAAGTGCTATTCCTGAGAGCGTGACGGGCGACGAGAGAACGGCCTTGTCGAGGGTTGGACTCTGCGTGCGGTGGTATTTGAGAGATGGTCGGTCTCGGGTTTGAAGTTATAGAGCTTCTGTCAAGGAGGAGGACGGGAGGTGTAGATTGAGAGCGTGTTCCAGAAGTCGATCGGGGAGTTTCCACAGGGTATGATGTGCTAGTAGAAGGAGCCGGTTGCGAAGGAGCTTTTGAAAACGCTGGGGTAGCGCGGCTGGTGTGGGAGTTTGGCGGGCTGCTGCTCATAAGCTAACAACAGTCTGTCTGTCGAGCGAGTCGAGTCGATGAAGCAAGTAGTAGAAGGCTGTAGTCGTTGTTGTGGGTGGCGGCGGCGATGATGGGAGAATACTAACTCGAGAGGGACTCAACGGATGTTATATACGATCATTCACTGAAGTGGCCCCTTGTACTCAGATAATGTTCCAGAATACACGGTCAGGAATATGATGACTGCTCGTAGGCAACTGGTTGAATCTGAGAAGGTTACAACCAAATAAACCAGTCCGTTGACAAGTAATCGTGAGCTATGGACCTTGGGAGGCTTGGAAGCACGTTGTGGAAGCACGGAGCCGGCCCGTTGTCCTAGAAAAGCCCGGAACCTGGCTATTGGCGACTGATGAAAGAGGCGCAAGATGTGATCTGTGGTGATGGGAAGCGGAGGTAGCGGGAGACTGGGTGACAACGTGCGGACACACCGTTTTTAGAGTATGGCTTCCGGTGCAAGGCTTGGGATGGCCAAGATGAGCCCGTGCAAAGGGTCTGTCCCGGCTGCGGGTAGCTAGAAGTTGCAGATGGCGGCTGTCGTCAGATGCTTGTTTTGAGCCTCATCCACGATGGCCGGTTACCGGTTGCTGGCGCAATGACACGAGCGTGAGACCAAAGACTTCCGGGGGAATGGTATTCGCTGACAGGTATTCTTTGCACGCTCAAAGCAGATCAGGTTTTTCATGATGTGACGTTGCTTCTTTGAGAACGCTGGTTATATACGGTATTTTTTGATTCCATGGCCTTCCTTGCATATAATGGTTGAGGGCATAGTCTTGTCGCAGACATTGTCAGCATATCAAATCGAGAAAGCGAACTCGATGGAAGTTTGATGAAGTTGTATTCGGCCTAGTAGGATCGCCTTATCCGCCGGCTCAACTTTCTAACCACCTCCGCACTTACATGTTGTCGGATGGGCCGAGCGGTGAGGCCTGTCAACCACATGCAGGTCCGTCTCAGGCATGGTCAACCGCAATTCGAGTGCCTGTCTTTGCAACTCGTCATATTTGCCGACCAATGCACGAATGCACGACGCATTGTACAGTCAAAGACATCTAATATTAGCTGAACGAACACGAGGTGAAGTTGTGATCTAGGGTGTTACTCAGCATTCCCAGACTCCAAGGTAGGTCCGAGCATCTTTCCCACGGACATGCCGGCTCGGTGAAAAGAGACTTCCCATAAGGTCATAGGCCTCGAGCCAACAGCTCGAACGAGCCGGTTCATACCCAGGGTAGTCCCAAATTTGGGTTCCACAGGAACTTGCGGCGGTAGTTGGCGTTAACACTCGGGAGTGTGTAAGCGTACATTCCTCGCTTGTCCGATTAGTGAGTAGACTAAGCAGGGTTGTGCAATCATCAACATGGGCTGATCTTCTAATTAGAAGCTTACCGAATTCGGACGCAAGCATGTCTCTCATCTCAAAATTAGCGGTCCTGGTAATTTCCTTGTAGTCTAGTCTAGGATTGCGGATATTCCACGAGCTACATCGGGACCTATTATGGTCGTGGTGGGGGCGATGCAACCGTATTTTGACGAATCGTACGTGATGGTCGACGCAAGCTTATGGCCCGGAGGACACCCCAAATTTCCCGAAACGGCCAAAACAATTGGGAAATTGGAGGATAGCATCGCCTTTGTCGAAAGAGTGGCCGTGCGAAGCGAGCTGAGTTACCAAATTAGCTTACCGGCATTGCGAAATGAAGGCTAATTAACGGACTTTGACGTGAAATCCCACCTGCTTATCCCGCGCTTACAACAGCCACTTCGCGAGCTTCCACGTGGCGTGACGTAGTGCGGACCACCACATGGTTATGTTAACGGCACCATGGCTTACAAAAATAGGCGGAATGCCTCAACCTCATGCGTCTATGTGATAAAAAATCGCGCACAGAGACGCCCTCGGGGATGTTCAATCCATTAGCAGACGCTAGGTACAAGAGGAGAGGTCCTTACGAGATGCTTAGAAGTAGCGAACCTTAGGTACCATTAGCATTCTTCAAAGACTTAAAGCCTATATTAACGCACTAGAGATTGATGACGCAGTGAGTCCTTTCCCAGTGTACTGCGGCATGAGACTCGTGGACAATGTCGACTACAGACCTAGGGAAAAAGTCGCGGCAAACTCGGAGCGTTGTACTAGGAGAGCACGTATGTGGTTATGGGTAGAATGCAGAGGGAAAGGTAATCGTGGACCCTGAGAAATAGATCGGCAAAACGGCTGCGAGTAGGATACATAGAGGGAGGGTCGCAAGTAACAGTGAGTGATGTCCCTATATCTTGAGTGCCTCTAAGCTTTCAGTGAACACAAAAGACTTGATCTGGTCTCAACACCTACGTGCATCCATATTTTCATGTAAGTGCACACGCCGTCGCAGTAGCTCAACTCTTCAAGTGTCTGTAAGTGACGGCGTTCTTTAGGATCATTGGGAGGTTCGTCTCGTGATTTTCCCCGTAGCTTGTCGTATTGGCTTTACAATGGAATGCGGAAGTGTGCTGGAGTCACTGGATATCCCGTTCTCGACGGACGTGAGCTTGAGAAGTCGGTTCTGATTATCAGCTTGTTGGCCCTGGAGATGCGCGCTCGTGTCAGGCATATTGCATGCTCACGTCAGTCGAGAGATCGAATTTCGAGAGACGCAAGTAATGCATGCATGTGCATTACCGGGCTCGCGTTTGCATGGTCTATACATGATGATGAACTTGAAAGGGTGAGCAAAGTGGACAAGATGTTGTTGTTGACGGACGCCGTTGCTTCCTTCGCGGTCTTTTTTGACGTCATCCACCCCTACAACAACAGCACTGGTGACGCCAACCTCTGTTCAAACTATTCTAGGCATGTACGAATCACTTGTCGGAATAGTGCATATGTTCTACATATCCCCAGTTCGCGCGGCATCGTTTCTGGTACTTGAGTTGCGCCGACTTCCTCAATTCTTGTTAGCGACGACGGCATAACACCGGAGACATCCAACCTACTGTCGCGTCGCAAAAGCGCTCCCGTCTCGACGGCAGATGGATCGATGTTTGGTTCCAGGACAGGAAATGTATAGTGGCTGTTGTAGATGTTGATAGTCTCGGTAGGGCCCTCGATGTCCTGCTGCACCGACGCAGTAGAAGTCGTGTTGCGTAGTGGCACAGAGTGTCCCCTTGTCACAGTCAAGCGGGCGCCTTCTTCTTCTTGTCCAATAGCGCCACCACGACTTCAACCACCCTTCGGAAACCTTCCATCTCCTCCTCAACCGTTCCGCCCATACCCGCACTTGCGAAGCTCGTCGAATTCCCTACATAGACGGGTTTCGCCAGCTTCCTCACAAGTACTTTGGCTAACCTGGTCGAAAAATCCAACGTGGTCGGGTGAGTGAAGAGCGGAGTGCTGAGCGGATCAGAAGGGGACGCTCTCTACACAGGCAGGCATTAGCGGCCAGTAGGCAAAAAGACAGAGTAGAGGTATCTTGCATTTGGCATCGCGTATACAAAGCTTCCCAGCGGTGTGGCAGAAGACGACTCCGGCGTAGCTGTGCTGAGGAAGAGCGTGAGGTTGGGGCCGTTGTCGTGGAGCTGGAGGTGTATGTTCGTCTGGGGCGCTTTCGGGAGGGGAACGGCGACCGAGATGGGGTTGCCGCCCATGTCCCCATCCTGGAGCCCATTCGCAAGAATGGTCGCCATCCTGGGAATGATGAATGTATAAATGCAGAGTGGATGAGGGACGTTGGTGGGCGAGGGACGGGCCTGGTGGGGTCGGATTTATGTCGGCTTTAAGTGCTTGGCGCACTCAACACTAGCGGCTCTTTCACCATCTATCCTCATCCTCCCTTCCTTTTGTGTCTTCAATCTGTCCCACGGCTGCACTGCGTTGTATTTAATGCAGTCACCGAACCTTGGCTCCCCAAAACCAACCTAGGTAACTGCACGCCCACACGCGGTAAACGCAAAAATCACTCTGGAACGGCAAGCAAATCTATACCCGAAAGACTCGAGCACTGTTCAGTATGGCGGAAAAGGAGGAGTGGACGGGCGACTTCAACCCTATGGCGGACCCCGAAGAGCGGCGGCACCTGCTCTCAGTATTAGACTCATTCCGGCAAGCAGTCCCGTGCTCTACTCTCGCTCATCAACCGCGGAATCGCAAGAATCTCGAGACGATTTAGGAACCAAATATTGATACGTATGCAGCTCTTACCGCCGTCTCGCCCACTTCAACACCACCCACGTCCGTCGCCAGGCCTTCTACGCCCTCCCACGCCAGCACTGGAACCTTCTCTCTCAGCCGCCGTTCTCGGTCCTCGACTCGCTATCCCAGATCGACGACTTGATTGATTCCAATGCCGAGCTCGCTGATGCCATCTTCATGGCGGGGTTTCAGGCCTTCATAGCGCCAACCCTAGACAGCGAGTGGGTCTCTAGCATTGTCCCCGAGAAGTACGCGCATGATGCTTTCCAAGTGTATAGTACGGTTATGGATCATTTGGGCGTGAAGACGACGCAGACGGATGCGGATAAGGCTCGGAGTTGTGTTAATCAGTTTTATCGGGAGTGGAGCGCCGAGGGAGACGTGGAGAGGAGAAAGTGCTTCGCTCCTGTAATTGACACCCTAAGTTCGGAATTTAGGTCACGAAAAGACAAGAACGGGAAATTGAGCAGGTCGGATGTCAAGGTTCTTGTCCCCGGCGCGGGCCTAGGACGATTAGTTTTCGACATCTGCAAAGCGGGTTACTGTGTCGAGGGCAACGAGATATCCTATCACGAGATAATGGCATCCTCCCTCGCTCTCAACCACATGGAAAAAGTCGGACGGTTCAAGATCGCCCCTTTTGCGCTCAACTGTTCAAACCACCTCAGCCGCGTAGACCAGTTTCAAACATACGACATTCCAGACATCCACCCAGGGACAGCGCTTTTGGAGAGCAGTGACGAGGAAACGATCCCATCATACGAACGCATGAGCATGTCTACTGGTGATTTCTGTATGTTGTATACCAAAGAGGAGTACAAAGAAGCATTCGACACAGTCGCGACCGTCTTCTTCATCGATACAGCACCAAATATCATTCGGTATATTGAAGTGGTACATAATAGCCTCAAAACAAATGGCATATGGATCAATCTTGGTCCGTTACTATGGCATCACGCATCGCGATCCCAAGACCCGGAAGATTCCGAGGAGAAGCGGAGAAATACCATGGATTTAGATACAGGGATCGCGGATCCAGGGTCGGTCGAGCTGACGGATGACGAAGTCGTGGCTCTGGTACAACATTTCGGTTTTATAATAGAGAAGCATGAGCCCGGCTCTATAGAAACGGGATACATTACAAACCCGAACAGCATGCTGAGAAGCACGTACAGAGCGTCCTTTTGGATTGCACGGAAGAAATGAAGAAGTTACAACGGTGCAGGATACCTTGCATAGTCACTGGCGATTGGCTGCGCGTGTATGCACGCTGATTACTCATTCTCGTATTCGCCGATGGCCAGTTGAGTAAGCACTTATATAGCTTGAATAGCTTTCGTAGTGCCAGACGATTGCTCCAAATCTGCACTCGACATGAGACCCTCCGCACTGATTGTTGCCCTTGTTTGGAGTGCTGCGGAAGTTGCGGCAGGTATCCTCGACTGTCAGGGCGTCAAGGCCATAAGCCCGGCCTGCTCGTCGAACGAAACGCCCTTTCAGCGCGACTTTTTCTACATCGGCGGTCGGTATATTCAAACTGCTACCGGAAACGTCACGGTCGATCAAATCTATGTAGAGAAGCTATCGCCGGTGGGCTATGTGCAGCGAGCGCACCCTCTCGTGTTCTTCCATGGAGGAGGCACCTCTGCAGTAACTTGGTTGAATACGCCCGATAACAGGTTCACCTTCGATACTCCTCAACGCTTTTTCAATGCTGACTATATGGCAGGCGAGGTTGGGCAAGTTACTTCGTCGAGAAAGGTTATTACGTCTACCTCGTAGACGCATACAGCGGTGCTCGAAGTCCAGCCAACGACTTCGCAAACTACACTATGAACACTGGCGCTTCCGCCGAGAACATACAAGCCGGCTTCACTGCCCCATCTCTCAATCATACAGAATTCCCCGGAAGCGGCATTGACAATGGCGATCCAGCCTTCGATGGTTTCAAAAAAGCGATGATCCCGTGGACAACCAGCTTTGTTCAACAGGAAATGGCGATGCGGAGTTCGGGCTGCGAATTGTTGGCTCTTCTGGGCATGCCGGCGTTTCTGATCTCGCATTCGCTGGGGAGTTTTTACCCCGTGTTGTTATCAAATGATTGTCCCCAGTGGCTGAAGGGAAGCGTGAATTTAGAGAGCGCGACAACGCCCTTTTGGAGGTATAATGTTAGGGAACTGGGCGGGGTGCCTCAGTCACCGTGGGGCTTGACATTTTCGAGGCTGGATTATGATCCCCCGGTCAATGATCCTTCGGGTATGCTTGTCTTGTTTATGAGAAAAAAACCATTTCTCCTTGCTGACTGCATATATA
The DNA here is from genome assembly GCA_031010545.1 of Laburnicola sp. JP_R_19. Lineage (NCBI taxonomy): Eukaryota > Fungi > Ascomycota > Dothideomycetes > Pleosporales > Didymosphaeriaceae > Laburnicola > Laburnicola sp. JP_R_19. The sequence goes on from VOIT01000029.1 coordinate 661,798, forward strand.
GAGCTTATCGTAGAATCCATCGGCAACGATACACTCTCGCATAGGGACTGCTACCAACAGGTCGAACCGGCACGCCAGTTGCCGAACGTATCAAGCGTGCCGTATCTGGGTCTCACGAGTGAGGGAAGTACGCACGTTACGTTCGGCCATTGTATTATCAATTATTTGAAGCAGGTAGGAGGGCGGCCGGAGTGGATTAAGCTTGCAGGTGTTGGAGTCAGAGGGAATAGACACTTTATGCACCTTGAGTTGAATAATCTGGAGATTGCGGATATTGTGTATGATTGGATTGTGGCGCGTAGTAGTAAGGATTAGGAGGCTATCTATATCGTACTCTGCTGCTATATATAACCTCACATCGCCTAGCTGTGATACGTCTCTTTCCTCTGTTCCTTTGCTAACAACACTTGTCAAGTGGCAGATGTATGTCCTTTCGCGAATAGTTTTACGGATGCGAAGTAGGGCTATTACCTATCCTACCAATAGCGTTACTCCTGTTACTTTTAGCAATTGCACCTGTTTACATTGGGTCAGGGTTTCAAGGGTACGTATCTGGTTCTAATGTAGGCGTTGTCTGTTTTATTAGCCTCTTATCACAAGGAATTTGCGAAATCCCTCCCACGTCTAAGCTTATCACCGCATGCATATGCTCGTCATTTAGCGGCCGTTACGCGGGATACAACTTACGCATCTGACGGAATGCACGAGTCGAGGTCATGCATGCGTAGGCGGATTAGAGTTGGAGGCGCAGATGGCACTTCGCATCATTGGACATATTAGTGAATAACTGGTATGTACTCGACTTTAACACCATGTATCTCAACCAACATATACTCCTGAAACTACCAGACACATAGTGGAAATTATACTGTGTCTGGACATCATGGCTGCATTCGTCAGTGGTGTCAACCATCAGTATAAGTTGTTGTCATGTCATGAGCTAGTCTAATATCAATTGTCAACTAGAATACCTGATACAAAACCTACGTGTAGCTAGCTAGTTACACGTGTAGGTTCGCGTGTGACTACAATGTACCCGTGGACGTCGAGCTTCAGTACTATAGCTTTGACCATGCGTAAGGAGATGGTCCAGGCGAGCTGTTTGAGTAACATCCAGCTGTTACACTAAGCCACACTTCGTGCATGACCTTACCGCTCGGCTCGGAGACATTCGTGTGCTGGCAGCCACGTATCTTTCTAGGACACTTTTCTGCGTCGTCCGAGCACTCCACAGTACCACACAACCTTGCCGACTTGCAAACAAAGTCTATGTACGGCAGCGCACAACTCTTGCCTACTCTGCGCAAATCGGCGGATTCATGCAAGCTCATTCGCACGGAGCTTTTTTAGAGTGAGTTTTGAGGAGAAATGTCACCATCAATCCGAACAAAGAGGCAGGTCTGGCGTGAACTTGCTGCGAGTACAGACTTGACCGTATGTCTGCGGGATAACGAGTTGGTTAAAGTTTTTCGGGTCTCCAACACATCTCCGGTCGCACTACACTAGTACTAGTGTAAGCGGTGGTGCATAAAACACTACAAATTGGGCCTAGCGTGATGCGGAACGTTACATCGCTCGCTAAATTCCTCCCACGCCCACGCCACAACATCAATTGATGAGCATTACCTGTACAGCTCTCAGCTTGAAGAGCTTCTTATTTAATACTTGAAATTTATTGTTTGATGGAACTAGCGCTGCGCATGAACTGCGAGTACCGCCCATCTCCTTACATGACATTTGTACGAGGTCTTGATGTGCAGTAGCCCACCACTACGGAGCCGACCACATAGCGCTTCGGTACCTACCTTGAATTAAGACCGGTGAAAACCATGCTAATCATGCTAGATAGCGCGTGGAGGCTCTAGGTGGCAAAGCTTAATCGTTGATGGCATGCACCGTCACCCGAAAATCACCACCGTGTCGTATAACGACCACATCCATAATGTGGAAATTGGGATCCACCTTGCGTCAGTCGATGGCGGAACAACGGCATGTACGAGCCAAGCTAGCTCGGTAGTTCATGTTCCAAACGGACACAACATCTGCGCCACATGCAATGCTAAATCTTTAGGCTCGCGGTTACCAGGCCAACATCGGATCAAAATGGCGGGCACATATAGCTAACTCAATCTCTGTCCAGATGGATTTTGAATTCCATCCTTGCTCGGGCGCTCTTCAGTGCTTTCGGGCGCCGCTTCCCTGGCTTTCAAGGCCCTTGAGGAATTGTACGCTTGACTCAAGGTACCTCCCTTCGTACAATTCTTTGACACACCCACTATGTTGGTTTTGTGCACCAGAGCGGCCTCGCTAGCCTCGCTCTTGGTTCTTTTATGTCCGCTAGCTTTTTCTTTTGCGACCCAACCAAGTACGCGTGCGCCTAAAGTTCCCTGGGCGCGGTTGAAAGGAGGCATAGATGACAATAGGAGGCCCTCTTACAATAGCAGGCCCTCTTACCATGGCAGGCCCTCTTACCATGGTAGGCCCTCTTACAATGGTAGGCCCTCTTACAATGGTAGGCCCTCCTACAATCCTGGACGCTGCGAAAATGGTCCCCAAACTAGGAGCTGTTGGGGAAATCTCGATATCAACACTGACATGGATTTGGAATGGCCCGACACGGGAAACACCGCTAAAGTGAGCCTTGGAACGTGGCACGCAAGTCAAATGGTGGCTAATAGAGGCAGTACACTTTTGAACTCACCAGCATGACATTGGCGCCAGATGGCTTCGCGAGGCCCATGCAGGTAGTTAATGGGCAGTATCCCGGTCCGGTACGCTCCTAAAAATTCAGAAGCGGGATCAAAAAACCTAACAAAATCCAGACAATCGAGGTTAACTGGGGAGATGATATCGAAGTCACTATTATAAACAACCTGGTGGCAAACGGAACGGGCATTCATTGGCACGGCCTTCGGCAGCTGGGTACAAACGAGATGGACGGCACCGGAGGTCTGACTGAGTGCCCCATTCCACCTGGCGGCAGCAAGGTTTTCAAGTTCAAGGCCACGCAGTACGGCACTTCATGGTGGCACAGTCACTACTCAGTGCAGTATGGAGAAGGCATTGCTGGCTCGATTGTGATTCATGGACCGGCCACGCAGAACTACGATATCGACCTTGGAACTATGCCATTTACTGACTGGTTCTATGCTTCTAGGTAGGACTCTTGTGCATCGTTGTTAGGAGTTTTGTTAATTTGTGAGCAGTTATAACGTTGCTGCAAGCGCGCAACACGCGAATGGCCCACCTACGGCAGACAATCTTCTCGTTAATGGGACGATGACCTCTTCTTATGGAGGAAAGTACGCAGTCACCCATCTTGCTCGCGGGAAAGCGCATCTTCTTCGGCTGCTTAATACCGGTATCAACAATTGGGTAAACATAGCACTGGACGGTCATTCATTCACAGTGGTTGCTGCAGATTTTGTTCCAATTGTGCCCTACACTACAAACACACTTACGATAGCCGTTGGTACGTACCTAGTAGACGCCTTTTCAGCTCCATCTAAACCAACTCTGCCGAACAATGAGCTATCTCAACTAGGAATCTATCCGCTGATTCGGATCTAGGCCAACGCTACGATGTCATTATAAACGCTAATCAGACAACTGGAAATTACTGGCTTCGCGTGGGCACTGGCGGTCAATGCGACGGGCCAAACGCCAACGCCGAAAACATTCGAAGCATCTTCCGCTACGACGGTGCCCCAGAAACAACCCCCAATTCAACAGCGTCCGCACCATTACCAACAGGTTGCGCCGACGAGCCCAATCTAACGCCCTGGGTAAAAACCAAAGTCCCCCAGAAACCCCCCGAAGAAATGACCACCACATTGGCCAGCTCGCCCTCGAACTCCTCTGCCACCAACGCCTCGGCCCCGAACCTAATCCAATGGCTCATCGACGACTCGTCCCTGCATATCGATTTCAGCCGCCCAACTCTCCACCGCATACTCGCCGGAAACTCGACCTTCGAAAGATGGGAAAACGTCTACGACATTCCTACAGCCAACACGGTATGCCACCACGCACGCACCCATACCCATGACAGCCCTCAAACACTAACCCACTCCCCACCCCACAGTTCCAATACTGGGTCATCCAGCAAGACCAGCAGAGCGCGGCCGCAGCGCCCCACCCCATCCACCTCCACGGCCACGACTTCTTCGTCCTCGACGCCCAAGAAGACGCCACCTGGGCCGGCGACGTTTCGCGCCTCAAAACGGATAACCCGACGCGGCGCGATACCGCCACCCTGCCGTACAAAGGCTATCTCGTGCTGGCGTTCGAGTCGGATAATCCGGGCGTGTGGCTCATGCATTGCCATATCCCGTTTCATCTGGAGCAGGGGTTTGGCGTCCAGTTTGCGGAGCGGAGGAGCGATATCGAGAGGAGTGGTGGGGGTGGGCTGGAGAAGGTGGAGCGCGAGTGCAAGGCTTGGAATGAGTGGTGGGAGAGGTAGCAGCCTGACGGGCTTGTGGATGGGGCGAGCGTCTTGTGAAGAGCGACATTCAAATACATAATGCTTGTTTTCAACAGATGTAATAAACACACCATGGTGAGGGCGGCGAGTGGCTGAATTTTTTTTGGAACTCCAAAGAGAAACGAAGCGTCAGCGTTCGCGTTGGGTAAGCCTTGTTCCCCTGTCACCACTCTTATAGAATCGGTGGCAGGGTGGAATTGTGGACTGTATACCTGGTGCATATAATAATACTACGTGTGAACGCGCAGCCTGTTTCAACCATAGTCTAGCACACATACATAAATCTTCCCTACAAGCTTTTTTGCCCAGAAAACATGCCCAAATACCTCTCACCTCGTAACGACAGGCTATTTATTGATAACAAGAACCTATCATCTGCAAGAGCGCCATACCATACCCAGTACGTCCTCCTTCCCTACCATAGATAGTATTCCACATCCATCCCCTTCCTCAATACCAACCACTACCAACTACCACCCCCACACCCCGACACCCCAACCTCCCCGGCCTCCTAATCCCCATATGACCTCGTGAGTACCCAGTCCGCAATCAAACCTGCATGCAATCCAGCCTCCCTACGCAACGAGCCCTAGTTCGAATTCTCGCGGCTGAGGCTGAGCAACCGGGGAAGCAGTAGAGCCGATCATCCACGAACATCTACCCACGTATTTCTTTCTCTGCGGTTAACCCCGGTCTCAGGCTCAGGCGTTACAACAAACACAACGCCGATGGATGGCGCTTTGAATCTTCTGTTTAGGCGCGAAGGAATGCAGGAAGGTAAGGGAGGATAGAACCTGAATACCATAGCTTTACCCAAGTAGGAGGCTCTACTTTTTTTTTCCCATGATAACCATCTAAGATGCAACCTTTGCCGTCCTCCCACAGGTAGGAAAAACAGAACAAAACCAAGCCATCTTAAAAAAAGCATAATAACACGGAGAGAAACACACACAGAAATGAAGTTAACTTTTAATTGCCGTCTAGTCCCCCATGTAACAGTCAATGTGAACAGGCCCGTCCACCACGCATACCCACCCCACCCCTCTACATTACCAGAGTACACCAACCATGCTACCACCCATGTGTACCTGCCCTTCCGATGCCCGTATTCTATAAAGTTGGAGAAAGACAAAAGTGAAAGCATAGAATCGGCCGTGTCGTCTTGAGTACTGTCTGGCTATCTGTCTGTCTGTCGAGCTCACAGTGGGGGGGTATAAGATGTCGCTATTTCCATTGACGGATGCGAAAAAGGTTATGAGAAAAGTCGTGACGCTATGAATCCGCCGCCGTCGCGCCGAGTTGTTGAAAGCGAGATATCCAAGAAGGGGAGGGAGCCATTACGGGAAGAGAGCAGGACTGCCATGAACGAAGGACCTAGAAAAGGCGCGACACCTGAGATTTGATAAGTAAAAGTTTCAAACGGGATCCGGGCGGATGAAACAAAGTTTTTCGAAAGGGGGAAAGTGTGCAACACGGGGAGTGAGCACTACAACCTTCCATTGTCGATTTTCAACCTCTTCCACATGCCAATGTGCTCGATGCCTTCCTCCACCCAATGTGGCTCTTTTTCGACTTCGACTTCTCCCTTGTCGTTGACGAGTTCTTCCCTGAATCCGTACTTTTCCCACATGCCCTTCAGGCTAGCTTGTGCGTGGATCATGACGAGGCCTTGCCATATGACAGCGTCGTGGGAGGCATTCCCGCGGAGGTTCGCTAGCTCCATGGTCGTGGGTGAAGGTGGCTGATAGATGGTCTCGGGGTGCTTCGAGGCGTAGTCTATGGCGGTGTTGATGAGCAGCTTCGCGAGGTCGAGCTTGCGGTATGGTGCCAGCACGGCCAGGCGACCTAGCTTAACGTACGGCTCTGTGGGGTGCTTCTTCCCAGGCGCGGCGTCAGCGCCCTTGCCGGGCGGTGGGTCCGCGTCGGTGTGCTTGTCCGCAGTCTTCGTCTCGGTGCCCTCGCGATACTTGTTCGGACCGTGCGGGGCGGGGATCAGCCTGATGGTGCCGACGGGTAATCTCGACCCTGACGCGCTCGCCCTCCTCGCGTCTTCAGCCTTGTCCGTCGGCGCATCCATCCGCATATCCTTGGGCGGCGAGCTCGCAGTTGAGGCAACGGATGCATACACAACCCAGTGCCAGCTACGGCGGTCATCCCCGTCGAACTCGGCCTCCAGCGGGACGCCTTGCTCGCCGAAGACTTCTTCTCGTACGGACATGGCGTCTCGAAAGATCTGGGGTATCGAGGCGGGTTGCTTTGTATGGGGCAAGGTGTTGTCGTAGTCGCCGAGATCATTTTTGGGCGGCGGCAGCATGGACAGGAACTGGGTTCCCTCATTGCCATTGCTGTTGCCGTTGGCGGCACCAAAGCCAAACGTGGTCGTCGTCATGGCGGGCGGAGGGCGTGAGAGACAACAGGCGAGGCTTTTGATGTAGTCGTAGACGTTGGGATGAGTCGAACGCGGTGAGGAGTACTTTCGCCGATGACGTCATTTGCGGACATGTGCGCGCCATGCGCACCGTGCTGGCTCGTGAACTGGTGAGACTGGGGTGGGCTGACCACAACGACGACCTTCACCACGAGCTGACCATAACGAGGCCATGATATCTTGCACCCAGGGCGTTCCTTGCGTTATTTCTATCCTCACCCTTTCGGAAATGAATAAGAGAACAATCCAGTAATTCACCCTCTGGCTGCACAAACACCGTGGCTGGGGACGAATACAATCAAATACATATAAGCATCTGCGCACGGTACATACAAAAGCTCAGTTACGACCATCACAACCTCGGACGCTCTTCTAAATCCTTCACAATCCCGCGTGACACCCAATCCGAAATCGCCATATTCGTAACCATGGGATTCACCCCACTCGCCGATGGAAACACGGATGCATCGCTGACATACAGACCCTGAGTCCTCCAAACCTTTCCGCTGGGGTCCACAACACCCTCCTTCTCTTTGGCACTCATCCGGCAGGTGCCCATCTGATGAGCAGACACAAACATGCTATCGGGGCTTGGGAAGCCTGCATACCTGATCTCCTCGAGCCAAGCTTGGAACTTCTTGTCATTTATTCCCTCGCTGGTGGGTGTAGACGGATCCCGGATGAAGGGGTCGACACCAGGAATCACACAGAAAATTTCCGTCGCGCCTGCGGCGTATTGGATTTTGGCGAGGCCAATGATACCTTCGAGGATGTGTTTCTTGTCGAAGTTGGACGTCGTGTATTTGACGCGAACCCGACCGTCGTTGGAGTCTGGATAGACTTGTCCCGTGTCTCGGTCACGGGCGAGAGCAAAGTATCCAGTCATATATCTCATGCGCGCAGCATTCAGCTTGTAATTCCAACCGCCGTTCCATTTCAGGAACGTCAGCCACGCAGAAGGAAGCATGTTCGTTGCTTCAAGCTTAACGCCATGGCCTTTTCCGTCCAGGTTTTCGAACTCGTTCACCACAGATGTGAGACAGTCACCCTCCCAAGGGACAATTTCTTCTTTATGAATGCCGCCAAGGAAAGTAACTGGATGTAGATACAAATTGCGTCCGATGTGGTAATTCTTGAGCCCAGACCGGAGAAGCAGCAAAGGAGATTGCATGGTTCCCGCAGAGATAATGACCCGTTTGGCTTTGATGACAACTTTTCGCTTGGTGACCGGTTCGCCAGCAATGCCGCCGTGGATATCTCGAGACACCCATGTGCCCCTGACACCTGTTGCAATTCGTTCTCCACCTCTGCTCTCAAACACAATCTTTTCGGCATGGAATCCTTCGATAAACTTGGCACCAGCATGTGCTGCATCGGGCAAAAAGCTGACCACGGGGCCTTGTTTTTCGCAAGAGCCACATCCAAAGACACAGTGGCCGCAGTAATGGCGTTTACCTCCACTGTTTTGGGGAACGACTTTATGTCCATAGCCCAGCTTGCGGGCGCCTTCGAGCAGAATCTGGTTGGCGCGGCTGTGCTCGATGTAGTCTGCTGAGACGCCCATGCGCGTACATACACGGTCGAGTGAGTCCTGGAACTCGGCAGATGTGAAGAAAGGAAGACCGCGGTCGGCCCATTCTTGACGCACAAAGGCTTGGGTTTGGAGTGATGCTGACCAGTTTATCGTGCCGCCTCCGCCGAATGTTTCTCCGGCGACGATGGCGACACTGCTGTCGTCAGACTGGATAGCTGAATGTTGAAGCGAAAGTCAGTAAAGGTCAACCAGGAGAATTCCCCAAGGCATACGAAACATTGCCGATCTGCCCCGAGTCACATACCTCCACCATGCATGAACAGGTTGTTCCAACCATATTGCTCACGCATCGGATAATGATCCGGAGTCCAGTGAAAAGCCTTTTCAACTACAAGGACGCGGTATCCAGCTTCGGAGAGATTCTTCGCACATACAGCGCCTCCACAGCCGCTGCCTACAATGACAACATCCGTTTCGATGACTTCAGGCTTGTCTCCAGGAGGAAACTGGACGAAGTCGTAGTCGTAGCCCTTTCCAGCAGCCATAGCAACGGGAACGCGGGGAACTCCAAGTAGGCGAGGCAAAGTTTCTGTCGTCATGATCCATGTCCGTTTCAGGATGGTGGTCAACAAGCGATGGAGTTGGCGCAGGAGAGGTGTTCGTGCCGTCGCCCATGCCTGTACAATTGACTCTCGCACTTGGACGGGTTGGTCGCTGATAGGCGTCATCTTTCCAGTGAGCACTACCGACCCCGCACGGGTATTGAGAACGTTCAACACCATGACAAGGTCATTCCGATTCGATTGCGGCAAATGAAGCGCCAGCACTCTTCGCAGCTCCTCTCTAAAGGCCGAATTGGACGTAGCACTCTCATCAAGTAATGCTTTGGCAGCTGATTCACCATCGGGATCCGGCGTCAGGGCTCTCAGCGTACTGATGGCGGCTGAATACTCGTCGTCGGTCGCCACGATGGCTGTCCTACTTTGGCCAGTCGCAGTTGGCTTGATGGAGGGAATGACGGCGTCCGCTATGGCGAGCAGTGTCTTCCATTGTGCCGGAGTCAAAGGGTCGTCGGATGGCACCGGAGGGAGAGCAGCAGCTTTGGGCGAAACGGGGACGGCTGGCAGCGCCTCGGACATGTTGGGGCGACTGGCAGATGGGAGTATCAATCAATAGATATCGATGAGCCTTGCGGCCAGCTCACGAGGGTTTCACATTCCAGGTCTGATGAGAATCACGAAGACTGATCATGAGCTGATGATGGACAGACACCCTTGTTGTTTGGTGTTGTCGCCGTCCTCGTAAGCCGAGGTGCTTGCAAGTCGGCACTGCTTGTGATTGTTTCCCCCTCCCCCCCCCCAGCCCGGCCGGCGTCGGCAGCGAGCAGGTGTGGCTTTGCACGTGAACTACGCCACGCTTGATCCCCTCCCAGGACGCAAACCTGGTGGAGCTCCGGCTTTTGCGGTTGGAAGTTGGAAGTTGGCAGTGGCACGCGACCACATGCTCCCGAGTCGCAAACCCAGGATTCCCAGGTTGCCTGTCCTGTTTGGCTCGGTTTCACACGGCTCACGGTTCAAGCCCGGCGAAATAAGGCGAGGCTGATGCAGGAGGTGGTCATGCATCTCCGGACGCATCGTGCAGTACACGGCCATGTATGGATGCTCGGATGGGTAGATGGCGATGGATAGATGGAAGGTGGTGGCATAGCGTACGGCCTCGAGTGCTGTTGTGGCCATGCTGTCATGGTTATTATATCCGCCCACGACCCAAGACGGCGTCGTTTAGCGATAGGAATTACGAAGGAAGGCCGCGCGAGAGGTCAGAGATAAGAGCACATGCCGAATCGGGACAGGTGGGGCACCGGCCGTTACGAACGCGTCGACGGCAACTGGGCGCGCGTGTTGCTTTTTGCTGCCTGCGAAGCGCCTCCGCCTGCGCGAAGTGGGTGTCTACTGCGTCTGCAGTGTGCCTCAGTCAAGTTGCTGTGCGCCGAAAGGCGGCCGCCGTGGTTGCGATGGTATGGTGGATACACATCTACGAATGTAGAGATGCGCCCCGTGTTTGGGCAGCACCAGACCGGGATCATGGCAATGCTGCAACGAGGCTAGTCATGATTAGCCTCCTAAGGCCCATTTGCCCGCTGGATCCTCGCCATCAGTTCGCGATGCGCAGACGGCCTCGTCTTAATTCCCCCAGTCCACCGCGACTCGCTCGCTCGGAGCCCTCTTCCACGACCTCCACGCCCTCACCCCTCTCCCCGCGCACCCTGTCAACTTGCGACGCCTGTTGTGCTTTTGCCGTCGACGAGATACAGATTGTCGCGTGGCCCCGGCGCCCTGCTGTATCACCGCACCCGTCCCTTATCGCCCACCGCCTCCCGTCAACCACCAATTGACATCAACCCCATACTTCCGAAGAACCACAGGCCTGTTGAAAAGAAGCCCCTGACAGGGTGAGCTGGCGCTACTCATAAGGCTGGTGCTGCCGTCTGGTCGTGTCCGCCCGCACCAGTCCTGCTCTCCATCCACCAACGCGAACCCTCAACACTCGTCGCCCGAGTTTCGCCGCCGTTCGATTGCTCGTCGCCTTCCGTAGAGAAGGCCGTCGTACCCTGCCACAGCCTTTACACGAGCGCCCCGGCATCCCGTCACACCATGGCGACCGACTTCTCAAGCGCGCCCGTCGCCGCCCACCCCACCCCATACCAGCATGCATACAGAAAGTCTGCACTGTACGGCAAGGCGGACTCGGGTTCCAACACAACCACGAACCTGTCGCCCACCTCTCCGCGCAGCACCACCCATCTGCCAACCCACCTCCAGCATGCCCCGCCGATTCGACCCTTGAAGACCGCCCCGTATGTCCCCGCTGCGCTGCGTAGGACCGAGAAGCCCAACCGACAGTCGCCGCCAAACATCGACTCTGGCAGCGAGACACCCAACCCCAGCTGGAGCACCGGCAGTTCGTTTGCACAGGGCCCCCGCGACACGCCTGCCATAACCCGCATCGCGACCGAAGACATGCACAGCATCTACGACGATACCCCTCTTTCTCCTGTGACCGGACCCATCACTCGGAACCACTGGCAGGTACGTGATCTCTGATTATTTTCGACTTCCCACGTGCATTTCCCTGTCATGATATTAGCACCCTCCTCCCCTCCACTTTTTGTCGCATGCCTTTCCTGGAGCGTGCTGCTGTTACGTACTTGGTTGAGAGCGGGTCCATTAGCGTTGCAACGATGGCCAGATCTCGCCGAATACCGAACCGCACTACGGTAAGCGCATGCCGGCAAGCTCGGCAACAACTCTCGCATCGAGACCGGACGTTGCTGCACAGGCCGGTTGTCTCGCTTGAGGGCGTCATGCAAGGAGTAGAGTCAGTTGCGGCTCCGCGCTTTGCAGGTTTGCGCTTGTCCAACATCCCCCACACTAGTGTTTTTGGCGGATGCAGGGGCACCCGTGGCATCTCGGCTTTCTCCGTACCTGGTTCGCCTTTTCTTTACCTTCGAGCCTCAATTGTACTGTGGTCTGGACCAATCGGATAGCGCTGACGGAACGGTTTTAGCCTGATAGTTCCACGGTGGTCTGCACGGCCTCGTGTTGCCAACAGCCGTTTGGTCTGTTCAACCGTCGCCACCACTGCCGCAAGTGCGGTGGCATCTTCTGCTGGCAGCATTCGCAGAAGCAGGTCCGGCTCAACGAGCACGCCTTGTTCCACCCCGAAGGTGATTGGCAGAAGGCATGCGACCGCTGCCACACGCAGTTCCGCGACTGGGAGCAGATGCGTTCCAGCCGCACAAATAGCGAGAGCTCTACGAGCATCGAGAGCACCGCTGCCGTCCAAATTGACGCTCCACAAGCCAAGCGGCCTGACAACACGCGGGTGGGGAGTCTTGCTCAGAGCCTGGGTGGCGGCTGGAACTGGAGCACCTTCTAGGTCTACGACTGCTTCCACGGTTCCCTATCCGGATTTCCTCTTTTCTTAACATGATGATATCCCGGGCGGCCAGCAGCCCCCTGCGGACATCTGGTCGCCCCACACATTCCAACTTTACAGCTTCACTTGAAGCATGGGCATACTTGCATGGTATCCAGGCGCATAGCATTATCGGGGTGGCGGGCATTTACAGCGGTTTCCAGCGTTTCTTTCTTGAGCCCCTAGATTGGCAGCGTTTTCGACAACGTGTGCTGTGACGGCCAACGAGATATCCAACCTAATGATTGCTCTTTTTAGATTTGATCCGTCGACCGACGGCATGAGCTGGGCGACGGGCAGTTGGAGCTGAGATGGTACGGTACGGTTTCCACGGACTGAGCTGATGGTTTCAACGAGTTTTGTTTTGGCTCCGGCTGCGTTCGATGGTTTTCTTGGCTGCTCTGACGTGACGGGCGGCGTAGTAGAGTGGAAGGAGTAGGGCCATGGCGGTCAAGTAATGACTGGGGATGTAGGAGTACAGCAGATAGACAATGCGGGAGGATTATTATATGAGATTTCTGCCGATGGCGTGATAGGAGCACCGTGATGGGGCGTTGGGAGCTGCTTGGGGGTGGAGACGTGACGCAGCGGAGACATGGCAGGCAACATGCAAGTGAAGCTTGTGCAAACAAACGAACAGCTTCCTTGGATGAACGCAGGCATCGGACGGAAAGAGGGCAGCATCCGCGAATTTAAACCACGCGAAAAATTCCCACTGTAATGAAACATCGTAGACAGAAACTAGCGCAACGGTAGCCACTCAGCGCTGGCTGAGCAGTGTTGGCGGGCTCCGATTGGCTGGCTTTCCTGATTTTCAAAACGTCGTTTTCCGGCCAGTCGATGACCTCTTCACAAAATTCACACGCGTCCTCTCTCGCCGCGGCTTTGCGATTACGTGCTGGCCTACTACGCGTGACGTGAGAGGGTTGCAGTCATACGTTCGTTATTTGGTTGCGCGGTGGGCGGAAGAGCCCCCGCTGTTTGCAGGCTTGCGACTGCGACTGCGACTGTGACTACCACTGCAACCACGGCTGGTTCTGGTCCCTACAGACGGTCGTTCGGTGTTGCGGCTGCAAGCATGGCCTCCGAGGTGCAGGGGAAGATCCTAGAGGGGAGTAACGGGGTAGGGAGGCCGAACAAGCGTATCAAGTTGCGAGGGCGGGCTTTCTATGAGAGCATCGGGAGTCCGAAGCTTGTACTCGCACCCATGGTGGAGCAGTCGGAATTCGTACGCTATCCCAGGGCATTGCTCCTCGCCGTCGCATACGGGATAGAAAAGCTGACCATACAACGCAGGCATGGCGCATGCTCTCGCGCTCTTTCCTCCCGCCGTCCGCACAATCAAACCTCCTCGCCTACACGCCCATGTTTCACTCGAAGATGTTCACCGAAGGGCCCAAGTACCGCGACTCGCACTTCCAGCCCCTCAAATCGCCCATACCCTCGCCCGTCGATACATACCACATCTCGCAGCTGCCTGAATCAGAGCGCCATCTCGACGGCAACCCCGCCTTTGACCGCCCGCTCACAGTGCAGTTCTGCTCCAACGACCCCGACGACCTTCTCAATGCGGCGAAACACGTTGCGCCCTTCTGCGACGCCGTAGACCTCAACCTGGGATGTCCACAGGGCATTGCGCGAAGGGGGAACTACGGCGCCTTCCTGCAGGAAGACTGGGGATTGATCGCCAGGATGATAAAGAGACTGGATGAAGAGCTGGATGTGCCCATCACGGCCAAGATGAGAGTGCTCGAGACGCGAGAGAAGACATTGGATTATGCGAAGACGATTTTAGAGGCCGGTGCGAGTATCCTCACCGTGCATGGTCGGCGCCGGGAACAAAAAGGCCACAATACGGGTCTCGCGGACTGGACCATGATTCGCTACCTGAGGGATAATCTGCCCAAGGAGACGGTTATATTCGCAAATGGCAACATCCTCCAACATGAAGACATTGCAAAATGCTTGGAGGCGACAGGCGCCGACGGTGTCATGACGGCAGAGGGTAATCTTTACGACCCGACTATTTTCGGTAAACCACCGCCAGTTGGCGAGGAAGGCCGCGAGTATTGGCGTGGTCGAGACGGCAAGGGTGGCTACCGCGTCGATGCCGTTTTCCGTCGCTACATGGACATTATTCACAAGTATGCCCTCGAACAGGAACCGCCCGAGCGGAAACCACTCTTTCTCCCTTCTGATCCCGAAGAGTCACCATCTCCGCCTCAACAAGAGGACGAAGGACCGCCGCGCAAGAGACAGAGACAATCAAAGACAGAGAAGGGTCAGCCAAAGAACCCGAATTTGACAGCTATGCAGGCGCATCTGTTCCATCTGCTACGACCACTAGTGTCGCAACATCACGCTGTGAGAGATGCGCTCGCGAAGTGTCGTATGGGTGACATCGATGCCTATGAGCACGTGCTCACACTTACCGAGAAAGCTGTCAAAGAAGGGGTCCAAGCTTACGAGCGAGAGCATGCTGAAACTACAATCGACGACTCCACCGTCGAGCCCGAGTCTGCGCCCAAAGATAAGCAAGAGGAGGTCAAAGAGGAAGAATCAGATCCGTACACATCATCACTAGCTACCGTCGCGCGATGCAAGCGCCCATTCTGGGTATGCCAACCCTATGTCCGTCCACTGCCGAAAGAAGCTATCGAGAAGGGCTCGATGCAGTTGAGTAAGAAGGAGAAAAAGAGGCTGGAGCAAGAAGAGGCGCAGGCCAAGGCTGTGGGGTTGCAGCCCGGTGGCAGGGCGGAGAAAGAGGATTTGAAAACGTGTGCTGCGGTGCCTTTGGAGAGCGTGCAGGGAAATGATCCGGTGTTACCTAAGGCCGCCCACGTACCAGCAGAGGAGGATCAGCGGGAAGAAGTAGAAATACCCAAGGAAGGCATGGTATGCGGATGAGTGCGTGGAGGACAGATGGACGCACGGGTAATGATCCCATCTGCTTGAATTATCCTCAAAAGGAGCGGGTCCACCATTTACGATGGAGCAGATGGTGGTAGGATACTGGACGCCGAACGTCAAAGGTACCTCGATCCACCATTTTGCGACCTAAATTCGCATCTTAAACGACGCTGCGAGGCTCCCGGATCACAGTCCGCGTACGTGATCACGTCTCCGGGTTACACGCCTTCCTACATGTACGGATGTTCAAAAAACACCATTGGTGACAACATCTTCCCTAGCACAGCATCGCGCTTATAGGTTATTCATGCGCTTTACAAAATAGGATGCAATTACAGTACTTACAACAGAGCCTCCCTTTCACTTTCACTCTCACGTTCACGTTCACTTGCACCTTCACCTAGCTCCATCCACCATCATCAACAATATGCCACCCTAGCAATCATCCCCTCTTCCGCGGCTTGAGACCCAAGCCACGCCTATTTTGCTGATACTTCTTGTTCACACCATCTTCTTTTGCGACCGTCCCTTGACCTACTGCTCGCTCTTTTGTCGACGTCTTCGTTCTACTCACTTCCGCGATGGCTCCTGGAAAGCCAATGGAGCCGGATATGCCGGACTGCTATTTCGATCTTCGCGTTACACCGTCTGCGACACTTAGGGAAATCAGGAAAGCATACCGCAAACTCGCTCTCGTCCATCACCCGGATAAAAAAGGCATCGAGCGCGATAAAGAGGATGCGGAATTCAAGCAGGTACGCGCAGCTATCCCCAATGTTGCTAATAGCGGATGCTGATTTGCAACGTCGCAGATCCAAAGAGCGTACGAGATTCTTGGCGACGCGGCGCAGCGGCGGGAATATGATGCGCAGTATGAGTGTGCAGCAGCTATGGGCGCAGTACCGCGGAGATCTAGATGACTTTGACTACAGCCTAAATCGAGAGAGGAAACTTCGCGCACTTTTAGTACACAATATAAAACTCTGACAACTCGACCTTGGTTAGAATCTTAACACGACGAAGATCTTCAATAAAACTCTGACAACATAGTAGAGTGACTAGAAAGTATAGTAGAGTAAGGTAATGTAGTAAAATTAAATTAATAGTAGTTTAGGGCACTACTTATAAGTACTAATCTGTTTATACCTAGGTAGTCAACTCAACCCTTCACAGATTATTCAGCCTCCATCACATTATCCCCCTCAAGCTCCATCCAATAGTCCCCCCGCGGCGTAAACACAATATTAGGCCCATCATGGTCCACCACAATACTATCAAACAACTGAAACTCGTCCACCCTCCCCCGTCCATCTTTCCTTCCTGCCTCTCCTCCCCCCACCTTCCCCGCCTCTCCCTTCGCTTTCTCAAAGTCAAAGTACCACAGCGTCCTCGCAATCGTCAGGCTCATCTCAAGATATGCCATAGGCTTCCCCGCACACGCGCGGTCGCCGAGGGAGAACGGTGCCCATGAGCGTCTCATGGTAGCGCGATGCTCGTCCGTGTCTCCGGCGTTGTCGTCGTCTGGGGAGAGCCAGCGTTCGGGACGGAAAGCAAAAGGGTCAGGGAAGTACGCGGCGTTGTGTTGGAGGCTGTACGAGCTGACAGCGACCTGCGTGCCAGGAGGAATGAGGAGGCCGTCGACAATGAGTGGTTCGTCTTTAGCGATCGACGCGGGGTCTTGTTCGCGCCAGGCGGGAGCGAGGGTCGATGGCGACAAGCGCATTGTTTCGTCGATGACTGCGCGGAGGTATTTGCAGCTGCTCAGCAGCTGACCATGGCGGATATCGCGCCCGGAAGGAAAGGTTGTCCTGATCTCGGAAGCTACGCGCGCATATGCGTTTGGGTTTCGTGAGAGATAGAAGAGTATTCCGCTCATGGCTGTTGCGGTAGTACTTGCACCTATTCACATGCTTAGTAGCGCTCTATTCGGCTTTGGAAGTCCTTTCCTTTCCAAGGAAAACACGTACCCGCAGCAACAAAGAAAACAGCTTCCGCCCAAAGCTCTTTGCTAATCAAGCCTGGCTCACCAGGAGCAATGTCCCCGCTAGCCAAAGCATAAAAATCATGCAGCGCATCTCTCGGCTTAGCCATCCGAGCCGCAATCATAGTTTGGATCGATCTATACAGACCGTCCAAAGAACGCCTGCCCTCAAGCTTATCGAACAACGCTTCAAGCACCCTGAGGCGCTCCCAAAAGAAGTACAAAGCGCTACGATCGCTCCGTGTCTTGAACCCCTCGACAATGACACGATGTTCCGCGTCGCTCTGGGTGTGGAGCGAATACCCAAAAGCGAGGCGCCCTACAACGTCGACGCCTAGGCGCTCACACCGCGGCGTCATATTAACAGCGGCGTTCTTCTGGCTACTGCGTAGAATCTGGACTAAGAATTCTGTAACTTGCGTCGACATATCGGGCTCGAAGACTCTCATTGAACGCTCCGAGACTATGGGTGCGATGATACGGCGTTTCTTTCGGTGCTCTTCTCTGTCAAAGTTCCATCCAGGGATGCTGTAGGTCCAAAATCTGCGTAGAAGTATCTTTGGGTCCGACATCGTCATGTTCCACCTCGACCGTCTTCACAATATCAATGTCTAAACGAGCTTGGTTTTCCGCCTCCCTTGAACTCGGATAATCGTCGCGAATGGTTGTGAGTTCAGTCAAGCGATTCTGAGTATCCGTGCCCTCCTCTGTAAGCTGATATCCTCGTGCGCCATGGCGCGGGTTGACAGGTGCACTTCCAATGGTGGCTGGCCATGTCGGGGGGTTCGAGTGTCTGGAGACCGAGCGTGGGGATAGTCTTGCCCATGAACGTAACGAAGCAGTAAGTCGTGATACGATCCCATGCTCTGTTAGTATCTTGGGAAATGCGGGAACTCAAAACACCAAGAATGTACCGGCGACTTCAGAACAAGCACGTAGTAGAGTTTGTGAGAACTTATACGTTGTGTCGAAAGGTTTAGTGATGTCGTCTGAACAATTCAGCGTTATGGTTGCGTATAGGCGTCCCAAGGCGCATGCGTTGACGCTGAGTTCAGATATGTCAGCCTGAGCACATATGCCACGAGGATATTTGGAATAAACAGAACAAAGTGACTGACAGTAAACCGACCGCGAACACTATAGAAAGACCTGCTTTTCGATTACAACTCATGTTGAGTCTCCATATGATACTCTGAGGAAGAATGAGTAGGAAAATGTCAAGAGCCACATTGAAGGCTGCGTTGACTACATCTCGCGTTTTGCTATCGAGGCAATGACCAGCGAGCCAAAAATATCAGAGTTTTCGGAGAGGCCGGCAAGCAAAGAGTACAGAGATAAATGAAGCGGCGTAGATACCAACGTTAAGTACAATCAGCACCACGCTACGTCGATAAAACGTATTATGTGTGTGATTAAGGACGAATAGTCGGTTCCATTCGAGGAGTATCGCGGTCTTCAGGAATATCATCATCAAGCTGTAGGACACGGTGATGATGAAAGAGTTCTAGAAACCTAAGAGTAAGCGCTCGGGTCAACATTGGTTGACCTGGTGTACTTACATAGCCAAGATCAACCAGAACATGACCGCGGAGATTCAATTGGTGCACAAAGAAGCCTGCTTAATGGCGGAAATCGAAGAAGCACCAAACTACTCCAACAAATCAGACCTACTTCACATGAGCGCACGAACGCATACCGCAAGGCTGGTAGAATTACGAATGCGCCCAGGCTAAGAGCTAACAGCAATAAACGGTCAGCGTGATGAGTTCCACATGCTGGCGTAGTATCTACTCACAGTCCTCAATATGCAATCTTTTCACAATGAAAAGACGCGAGTACAGGCGTAAGATCAGCGAAGTGGGCGCTATAATAACGCTCCATGTTGCGATAACAAGCGCCAGAGTGTTACGATTGGGAGGGTCATCAAAGTTTGGCACTACTCCAGTTGGCGACCGGGAAGAGGGTCCATCGAGAAACGCTGTCAATTTCTCTGGCGGAATAGTGCTGGCACCACTCATCGTGCGTTTTACCGTATGATGGGAAATGAAAGACGCGGGTGAGGAAAGTATTGCAAGCTGAGCGCTGTTTCGCAAGCGTAGTTGTTAAAGTAGGTATGAGCAGGTGGTCACCAGCCTCGCATGTCCATCAAGTCTGCACTGGCCCCTTGTGTAGATCAGCATTGGGCCCAACCCCGAATGAAAGCTGAAGCTTGAGTGATGAGAGATGACTGCGCCGGCATTATGCATGGGACCCGCGCGACATGTCAGTCTAACCGTCACGGTTAACATGCCCAATCCGCATCATAAAAGTCCGCACCCAGTCCACCCCCCACCTCCCCATTACTCACCCGTCCAAGCTCCCTCTTACACACTCCACAAGCCACTGCCTCACCCAACGGACACCAATACGAAAAGTGCCTCACCCATCCACCGCAAAAAGAACACTCCGACGAAGTGGGATTCGAATCCCTTTGGAGTATTCCAAGGCTACCTAGGTTCACAGGATCCCCAAACCCTCCCCAGACTGATGAACATTACATCTTATCTGCATACATGCCACATAAGCTATAGCCACGTCCACGGTACTACTAGCAGATAGGTACCACGTAGCGCCATAACAACTGCTAGCATCATTTATATCCATGCCGGCAAAGTCGAGTGGTCTGCTTGCCATATACTTAATTTCTATCCTGTTTTCCGGCCTGGTACATCTCAGCCAGCAGTGACTCTCTCGCCAACAGTGTGCTGGGCTTGTCAAACTCGACGAGTGCACCTCCGTCTAGGACTGCGACCTTGTCGAATCTTTCGATGTACTGCAGCCGATGGACGACGGCCAGAACAGTTTGAGCGGAGAAGTCGCTCTCAACAACATCCTGCATCACAGACTCTGTGAAAGCATCGACGCTTCGGTTTTGGTCAGTTAAAGCGCATTGATATGCTGGGATATGTAAATTATCGACCAACTTACCTGCTTGTGGCTTCGTCAAGTATCAGAATCTGGCTTTTCCGAACCATCGCCCTTGCCAAACACAATAGCTGCCTCTCTCCCACAGACCACGAGGATAGTGATGTCTGCGCATCAAGGCCACCACACTCTATTACTCTACCCCAGATCTTCAGGCGCTGCAGTGTCAAGACTATGACCTCGTCTTGTACTTGACCCATGGGGTCAATGTTGAATCGTATCGACCCATGCATGAGAAAAGGCTCCTGTGGCACAACGTTGATGCGCGAACGGAGATCCGATGGGATCAAGCTCTGCGTCTCGACCCCATCTATCGAGACGGAACCGTTGAAGTCGATCATATGAAGTAAGCTCAATATGAACGACGTCTTTTCGCTACCTGAACGTCCACAAACGGCCACCTTCTCGCCAGCGGCTATGGCAACAGAAACATTTCTTAGGACCGGATGGCCGCCAGATCTACGACCAAGTCAGCCACGAAAGGAGGCGTTAGTTGCAGAAGGCCACATACTTGTAGGTTGCCGTTACGTTCCGAAACGAAATTGCACCTCTCGTCGGCCAGTCCTTGGGCGCAACTAGAGGCTGGCTTATTCCCAACTCTGTTTCCTCCGATGGCGTATTCTCTACAAAGGACTTGACCCTTCCCACTGCACCAATCGAAGTCTCGAGTGCGGTCCAGGTTTTGACGAGTAAAGTAAGGTTTTGGTTGAAAGTCATTACTGTGACGAGCGAGACGCCGACGGCTCCAGGATCGAAGGAGTCCCTCCAAACCACTAGAATCGTAACAAGGATGGCCGCAAGTACTGCCACGATGAGATCTAGTGCCAGAGCAAGCCACTACTGAATGCAGTAGAGTAGATACACTGGCTTCTGTGACCGGTCAAGCAGAGCATGGAGCTTCTGCATAAATGCACGTTGCCATCCGAAAGCGCGGACCGTGTGGGCGCCATGAGTCGTCTCGAGAAAGTGTAGATACAGAGGGCCTTTAGCCTCAATATCCAGGAGTCGAACCTGACGAGACGTCCGCAGATAGAATCGCTGCACGAAGAAGACACTTCCGGCAATCAAAGGCAAGGTGACCGATAGATACTTGGCAAAGACGGCGAGAAGAATAACCTTGGCGGCGCATTCATACAGAGCTTTTTTTTAGGTTAGCGGGGTCCAGAACATTCCGTGCACATATAGTGGAGTAGATTAGACTTACAGATAATGTAATTGGCACCGATAGTGGGAAGATCCAGTCCGATTAGCTCCATATCCTGACTGAAGCTGCAAGCTGTGAGTCCTTGTAACGAGCAAGGTGTACCTTGTGACTTGCCGGTTGGTGATGGAGCCAACGTCAGTCTCCTGAAAGAAACGCAAGGGGGCGCTATTCATCGAGTCAATTCTTTAGTCAGAGTGTTTCACTTCGTTTTGACTCACTTCATTGTCGTCTTCAGAAGATCTCCGTTAAGGTGCTTGGCGGTTCTGGATATGATGGTGACAAATAAGATCCTGAAGGGGTCAGTCATGTTACGATACTCTGTCGATCATTTGAGCAGTAGACTGACCAACATTCACCAAACATAAAACCTGCTCCGAGGAAGCCCAATCCGACGTATATGCCTAGGTACAGCCCATCGTCGCTGCGGCCCTGTCTCTTTGCATTGGCGGCGGACCACCAATCAACGACGACGACTACGCGTTGTAAGTGTAAGCAACGCACCCGATGACTGATTTGCGAGCGAACGTACCGGAGAATTCGGTGCAAAACACCCAGAGACCCATCATGATCAGCATCGTGGCGACAGTCCCATGACCAGCAGCTCTGGAGTAATAACTGTAGATGGAGAAATCACCAGTCTGACGCTTCAGATCCTGTGCTTCCTCGTTAAGCTCCATGGGTGCTTCTGCGGAAGTTATGGCTGCATCATTCGCGGAGTGCGAGGGTCCCTCGGCGGACGTAGATATTTCAGTTCCACCCGACTCTGGCGCCGACTTGAGTTGGAGGCCGGCGACATAACCGCCTGACACTCTTAGTAGGTCTATGCTACCGAACTCGGTGATGGTGCTGTTCTCCACAACGATGGCATCATCAGCAAGGGATACGAGGGACGCTACATGACTGTTAGCTGAGGCTTGCTTTCCTATTGTTTGAGACAGGGTGCCCACTTACGCCCATGAGTAACAAGCACTACGGTAGTCAGATTTTTCCGAAGAAGTCCTTCACGTCCCAGAAGCCGTTCCGATATAAGTGCAGTGTTGCGGGCGTCGACGCCGCTAAATACATCGTCTAGGAGGATAAGCTTCTTCCTCGAATAGACGGCGCGCGCCAGTGACTGTGTTTATGCGTATTAGAGATGTGCTCCACGATTTTAACAGCCACGATTTTTTGCACTCACAACGCGTTGCCTTTGACCACCGCTCAAATTGCTGCCGCCGTCCCCGACTAAAGTACGATCTCCTTGGCGGAATGTGGCAATGTCACTCTCAAGCCCACAGGTCCAAAGAACTGTGGCGTACCACTTTTCATCTACTTGGTCCGAGGCGTCGGCCACGATGTTGTCTCGGACGCTGCCATTGATTAACCATGGCACCTGGGCACAGTATGCAGCCGTGGAGAAGCGCCGGTCGGTATCACCGCTTAAAGAGACTGACTCGTCGAGTATACTTTCTAAAAGAGTCGATTTGCCGCTCCCTGTAGGTCCGAGTATGACCGTGAAGCGTCGTTCATAGATCTCAGCTCTGAGGCCTTTGAGGATTGCAGGACCAGCTTTCTCCCACGCAATATCCTGGTCGCGGAAACGGATAAGGGGCTGGTCGACGGTTGTCTGAAGTCCACTCGGATGCATTGTGGCCGGGCCCATTTTGAAACCTGTCTGGCTGTCTCCCATCGGTGCCTGGTGAGAGCTGGGGTTTTCCAGATGAAGTCGAACAGGCTGACTGCAGTACTCTTGAATCCGGTCAAAGCTACTAACGCATTGGATGAGTGCGGGGATAGTCTGTATAAGAGTCAGAGCGGGTGATGTTAGTAGGGCGATCAGAGACAGCGATGCGAATGCCTGTCCTGCAAGAATCGAATTGTCACCCCTCGCGGCAGCTAAAGCGAAAAAAGTGGCGAATGTGAGCATCGGTGCCAGGTTCAGCGGCGCGCAAGCTATGGGCACAGGGGGTCAGTGACGACTTGTACGAATGGCTGCCATTCAGAACTCACAGAAGAAGAGGACGCCGACGCGAATCTTGCGGTATTTCGAGGAGCTGGCGATTTCGACTGTGCGAAAGTTGCTGATAATGTTCAACATCTTTTCGCTAAGCCCAAGCATTTTGACGGTCCTCATGGCCCCGATCATGGCCGTGGTGATACCCAGTCGCCTCTCAACTTTTTCGATCCACACCCGTTGGGCAGCCTTGGCCAACGGCGACAGTTTGAACGTGGCTAGCACGAATACTACAAGGCAACATGTTAGCACAATACGGCACCAAACACCTACGAAGGCAGTGGAGAACTCACCAAAGACAACAGCTCCCGGGACAAGGCACGCGAGAGATATCTGCCTCTGCAATAAAAAGTTGGCAATGGCGATGTCTACGATCGATGCCCAGACTTCGTGTATCATGCGAAAGTTAAGGATGATACGCTCCACGTCGGTGCCCATAAGGGTGAGGCCGTCGATGCCGCCGAGGTCAGCGGCCCGCGCCTCGACAGTCTGCTGGTAGATGAGGGCTATGAGCCCGCCTCTAAGACGGGTGATGAATCGAAACGTCATGTACCCGTATAGCGCTGACGATGCCTACAATTGTCAGCTCAACGTACGACATGGGCAGGAGAAATTTCAGCATTCTTACAGCCATGCCGAGATAGACGAGTGAATAGGCACCTATCAGGCCTTGGCCAAAGTCTTCTGGCACATCCTTGTCACCTACGAAGCGAATAAGCTTGGTGATCATGAAGGGTTGTGCGAATTTAAAGGCGCTCAAAACGAGGCGCGGGATTATTGCCGAGAGGAAAGAAGGGGCATAGGCCCGGAAGCATGCTGCCAGTAGACTGTGTTTCTTTGTCTTGTCATCTTTAGGGGGGTTAGTTCGTCCAAATCGTATATGGAGGGGCTTCACTTGCACTTAGACCAAGTACTGGTCAGTCGTTCCCGCAAAGTCTCCGAGTCGAGGCGGTAATCGAGGTCTGGAAGGTCGTCGACGGAGAGGATGCTACGATATCCGCGCCGCAGAGTCCCGAGAAGCCAAGAAAATCCGACGAGATTCCAGAATCCGGTAAATGGCTCTGGACCGGAAGCTTGGAACTTCTCAGGAGCCCTGAGGGCGTTTTTCTTGCCAAGGGACTCTACGAGCAGGACACCGGCACCCTGGATCAGGACAAACGTCTGCAAGACTGCCGGTCCCGTCGAATGCGGTATGAGCCACAGGCTCCTGACGCGTCCGATGTTGAGCAGGGAGATCAGGGCAAAGAGAATGGCAAGTAGCGTCGAGGGCTGCTCGGAGCGGTGGTGTTGGAGCCATGAGAGGCTGGCGGCGGCGAGGGTGGCTACGACGGCGAGTACATCGGCGGCGACAGAGGCAGGGGTGTGCAGATGTAGTTGCCGAGATCTGAGTGCCAGGAAGATTGTCTGACATGTAGACAATAAGACATAAAGAGCCTGGAGGTTCGAAAATGATTAGTTTCCGGGTATATGGGCATAGAGGCGGGATGTAAGTATTTACTCACGGCCTTGACTGCGACTGATTTTGTGCGCCTGACCACATCCTGGACTCTGAGGAGGCGCGCGACTGGTAAGACCAGGAGGACGAGAAGTATGGCATTTGGTGCTATGGCAAAGAAGAGGTCCTGAAAGTAGAGGGTAAAGTCAAAGGAGCGACACGACGGGTCGACGCGAGGGCCAATGACCTGATCGCAGTGCGACATGTTGAAGATGGGAGGGGCGAGAGTTGAGATTACTGTCTTTTCAAAACGCACGTTAACAAGCAAGAAGGCCGTCGTGCCAGTTGTGCGCGTATCTTGGTTGTCACTGCAAGGAGCCAGGCAGCGACGTTGTCAGGTGACGACCTTCCTAAGCAAGGTTCGAAGGCGTGCCCCGCTATCTCCAGGGGTTTTGTTGTTTAGGATCCAATTAATGAAAGAGCACGGCTCAAAAAATTATAAACGATCCCGCCCAATCAAGGTGGCAGCGTCTTGACATTAGCTGCAGAGAGTACGAGCACGCCAGTCGCCCTTGCAGTATCATTATCCTTCAACGCTGTGCCGTCGGGTAGATACAACAACTCAGGACTATCGCTGCTTGCCGGAAATTGGTGGTGACTCATGAGAGGGAAGAGGTTAAGCGACGTGCCGTTGCACGCCATAAGCTGCGAACCGTGCTCCCCGCAAGAATCGAGTCCCAGTCCATGGCTCATGGGATCTCGCGAGCATTTTGAAGCTGTCGGCGAGAGTGACGCGAATTAATGAATGACATTGGCCACGGCGAGAGAGACAGAGTAGCCTGACACTGCAGAAAGTCAGGTCGAGAGTGGCGCAGGCTTCAGAGACCCTCGTGGGTGCGTGGCCGCTGATGGTCAAAGGCCCGGAATAAGTTAATAGTGAACCTGAGGGAAGACGTTCGAATTTGGCTTCTCATTCGCTCAGGTTAGAAGCGGCCAAAGACTTCTGCGGATGGTGAGAGTACGTCCTTTAAAACGTTGCTACAGTCCCCAGAGACGGAATCGAATAATGGCGGTGACAAATTCATGACGGAAAAGCGGCCCTTGAAGACTGCGATTCAATCACGAATTTTGGACTTCGAGTTGTTTACGAGTCATATTACAGATAGAATCTCTGTCGAGAATCTTCTGTTTCTTGATTGCTTGCCCAGTGGTTCCTATAGGATCACTGTTAACAGTCCATGAGTTTGTGACATGCTCGGTCCGCGGTAACATCCCCTTGATGCAGTACAGAGGCTGCTTCTTTGGACGACAATTACGGCTATAAAGATCGTGAACGATCAGTGACAGAAAGTTTCCCTTTCGCTATAGCCGTATTTGCCAGCCTCTTTGATCAACGGACGAGGCCCTTCTTGTGTATGGTTTCAGAGACCGATCGTGTTCTCGAACCTGAGCGTAATATTGGCGAGTGCTAATCCTTCAAGGTTGAGATATTTCAGAGCCTTTCCCTTCCCGATTGCTGGCTTGTCTGGGGTTGGATGTAGCCTCGCTTCAAGCTCTCCTGAGACATCTGGGAGGTATGAGTTTCTGGCTAATGACCCTGAAGGTAATCATGATGGGTTCATCTGATGTCCCACAGGTGGGGATATGAGACTACCGCTCGAAGATACATGGGTCGGATCTTTGATGGTGCTAGTAAGAGCAGTGCTGGCTGCACACAATCGCTACACTGCAAGCTGTCCCAAATTGAGGTGCGCGAGCAGATCGACGCGTACTGGAGTCTCGGACCTCAATTGTGGACAGTCTTCCCGAGCATAGTGCGTGCGAAAGTAGCGAGAAAGCGTCATAGGCGAAGCCAACGAAGTGAACGCAGGACGTGAACTCAGTTCCTGATGCCGAAGACTGGGGCGCATCCGGGGCCTAGTTTTACATGATAATAACCAGCTGCCTTCTCTCCAGAGTTCGTCTACGTTATGGTGGCAAATTTTAATGCTGAATTCAGAAGAAACGAAGTGGCTGTGACTGAACAAGGCTTTGATAGCGGGAGATGGAAGCGCTTGCAGGTGGGAAGGTGACAGCGACGTCCGGTTTCTGCAGATCGGCTAGCTTGCTTATGTCAGCTCGCCAAGCCCACAGTCTCGCGCACACAACTTTTTCGACCTCACTTGGACCTCGCTAAAGCCAACGACAACATCACCGACGAGCACCGATAAGTCGCCATCATGTGTGAGTATGCCCTCTCTCGTGCATACGACCGCTGCAAGATTACCGCCGCCTCGATATCACCAGCCTGCGCGCAGTGCTGTGGATGAGGGGCAGGCGCATCGCATCGCAGTAGAATCCACGCGTACAGATTGACTGACATGTTGACAGCGCTCGTCACCGGAGAGAAGTCGAAGTATGTACACTCTGCCCGCAGATTCTGCAGTCATCGCTCTATGTATCTACCCTCGAAGGCCTACCACTTGCCTACGTCCCAGCCGACCTGAACCGCAGCTCGCACGATGAAACCAGACAGCAAGGTTGGCGCGAACCCATGTGGGGATATTGCTGCAAGGCAGCACATCGGCAGATGCAATGGTCATGGGCTGTCTTGCTGTTTGGGTTGACTTGTGCGGGTTGTGGACAGGATTGGCAGTGGCAAATGCAAGAACTGGTGGACCTCGGGACATGTGCTGCGAGGCTACGTGCATTATGAGTGTAATGCTGACCCACCACAGCTTCCAGTACATCATCCGTTTGTTGAACACGAACGTCGATGGAAAGCAGAAGGTCATGTACGCTATGACCAAGAT
Source organism: Laburnicola sp. JP_R_19 (assembly GCA_031010545.1). Lineage (NCBI taxonomy): Eukaryota > Fungi > Ascomycota > Dothideomycetes > Pleosporales > Didymosphaeriaceae > Laburnicola > Laburnicola sp. JP_R_19. Next base: position 689,500 of record VOIT01000029.1, read on the forward strand.
CAAGGGTGTCGGTCGCCGGTACTCCAACTTGGTCTGCAAGAAGGCCGACGTCGACCTTACCAAGCGTGCCGGTGATCTCACCTCTGAAGAGCTCGAGCGTATCGTCACCATCCTCCAGAACCCTCTCCAATGTACGTCCGAGACACCCCCTCTGCTCTAGGCGGCAGGCACTGACACTTCACAGACAAGATTCCCACCTGGTTCCTCAACAGGCAGCGCGATATCGTCGACGGCAAGAACTCCCAAATTCTCGCCAACGGCGTCGACAGCAAGCTCCGTGAGGATCTCGAGCGCCTCAAGAAGATCCGTGCCCACCGTGGTCTGCGACACTACTGGGGCCTCCGCGTACGTGGCCAGCACTCCAAGACGACCGGTCGCCGTGGTCGCACTGTCGGTGTGTCCAAGAAGAAGGGATAAATGTTTTCGCTGGCGCTGGGCAGCTGGGGCTTTGTGTGGTGCGGGGACAAGGCTTCGAGGATGGGAGGTGCACTTACGGTGTTATCAAAGGGCTTTCATTGGCTTTCACGCTTGCCTTCATGCGCTTCGGACGATATGAAATGGTATGAGGGGTACTAGCGGATAGGGTATACAGCCTGTACCAAAATCACACAAATCTACCTGGTTCTTCATCTGTTACTACTCGTACATCTATCTGCCTCTGGTTGTTTTTGTCATGCCGCATGATTGTTCCTTGGTTTGCACGGCTCACCCGAAACTACGTGTATATTTGACTGCAACTCGTGCCATTGAATAACCATCACTCCTCCTATTTCTTCATCTCCGAAACGGGCATCGAAATCTTGGGGAGCCCTGGAGGAGCCAGGCCTGGACTGGAGTTCGTCTCCACCACGGCAGGCAGGACAATGTCAACCTATTCACATTTCGAACCCATCTTCGCTGATTGTGGAGATCGTTGTTGTGGCCTTGGCTAGTAATAGCGAACGGGGGTAGGTAAAGCTAACAAGAGGCTGGCGCCATTGCCAGTCGCCACTTCGCATCAAGCAGACTCAGTTCTCAAGAGCAATGTGTGTAGCAGACAGACGTGCATGTCTCTCTTTCAATTTGCGACACACGGTAATAGATACATATTCCAATAATGACCCAAAGCGCTCTTTGTTGGTATCCAATTAGATCAACGATAGACCTTCAAGCGCCAGCAATGCATCCCATACCGAGGTCCTCGAAATTTCGTCTAATATCAAACTCAAATACTCCTCCATTCAATTTCTACGCCCAGAACTCACCGGCCAACCACCTCGTCAACATATCAGCCGACGCGGCCGGCTGGTCGTAGGGAACCATGTGGCCACCAGCGTGCAGCCTCATGAAGGTGAAGTTGCCGCTAGACTTTACCTCACCAATCTTCTTGCCATCGCCACCAAGCTTGAGATCCTCCATCTTGGCCTTGGCGTAGTCCTTCTGGCCGGGCCACTCCAGAGCCTCGGTCCAAGCCTTGTTACCGAGCCAGTTGCAGATGTAGTCGGCGTCGCCGGCGTAGATGAGCACGGGAATCTGCTCAAGAAGGCCAGGAACGACGCGGTGATAAGGCTTCATCCAGTCACCCTGGAGCAAGAAGTCGCGGTTGATGTTGAAGTTGCAGCTGTCGTACGAGTTGACCTCAGCACCGACGGCCTTCATGACTTCCTTCTTGTTGAGGTAGGAGCTGATCCAGTCAATCTCATCATAGCAGAGATCATTGTCGCCACAGGGACGGCGGACATCGTAGACGTTCTGGCCAGTGCGCTGGTACGGGCCAATCATGGCGTTGTTGCAGTAGATGGAAGCAGGCACACAACTCCAGACGGATTCAGAGCTGTAGCAGTTTTCGATAAGACTGGCGCAGCGCGGGTAGGCATTGTCCATAGATTGGCACTGAGCCTCGTCAAGGACAGCGGGCCAGCCGCCCCCACCACAGGCCATGGGGCGGTAGTACTCGTACTGGGTCAGACCGTCGGTGAGACCGTTACCGATGAGGACCGACTTCAAGTTGATGTTGCGCTTCTTGTGGGAGAGAATCTCGGATGCGAAGACGGGGATGTAGTGTCCAGCGTACGACTCGCCCGAGATGTGGAAACCCTGCTTGGAGTATTCGGGGAATTGCTTGAAGAAGAGGGTGAGCAGGGCGTAGATGTCCTTGCCAGCAGCGACTGTGTTGCTGACGGAGCCGCCGCTGTACGAGTAGCCCACGTTGACGGGCTGGTCGATAAAGATGACGGAGGCGTTGGCGTTCCATGAAAAGTCGTTGTACTTGACCTTGCCGTCCTTCTGGACGGACGAGGGACCGAGCTCCATGAAGAGGCCCATGAGCGACGAGCAGCCAGGGCCACCGTTCAGCCAGAGCACGACGGGGTCGTTTTCCGGGTCGTTGCGGGACTCGAAGAACCCTTGGAAACGTTAGCATAGGTTGCGACGGCTGGAAGCCATGCAGGTACTCACAATAGAAGAGATGCTTGTCCTCCTCATCGTCGTCGAGGTAGCCGCTGTACTGCTTGACCTTGTCGACGCCCAGCACGCTCGGGTCGACCTTCTTCGTCCGCAGGTTGTAGTTCTCGAGCTTGCCGTCGATCTCGCGCTCCTTCTCGCCTTGAGCATTCTCGACCCAGACGCTCTGGATGTCGGCGCCCTTGACGATGTGGTCCCACTCGCTGTCGGCCTTGCGCGTGTGCGGCTTGGGCATGGAGAAGAAGGAGGCCGTGTCGAAGGACTCTGGGAACATGAGTGCCACCTCATCCCAGACGCGACGGGCCTCGCTCGTGAGCGACTTGAGTGACTCCTCGAACTTCTGCAGCGGCTTCGACCACGACTCGGGATCGAGCGGCTTGAGCTGCTCGGGGAGCTTGAAGACCTGCTGCGGCGGGGCGACAGCGGCCGACGCGGCCCCAATGAGGAGCGCCGATGTAGCGACCTTCATGGTGGCCAACGAGTGCTAGAGCTGCCCGAGCTCCGGCGATGGGATGGGGATGGCGGGGATGGGGGAGAGGATGCAGAACAGAGGGCAACAGCGATGGACAGGGCAGAGATGGATGAAGTAGGTGGTAGGGAGAGCCGATGGGCGATGCGACGAGGGAAGAAGGAGCTCTGGGACGGTGCAGGTAGGAAGGCGCGGGCGGCTCTCCGTTTCTCCAGGCAACGGATGACGCAGCGGCGGCCGGCGGAGAGCTTATCAGGTGGCTGGAGCCCCATCCATGCAGATGCCCGGCGCTAGGCCGTCACGAGGGCCTCTGCGTTTCGAGCACTGCCTGGCGTCGCAGGTCGGCCGGCGCCTCATTCTTGACGCTGCGATGCATTCACGACAGGAAGGCGATCCGTCTTCCAGCTTGTGCGTCCTTGCGGCCACAGGCGTCGGTCGCATTGCCATGCAGTACATGTTCATAGGCTTCGTGGGCTTGCGTCGTCCCTGCATGGCCGAAAGAGGCCTAGCGGCTTGGCATATCGAGACAGGTTGTGTCACGTGTTCCCCGCTGCCCCGGGCCCGCACGGGCCGGTGAATCATTCTGAGTGAGAACGGCAGCCCAGTTCCAAGGTTCTCATAAATTCAGCTGCACTTCCCTTGCCACGCCACACACATCGCACCTCGAAAGCAGACAAGATGCCCGTCGGGATCAAGACGCCCTCGAACCAGATCAAGCTCACCAACCTGGCCTTGGTGCGCATGCGAAAAGGTAATGCTGCCCCGCTCCACCCGCACCACCGGCCGCGACTGACGAATTTTAGGCAAGAAACGCTTCGAAGTCGCGTGTTACAAAAACAAGATCCAGGACTACCGCAACAAGATCGAGACGGACATCGACAATGTCATCCAGATCGAGGGCATCTTTCTGAACGTGAACAAGGGCCAAAAGGCACCCCACGCCGACATCGAGAAAGCATGGGGCAAGGACAAGAAGCAAAAGGACATCATCGAGGAGATAGTCATACATGGCGAATACCAAGTCGGAGAGAAGGAGAGGGGCGCCGAGCTCGACAGGATCAAGCACGAAGTCATCCACATCGTCGCCTCCAAGTTGGTCGAGCCCAAGACCAAGCGAGTATACACCTCAGGCTTGATCGAGAAGGCCCTTGATCAGCTCAGCTCGCAAGGCACAAACCAGCAAGCCGACAAGACGGACGCAGCTACGGCGGAAAACGGAGAGGAGAAAGAGAAGGCTCTGCCCAAGTGGAGGGGCGTGGTAGCGACCAAGGACTCCAAGTCCCAAGCCAACCACGCCATCAAATGTCTGATTGCACATCAGCCGATACCCGTCGCACGCATACAGATGAAGCTTCGCATCACTTGTGCCACTTCCATAACCAAACAGGCTGTAAAGACGGGAGAAAAGCTCGCAAAGGGAAAGGACGCATCAGAGGAACAGCAAGCGGCAGTCAGAAACATCAAAGACACGCTGCTAGCCTTCTTCGAAAAGGTCGAGAGCCAGGAGACCGTGGGCTCCGAATGGGAGGCTGTCGGCCTGGTCGAGCCGGGAACTTTCAAGACACTAAATGAGTTCATTGAGAGCCAGACCAAGGGGCGCGGCAACGTGGAGGTGCTCGACATGGCCGTCGGAGTCGATGTTTGAACAGGCATACGGTGCCGAGTTGCGCACATTGGCATCAGCAACTAGACCGGTCAGAATATCCCACATACAATCTGCAGTACAGCGCAGCGCGCGGCGTAGCATCCGTGTTCAGTCAGACCCTGTTCACTCACTCCGCCGCGCTTCCCGCAGGAAGGCTCCCACATTCACCCGCATCACAGAAATACGATGCAGGCCGACCGTGCGATTCGACCAGCACATCCGACATTCACGCGACGATGTGGTGCGGTACATGGACCATAGGAGAGGACAATTCCGCTCCCATGGTTGAGCAGAAGAATTGAAATAGTCACTTTAAGTACGAAGGAAATGCTTTGACGAGCATTCCTTCACAACTATCTTTGTTTCATTTTCTCAATGTGTGTCTCCTTTTCTCTTCAAAATTCCTGACTTGTCCTTCACTGTCTATCGTGCATTTCCCCATTCGTCAACAGCTACCCCACATCACCCTTGTCTACCACGACCTGCACGACTGGTTCCACGACTCCGTACATAATTCCATCAACCTTCGCTGCTAGCGCGCCTTGCTGGATTTTCCATCCTCGTTGTTGTCGATGGGTGGACCGTAACCACTCAGCGCACGACAGGTGTATCACCCTGCAGATAGCTGCAGCTCTAGTGCGGCAATTCTTTTCAGACGCACTTTACGATGTTCGACATATGGAACTACTCGAATGCCAGTGTCGACTTCGGAGGCGGGCGGCGGGCGGACGGACGTCTCTCCGTTTGGCGGCTACTTCGTATTGATCGAGGAGCTTCAGTCTGGAGTTCATGCCCTTAATTATTCAGTGCATATTCGCAACTCTATCAACACTTCAGCATTGCACACTCGTAAAGGATAATCAGTGAGTATGCAGCTGATTCGTGGCGTCGCGTTTCTTAATTACATCCATCAGTCTAGATCCGCGCTCGGATCCAGAGGATTATTGACTGGCTCTTGATGATCTCTAGTGCAGCTCAGCGCTTACCAGCGCATTCTCAAGATGGAAAATTTCCACACAACGCCGTAACCGCCCGCCTGCATCTCACCTACCTGCCGACACTCTCTGTTCCTACTATCCAATACTCCCAATCCCTCTCCCTCCACCCCCACCCCCCCTTCCATCTCGCACCGGTACATCCCACATCGCAACCTTGTACCATATGCCACTACTCTCCCCTCTATGATTTCATCTCCCCGGGGTGACAAGCACCCACTCTATCATCCTCGTTAAACACACTCTACCTCGTTACCAGCGCACCAAGAAACCAAGCAACAAATCCAAAATCGAGAAATGCATTGCAAAAGCGTATTTACATACGGACATGCGTGCTAGATCTCTTCCTCATGAACCTTATTCGTAACTCATAGCAACGTACTGCTACGTGCTCCCTCCTCCTTTCGTGTTATCGTGAATGTCGTTAGTCATAGCCGGTAATGCATAGCGCGAAATAGAGAAACAGAAAGACAAGGAGAATAGAGGGAAGAAAAGGAAGAAATACAGGAAACGAAAGAAACATGCAAGATCCACTCCATGGTACCCGTAAACCGACCAACCAATTGACGGACAAGTTCTCCAGACTTTTCCGCACGTCCGCACGTTCCCTCCCTCCCTTCCTCCCTTCCTCCCTTCCTCCCGAAACTCCATGCCGTCTCGACTCTTGACTCTGACCTAAACCACGCGTCCCCGTCCTCTTATCCATTCAATCCCCCTTCCAAAAATAACACCAGTCACCATATGGAAAATGCAACGCCCCTCCCCCCACCCACTACTCCCTAATCCCACCATCGCCTCCCCACCCTCCCATTCCCACACAAAATCCCCAACACCTCCGCACTACTCGTCCTAAACCCCCACATCCTCTCAATCGGCTCCGCAATCCCCATCCAATCAAAGCCCCGCACGTCGTACATGTCGAGCACTACGCGGACGAGCCAGGGGTCGTGCATGGGCGCAGAGGGATCTTGGTACATGGAGAGCGTGGAGGAGAGGATCTGAGGCGGAGGCGGGGCGACGGAGGTATTGGGTATGACGTGGGTGTTTGTGGGGTGGCGGTGGTGGCGGTGGAGCGGTGGAGAAGAGGGAGCCGGTGAGGGAGATGGAGATTGGACCGGCGACCCGGAAGAAAATATCCCAAAGCCTTCTTCTTCTTCTTCTTCTTCTTCGTCCGACGTAGACGTCGGAGAACTACCAGCTTCCGACGCGCTCGACAGCATACTCTCGTCGCTCATTTTCGTGTGCAAGAGCGCCGTTTGGCGGGCGAGGATGGCGTGCGTTGCGCCCGTTAGCACATCGTGGCGTGGGAGCGGCTTCGCGATTGAGATTGCGCTTGTTGATTTTGAGTAGGGGGAGTCGTCGATGGGGGTCACGGAGACGCGGGAGGAGGGCGAATCGAAGGAGTGGGAGCGGTGGATGTGAATGTGGATTTTGGGTGAGGGGGTGCGCGGGGGGGCGGTGAAGCGTGATGTTGATGTCGATGTTGTTGTTGCCATTGTCGTTGTTGTGGGGAAGTATATATAGATATATGCAATCTAATACATACGTCTGGCCCGCGCACTGGATCGGGAGATTAGGAATGGCAAGCCTGAGATGAGCTGAATGGAGCAGGTTATTGTTCAATATTACACAAAGGAGGCAGGCAGGAATCAAGATGAAACTGAGCACAGGAAACCCCGATGGATAGGGGGAAGGCCCTAAGCGGGTACGGTATGTATTGGGTGCTGCCACGGGGCGGCGAAGATAGAGTGCATTTTATAAAGGGGGCGGACCGTTGCCTGCGCTGGCGGTGCATGCAGCATGCGGTGCGAGGGGGTCGCATCTGCTGGGGCGTTCTACGGCGGGAGGGCGGGAATTGGAGGGGCGCGTGGGCCTGCGGGGAAGGAAGGGGTGGGAGTGGTGGAGTTGAGAGGTGATGAGGAGCGTGCGTGGTGAGTGGGTGGGATAGGGGTGGACAACGCATGGCGCATTTGCAAGGCGCACGGGGGAGAGTGCGAACGGATGAAGGATGCGAGGAGGATGTGGGCGCTGTGCGACGGTTGTAGATGCCAGATGCCCCGCGACTGTTTGATCTTCGGGGGTACAGACGGCGTTGTAATGTCGATTGTTGTCTCGAAGTTAGATTGTTGATTCCTTACTTTCATCCCAAGTGCTGTCTTCCTGACGTGCCGCTTCGGCCTTGTGCATACCGAGTGCAAAAGCAATTCTGTTCATGCTGCTAATGGGCATCTAGACGGAGCCGCTGAGCACAATTGTCAGTCCGTCATGAGACCACGCGCTGGTGGCAAGCCCAACACGCGACTTGCACTTGTTCGCTCGAGACTGGATCGCGAGAGAGGATGCAGGGGTGTGACGTGGTCGTACCGAGACCGCATATGCGGCCTGCCTGCAGGGGATTCGCCAATGGGCCGGAGGCGCGGTAGAAGAACTTTCACTTTGAACTTGCGCTAGCGTTAAAGCATGGTCACATGCTCGCTTAGCTTGCTGACTAACCAACGACAGCTTCGAGTCATAAGAGACATTCACCTATTGTTCACCAGATACATCCTGCGGCCACTTCACGTGCAGGCTTGCTGATCACCCTATTCCAATGCATTTGAAATTGTGAATACTCCTACATTCTTGCCAGACTTCCACGATATGCAAGTCCTACGACGTTCAAGTAATCGAGAAAACCCGAGAATCGTTCAAAATCGCGTAAATTCCATCACCGCTTGTGCATATGCGGCTTCATGGCTGATCCAAACTGCGATAAGCACCTATGGAGTTGGATCCCGTCTATCCCTGGGAGTCGAGCCGGCCATCCCTGCAGAACATTGTCCCTCAAATAGCCTTCGGTGAAGCAGCTCAAGGCGTGGAACGTGAACGCCGGCCCAGAGTTTATCAGTTCGAAAGGCGTTCCGAGGCCTTTGGCTTTCTTGTTCGGGTCCACGACGGCGGCGACGAGGGGAAGATCGCTGTAGTCGAACTGGTCGGCTTGGAAGTAGGTCCACTCCGCCTGGTAGCTTCTGAAGTGCTTCTTGGCTTCGATCCAGGCTGGATCGTCTTCGCTTCGATAGTCCTCGCGGCCGAAGAAGATGGTATGGCTTAGGGTGTCGTTCTTGATGGCAGGCGCAGTTCCGGAAAGGTTCATAGTCCACACCACTTTTGGATCGGTTGCACCCATCTCAGTCGCAACGGAGCCGCCGAGTCCGTGTCCAAAAATGTGGATCTTCTTGGTGTTGGGAACCTTGTTGTTGGCCTCGAACTTGACGCCGGGGAAGAGCTTCGCAATTGCGTTGTTCGATTCGATCTCCTTGATCACAGCGTTGATATCGCCAATACGCGCCTTTACTGCCTTCTTAATCTCATCGTCCCACGGCCTGTTGACTTTGAAAGGATCCAGGGTGATGTCACCATCGTTCTTGATGGGGTCTGCATTGGCGAACTCGACAATCGGAGCATCGTGCGCGTGGTCGATTGTCACCACGTACGCACCGTTTGCACTCAGCTGGCGGGCGAACTGGTTGTACAAGAACCGGCTCGTGCCGACGGCAGGCTCGACGATGACCAGTGGGAATATTCTACCAGCCATCTCGTCCGACGCGCTGGTACAGGACTCGAATTTCAACTGTTCGAACACGTTCGCATTTTCGTCGTCGAAGAACTGGAGGTTGCTGGCCTTGGCCGTCAGGTTGGGCATGTAGGTATTGTCGGTAGTGCCAGTGCACGTGTCCTGGTGGATAGGCATGAAGATCGAATATGCAATTTTGCGATCCTGAGAGGAGTTGTATGGATCTTTGCGTGACTTGTCTACCAAGGATGAACGGTTGTGAGCTACCTTCCAAGGCATGCCATTCGGATTAGGTGCGGGGATCTCAAAGCCTGCGGCGCGGATGTCGGCACCTCGAGCGCGGGGAATCGCCAGCGCCAGCAGAGCTACAACTCCAAAGAGAGCGGAGAGATACATAGCGAATGCAGGCAAAGAGGGTGTTCTGAACCTCCGAGTTGCGGATGAGCTGGGGTGTTGAGAACTTCGTCCTTCGAGAGTATCTGTGCTGACGTGAGAGGTTGAAATTGTAGAGATTCGATAGTGGCTTGGATCTTATACGCACGAGAAATCTCTCTGACGCGCTCGCCCGCCACGACCTGGGGCAGTGGCCTTCTTGAAACAGAACTGCGAGTGAAAGGGTGGTACCACCTCCCCCGCAACGCTACGCCCTCCTCTTCACTGCCCGCGGTTTCTCCACCATTACCATCTCTTGCTGACATTGACGCCCCCTTCACTCTTCTGTATATCTGCTGTGACACCAGTACAGCGAGCACCTGGTATGTGTAGAAATATGATGTTGCGTCATAGGTGTTATAGGTGGCTCGACGACGATACGCCCAGGTGGTGCGTGCGTCCGTGTATCACTGCAGGGGATATACAGGCTTACATTTCACCCGTGTAGTTGATAATCATCAGCACATGGTGAGCCTGGTGAGGCATAACGGCCAAGGCTAAGGCTAAGGCGTACCGCCATGGCGGTACTGCGTAGCGTGTTTGGACTCGCTAGACGGTATTTGGGTTAGGCGGAGTCTGTACAGTGAAACCTTGCCAAAATCGTCGTATGATCTGCTGCTAGACAATCACGGCTAATAAGGCGGATCACATTGCTCATCACAGGATTACACAATTTTGCGCTCTGCCTAAAAATTGCATCACTAATATGGCATCTAGGTTCCAAAATGAGTGAATCGAATCTTGAAAACTACAGATCCATCGAGATATGCTCTCGTCGAGAATTGTACGACATTCAATCCTTTGGGCGGTGCTCTTCATAGGGGACGTGAACAACCCTCGTCTTCCACGAACCCATTTCAGATATCCGTATCTTAGAACGATATTTCAACAGTATAGATCGGGCCATTGGCCTTGGGGAAACTATACAAAATGGAAAAGATAACATGATGCAGCATACCCTAAAGTAGGGCAGCAATAAGACCTCCAAGCGCTTCCAGAGCGGCCCTAATAAGAGACTAAACATTACATCGCCGCCCAATTACCCATCAGAGTATTCCCCATATGTGTATTTCCATCGCCATACGTAGCCTCCATATACGGCCAAGAAGGATCTACAGTCGCCGCATCAAACCCAGCACTCCGATTCTGAAACAACCCATAGTACCCTCCCAGATTAACGTAGTCAGACTCCGCGAACATCGCCCCCGAGTTGTAAGTTGGTTCATGCCGCATCATGGCCGCTGATGCAGGGAACGAACGGCTCTGCGTGAAATTCTCCTGCGAAAGGGTGGCTGCGTTCCAGGTTGAATCGTAGCCTGAATCTGGTGTGCTGGAACCACCTTCCACGGGTGGAGATGACTCGGATTTTGTCATTTGTTGCTCTTGCTCTGGGTAATGGGTGGGTATTGATATAAAGTCCCCAGTGCTTGGTGCTTGGAAGGAGTCAAAGTTATGGAATGGCGCGGCTGAGACAAATTGATGATGCGTATCGGTTGCGGAGACTGCTCTCGACAAGTCCAGCGTAGATACAGGCGCGGGTACGTTCTCAGTCTCTGGTCGTGAGAGCTGCAAGAGCGAAAAAGATGTGGAATTTTCGGCCGGGCCTTGGGTAGATTGAAAAAGGGATATGAGTTGCGTTTGGCACTCGCGCACGATGTCGACAAGACGTTCCTTCAGTCTCTCTTCCAACGGCTGTGCTTCTTCTTCGACGGTGACCTCTAATGTCCTGCGTACTAATCGCGGCAACTCGAGGCGCGAAAACTCCTGAAAGCGTGCGACGTTTGTTGATTCTCCGGGCTGACCACTGCCGGTACAAGGCTGGTACTCAATGTCTGTATACATTAGCCAGTGTCTCTGCACATCGCGATATAACCTAAGGCAAAAGAGCTGCTTACATGGCGACGGCATGTCCGCGTCGTTATCATCAGGGAACAGGATACGATACACGCCTTTCCATTTATCCTCTTCACTTTGGTAAACAAGGCTACGCTTCTTGCTTTTCAGCTTCCGCTCCTGGTCTTTATCGAAACCTTCGAGAGGCACTTGGTCTTTGATCTCGCAGCCACGAGGGTCGCGTTGGTGTTCACGGAGAGTAGGGTCGTTTGCAAACGTCGAACAACATCTGTTACATTGTATCGGCAGAAGATGGCGGCGATATAGATGTTCTCTGGAACTTGGTTAGTTGCCTGGAGATTTCATGAGGGAGGTCGGGCAGCAGGGTGAGTCCAACTTGTACTTACTTCAGTCGTGCAACAGTGATGAATCCAGGGTCGCGGCAAGACGTAAATGTCTGATGCCGTCCAGGGTTTCGCTTATAATACGGGCATGCGAATCTCAACTCGGGTACCGCCTGCTTACCAGCGCTATGTTTAGGGTCAGGCCTCCTTCGTTTGTTTGAGTCGTCTCCATTTTCGTCTGGCGGGGGTGAACTGCCGCCACTCAGACTACGTTTGCGCGAAACAAATGAGGAGCTCGAGTAGGTTGACGATCCGCTCGATCCGGTATAGTCCCCGTAGCCAGCGTTGCCTGCAGCGCCGGTGCCGTGATGGGTTCGAACCATCTTGTTGAATATAAGGTGAAACTCAAGCATGAGGCGTTCCACCAGTTGCCGTTTGACTGGAGAAAGCATAGGTTGAATACTTTCCCCATCGGTCACACTCCCTGGTGACCCAGTATCCTCGGTCCAGTCTGTGTCCTCATCCGACGACTTTGCGGCCTCTCCATGCGAGGAGGTGAGCGATAGACAACGCGACGATGCTGTAAGTTCAGCTATCTCTTTACTCTCTGGCATCTGTTCTTGGAATTCTGCTATGATTGGAGATCGCGAACTCTCGGTGGATGACGGTGAGTGAGATATCGTGGAAGAACGATAGACATCCTCTGGAGTACGACGCCTTTGCACAAGTGTGTGTGCTGTCGTAAGAGGAGAGTCGTTGACAGTCTTGTTTATTTCTCCGACATCCTCTTGTGCCTTGTTGCTCTGGGCGAGTTGACCCGTTATACAGCTTCTCGCAACTTGGCGAAGTGCACAACCTCGGAGATGCTCATAGAAACCCTGAGCATCGAAAGGCTCGGAGCACAACCCACATGTGGCGACTTTTTGGTCATGCAAAGGCTTCCGTGGCGACTTGATAGTGCGATAGAGCTCTTCTCGCCGTACAGAAGAAGATTGCTCAACACTATGGCTATTGACTAGGTGTCTCAGGAACATATCGCAGCGGTTGAAGGTCCGCTCGGCCGCTATAGTGGTTGTCGGACAGAAACCGCAAACCATGGTCTCTTTGAAATGGGTGATTGTATGCCTTACTCGGTCATAAGCCCGTGCGAAGCCCTTGACATGGTATTCACAATCCTCGACAGGGCACTTCTCAGGTCTTTCGGCTTGATGTGTCAATAAATGCGCAGCAAGGTCTCGCAGCACGCGCCCACAACCAGGGTATGGACACATTCCCTTTTCAGGCGGTTCCAACGCGTCCCATTTGAACGACCTAGTGGACCTTGTGGACGAATTGCGACTGCTTACCGTGCTTCCAGTCGTTAGGCTTGGACAGTCGCTATTCCGAGGGTGCTCTACAATCCCGGAGTTCGTAAGGATAAAGTCCCAGTCTGGTATGCTGGATCCCGAATCCGGTAATTCATCAACGTCAGCTAGGCTGGTGAATCGGTCTGGGTTGGAAGGAAGCGCTAGAAGGCGGGAGTGTTGGCGTCTCAATGAACGACCCGATGTACCATCTTGTGGGAGACCCTGTGGTATGTTAGCATCAATAGCAACGACGTATCTATTGACGATTCATGCGGATGTTCATATTGTCAAAGAAAGCAGTGAAATTATGACATCCGTGTCCTAGCCGAAGGCAACCCAGAGAGAAAGCCTTAAACAGTGACGTGTGAAAGGTTCGCACTTACAAGCACTTGCTGATTTGATGGCTGCGATAGGTCCGGCTTCCGTTGTTGCTCCGGCGTGTTGTACCTTTGGAACTCGGCTTGAAGACTATCCAGAGGAGAGAGGCTCAAGCGATACCGGCGAGCAGACATCGCGGGCTGTCCAGAGAGCTTCGGTTGCGGTTGAATTGCACCTGTTCGATCCATAGCTTCTGGCCGGACATAGTCGGTATATGTCTCCTCTTCGAGTGCTTCCATGGTAAAACAGAGAGATAAAAATGGTGATGTAGCACTAAATAAGGCTAGGTTTTTTACAACATTCGCAATGCGCTAAGGATACTTGAAAAGAAGTAAGATGCGCTGTGTAGTAGAAGTCGTCAAAACAGTTGAGATGGGTAATCGAAAAGCAATCGACATCCACCGGCACAACATAAAGGGTCTTCTGCATCTCGATGCGTTGTACGCATCTGCGCGTTTTGTTCTAAGAAAAGCAGGCAAATGCCGGTGAGAAAGCACGGACATGCATTGTCAGCTGCAGCTCCCAATAGCATTGACAACCATTGCTGATTGGCTTGGAATCCGATGCTTGGAACCCTATCCGTCCGTCCTACTCTTCAGGCACTATCGTTTCGAATTCTATCGATTACCTAGGTATGTAGTACGTCATGCAGGGCGTGCTGCGCATTCCTGCGTCCTTCGTTCGGTCCCTGAATCGCAATTCGCGCTTTCGAGGAACCGAAGGGATAAATGGGTTGAAGAGGATAAGGCTGAGAAACAAGCGCTTTGGGAGCATTCCGGTCAGGTGTTCGGATGACGAAAGCCTGCAGAAACCTGCCGGCTGCTAAGACACAGAGCATGTTGGATGGAGGTTGCCTGGATGCCCATTGAAAACTAAAGTACACAGTATGCAAAGGACCTGCGGATATTTGACGCTGGAGGACAGAGTACGGTGTGGAGGAAGATGGTTAGGGGGACAGATCGCCAGGCTCCAGCGACGCTAGATTCCAGCCACCAGCACAGCCACCGCCCACCCACCGAATGTGGCGTACGACGTTTGTCAATCATCACCCCATCTCGTATACCAACCGGCTGATTACCACCCACACCAAAAGTCTTCCGGACAAGTGCAGAGCTACTGAATGCCCCAACGCCTGCTATGACACACTTCCATCGTTTATGGTCTCATATGCTACATCACCCGTCCCAGCACGTGCAAGCAATTCATCTCCTAGATTCGTCCCAGAGAGATATGCCTTGCTACATAGAGACATTGACTTAAAATCGGATAGCAGAATTTGCTAAAGATGCCGACGGAAATCAAGATGAATTTGCGCCATAGGCAATCCTGCCATGGAGTAAGCACATTTGCAGACTCATCATCGGCCAATATCTGTTGTATACAGACGCTATGTGCCCTCGTCCTCAGGTAATGCGTACGGCAGAACTTCAGGCCGTTTCTAAACACTATTACGGTTATCATCAGCTTCTATTTCTACAACTATACACTTGTCTCTTCCCAATTTTCCGAAGGCCACTTCTCAGACACTGCCAGCAACCGCACAGCCTCTATGGCCTCCGAGCATCAGCGATACGACCCCAAGGTCATGATCCAGTGTGCGCCACCTGTTGGCTCTACACCATCCAGGACCTCCCCGCCATCCTGTGACGCCGACACCACTTCGATCACGACGACTATCTACTCGGATTTCTAGGCTACCCCATTACACAACATCGACGAGGATCAAGTAGCCAATGGGCGCTCAGGGTGAGAAGCAATCTAACCAATTTCGCTCCATTACTCGAGCATGATGCTATTAACAGCTCAAGACATCTGAATGGTGCGGTTCACACAGAAACCTCCAATCAGAACATTGCAGTCACGAAACTAGGTCCTCTGGTACTCTAGCCCAGTATCTTGGCGGAACCCTCTCGAAATCGAACCACGGTCAACTCTCCCAGTCTTTTTTTCATATCCAGACTAAACCAATACCGTCCTTCCAGCCCGGTCTGTTGCTCATTTCCCCGTGGAGACCAACAAGTCTACCGCGGCATGTACGGGACTCCTTAACCGCATCCGTACCTTTGTACAACTCCCCACCCAATACCCCTGTCTAGATTCACGGGCTCACCCGCTTACAAAAGCTTACAGGCTCGGTTCCACGACTACGTGCCTCGTACACTAGTCTCTCGGTTTTGCCTATAGTGCCAGTGTTCGGATAGCGATGACGAGGTTTCAACTTCGGGATGCCAACGTGTGCAGAAAAAGACGAAGAAAGCGGTGTCTCGGGCCCGTGAAGATCTACCACGTGCACTCGTCCTTCCGTACGTACCCTGGGCAGCCAGCGATCTCTAATCAAAGATTGTCTAGTCTGGTCGTTTAGCCGCATCGATTGGCCTCTTGCATGGACCTGCGGTCCTCGGACAGTGATGAACGGCGACATCAGAATCAGCCAACCATATATCCAGGCCGTCTAGTCGTACAGCATGAGAAATTGCCGGACCATGATCACCATCCTTGGCACGATGGACCATCCGATTCAGAGGAATCCATACCCAAGGTACCTTCAAGCCACAAACCTGACAATCCGCATATACAAAACGCCATATGTATAACTTCCTCCGCCGGGCGCAGCACCGTCACACAGCTGCAACCAAACCCTCACGCTACCGCACCTCCCAACGTGCGTCTGCCGAATACTTCCTCTTTCGTACTGGCGTCTAGTGCAGGTGCAGGCCAGGCAGGCCCCACGCTTGGCATGCACGCGTGAGATGGGAGCGCAGGTGACGATGATCGGTGTGGTGGGCCCCCCTGCGAATGGAGAGAGACTGTTGACCGCATGGTTACGTTGCGTGATTATGCGCCTCCGTGGAGGAGAAGGAGCAGGGGAAGTCGCATATTGGATGGGCTGCGTAAGAGTGATTTGGATTCCCATGCCAAGCGGTCGGTCTTTCTCGCCGGATAGATGCAAAACCGAACAACGGCGCACTGGAATTAAAAAAAAAAGAAAAGAAAAGAAAAGAAATTCGGCGCGTCGACAAGCGTGGATGATTGTCCGCTTGCTTTCCAATACTATATTGGAACCGAACCATAGACTATACAAACACCTTGCATCACCCACGCCACTTCTTCCTCCACAGAAGTCCAAAGCATCCTGTGTCCTGTCCAGAGGGCAATAACCTCCTCGTTAGTGCTACGATATCTCATGCGCACTCCATTTATCTGTCAATTCCTCAAGCCGACAATCTTACAAGCACAGGCAGTTCTCACAGCAAAACACCTCCACTCCATCTTACGCGTTCCTTTAGCACCTCTCGACCGGCATCTAGCGCACGCTGCTTCTTGTATAGATACCTCCCTGCCTACCTACCTAGTCGTGGACCTACCAAAACCACACGATTGGATTCGATGCTGGGATAGTGGAAGTAGATGCATGGCCTAGCGGGAGAGATGCGGTATGGGCGCTGCGTACGGTGTGAACGGTGGGCAGATGACGTATGATAAGTGGTGGAGCTGTGGTGAGTGAGTGATGAGGTCGATGAGGGCGATGCGATGGGGTTGATGTCATGGCTGCCAGCTTAGAGAAGTGCGTGTGGGCATAGAGTGGCAGTGGTACTGGGAGGGAAGATGGTGTTGAGGGGGAATGGTATACCGTTGGTCTCGGGGAGGGAGGGGTGTTTGACAGGGCGAGGGGAGGGGAGGGGAGGGGAGGGGAGGGGGATATGATTATCCACCTCTGTTGTGGTGTTTGTGTATTGATATATACCATCTACGCGTTATACCATACTGGGTACCACACAGTGCGCGACGTCGACATGTTTTGGTATCTACGCAGTGGCGAAATGGTATCCACGTTTTTCTTTCAAGTGTGGATTTCCAATTCTGAAGTTGAAACTACAGATCCCGTGCTCCAGATATGTACGTATACAGATTCCATGCCAGTATCAACTAGCCCTTGGGCTTTATGCCCGGATGGCAAAGTCGTCTGTGCTGATCCGGGCCACTAATCCGGGGAGGCAAATGCTGATCTATAAACGATGTAAATTCAGAATGAAATCAGCTGTATCCTCTTGTGGTATAATCTTCCAAACGCCAAACAGTCATAATCACCCCTCCGAAAAGCTCAAACATTCAGAAACCCCACATCAAAGCCAAGATGCACCATGCATGTACCACCGCAAAAGACAGAAACTTACCTACTCAGTCGCAGGCTCATATCCAGGGGGCGTTCCGTCCACGGCGAAAGTGTTGTCGAATCCGATAGCTCCGTGTTGTATGCCTCCGCCCGGGATCGCGTTCCTCGATACCTCCTCTAGTGCAAGACCCATCCCGTGCTGCGCATACCTCTCATACACCAGCTCCGCACGATACACGCATTCCTTGCACAGAATTGCGTCTCCCTGCTTCTGGGTGTGCGGGAAGTTCCTGCCGCTGCATGGTGGAGTGTCGGCGCAGTTGGCTGCACACGGTCGCGCAGAGTACGCCCAGACTTGGTGGCCGCAGCACAGCCTGTGCGTGAGCTTGTAGTCGATAGCCATGCCGCGAGGAATGTAGAGGAGCTGGGCAAGGTGCTCGGCGATCTGGTATTGCGTGTAGCCGGTGTAGTACTCGATGACGGGGCGCGTAAGAGCCAATGCGCGTTTGTACTTGGTCTGGGGGTTCATGATGAAGTAGCTGCTCGCGGGGATGCCATAGCAGATCTCGCAAAAGATTTTGTCGTGCGACTGGTTCTGAGTGAGGGCAGGCAAGATCGGGTGCCTCGTCAGCTGAAGAGGCGCGGTAGACTCGAGAACTTGGCGAAGAGTCTTGCCGGTGCAAATATCAATGTCTTCTGCTGAGGCGTGCATAGTCTGGTACTTGATCCAGGTGGTGACGTGAAGACAGTTCAAGCCGCAGCGGTAGTCGGCGGGGCGGTACTGGTTGTCGATGGCGACGATGTGCCCGCAGTCCAACAAGTGGAGGGACCCTCTCTCACGGCCACGCAGGACACACGGCTGGACGAGCGTAGGCTCATACTGGTGGAAGGGGGAGTTGATGGCGGCAATTTGGTCGTTGTGCTGGCGGCCGTGGCAACCCAGGCCCTGTTTGGTGGGCTCCATTTGGGGACTAGTGGTTGAGGTTGACGCCGGATACTAGGCGGTACTAGGTAGTGTGGAGAAAAGACTTGAATCTAAATAGGGCAAGCGCGATGCGCGAGGGGGCCGCATGGTGAATGCACGTGAGGGCGGCTGACCCGTGGACCACCAGGGGTCTCTCATCTTGCGGGCTGGGTGAAAGAATGGACGCGCCCGTCACCCCGAGTCACCCCGAGTCGCCCCGAGTCGAATTCCGCGCTGTTTGTTAGTACGTGGATGCAGACGGGGACAAAGAGCGTGGCGGTTGGTGAGAGAACTGGGTGAAGGCGAGGATGAGTAAGCAGGCAGGCAGGCAGGGATGGCGGCAAGCGCTGCGGGTGTGGTGACGCTCCCCAAGTTCACACTGACCTGCTTGCCCGCCCGTCTGTTGTTGATGGCGACGCGGCTGCTGCTGAAGTCGGAAGGAGCCCAGCCTGTCGCGTCCACGGGGAGAGTGAGCGCTCCCGTGGTGTGAAGGGTGAAGGGTGAAGTGTGAAGGCGCCCCGGTACGTGCTCGCAGTCCCCCCCATCCTGCCCGCTCCACCCTCCGCTCGCCAGCAGCGCCCGCCATGTCGCCAGGCCTGGGCGGCGCTCAACGCTCTCCCGGTCCGCGACGTCTGCAGCCCTGCCGGCTGACATGCTCATGCTGCCAGGAACACCGCGCAGCCATCCTCGACCGCCCGCTCTCGCTGTGCGCGCCCAGCCCGTCACGAACAAAGCAGACCCAGCCCCAGACCCGTCGTTCCCGCCGCCGTCGCCGCCGCCACACCAGCACCACCCGTCTGCGAGCGCCGTAGCCAGCCACACCACCACGGCGACCCCCCATCCCCATTCCTATCCCCATCCACGCGCCGACCCGCCCGCTGCGTCGCCCTCGCGGCCCTCGATCCCCGCCCTGGAGCCGGCTGCCGATCGTCGCGGCGACACAACCCCCCAGAAGCCCGGCAAGAGCTCCGGACGCCCCAAAGCCCACCGCTCGAGCAAATGGACTAGGCCCGGAGCTGGGTCTTCGGATACCACAGGCTCAGACCGCAGGCCCTCTGCGCCGCAAGTGCTGCGATACGGCTCGCACAGTGCCTCGTCGTCGCCCCAGCCCACACGCTCGCTCCACAAGCAGCACGCGCACGCGCACGCCCACACCCACGCCCCCGCCAGCAACGCCGCCGCGCACCAGGGACGCTTGATGGCCACGGCTTTCGGCGCCCCTGCGGGAGACTCGCGGCGGGGAGTAGCCTCTCCTCGGCCAAAAGGGCGCGGTATGCTTCTTGGGCCCTGATCCAGCGGAGCCATCTCTGACGCACTCTCTCAGAAGCCAAGAACACCTTCTGCCGCAATGTCACCATCTACGGCCACTGCCGCTATGAGAACAGTAAGTGCTCCATGCCTGCTACCGACCGCTTCGTGACTGGCTCCAGCCTGTCCATATATCCACGACTCGACCAAATTGAACCAGAATGAGAACAAGATGAAGCGCTTCAATGTGGACTCGCCATCCTTCACTCCGCTGCAAGCCAGCACCAACGGATCGGTCACGCCCTCGTCACGCGGCGCCGCCATTTCCCCAAAGGCGGCAAATGCCGCCATCTTCACCCCCAAGTCGCAGCGTTCTGGTGAGTCGAACCGTCAGTCACCCCTGCCTGACTGCTAAGTCTCCCAGCTGCAAGCACGCCTAGCATGCATAAGAAAGAACCTGCTGTGGAATGGCACTCGCACCAAGAATTCCCTGCCGAGTTCGTCCCCGGACAGACATTTGATAACCAGATGGTACGTTTGGTTTCACTTCCCATGCACGCCAGCCCAACAGTCTCCAGATGAATGAGTTGGAGTTATTTCGAGACAGGGCAATGCTAAGTGGATAGGTGGATCCCAACGCGCAAGCCCAGGCACTGAGCTACGACCCTTTCAGCGCATCCTCTGCCTTGTCATCCATTACCGGTTCCGGACACCAAACCACTACCATCAACCCATATGCCCAGGACCATTCGCTTTCCGGCACCTCTTATTACCAAAACGCGACCGGTTTCCAGTCGTCGCCTGCGTATCACCTGTATTGGCCTGTCGGTCCCCAGCCGACTGGCCTCCTGGCCTACCAACGCACCGCACACGACTTCTTTATTCCAGACTCTATCCGCGAAGATTTGCAAAAAAAGGCAGAGATGGCTAGACAGGTCGCATCAAACTCTGCAATACCGCCCATAGAACAGTTTCATTCTCTTTTCTGTTTGGATACTTCAGCCCAAAAGAATCAGTCGTTATTTGGGTATTCGAGCTGGGTGTATAAAGCTGTTTCCAGCAAGGACGGGAAAATGTACGCCTTGCGTCGCCTGGAGAATTTCCGGCTCACAAACGAAACCGCCATTCGCTCTGCCCAAGCATGGAAGCGAATACTAAACGGTAGCGTTGTTACAATTCACGAAGCATTTACGACACGAGCCTTTGGGGACAGCTCACTTATCATCGTTACCGATTATCATCCAAATTCTAGGACGCTTGCGGAAGAGCACTTCAAACAGGTGCCGATGCAGCGCTTCCATGGCAGGCAGGCCGCGTCATCACACGTACCCGAGCAGGCTCTTTGGGGCTACATTGTTCAGATTGCTTCGGCGCTGAAAGCCATACATGGATCCGGTCTGGCTGCGCGACTCATCACACCCTCCAAAGTCATACTCACGTCCAAGAATAGGATAAGGCTCAATGCATGCGGCATTCTGGATGTGGTACAGCATGATAATTCACGGTCTCTATCGGAACTTCAAGCGGACGATCTTCTTCAGCTGGGACGACTTATCCTCTGCATTGCGAACAGCAACTTGTCCGCGCATTTGAACATGCAGAAATCTATGGACTATATCACACGCAGCTACACTGCCCGTCTGAAGGAGTGCATACAATGGCTGCTCAACCCCCAGCCAAGTGCCAGTGCGCCTTGCTCGCCGACGACTCCTACAGTCATGCAGAAAGATATCGATACTTTTTTGAGCGGCATCGCGGACCAGATGGCGACGGTCTTTGATAGCGAGCTACATGCCCAGGATACGCTAACTAATACGCTAGCTCGCGAGCTCGAGTCGTCACGTCTGGTACGCTTGCTCGTCAAACTCAATTTTGTCAACGAACGTCCTGAGCTTGATGCGTCACAACACGTATCTTCGAGCTCAGGTCCGGCTGCCTCATCAATGTGGGCAGAGACAGGGGAAAGATACTACCTCAAGCTCTTTCGCGACTACGTCTTTCACCAAGTGGATGCCAACGGGCATCCCGTCACAAACTTGGCACATGTGCTCGATTGCTTGAATAAACTGGACGCTGGGACAGAAGAGAAGATTATGTTGATTAGCCGCGACGAACAAAACGTGCTCATTGTCAGTTACAGGGAACTGAAGCGCGGATTGGAATCCAGCTTCCAGGACTTGGTTCGAGCGGGACGGCAATCGGGGAAATAGGGTTTCACTGATTCGAGTCCGCTGAGCGCGAGATCTGTATCGGAAGGCTGAAGGAATAGAGGAAACAATGGTTGGGGCCGCGAGACGTCTTCGGATTGCTTATGTTGTTTTGTTGGAGAAGGGCAGGGGGGAATAGCTACGTTGATAGATGACGCTTTAACTAAGACCTATCCTTTACTTTATAACGTTTACAGAGTGAGAGTTATAGGTCTGTAGATTCGGTTTTATTGACTATTATGGAGGTGACTTGTTCACTCACCATGTATAAGGGTGGGTACATGTGGGAAATTTTAGGTGAGGTTAATTGAGGTTAAGTAACTTGCGTGTGGAGTGGAGAGCTGGGCCAGGTTGGATGCACTGATGTGTGTGTGAGGGGTTTACCTTTCTGTGCACTTCACTCAGCTTACTTAGTATGGATTGGGCGTGACTTTGGATTCATGGGGTGGGAAATCTTAAGTGGATTTGGGTTTCCAAGGGAGGCTTAGGGGAGGTAGGTTAGTCTAGGATTAAATTAAGACGTTAGAAGGGGGTTTAGTATGTGTGTATGAAAACAAGGTCGTTCATTATTGTATAGCTGAAGGTACACCTTCGTAAATATGTAAAGAATATAGTAGAATCGTTATCTATTGATCCTTTTGTGTGATATTGTATATTCTAATTACTATCTACACTGGTAGCGTATACTACAGGGACAAAATCTTTCACTTACCAAGATCTAAGACATGCTTTTGTTCTACATGTCCCCACCCCCGCACGAACACAAAGAAGTCTTTCCCAGTACAAACGCCCCATTTCTCTCTCTCCTTTCACCAAAATTACACTAACCCCTTTCATCCACTTCTTTCACACCTTCTTTGTCCAACACCTTCGCCCAAACCCTTCACCCAACCCACTCACAACCACACAATGCCCCCACCATCTCTACATAAACCCCGCCACATCCTCACCCACCCCCCCAACCCAAAGATCACTCCCAAATCCACCCACCCAGCCACCCTTAAAAACATGGCCAACCCCAACAGCTACACCTCAGCCGACGCGCACATCGCCTCAACAAACACCTACTGGAACGCCGACGGCGCCTACGAACTCTCCGACACGCCCTACACCCTCCTAACCTATACCCCCCTCCGCCCACCCCCCAAATACCTCCCCGCCTTCCTAACCCGCGAAGCCCACCCGTCCACCACCGCTCCGCTCCACGCCATCCTCCCCGACCGCCCGCACCCCAACTACGACACCTTCAACCGCTTCGACCTCTCCTCGATGCCGACCAAACGCATCACCCTCAAAGCGCGCTGGTTCCCCGCCGAGCTGCGCTGCGACCATGTCAAGCTCGTCACGCATTGCGAGCGCGGGTGCTATGTGTTGGAGAAGGGGGGCGAGGTTGCGCGGTGGCATTGTAAGCGGGAGGATTGCGAGGGCCATGTTTATTCGGGGAGGGTGAGGGAGGATGAGGGAGGGGTGGCGTGTTTTGGGAAGAAGGGGAAGAGGATGGTTTGTTTGGATAGGGAGAGGGGTGGGGTTTAAGTGTGCGTGTGTGGATGGATGGATGGATAGATTGCGATGCTGGTCGGGATGTCGTCATTCTGGATACGGATCATTTGGTGGGAGAAGCGGGGTGGATTGATGATGGAAAGCGGATGACGGCTGTCCTTTTAGATGTTCGTGTTAGAGCGCGGAAATGTATACCGAATTGATACCGTCTTGCGGCGCTTTTTGTGTCGCTAGTATTCATTATTCGTGTAGTGTTCCTAGTCTCGTTTTTTCCCGGGCAGAAAGAGTTCCGTTTCGGCTGAAGTGTTGAGATATTGGCTTGTTTCAAGCAAGTTACTAGATACGCATTCTGAAATAGCGGACACGCTCCTCTTGCTTAAACGGATCGCCATCCAGCAGAGTAAAAGTTTCCAACTCTCTTAAATCGCCATGGAGGTCCACAACTACGTGTTAACTTTAATCTTACGGCTAAGTTCATTGTAGAGCAGGAAAAAACATCGCTTAATTTGCACTCATCTTGGGTTAGAGAATGTAATGTCGTATCCTCTTACCTTATTCACAAGCCAATATTAACGGAAGCAGGCCTTTTCTTGTTAACCTTGTAGCCGAAAAGGCCGCTGCTTTCATCGATAGGGAGTTAACTCGTATTTGGATCACGGGCATGGAACGTACCACGGTGATTGCATTATAGTGGAGCACTTCGGCTTTTGGACACAGTGTTGTAGTAGTAGACATACTGCGCTTAATGGCAAATGGGAAGATTCCGGTGGAAATTCATAATGCTTTGTAAGCGCATGTTAGCCGCGGCTCTTTATAGGTAGCATGTGCGCGTAATGGGGTAGATGTTAACGAGAAGAATATTTTACATACCTTAGGTACATCTATATAGACAGGCGTACAGAATTCGGAATAAAGATAGAAAACACAGAAACAGAAACAGAGGAATAGAAGTATAGAAATAGAAAAACACAAACAGAAACATAGAACCAGAAACACAAAAACGAAAAAACACAGCAAATCCCACCTAAGAACCCACCAACAAGCCCCAAACAGAATCCCCCCATAGTGTGATTTTGGTGAAGGGTGAGAGAGAAATAAGGCGTTTTATAGTAGGGATAGGCTTCTCTATACTAAATAAAGCGTAAGTATGTGTTGTTAAATTATCTACGCAGGGGTAGAACGACAAAGGCTTTCATCTCAAATAACATGACAAAAAAAGCAGAGCTCCCTGCTTAGTAACTAAAAAGAGCGTAAAGCGTAAGTATATCATTAATCTTAGTAAAAAAATTAAGTATAGTGTAGGCATAATAAGTTGCTCCCTAGTGGAAGTATCAAGTTAATTATATTCTGTCGCACATTATACAGATGAACACGATTCCCAATATCCTTTGCATAGCTGTACAGATATAACTGCACTTGCGCCAAAAAAAAAAAAAAATTCAAACACATCAATGCATGTCGCTCTCGTACGAGTGGACATGGAGGTAAGGAGTCATACGTTTTCTTTGATTTATTTTGATTTGCATCTCCTACTTGTAGGTGGAGACAAGTTAAGCATCCACTACGTAAGAAGAAGAAGAAGCATTATATAAAAATACAGTGATAGAAATAAATACATATCGATGGAAACATAAAGATTAAAATATCTGCCTATCTAAGAATAAAGAGAGTAAAACATACAAACAGAAACATACAAGGAGGAAAGGACAGACATAAACCGTACAAACAGAACACATAAACCCCAGCCACGCTGACAAACAAACC
This sequence comes from Laburnicola sp. JP_R_19, assembly GCA_031010545.1. Taxonomy (NCBI): domain Eukaryota; kingdom Fungi; phylum Ascomycota; class Dothideomycetes; order Pleosporales; family Didymosphaeriaceae; genus Laburnicola; species Laburnicola sp. JP_R_19. The sequence goes on from VOIT01000029.1 coordinate 714,734, forward strand.
CACTACAAAACTATCACACCCCCTTCCCCTTACCTAATCCCTGATCAGAAAGCCCCTCCCTCCATGCAGACCTCACTTTCTTCCATCCTTCCCGACAAGCCCCTTCTACAAACCTTCATCCCCGCTACCCTGCGCCTCATACGGCACTCCACCCACCGCCCCAGCTTGCCCCCGAGCATGCATGTGCCTCCCACCCTGCCCCTCACTCTTCTTTCCCTTCCCCAACGAAGCCGTATCCGGATCAATCGAGTGTCTTCCTTTCTCTGGCCCCCGCTGCCTCTTCCTTACCTTTGACACCAAAGGTGTCTCCGAATCGAGCGAGTCTCTCCCCCCATCCGCAGTTCCCACGGCGGAATTTCCAGCCACCATTTCCGGCTCCCCATGACTCTTCCTTATCTTGGACAACAAAGCTGTCCCCGAATCGATTGAGTCTCTTCCTTCCACAGTTCCCATGGCGGAAATCGGCGACGGAGTGGATGAAGCGGTGTTGTTCCCTTGGGCGGAAGGGTCGATCGTTATGGTCGCGAAGGTTTGCGGGCTGTCGGTGGTTGGCTGGGAGGTAGACGGCTGGGAGGTGGACGGCTGTGGAGAGGAGGAGGAAAGGCGTTCGTAGTGGGTTTTGTTCAGTTTTGAGGAGCTGGGTGACATTGTGACGGCGGTGGTTGTTGTTATTGTTGTTGTGGAAAGACGAATGTCTTGATTTTGCGAGGTGGTGCGGTAGATTGTATTTGGGCACTTGTGCGCTTGGAGGCAGGTGGTATTCGAAGAGCGTTGTATATGGTATGCTAAACAACAAGTCTGGAAGATTGAGAACGAGGCTCTGAGAATGGTGTAGCAGAAGAGAAGCTGAAAGTGCGGTTCTTATATACCACGGCTTGAGATTGAGTCGCTCCAATGCATGGCGAGGGAGAGACTCATCGGTGTTCTGTCGCGCTGTTGAGTCGGCTCTTGAGTTGTTATACTCACACTTTCTTCTAGATTGACAGACTGTTTCGCGAGGCTCACCTTCGACTCATCAGTCTGGGCGGGACTCCACCGCCTACCATCGTCATATACTGTTCCCTGGGTGCCAGCCGCGTGCACGCTTCTCTACGCACAGTAAGCTCCCTCCTTCTCGTATGTAGTGCTCCATCTTCTCAAGAGGCAGGAGGCAGCGGGCTCTTCCTCATTTGTAGGGTCCGACCTCCTCAACAGCCAGCTCGTAGCGGTCTCTTTGTAGACTCAGTAGACAGATGACTATGAAGTTTCATTGAGTGGGATGAGCGTGGCGAGGGGACTGATTACAGCGGCGCTTGCTAGGGAACAGTCAACCGCGGGTTAAGTGAAGAAGAGTGACTGTAACCCGAACCATGAGTGTGACCCCAAGTATGAGTGTGACGATACGTGTGATTCGGGACATTCCGCGGCTGCTGGGTACATAGGAAGGGTCACGAGCGTTGTTTGGGGGAGGCGGACTAGATAAGTGGGTCTATCAGTGCGCTGTGTTACTCCGATGAAGCCCGATGACTGTCTGTCTTAGGTTATGGCGAGTGAGTTATGGCGTACTTCTTCGTCGCCTGAGAAACTGCTAACAAGTAGTTGACTTCGACTGTTGAGCCTGTATTTTCAGAGTCTACCGAAGGTGGTAAGACCTAAGCGCAAAACCATTGCTCTGCGACAGGAAGCAATTGCATTATAAAAGATGGAACCCCTTTTTGTCAACACCACCTTGAAACGCTTTTCTGTGTCAACAACAGCAGGAGAGATAACTGCTATTATTGTAATATTTTTATTAGAAACCCCCTTAGTCGCAAAAAAAAAAAACCATAAAAGATGGATAACCTAGAAATTAAAGCCCAAATACCCCACAGACCTGTGATAAAACAAAACAGCTCAGGAAATCGCGACGTTCAGGCCTGCCCCAGACTTGTGCAGCCCAACGCCCTCGCACCCTCGCACCCCACCACCTAAACATCCCCCGTATACCGTCTTCCCGCCGCCTTAAATGCTCCATGAAACCCAAAGCTCATCGCCCCTCCCATCTCCGCCCTCCCAACCTCCACCAAACTCCGCGCATCCAGCACCAACAAATAACTCTTCTCGCTCACCCCGTCCAGCACCACGCTCAGAAGCACACCCGCGTCCTCCTCTGTGCCCTCCGGATCCGCCACAAATATCGGCTCACCAGGCGTATGCGCCTCCCTTTCCCAGAATATCGCTTTTTGATCGACGTTGTCGAATTTGATGATGCCGTCGTTGAAGCTAGATTTCAACCGATCGCAAACGCCGTAGCTGTAGCGGTGCTTGTGCGTCAGATAGGCAGAGTTGATGATGGGAAGTTCCATTGAGAGCATGGGGTCGGTTTTGAAGAGGAGCTCGGCAGGGAGAGGCTTTGAAGAGGGCAATTTCGAGTCGACACAAGGTAGGCGGAATTGTGCGTGGCGGGGGAGGCAGGATAGACGTTTCTTGCCTGCGTACGCTTTCGAGGCGTCGTTGGTGCTCATGAGGTTGTCATAGTAGAAGCGGTGCAAGACGTCCAGGTTCTCGTACACAGACAGTTCGCAGACGATGTCGGTGCTGGAAGCGTCGCTGGAGGAGGGCTGTTCCCAGGCATTGATGGTGTGGAAGCTAAAGAAGGGGTCGGATTTGTAGGTTGCTACGATGCCTTTCCCATTGCGGTCTATGACGTACCACATTGTTTTCGAAGAGGGATCGAAAGGCGCAATTGCGTCCAGGATGTTCTTGTTGTAGAGAATCGACAGCCCACCCCAAGTGATATGGCTGTTCCAAAGACAGAGGATGACGAAGCTCTCAGTGAGAAAAAATGAGTGTATATAACAAGGCTTCCCAGGAAACTTTGCCAGAATCTCGGTGCGGCCGGTGGAAACGGATGTGCGGAAAATGCGGTAGAATGACGTGTATCCCACTTCGAGGTTGTAATTAAAGATGTCACCAGTGGCGGGATCCGCCTTTGCATGCGAGGCTGACAAGTGTCCTACTAGTTCGCGGTGAAGTGTGCTCTGGTGAGCCACCCCCTTGGGCTCTAGTGTTTCTGGATCGACCTGGTTGAACCTCGAGGAATCTGTTTTGAGATGCAGTGTTTCGACGCCGCTGGTATGGCCGTTCGCTGCGGCAGTTTTTCCATTTGAAACATAGCCACCACCTGGCATGTTGAGTGACACCGTAACACCGATATTCTGAGGGCTCGTGGTAGGCCTGAAAATACTCATGATTTTCTTGAAGTAGCTCTCGCATGGATCGCGTTTCTTGCCGAATGTGACCCCATCTAGTTTGCCAGTCTTCATGACGGTCTCCAACAAGTCATCCACTGTGCGCCTTGACTTGTAGGTAACTCTTGGGGTATCGGGGTCATTTGGGAAGCTGATGTCGAACCGGTGAACACAGGCGAAGCCGTCAAACCAATGGCCAGCTGCCCAGATATCGCCGTTGTCCGTCTTTGTTTTATACCCCAAGGGGCCAGTTCTGTAGAGCACCCCGGCAACGTATGGTGGAATCTTGCCTCTTACAGTGAGTTCAACAGGCTCATGCTCCTCATAGTCGTTGTCGAACTATAGCCGTCAGCATATCCACTGTAAAAAGAAGTCAGGGTTGAGCATACGCCTGCAGCATTGGGCCATGACTCCATCGTCATGAATCGTCGTGGGTTCCGTCGCGAGGCAAGTATGACCACGAATGTGTAGGTTGCAGGTTGGCTTGTATAGCTGTGCCGCACGATACAAAGAGCTCGCGAAAGTTGGGGGCACGTGAGAGTATGGTATGTAATGAAGACCCAGAGCCTCTACAGGTGAAACTGCGTATTGGAGTCTTGTATGCTCGATGAGGTAGGAGCAGTCCGTAATGATATACTACGCCCAAGCACCTAAACGAGGCCTAGGGACATAGTTGCCCCGATAACCAACTATCAACGACATACCGCACGCCTATATTAATATAACGTTCAAGAATACGGACAATTGCCAGAAGCTAGAGAAAATGCCGTAAAGGACGATGGTTCGCTTACCCTTGCAGGCGCTAGGCGAAAGCGAAGGGTTGACGAATGCGAACTCAACACGAGGGAGGAGCGAATGGTGTTGGTCTCGACACAGATTCACAGGTCGCTGGCAGCCTGGCACTGGGCACCAGGTGCGGGTGAATCTTTGGCAGACGTACGGCACGACCAAAGAGCAGCTTGGCGGATTGATGTGGCGTACGGTTCGGGTCCGAGTGGAACAGTCAGCGCTATGAGGCTTCATTCTATAACCTGAATCCCAAGGGATCTAGGAATCTTCGCAGCCGGAATGAGTGCGTGCATAATTTCCGCAGGAACCAGGCGAAGAGAGGCTCTCTTTGGTCTGGGTGGACGGTGAATGGGAAGAGAGATATGCGCGTGAATCAGGCCACTGACCAAGGGGGTTGCATGATGCCGAATGCGAACACTCGTGAATGTTCACAAGCTAACCCTAAAACGGGGATAGCCACCCGCATCAGCCCTACGAAGCACAGACGTGGAGCCGAACACTTGTGAAAGTTGCATCACCAATTATACGAAATCTCACAATCTCCCCCCACCGACGACGCCCCATCCGCGCTCACCCGCCCAATGTCCGCCGACAACTCATAACACCAAGCCCTCTCTACCAAGTCGAACGCATACCACAAGCCCTCCTCGAACCGCACCCTCGCGCCCAAAATGGGCATCCTCCTCTCCACCGTCCGCACGACCCTCAACCTCCTCCTCCCCTTCACGCACCCCGGTACCCCCCTCACACAAGACCTCATCCACACCGCCATCCTCGTCATAACCCTCTACTACGCGCCCCAAATCGCAGAAGAATACAACAAGGGCTATGGCACCCCCATCTACCCCACCCAGCAAACGCACAACCAGCACGCCGGCCCCGCCCCAGACACCGCCGAAGATATCCCTCTAGACGACCGCTTGGTCCTCCAACCCGACACGGATAATGAGGAAGTCGTAGATGCGGAGCCCCCGCCTCACGCACCGACCCCGCCACCAGGCCAGGCTCGGGCCCAGGGCGGCCAGGCCCAAGTCCCGCCGCCCGAGGGCGCAGCATGGCAAGCCGGCAACAACGGCGACGCGGGCGCAGGCCCCGCAGATAGACCGCAAGCCACGCGCGCAAACCGCGTCATCGGCGCCAAAAAAGCAAAATCTCTCGCACGCCGCGATCAACGGCGCGCGTACCACGAGTTCCACCGCTCGCAAGCCGAGCAGCGGCGGCAAGCAGAAGAAGAAGGTCGCGAGGAGCGGGAATCTGCGCTTGCAGCTGAGAAGGCGCGCAGAGCGGAGGTGGAGAGGGAGATTGCGGAGAGAGAGCGGGCGGAGCGGGCGCTTAAGAGGGAAGAAGAGAAGCGCGAGCAGGAGGAGGAGATGAGACGGCGGGAGCGCGTGGTAGAGCGTGTGAGAGAGGAGGTTGGGATGAGAGGCGCAGTGGATCTTGTAGGGGTTGCGATGGAGGAGGGGAAGGATGTGGTGTGGGTTGAGCGATTGGTGAGAGCCAGTGGCATGGCCGCGCAAATGGAGAAGAAGGACGAGAAAGTCCTCATCACTGGTGAAGGGTGGTTGGTCAAAATCGACGCTGAGCTTATGCACAAGGCGTATGCGGAGGCTGCGTCATTTGGGGATTCGAGGGACGGCAGGATCAGCATCGCTGAGTTTGGCAGTATATTAGAGAAGGCTGTGAGAGCGAGGGGCTCGGCTATGGCTTGAGCTGTAGACTGTCCGTGGAATAAGCATGGGAATAAGCATTGGGAAGGCGTTCAATTTGGACTGCACGCATTTACGTAGACACGATAGGTTATTATACCCGAGACACACCACATAGAAAGTAGTCATTAGAAATGCACTACAAAGTTTCAACGCTTGTGTTCCGTGAACCATGGCAAGCTGCTGGCGGTTACTCGTTTCACTTCGTATGGCAGAAATCCCATCCGGTACCTGGTCGCTGATCAGAGGTTGACGAGGTCTGTTGCTTTTGTTCGGTCTTTCCTGTTAGAGCCAAGTCCAGTCACGGCAGTCCACACACTCAAGCAGGAAACGAGAAGAGTTGTATCGAAATATCCATTTTTGTCATGCAACCATGAAAGAGGTGTTTATTCGCCTAGAAGACCCGACACATGCCAAAGCCTTCCATACCGACCAGGCAAACCGCCCAGACCAGCCACATGAAGAACTCCTTGCCGCTCGGTTTGAACCCACCGTCCATGCACTCCAAGTCCTGCGTCCGTGTAACCCTTTACCGATTGCTCTTCGCTACACGCTCCAACTCGTCCTTCTTTGATGGCGTACGAGTTGCTGCTTCCCTTAGCAGCGTTGATGAGCTCTTCAGCCAGGCACTCGGCAATGCTCTTGATGTTGCGGAAAGAGGCCTCACGGGCACCGATGGTGAGGAGAGCAATGGCCTGGTTCACGCGGCGGAGCGGTGATACATCGACGGCTTGACGACGGACGGTACCAGCGGATCCGATACGGGTGGAGTCTTCGCGGGGACCGCAGTTGACGATGGCATCGACGGCGACCTGGATGGGGTTCTGGTCGGTCATGATGTGGATCTGTACACAATCAGCAAAAGTCGAAGCATAGTATCGTCCATGTTTCAGGCACGATATTGGTATGCACAGCAGTGAACGTACAATCTCGAACGCGTGGGCGACAATGCGCACAGCCATGAGCTTCTTTCCGTTGTTGCGGCCGTTCATCATGAGCGAGTTGGTGAGGCGCTCAATGATGGGGCACTGCGCCTTTCTGAATCGCTTGACAGCATATCGGCCGGCGGAGTGTGAAATGTAGACGGGGGAGCGGATTTGGATGTAGTCGCTGCAGATGTCGTGTTAGCCCATGCTTCTCTCCTCTGTCGCGCTTTTGCACGCCGCCAATCGCGCCCGAAACCTATCTCCCGCGATATAAGAATTCAGGGTATGCGTACGTCAAGGACATGTCCCGGATCTCGATATCCTCATAGCTCCACTTGTTGAACAGCTTGACGCTGCCAATCTCCTCGGTGACCTCCTTGGGCAGGATGGGGGTGCCGGAGGGGCTCTCGACCTCGACTTCGCCGTCAGACATAATTGGGATGTACTGGGAGACGACTGGGTTCGGCGGGTTAGGAAAGGTGTCCGAGTCGGTCGTCGTGGGGTCGCTGGAGTTGAGATTCGAAAAGTGTTGTGTGCCTTGGTGCGGGCTCGCTTAGAATTAGTTCCGCGGGCTTGGCGACCGCACAGGCCACCACTGCGAAAAGCGGCATGAGTAAGTTATCAGTATAGCCTATTAGCAAGTATGAACTTGAAGATATGTTCGTTCTATTGCCACTCACATTCACTGGAGGCGCGATGTATGGTGGTACCTGCACATAGTCGTTTCTAGACCTCACTCTAATGTAACTTCTTACTACCTGAAGGCATTTCTTCTCCTATCAAAGTAACTTGATTATGCTATTCTAATACCAGACTCATCATAGTACTCCAGCAGCGCAACCAGTGGTATAGAGCCGAACCAAAACAGGTACTACACAAACAACATTCCAACGAGGAAGAAGCCGCATAATCTCCAAACTCCAGCAATGCAACGACTACGCCTTTCGAAACCAGACCCACGTCTGTACAAACATACACAATTGATTTAATGAGAATCCTCGAAGCTTCCCGCTCCTCCTTCGTCACCACTGCGCTCTTGAGACCGGAGCACTGATATCTCTGCGCTCTTTGACGCCATCCATCATCTGCTTTCGGGGTGTGCCTTGACCAGCAGCCATGCTCCTAGCACGTCCACGGCGTTGACGAATAGCCTCGAGTGCAGCCTCCCTGTCAAAGGGCAGCTTGTTTAGCGACAGCTTGCCTAGTACCGGCGTGCGTGCACCCATGGGAGCATGTGCGATTGTTGAAGGCGTGAGAGGCTCCCGTCCGGACTTGGGGACTGGCGTCGCTGGAGAAAAGTGCAACGGGATGGTCGTGGTCGTAGTGATCGTGCGAGTAAAATATGGAGTCACTGGACCTGTAGGCTCATTAAGCGGGGTTTCGGTTTCATCGTCGTCCTCATCACTATCAAAAACAGCGTCTTCGTGTATAACAATGTCTGTCGACTTCTTAGGCCTCTCCAACTCGAAGTTTGCATGAGATTGAGGATGGTGAGCATCAGGAACACGAAGCGAAGACTCCATGGTTAGATCAGTAACCGCGGAAAGTCCTAGAGGAGACGGCTTTGTGGAAGCGACTGCATGAGTCAAGGTTTGAGGTTTTTCTGGTGACGCGACAGAGCGGAAAGTGCCCGTGGTGGGGGAGAAGGTCACGGCTGGCTCGGGTGTGGTGCTGGTGGGACGCTTGATGACAACTGTGGTGTCGAAAGTCTGGTCGACGGTCTCTGTGCCTTGATTGACGTGCGGCGTTCCTTCTGCGAGTGGAGTTGGCGACCGCTCAGTGTCCGGTGTTTCTTGCTTGACTACGTCTTCCATCGGCTCATCACCGTGCTCACTAGGTGGCGGCGTCATAACAGGCACGGCAGCCTTGATAGCTTCGATCGCGGCAGCGTAAGTGTTGTCGTGTACATACTGCGATCCTTTGGCGTCGGCAATGCGGCAGGAGCAGCAACGGAACTGGCACTCCATCTTCATGAATTCGATCTGCTCGTGAGCACGCTCCCGGAGGCGTTTCTCGGTAGCGAGCTCCTGCTGGACTAGTTTGAGCTCCACTACAGCCTTCTTTGGTGCGACATTCTCTTTGTCTTCCTCAAATTGCTCGGGCACTCGTTGCTTGCGCGGCGATCGCATCGGAGAGCCAAACTCGTCGTGTTCATCGGTCGTAGCGGACGGTAGCGGAATTTGTCCCTCGGCGGCGATTCGCATCACTTCCTCTTCTTTCAGGCTCGTCTTGAGAGCATCGCGTTCTCCCTCGGCCAACCTCAGCTTGTCCTTTAGAGTTTGGATCTCTTCGCCCAATTGGGCCTCCACGGTGTTTATTCTGACATCGAGAGTATAGCATTCGTTCTTGTATTTCTCCGCTTCTGCTGTCTGGAACTTGAGGTCGGACTCGAAGCGAGTCAATGTCTTCTCGAGGCCCTCGTTCTTGCCCTTGAGGATAGCCACCTGAGGTTTAATGGCGAGGACCTCGCTTTTGGCCTCTTCCATCCCCTTCTTGTACACATGACCCTTTGCCATGGCTACCTCGAAGTTGTGGGTTATCTTTGCCTGTCTTACTGTCAGCTGTGACGGCGCACCGAGTGCGATCGAGCTTACCATTCTTGCGTCCATTTGACCCTTGTGTTCCTCGACCCGCTTGAAAGCGTGCTCCCACTTCGCGATGGCTTCGCGGGACTGCTGTCGATAGTCATCGTGTTCTGCTCTTGATATGCAGCCCTTGTGGGTCTGGGCCAATCTTTTCAGGTCCGCCTCGAGCTCCTCGATGCGCACCTTGTAGCGGCAATTCATGTCGTTAACGCGCTCTAGTTTCCGAATCTCGGCTGCATGTTTCGTCTTCTCCTTTTGAAGAGCCACCGCGTACTTTGCTTGGGCTTCCTTGAAGTCCTTAACCTCGAGGTTCTCAAACATGGCCGCGAGGCCCTGCACGGAGACGTCTGAGTCGTTCCGCCGATGCTTGCGCAGAGGCGACGTACGCAGATCAGGCAGAGACGGCGACTGCGCTGATGGAGAGCCGTACGGCGGCCTTGTGCCCGGGGCGCGCTCTGGGCTGACGGGGAAGAGAGGCATTGGAGGCGACATGGGGAATTTGGAGGGCGACGGCGGCTCCATGCCACTCGGGCTGTCTGTCAATTTCGCCAACTTGACGGTGTTGTGGTGGTGGGATGCGGCGTGCAGAGTATGTGTCTGTCTTGGGTCAGAATAGATACGATAAACGTGACGGTGGTAGAAGCTGCGATGTTCATATGGGAAGCAGCGCGAGCTCGGATGATAAACAAAGCTAACCGAGACACATCCCTGCCATAGCAACAACCTTGGAAGCGGGCACTGCACGAATTTCCATCAGTCGTTGCAACCCTACCAAGGTATCTTTCGGACCTCTCTTGACTCACACTCATCATGCCGTCCACAGGTTCTGTATAACCGCCTACCCACTATCCTCTGGCTGCATGCCTCGGCCTTGTTCTTAGTCACGTGATTGTGCTAAGTCAGGTCGGATCCACACATGCATGGATCTAATCGAATCGACCTGCAAGGACTGGCTGCTGACATACGCAGTTCGCTCTCTCGTACTGTTTCTTTTTCCTTCTCCTTCTCCGTCTCATCCCCTACAGCTCGGATTACCAAAGAACAGCATGGAATCTAAATCAGACCTGCACCCCTGTCTCAGGCGAACTTGTATGTATCAGCCTGAACTTGAATTGAATCACAGCTCAACAAACCGAGTCTGCCCACCAGGATCGTACGCAGGAGGTCAACATTGAGAAACCCGCACCAGACGGCAATGCAACCCAGCAAGCGCCACCCAACAAAGCCCCCAAGGGCCATACCAAGGAACCAGAGGAAGATGTGACTACCGAGGACTCCACGTCAAACGACAGCGCAAGTCAGAATTTCCCAGGAGACGACGAACTTCGAGACATGATCTTGATGCGAATAATAACTCCGATAGTGGGCGAAGACCCCGAGGGTATAGCGTTCATGAAGGAGAATGAGATCTTGCAACAGCAGGTTGACGTTTTATTGGAGGCACACAAGAGACTGAAGATTCTTCCCAAGTTTCCCAACTAAGGAGAGGCTGGCCAGTGAATATGACAAAGAAGTCGTGGAATCCTGTATATTCAACAAGACAATCGCTGCATGAGAACCCTCGATATCTTCCTACATGTGTGATCCATGCCTGGGGTTGAGTGTAAAAGGCGAGGCTCTGTTCGAACAGAAACACATATGCCCGTGGTGGACACGTAAAATCAGTCCCATAATAAAGCAAAGTAACTGAGAAACACTGACCGTTACGGCCATGGTGGCTGATGACCCCGCTCCCCAGTTATTTCTGTCCCCTGGCACCAGCTTGTCGGTGCTAACCACGATGAGCGACGATATGCGCACGGACCGTTTTGGTTGAGTTCTTCTGTCCCTCTAAGGTAACCTTCCCCACTGACTTGAATTCATCGCGATTCGACCAACAATGCCGCATCGCAATTCCAACAGGTGATATGCAGACAGCTAAAACACGCAAACCTCACAAAAAGTCCCGCAGCGGATGTCTACCGTGCAAAGCTCGGCACGTCAAGGTGCGACTTACCTTACCCGCAAGCTATACACGGCTTTCGCCATAAGTAGAGCAGAATTTTCCATGCAGCAAGATGAATTAACTGTGAACAGTGTGATGAACACAAACCAGGCTGTCTCAATTGCGAGAATCATGGCTCCACATGCGAGTATCCCCGGTTGAAAAAAGCTGCCGCTTCAGATGTCGCGCGTTCGCCAGCTGCGCTCGGGACGCCTTGCTCTACACAAAGCCCTGCTTCAGGTCGACCACACCTTGTTGCAGATGAAAGCCGAGAACTCATCGCTGACATCGTGCACTTGCGGTTTCTGCATCACTACACCACGGTCACGGCAAAGACGCTCGCTTATGAACAGGACGTAGAAGAGGTTTTCTCTTGCTACGTCGTCAAAATGGCTTTCGATAACCCATTTTTGCTTCATGCCATTCTTGCCCTAGCAGCTCTTCACCTCAGCAGACTGGAACGCGATCAAACGGCAGAATACTTGCTACAGGGCGAGCGACATTATCAAATGGCGTTGACGCGGTTTCGGATGGAAGTAAAGGACATCACCGAGTCTAACCTTGAGTGCGTACTTGCCTTCAACGCTTGTTTATTCCCCTACTCGTGTGCTCTATCCACGCGGTCCACCGATCCTGAGCATGCCTTCGACAGCGTTTTCTCAAACCTTCTTTTGACCAGAAAGATGAGGCCAATGGTAACAACCGCCGGTTTGTACACAACCATGATGAATTCCGACCTTGGGCGCATCATGCCAAAGGATGTGCATGTAATCGATTGGGGCAAGGCCGAGGCACCAATCGAAACAGAACTCGTCCAACTTCGCAAATTTGCCGCCGTCTTCCACCATATCTATCCTCCTGAGATTATCGAGGCCTACAAAGAAGCGATCCGGCTCCTAGAACTTCTCTTCGACGTAATGAAAAACAAGCTGACCAAACCTCCCTCGGATTCCTTACTCAGAATATGGGCCCATTTCATTCCGCCTCGCTTCGTCGAGTTGCTATCCGAGAAACAGCCCGGGGCTTTGATAATCTTCGCACATTACGGGGTCGCATTGGGCAGAAGTCCGCATTACTGGTTCCTGGAAGGCGTAGATGAGTTGATGCTTGCCGTTGCCGATGCATTCGTTCCGACGGAGTGGAAGAATTGGTTGGATTGGCCAAAGGAGCAGATACGTGGTTGTCATACACCACACTCCCAGTCGACATGAATTTTCGAATTTCCTGCGGTTTCACTATGATCAGTTTGGGAGTGCTTGCGAACATAAATAAGGGAATGAGCACTGCCCCGCAGTGGGTACGGGACCGAGCTAGGGTACGATGTTTACTTACATGACTAGCTTGGCCCTGCGGCCAGGCACCAGGTCGATTACGAAGCGCGCATCGGTGAGGCTATATACTGGGGAGCCTGCAGGAGGCGGTTTTTGATACCCGGGGGAATTTCTCGCCTGCTACGACATGAACACCTTCAGCATTTAATGTGTCTACTCGTCCCAATAATATTCCATAATATGCGACAATGTTCCACTCTCGTGCAGGCATGAACCGATGACCGCGATGTTATCGGAGCGTATTCGCGTACTGGCGTACTGGCGTATTTGCGTATTCGCTAGCGTATACCCAGCCAATCGCATTTTTTCACGGGCTGATACACGCTGGGGTCCACTTTGATACAGTAGTGTACGAGGTTTCTCTCACGTATACTCAATACGACGACGTACGCAGCGTTGATATAAGCCATGATGTCCTACTATCATGGACCATCAAATCCAAGCTTTCACTACCTTCTCTCTACCTCATATTGTCCATCCAACTGGTTCCCAACTATTTACCATCCAATAACGCCATATCGCTGATCCTGTCACAAGTGTCAAGCGCGGACTACTGCGTGCAGGCGTCAACCACCTCTCAGCCAGGCTATCTCTATCCGGAGCATTCGGTTATACGATAAACAATATGTCAGATTCCGGAAAGCCCGAATACAAGCTCTGGCTATATACACCCTCTGTCGCAGGCGGCGTCATCGCTGCAATCGTTTTCTGTCTCCTGACGTTCATCCATGCCTTCCGTCTCGTCAAGAACAGAACATGGTTCTGCATCCCCTTCGTCATCGGAGGTCTCGTAAGTATATCTCCACAGCGGGGCAGAATTTTTTGAGCTTACCATGTCCACAGTTCGAGACCATCGGCTACGCCCGCGCTGCCGCCCCCAACGACTTGCAGAATAAGATGCCCTACATCATTCAATCCGTCCTCATCCTGATCGCGCCCATCCTCTTCGCTGCCTCCATCTACATGATCCTCGGTCGCCTTATCCTACGTACAAACTCGGCCTCCTACTCCATCGTGCGCGCCAGTTGGGTCACCAAGATATTTGTCGCAGGAGATATCCTCTGTTTCTTCGTCCAGTCCGGCGGCGCGGCCATGCTAGTCAAAGCAGAGAACGAGGACGACGTCAAGATGGGCGAGAACATCATCCTCGGCGGTCTGATTCTACAGATCACGATCTTCGCCTTCTTGTCTCCGTCGCAGCGACGTGGCACAAAAGATTGGAGCGAGGCCTACAGCGGCTTCTGCGGACTTGCCATGGACGAGGTACATCTGGCTCTTGTATGCAGCGAGTTTACTCATTACCATTCGAAACCTGTGCCGTGTGGTCGAGTACGCTCTCGGTCGGGTAAGCCTTCCTCGATTTCTACCTTCTTTCTCTATTGTCAGCGACGACGAGCTAACAGAACTTGTTAGGACGGATATCTCCTCATGAACGAGTGGCCGCTGTACATCTACGACTGCATAATGATGATGCTTACGCTCACCGTCTGCATTACGTGGTACGACCCGAACATCCGGCCCATGAAACACGATGTCGAAATCGGAATGCGGCATTAGGATCCGCATCATCTTTCTTTTTTCAATGCGAGGAATAGAAACAAGGAGGCGCCGTTCGGGTAAAGAATACACTGGATGGGTACGGTCGTTGGCTGACTGATTTCCTTGAGTTTTATCGCGAGCCCGGTTGAGGGTGGCTGGCTGATAGCGAGGTGGAATACCCGTGATGCACCCCTTTTTTTTGGTATGGGATCTTTAGATAGTATTCATTTTCTTGGTGGTGTTAAATTGGGGTTTTATGGCATAGCGTGGCGCCGAGGGCATGGTTGTTTTGAAAGTAGGGTCGTGTTATGCATGTTCTAGTTTTGCAAGCATTGAATAGATATCAAAGACACTGACGCCGAGAGTCGCTATATTATGGAGCATGTGGGCTTTTTATAACTGCCAAGGTCATAGTTGGCAGTGTGACAAATAAATATGTACATCTTACTTTAGCTCTGCGGCGTGGGTGATACTATTTATGCCCTTGTTTTACTGACTTTGGCTTTTAAAGTGTTTTTTTGGCGCTATTGAGTCTCAAAGTCTGTGGAAGAGTAAGTTAACAACGAGGGGATGTCAATAAATAGATTAATGGGTCACGAGGAGATACCGTGAGCTAGAAGACCCGCGAAACCATGTTCGTTTGATGTAATATATACGTGCATGACAGACGGTATGGCTGTAGTTTTCTGTCTGATACTCAGAGAAGTACGACATCTTTATATAGACCTGCCCCTCCATCCATCAAATTCTTATGATCGCGTCGATGAGGCTCGAATTTAATCTGCAAGCTGTCTTGGTTTCTTCTGCAGAGTAGATGCCCAAAGCCATGCATTTGCAGCAATTTGTCAGAAATTCGAGGTCCATTTTCATTCACTCATTTATATCCATTTATAGTCAACTTCAATTCTTAGAGATCCGAGGTCCAAATTTGAGGTAATGGCTCACCTATGCGTATAGTCACGTTTCTCTATTTTAGACAGTCGTTTTCAGCCCTAGAAGATATGATTGCTGTGAAGCAAAAACCAGTAAGAGACAGCTGAGAAGCGACCAATTTCCTAAGGACTAAGCCCAAGTGACCTTGGATACGAGGGGAAAGGATGAAATTTTAAAAACCCCACCGTCGACGCAAACCGACACATCATACAAAGTAAGCGATTAATCCTTTTTACGGTCTTGTTGTTCACTGAGCAGAGGCCGCTGTTTTTTTTTTGTGATACTATTTGAGATGGAAGCCTTTGTCGTCCTACTACAGATAGAGGGGAAATGCGCAACATAGAAAGCATAGCAAGGGGAATGACTCGAGTTAGCCCTAGCTTCGGCAACTCTATGTCATCCGCAGCAGGTTGACCTCTAATTAGATACGCGTATACATATTCGTGTGAACTGAATCTAACACTTTGGATACGAGGACTCTGTTCGACACGCATACAAAATGTTTTGAAAATAAAGAACACACCCCTGCCAGCTTAGTTGTGAATAACAGTTGGACTCACACTCGGCTCTAGCTTCCAGCCTTGCGCCTTCCGTCACGTCAAAAATCACTATGTGGGACCGGTAATTGTCGAGTAGAAAGAGTTGTGTTGATTCCCAATTATGGTACACGACGTCAATATACATTCCACACCACTTCGCACGCAGACCATTGAGACACCCTCCTGCTTCATTGCTCGATCTTCTTCCTGCGGACATCGACCTTGTAAGGCGCCTGTTTGATAATCTAGTAAAGTGTTAGCCAGCATGATCAACCAAACAAAAGGGCATGCAAACGGCACTTACAGCACGAATCATCTTCTGCGACCCATTCTCTCTACTGCCCCACTTGACCAGGACCTCCGTTCCAGGGATGGCATCTTCTCTGTTGAGGATAGCGTGGGAAATCATCTTCTTGAACCAATAGCTGTAGCAGCGCGAGAAGGCGCAGCCGATGAGGTTGCCGTTGAGGTAGACGCAGTCCGCGACCATGGCCATAACGCGAGGCATCTCCGTATAGTCGTACGACTCTTCGCGGAAGAGAGACGCAAAAACGTCAACCACATCCTCGTCATTCCACTCCAACGCGACCCACTTCCTGGGAGGATTGGCAGCAACGGCGAGGAGCGCTTCCTTGCCAATGAACTCGTGGTCAAAGTCGATAAACTTCTCCCAGCCGAGGTCGTATACATTACGTTGGTGAGCAGCAGGATCGGAGGTGAAGTTTCCTCCAGGTGGTATGCGCATCAGCGTCTGGTTGAATCCTTGAGCTGTGGCGTATTCCATGAACTTTATAATCTCTGGGTCGTCGCCGTACACGGCGGGTAGAAAATCGCTGACTGGGGTGGAAACCGCTGCCTCGACCTGCATCTACGTTAGCTTTCCCGCAGTTCAAACGCTACTTGCAAAATTTCAAACGTACGTGGTTGACCAGCTTCGTGCGCATTCCGAGCCTGCGGATGCCGAATGGCTTGCCAGCCTCATAAACGGCATTGTAGACGGCGTGTGCGTCCTTGGCTGGACCCCAGAGCTCATAACCTCTTTCACCCGAGACTCCCTGCCGCAGAGCGAGAAACTTCATGCCATTGATAGACATTTCCTTGGCGTTCATGAAGAGGAGATCTTTGATCCCCGTGCCCGTCGCGGCTTCCATAATCTCGATACTCTTGGGGCCTTGAATCTGAAACAGGTACCAGTCTCCAGAGACGTCTTCGCAAGTGATGTCGAACTTGCGTCGACCATGTGCGGCCTGGAAACTTGCCCATGCAATTGCAGGCGGGCCTGCTGTAAGGAGAAAGTCGTCGGGGCCAAGCCTCATGACCAGTCCTTCACCAACGATGAGACCATCGTCTCTGCACATAATAGCGTGCTTGCACTGATGTACTCTGAAATTTGGCCAGTGCATCGTGCTGACGAAGGCCAGGAAGGCATGAGCGTCAGGGCCACGGATCCTCAGTTTGAGGGCTTGGGACCAATCGCCAATGTAGGCTGTCTTTTTCCACGACAAGCTCTCGTCTTGCCAGTTGGTATGTTCTGCGACCTCGAAGGCGTTGATGAAGCGCGTCCAAGTCCAGGCGTTCGCGTCTACGGGGACCATGGGAGCAATGCGGATCCCAGCTGCGCCTTCGGTGGTGTGTTTAAGGTCAGCCATGATGAGAAGATAGCGTTCTGTTGCAAGGAGTCAAGAAGTAAATAAAAGACCGGTGTTGTGCTTTGAGAGTTGCTGGTTGGAAGGCGGGCATCGCGACGCCTTTTGTAGTGCTACACGGCGCCATCTCTGTTACTATCAACACCAAAACAATGCTATAGTGCTCACCAGAAGAAGGGCCTTCTTCGGAAGAAATTCATGTTTCGAAAGGACAGGACAGGTATTCATCAGTATACCGGTGTGTGGCTGCAAGCCTCGTCGAATGGCAGTTGCATGGGACCAACACCATTGCCTCTTTGGGTGGGTCGGACATAACTCGCCAACACAGGGAATTGATAGGGGGACCACCACTTTTACTAGTGGCACCACCCTGACTACCCGTTTTTCTCGCCTGACGCACGGGCTCACCTGGCGCACGGTTTTTGCCGAACATCGTCAAATGCTTTTGAAGCTACTGAGCCTCACACAAATCTCTATATCGTCTAATTTTGAACAGTAGTAGGCAATCAAGTATGGCGAAAAAGTCTACTTGATTATCTAATCACGATATCTTGTAGGGAGGTTGATATGCCGCCCCCGACGATTTGTCGCCTGCGGGGCCTCAATGACCTCAACAACCAATTGCTCGCTGCCACGAACCTCCTGAGGGACAATAGACTGCTGCTTCCTTACTTTTCTAGCCTGTTTAGCAAATTGGATGTCCTTTTGAAGCTGCGCAGCAGCAAGCCGAGCCTGTCTATTGTCCTCCTTTTCCTGCTGCTTCTGCGCTTGCTCTTGAAGCCGGATCTCCTTTGCAGTAGCCTTCATACGACGCCTCTCCTCTAAAGCTCGTTGCTTCTTAGCTTTCTCAATTGCCTTGCGCTAACTATCCTCCTCTTTTTAGAGCCTCTCTGCCTCTGCTGCCTCTACCTTTTGAGTTTTACGCTTACGCGCTAGCTGCACCTTGTTTAGGCTCTAAAAGATAGCACCACTATCCTGAACTAGAGGCTGCTTAAGCTAGAGTGCTTTGCCTCTCTTCCAACGCTTCTTCTTGTTGACTAGCGCTTTTTTAAGGCCTTAAACCTTAAGTTTTAATATTATATTTTAAGTAGAGAGCGAGTGGATTGTTTGTAAGAGCAGCTTAGCCTTAGAGTCATATACGTTGTCAACAACTGCTTGTAGAATCTTAGTAACCTTCCTCTAATTGTCAGCCGTAAGGACAGACCTCGAGCTCTCGCTAGATAATAGTCTCTTAGCCTCAGTGTGGCTAAATCGTTCTAAGATAACCTCTAGCTTAAAGGGGTGAAGGCCACACAATTTAAAGCCAAAAAGGATATTCTTTGCAGTAAAAGCTTTCTCCCACGCAGTCCAGAACATGCGAAAGAAGTCTCGCTTAGTAAGTGCAGAGAAGGCTTAAGATTCCTCCATAAATCGTGCTACCTCGTACGAGTAGGCTTGTGAGAGTGGCCTGAACAGAGTGACGTCAAGCGGCTGCAGCGTATGAGTACTATAAGGAGGATAGACTGCTAGGAGGATCTTGTTGTCGTCGCAGTACTTAATAAACTTCATATTGATGTGGGAGCCATGGCCATCGAGGATAAGCAGTCGATACTGTCGCGGTCAAACCTTTGATTTAGTCTCTCGATCAAAGATAGTCTTTAACCATTAAAGCCTAAGGTTATCGTTCGTCTATCCACTAGGAGAGGAAGCAAAGAAGGCCGTGTGTATTGTAGGATCAAAATCCTGCAGCTATAAGTCTTGAATATTGCCCAAGACAGCCTAGTAGATAAGGCCTAGGGATAGAGACAATCTATTAGCGCATATGCAAGCAATTGTTATAATCCATTCACAATTACTGTCCTGAATTATTTGCCTAGTTCCCCCCTCCTTATACCTCCGTCAAGAGAACACCCGCTTCATCTTTGATAGTACGCCGATGAGGAAGCCCTTCTCGTCCATATTGTAGGTGTGCTGTGGCTCAATCTCGTACTGCTCAATCTTACGCTTCAAGAGCTCGAAATAGAGTGCGTACTTAAAGGCAGAATCAGCTCTCTTCCTATCCTTGTCCATGCCATTCGTCCATTTTAATACTAGGTCGAGATGGTGACGCTTAATGAACTAATCCGGCCAAGAGC
The DNA here is from genome assembly GCA_031010545.1 of Laburnicola sp. JP_R_19. Classification (NCBI taxonomy): domain Eukaryota; kingdom Fungi; phylum Ascomycota; class Dothideomycetes; order Pleosporales; family Didymosphaeriaceae; genus Laburnicola; species Laburnicola sp. JP_R_19. Next base: position 734,035 of record VOIT01000029.1, read on the forward strand.
TTCCTACTTGTTTGCCGCTTATTTTAGTAGCAAAGTTGCGTAGCATGTTTCTCGTAGGCGGTAGCCCTCGCTGGCAGAGCTCGTCAACGTATTGTACTAGCTCTAGCTCCTGACGGTTGTTAAGAAGTCATTGATTCTTATATTAGGCTGCACGGGAGCCCTGTACACCGCGCCACCTTCGCGATAGCGTAGATCGTTCAACACCATACTTTTTTGCTGTCTGCGCGATATTAAATTTTCCTCCAAGCTCCAAGGATTTCAAAGATGCCAGCGCCTGCTCAATCGGGTCCATATTGGTGGAGCTACATCTATTTCAATTGTGGGGATTTTTGGAAAAGTGTGCGTCAGGTGAGCCCGTGCGTCAAGCGAGAAAAACGGGTAAGCGTCACCATGACTAAGCCGCCGACGCACAACATCGTGCTCCTGACAATGCAAATAGAGGATTGATGTGCAGAGGCGCAGTTGCTAGATACATTTCAAATGGAATTCTATAGATCAATTGATTGAATTAACGACCCTACCCACGCCCCACGGGGCACTGAGTCCTTGTATGACCTTCTATATGGCAATTGGAACAGGTTGGAGGCCTTTTCTTGTATCCTTGTGGCAAGCCACTCCCCCGTGATAGTCCTTCTAATGCTTTAGCTTCTCCAACCTTAAATAATGAAGGACTCCTCTTCTCAGCTTTGCCTTGAGAGGTTGGAAAGGGCGAACAGCGCTGCTTTGTCGATGTTGGGAGACGAGGTTCTAGGATTAGCCTAAACGAAATAGAATATTAGAATATGTAATGGAATATGGAGAGATTTAGTACCTATATGGAAGAGAATAATCCTTAATCCGCTAGAAAGGGTGTATTTCCTTAAGCTCGATAGCCGATTTCGACTCTAATATATCTGAAATTTGATGGGAGCAGGGCAATCCTATTGTTCTGCTAAAAACGTTTGTACATCGGGCTAATGGAGTCGTTCCTGTAGCCTGTTTGACTTTGTTATGCTGCTGAACTAGGAGAACAATAGCGTGCCTTGAGACCCTGCAAATAATGTTAACAAATAGCGTCTTACTGGGGAATATAGGAATAAAAATGCGGTCCTAAGCAAGTGCCGCAGTAAGAGCATTAAGCTGCCCTTTAACACTTTTCTCTACAAGCTTAAATACCAACAAGATATTAGCTATAGAATTGGTGATCTAGTGCTTTACAGCGGCATGCGCTCCCTCTACTTATAAGGTTGTAGTATTTCCTAGATATAGCTACTATTAGGACTATGCCACCACAAATTTCTCTTAATGTATAAGCTATGTCTTATTCAAGTAGCGGAATACATGCTGCTTGTCTGTAAGGAACGCCTCTATCTTGCTTTTAGCTTGTTTATAAAGCCCCTCTATATATATAGTACAAATCTTAATCTAGCAGCTAAAGAAGTTGTTGTATTCCTTATTTGTCGAGAATTCTTTCTTACAATTTGCTTAGACATTTTTATAAATATGCTATACACAAAGAAGATACGGAAACTAAGGGACTTTATCGCTAATTATAGATAGAAGTGCGGCATCTTGGTCTGTACACAGTATAGGAGGTTTGATAGGCAGCTTAAGAAGCGAAAGGAAAGAGTGTAGAGCCTATAGGTAGCTTTTAGCTTATTTGTCCTGTATAAAGTAAAATGCAATTAAGAAGCTAGCATTTGTTAGAGCGACACTAATAATATAGAGTAGAGGCATATAGTATTAGTTTGTCTTATAAGTGCAGTTAAGGAGGAAGACCCTATTATATTTGTTAGCAAACTTAATTAACCTCTTATGCGCGAATATAAGAAATGTTATATGTCTACTACTATCACACTATAGTCTATGTTCCTAGTTTCCTTCTTTTAGAAGTTAATCTATAAGGTGTTCTACTGGTGATCTCCCTTCTAATTGCTTAATACGCTTAGCTATATGTATATTATAGATATTGCGGCGAGTAAAGAGCGCAAAAGGGTTCTTATCTTAAAGAATAGCTTTAATAGCTTATGGTTTGACATTAAGTCTAGACAGTTAAGCAATCTCTGCCCTTTGTTTGGCCGTGAATTTTCGCGCGTGCGGATGTGCTACTAAATTGTTAGCCCTATGTGTATGTTGCGGGTTCCTTACCTTAAGATCCCAAGTTCCATCACTGCGGCGTGCACCGTAAAGCTGAAAAGGATAGCCAATCTGTCGTATTAAGGTCTTTCTACGCTTGGAACTGTTAGGTGCATTAATCCAGTTGTGGTATTTCCTACCAAGATCGCAGCCTAATACCACATTCTTGTTTGCGGTTGAGCGTCGAATTGTGAGAACATAGCTATAATTAAGAGCGAATTGTCGCACAGAAGAAATAAGTGCTTCTTAGTTAGGATAAGTGGATTTAGAAGGAGGTTCTATAATAGTGTTATTTCTAGTGGAGTGTGCAGTGACAGGAACATAAACAGTCGTTGCTAGGGTGCTATGCGGAGTCGGCGGCTTAGTCATGGTGACTAGTCAGGGTGGTGCCACTAGTAAAAGTGGTGGTCCCCCTATCAATTCCCCTCTCACACTTTATTAAGCGACAGCCACGCGTCGCCTTAGTTATTGGTAGAAAGCTCGAGGCTCAGAGAGCTGATGCAGCAACTTTAGAGCAGTTGCGCGCGTTCCTAGAGCGCTATAAGCAGACTCAACAGCGTCCTAACATACAGGCGGAGAATACATACAATATAGATAAGACTGGCGTTGCTCTAGGAGTATGTACAAACACTAGAGTACTCTCTAGTAGTTAGAAAAAGAAGGCTTACATTTAGTCTCTAGAGAATCGCGAGTGGGTCTCTATAATTGAGTGTGTGTCGGCGATAGGGCGGAAACTACGCTGCGCGGTTATCTTCAAAGGCCAGAGCCTACAAACTACCTGGTTCCTATCGTCCTACGTACCTAGCTGGCTGTATACAACCTCAGAGAACGGATAGATGTTGAAAGCAATAGGTGTTGAGTGGCTGCAGCGCATATTTATACCTGAGACGGCTATAGGTGATAGCCAGGACCGCCTCCTTATCCTCGACGGCCACGGCAGCCACATTGATATAGAGTTCCTATGGCTCTGTAAACAGCATCGAATAGAGCTCCTATACCTACCTGCGCATACCTCGCACGTCCTACAGCCTCTAGATCTCGCCCCTTTCTCCGTTATCAAGTCTAGTTACCGACGCCAGACCCAGGAGCTTGCATCGCTTGACGACGCCGCACCTGTTAAGAAGGAGCGCTTTATTGCCTGCTATTATCAAGCTAGGGAGGAAGGCTTCACAGAGCGTGTGATTCGAGCTGGCTGGCAGGCTGCTGGTATCTGCCCATTCAACATCAACCACGTGCTCAGCTCGTCGCAAGTCTCCCAGAGGCCTACTACGCCTACGCATCAGCAGCAGCCTCAGAGCTTCCTCTCGACCCCTCAAGGCCCTCGCGATCTCTATATAGCGCAGCGCGACGTCCAGAGCGTCGAGAACCTAGGTCGTAGGACCCAGCTACTCCTACAGAAAGCAGGTAAGGCTCTAGCAGCTGCAAATGCTAGAGCTGCAGGGCTAGAATCAGAGAAAAGACGCCTTGAGTATCATCTACAGACTACTAGCTCTCAGCGTCCTCGAAAGCGCGTTCAAATAGACCCAAATCGACGCTTTGCAGAGGTAGAGACTATCGTAGAGGCTATACGCGCAGCTGAGGCTGCAGGAGCTCAGCAGCAAAGATCTACTATAGTAAGTGCTTCAGAGACAGCTACTATAGTTACAGCAGCTGCAGCGCTTGAATCTATGTGTACACAATGGCAATTATAAGAGCGTTGTGGAGAAATCTGACGTGTTTTGTGTAGGTGACGCGTTTTGGTGAGGTGCGCAGGAACCCTATGTGCGCAGGAACTATATGCGCTAGCTTAGGTATTTGCTGTTAAGGGCTTGGTTTAGTTCGTTGCTACGAGGTAGAGCAAGAGTAGTAGGTAGGATATTATTGCAGAGCCCTTGTCGTCGTGGTGTTTGACATGACCGTCTTTTCATGTTCGAATATATCCGTGAGTAAGTGGAACATGGACTCCCCAGAAGATATAAAGTCAGATCAAAGACAATTGAGGGTGCCTGGCGTTCACTCACTGAGGCTACCCCAAGCATATACAATATATACCTCAGCCTCCCTCCTATCCACACAATCCCAATCCCAATCACAACAGAACCCACCCCTAAACCCTCTTCCCCAACTTCCTCGTCATCTTCATTCTCGCAAATAGCACAAATCCCGCCGAAGCCGTCGCCACACCCCCCGCATAAAAAATCGCAGGCCGATACACTTCAATACCCAAGCCTGCACCACCCTTCTGCCTCCCACCTGCCGCCTGCAGAAGATACCCCGCCACCGGCGCACCCATCAAATACCCGCCCGTCCATCCCGCAACCGCCATGCTCATAGCCACCGCCGCCCGCCCAGGCCCAAACATGCCCGCCACAACCGTAGGCAGCGTCGTAAAGAAGGACCCATTCGCCACACCGTTCAGCACCGCAAACACCATGAGCGGTCCCAGCGTGTCCGAGACGGGCCAAATAGCCAGCATGCTGACGGCGTTGAGCACCATAGTGATAAGAAACATGTTAACAGGACCAATCTTGTCGCACAACGGGCCCGCAACGAAGCGTCCAACAGCATTGCACGCATTAAACGCCGCGACTAAACCCGCGCCCGTACTCGCGCTCAAATTGATGCTCTGCGCAAACAGCGGCAGAAAGTACGGCGGCACAAACAGCGCGAATGTCCCGATGGCCCCGGCACAAAAGACGGTGACGTACGGCACCGACCGGAACATGGATGTATCCACCAGCGGAACATTGCGCAATGGAACGCGGTCTTTTTGCATCCAGGCTGCCGGCAAACCAGTCGCGATGGTGAGAAGACCCTGGATGCGAAACGTCCACGCGATGCCTACGCGGCGGTACAACGCTTCGAGTGCAATCGCCATGACGCAGCCACCAATACCACCGCCCAGTTTAACATGCCGTTCGCGAGGCCAAGGTGGCCCGAGAATACTGCACAGGGAGCGAATTTCCGACCGTGTAGACCATGGCCAGACCAGCGCCTGCAATGACGCCTGCAGTGCCAAACAGACCAGCAACATTGTCGGTGCAGAAACTGCTAGCGATCATGCTACTTCCCATGAAGAAGATGCCTACGATGGCGGTAGTTCGACTCCCCACGCGGCGCATGAGTTGGACAACGAAGATGCCGAAGCCGGCGCTGCATGCGAGACCGAGAGAGCCGACGAAGGAAACGGTGGAGGTGGGTACATCGCTGAGAGAGGAGTCGAGGAGCGCGGCTTGCAGGACGCCCCAGCAGTTGAGAATGGCATTGTTCCAGAAGGTGGTGATAGAGCAACAGACTACAACGGCCCAGCCGTAGCCGCCATCCGGAATGGTGGTCGTAGAGTAGGCGGCATCTTCCGGGACTTCGTCTGGATTTTGGGCCGGCTCTGGTGGCTTTGAGGTGAGAGAGGCTCGGGTAGCGGAGGGGATCGCCGTGAGCTCAATGCGCTCTTCAGTCACGGTTGACGACATGCTGATGGAGAACGCTGGAACTTTGTTGGCGTTGCGAGGGCGTCATCAAGGGTTTTGTTGCCTGCAGTGTTGAAAGTATTCTCCAAACAGGTTAGCGTGCGCCCTTTGCATTCGACAGCACTAATATGCATGGGGATTATCTGATAACGTTCGAATAACGTTCGAACGAATACGGGTTCCTGTGCCTTGCGCCTACGGTATAACGCTGCAAAGACGCATGGTAAGTTCGCTGAGAAGATAATACGCAGTGGCTCAAGGAAAATTCTAGTGCGGTGAAAACCACTCTAAACGGCAAATGGTATCAAGATCTACTTGATCTCCAAAATATCACTTTACAAGCCACACAACGGTGGAGTCGTCCCTAGTCGCCTCTCTCTACAATATCCTATATCTTGGTTCCAATTTGGCTGACAATACTAGCCCTTCGCGCCTGCAATATGCTGTCATCCTGCGTCGGTGGACCCTTGTAATTCTTCTTGCCCCAGACGAAGTACCAGACAGTCGCAATGGTAAAGAACCCGGCGAAAACGACACTCGCGTAATTCATAGTCAACAAATCGACGGGAATGGCCGCGGGCATGCAGAACAAGGGAATAGCCAAAGCCGACCAAACTGCAAGTTTCGTTAGTAGTGGAGTGTGAGATGAAGGGGAATACTTACTGATAGCAACCCAGTTGCAAAAGGTTCCCAAGGCACCAAGATAGAAACTACCCTCTTTGACCTTTTGTCGGCCACCAATAACCGACGCCACGATCGGAACAACATAGCTTAACGTCAAGGTAATGACACCGACACCGGAAAAGGCGTTGAAAGCGGCTGTCGAACCAAAGTAGATGAGGCCGAGAAGAAGTTGAACCACCATGCTTAGCATCATAGCATTGAGCGGTACGTCCAGTTTGGTGTTGACCTTGCTCCACCTAGAGTGCAAATGGTGTTAGCGAATGAAAGTCTCCACAACTCAATTCTGGGCTGCTTACCACTGGAATCCAGGGATAGCACCGTCACGTGCAAAAGCCCATGTGCATCGCGAAGCAGCCGTTGTGCAGCCAACCCCACATATGACTCCAAGCACCAGAAGTGGAATGAAGAGGCCCATGGCGCCGGCAGAGGAGCCGACCGCAGATTTAATGATCGTTGGAACGGGCTGGCCAGAAGCAAGCCCGGCGAGCAACGCTTGGTCCGGCATCACAAAGACAAGCGAAATAAGGAAGATCAGACCACAGATCATGTTGAGAATAACGGTACCGACCATCGCTTTCGGAACTTGGGTCGCAGGTTGCTGTACCTCTTCGCACATCCTGCAAATTGTCAGCACAATGACCATTCTCGGCAAATGGATGGGCCAATATTCTGTAAGGTGCAAGAGTTGTTGCAATGCGGATGGAGGTAGCGGGACTGGGCAGATGCTTTGTAGATATGCCAGAAAAGATAGTTTGGCGGGATACTCACGAGATAATCATTCCCGTCGACGAAGTCGCATAGGCAGCGTGAAGAAGTCCCACGAAGAATGACCAACCGGACGGCCATCCGCTGTTGCTCGGGTCGAATTCGCCAAATACATAAGCAGCATTATTGCGCCCTTCCTTTGCAATGGCCAAGATGCACACGACGATGGCTACGACACCAGCCAGTGTCCAGTAAATGGCGAATGTCTAGTGTATATGAGTATAGTTGCCAAAATTGCTCTGGGGGCATTCTCACATCTAACAAGGGCAGCCAGCGATTACCGAGGGCGGCGATCAGGTTGCAAATGATGGTAAGGGCAAAGAATATGAGCCAGATTTGGTAGACTTCGCCAGCGAAGATGCCTACGCCCGGTTCAGATTCGAATACGTTGATGCAGGCTGCGAGAAAGGATGCTGTTCCAAAATTGACGGCAAGAGTGATGGTAATGTTGCCGACGACAAACGCCCATCCGCAGATCCAGGACAGAATTCTCCTGTATTGAGGAGGGGAAAGCATAAAAGATTGATAATAGACGCCTCCAGCGGTTGGATAGACGCTGGTGATTTCGCCCAATGATGCGGCGACGCAAATGATGATGAGAGAGACCAGGACCCAGCCCCAGATGATATTGACGGGTCCTCCGTTTACGACAGGGTAATAGAGCGTGGTGGTTAAACCATAGGGAACCGAGGCTAGCACGAAGGACATGAAGGCGACCTGGAAAGTCGAGCGGCTGCGCACGAGTTCGCTCTTGTAACCCATGGCTTCGAGGAGATCGTCGGCAGCGACAGCTCCTCCATCTTCTGAGATTCCGGATTCACGCTTTGCGTCTTTACTACCCATGGTCCTCCGGTGAAGATCGTGTTCGGCAGCATAGGCGTCGGACTGGCTACCGTACGTGTGGTCCGCCATAATGGTGGAGTGGTACTCAAGCAGTACAGAAACAAGTGGGAAAGAAAAGGGAGCGAATTGTTACTGAGCGAAGAGGGCAACCAGGTTGGACACGGGACGGCTTTCATAGCTGCAGGTGAACGTCAAACGGGGCGTGGCCCAGCCCGCTACCAGAAATAGGCAGGTCGATGCATGCGAAAACCCTGATGGAAGGTCCGGAGAAGCGTACCAGCGCTCTGGGTTACACTATCCGATGCGCCATAGCGTTGGCCGTGCGTGGCATCTAGATAGCGGCCGATTGTTCGAATGCGTTCGTGCGACACGCAGCTGGGTAAGCCGAGCATTACCTAGCTATCATACGAACTGTATAGGTGGTAGAGGCGACGCTGCACCACACCAGGGGCCCCTGAAAAACGGCGTGTCGCGGTTTGAGATACAGTTTGCCCTTGACCCGCCGGCAATGCGCGACATTCCACGTTGTTTTGGCCGGGGGTGGTGTCGTGTCGGTGGTGTGTTACCGACCGGCCAATCGGAGCGGCCGTCGGCCGGGACGGCTGTGGTTGGGAGGGCACAGCAGCGTCAAGAAGTGGTAGATGAACGGTCAACAAGATGATTGTGGCGTTTGAAGGCAGATGCGCAGTGCGTAGTGTGATCGGGCAGCGCGGGGATGTCTGGTGTGGGGATTCTGGGTTGGCTCACAGCGCTGGAGTGGGCGCCTTCCTGTGCCATCGACACCAGGCTGAGGAGGAAACCGCGCTCGTGTGCCGAGGAAGGAGCCATTGTTGTGTTCTTGGCCCGGTCGCAGGAAGGATCGTGCGTTGCAAACCCCGACATCCTGCAAGACAAATTCATGCCAGGGCCGCTCCGCGAGCATCTTCGACATCGCTCGCAAGCAACCCTCAGCTATACGATACAATGACATATTCGCCCACGAACGTCGAAGGGGTATTCGCGCATCCGAGATGCAGGCAGGTGGCACCGCTACTAATAACCCCCACTGTATTCAACACAACTACGCTGCCAGCCTGTCACCGAGTGACGCCGAGCGCACAATTCGGTCTTCTCCCGAAATTAAGACGGTCCGCTCCCAACAGCAAGGGAATTAGGGGTCCAACATAGTGGTCCTTCCGACGGGTAAACGGCAAGTGAGATCGCTTCGTATGCGAGAGGAGACATGTTGATATATATCGAGAGGAGTATTGGTAGAAAGAGGTATTGTCGAACATGGATCCCATAAGATTAGAACGGCGTCTCCTCGGGGAAGAAAATGCGGTATTGTTCCATTGCCGGTCAGGTCACTGACACCTCGTTTATCAATTATTTCGGCCTCACGTCCTACTGCAGCCGATCCCTCCGACGTGAAATATCGAACGCACACAAAGCGCCCGATCGCTTCTAGTTACGACATCCTTCTCTGTCTTTTGGGCGGTGTGCACAGGACACTGAAAAGACGAAAGTCCTGCGAACATACTCCTCGAGGGATCTATCTGGGGTTTCCAAGAGCAGGTGTCAACAAGGGTTAAGAGGTGGAGACAGCATGTCTACAAGATCGATAATAGCGTAACACGTCAACTATTTTGGGTTACAGCGCTGAGGCATTGGATGAGGAAGAGTCAACTATTTTGCAAAGGATGGTCTTCAGATGCGCCCACATGGGAGATGCCAGCATTGCTAGCCTTGCCAATCGAGTATCCACTATAGACAGGCAAGACTCCTGCCACGAGACGTGCCGTGTGTCAGCAATGACGCTGAGGCCAAGTAATGCGCGGTGAAACACAACGAAGCTATTCATAGTACGACTTCTTCACTTACATGTAGCTATGCGTGAAACGCATCCGAAGCATGCGCACGCGTTTGCAGTCTGCTAGCAAATTAGTAGCAATCATGCTAGGGGAACCATCGCGTTGATGCTGATCTGTCAACGCAGCCGTTTCGTATAACAATCGGTTAACACTATCCTTTTGACAACATAAGCTTTGCCTTCAACCAAAGTTTTTACTATGAGTATGAAAATGGAAGTCGCGATGCTGTGACGTCAGAACGACGTTCGGTTCGTACCGTCGAAGGTACGTCGTAGCGCAAAAATCAACCCCACAGGCGATCATCAATCCCCACAAGCCTAAACCGTGCCAAAATCCGATTTGCAATCCTGGCTACGTCTCAGACCCCCAGCGATGCGAAGAACATTATCGTCTCAGGCGGTGCACAGGGTATTGGTCGCGCTCTAGCCCGCTACTTCCTCGAAGCCGGCCACCGCGTCTACATCTTCGACATCGCCGAAGATGAACTCAAGTACGCAACCACGGTCCACCTCCAGAAGTACCACAAGGACGGCAAAGTCGACTATTCAGTGTGCAATCTCCGCGACGTCCAGGATATCCGATCGAGTGTTGACAAAGCCGCAAAATTCTTCGGTGGATGCATCGACATCCTGATCAACCATGGGGGCATCGCATCGCCGTACTGGAAAGACGGGAAAAACCATGGAAGACAAGGAGACGTATGATCAGTGGGTAGCGTACATGGAGACCAATCTCACTGCTCCCTTCGCAATGAGCCAGGCCTGCATCCCGTACATGAAGCACCGAGAATCGGAGTCAGAGAACACTTCGGGCGCACACAAAGACAGCGCGGGCCCCTGAATCATCCACATTGGGTCTTTCCGTGCGCACCAGAGTGATCCGAAGCAGGAGGGTTATGCGGCGAGCAAGGCTGGACAGCTGGGCTTGATGCAGGCCATGGCGATCAGCTTGGGCCATTTGGGTATCAGGACGAATCTCGTGGCGCCCGGTAGGATCAAGGTTTCCCATGAGAGCAAGGAGGGTGACGAGAAGGGCGAGAGTTGGGAGGGTCAGAATAGTGAGAAGGACATTGATGATCATCCGACGAACAGGGCAGGGAGGCTGAAGGACGTTGCTGATGCGTGCTTGTATCTCATCAATGCTGGGTTGTCAATGGGGTAAGTGCTTGGTCCTGAAAGCTCAGATATGGTGGCTAACGCTTCTGCAGGTTGGTATTACCGTTGATGGAGGGGCATTGAGGAAAAAGAACTGAGCAGGAGCTGCATTTCGTGGAGAAAACCTGAGCAGGCACCGCGTTCCGTAGGCGTCATGGATCCATGTATTACGGCCAAATCAATACAAAACTTTCAATAGTGGTATATCTCTTCCAACCTACCGGTCTGCATTCAAATAAGGATAGACCAAAATCACAGCAGCCTCTAGCGGGCCATTCCTTCTCCTCCCCCTATTCAAGCGGCGTCGCATACGACTTATCCGCAGACCTCTAATCACACATCGTATACCCTGCATGGTACTTGTATTCCCATTAGAAAATGCCTCACTTTAAGCCGGCTCCCCATGTATCTTCCAGCATAGAATCTCTTTGCCTCAGCACCTTTCCCTCCTCCACGCCGTCTCATATGTCGTCGTCTGCGTCGCATGGGTACAGCGGCTCAGTCTGCGTGGCCCGGGAGTACTCGCTCGTCGCGTGGTCTTCCTAGCGGAAGGGCTGGCGGATATCGCTTCGTTGATGATGAGGAATTCAGGATCGAAGTTCGTTGAGACGGTATTTTGGACGGTTACGAGCAGGGGCAATGCGTCGCCCGGCGAGATGCGCATGGTCACAGGAGTACACAAGATGGCGAGCAGGAAGGCCGCGTCGTACTAAGAGTGGAGTTGTATGCTTTCTGTGCTATTAGCGGGACGTGGTTGGAGTCAGTCGCGCGATGGTATTCCGAGGTTTTAAGCGGGTGTTCTGCGAATGGGGATGATCTGGAATAAGGTCGATGTAGAGCATGCGACTTCTTACTCTGGAAGATTCTGCCCGTCGGCGAAATACTTGAGCGGAGTCGGAGTCCTATAGAGCAGTCTGTCCAACAATCAACTCAACTCAACTTGAAGCTCTAAGTTGAGTTGATTGTAAGTTCAAGCCCGGCTGATTGATTGTGAGTTGATTGTTGCCTTTTTAGGGCAAGTTGATTGCAAGTTGATTGTAAGTTGACTTGATGCCAAGAGATTTGTATACAAATTACAGCGGTAGAGTATCCCACTCATTGATACTATAGTCTTGAACGATTTGCTCTTCACTTAGCTTACTCTCATTAACGCAATATGGAGTTGTAAAGCCATCTCTTAGCCAAGATCTTACTAATTGGAGAGCTGCAAGTTGTTGGCTGCCAAGTTGGCGACGTTTAGGCTCAAGTAAGTCGCCTAACTCGCTGAATAGGCGCTCGCAGTCGCTACTAGATGCTGGGATTGTTAGTATATCAATTGCAAAGCGTGCTAAATTAGGGTATTTTGGCCGCAATTCAATCCAGTACCTGACTGGGTTACTATCAGTCTCGTACAGCTCGCGCGTCCACACTGGCTCCACTAACTTCCAGCGCTCAAACTCGTCCTCTGGAGCCTCCGGGCCACCGCCGCGGTGTATAAAAGCAGCAATCGCGTCGTCAATACTGCTTGTTTGTGCGGCAATCGCTTGCGGCGAGCGTGGGCGGTAAGGTTTATACTCTGCCCATAGTCGCCGGAAGCCACTATTAGCTTTGTCGAGCCACTCAGCATGCTCCGCCCAGCTATTATCGCAGTAGTTTGTAGAATGGGTGTAAACAGACGGCGGCGTAGTAAGCGGGCGACGCGTCAAGCTTGCTGTAGTAATCGTTTGCTTTGTTCCACGCTGCCTTAAGGTTGATAGAAAGGTGATCTTCGGGAGCCTCACGGTGGGCGTTAAAGTTAACGTTCGAGTATGGGCGTTGGCGCGCTTCGAGTTGCGCGAGGACGTATTCGAAGACGGGTATAATCTCGTAAATAGCACCAAATTTGCCGTTTTGCCACGACCTTCAAGGCGCTGAGTAGCAAGTTTTAGCGGATCTAAGCAGTCCTGGTACTCTGTTATTATAGCCCAGTCAGCAGCTGTAAGTCCCGTTGATCTCATCCAATTTGGAGCGTCGGGCGGCTTATTGTTGCGGCGGAGAGCCTGCGCGTCGGCGAGAGCGATTAGGTTAATGTGGTGCTCGGTGTACAAGTTATACGCAGCTTGAAGTTTTGTAGCGCGCGCAAACGCGGCGTAATATGAGTTCCAACGAGTAACAACTGGCTTAACTGGTTCAAGTGTTTTATGACGTTCGTAGGTAGGCAGCTCATCGTTCGCGCGCTGCTGATAGTTGCGAAAAAGCTCGTGTTGTTGCGGTGTTTTAATGTAGTTAATCACAGCGATTAACACGCCCAAAGGCCCATCTTGACGCCACTCCTCCATATACTGCGCCTCTGTATTGTAGTGTCCCTCAGCGTTATTGTAGGCGTCTTTGTCGGTGCCAAACATAAGCTTCTGGCCAATAAGGTTAAGCGTATGGCAGCTACAACGAAGGCGCCGGTGCGCAGGCTCGAAGGCGTAATCTCTAGCGATTGCGGTAATCGCGGTGTCGTTGTTGCTGGCGTTGTCAAGTACAAAGTAGCCCAACTTATCGTGAGTTACACCATATACTTTAAGCGTGCGAGAGATGGCTTCAGCGATCGCTTCACCAGTATGGGCGCCCGCGAGTTGTGGTAGGTCGATAGGCAAGTCGCGAAGTACGCCGTTAACGTCAGCAAAGTGAGCCATAACTCCAAAGAAGCTACGCTTGCCGCCTTTAGTTGTCCAGCCGTCGAAGCTTATATGTATCTTACTTATAGCGCTTGATAAAGTAGCGATAACTTGGGGCTGCATGTGCTTGAAGAGCTTCATTACAAAGGTAGCAACGCTCGTAGGACTCGTCCATATCGCCCTCTCGGCCTCGGGGTTGGCGTACATCATCATCTCGCGGAAAGCCGGCGTCTTAAGCTCACGAAGTGGGTGGTTATTCTCAACGAGCCAGACGATTACAGCGCGCCGGAAGCCTTGTACGTTGAAGTTTCCTATCGCGTTGGCGGTGCCTTGATTAATTTGAGCACCTGCTCCAAAGGCTTGCCGTAATGAGCGCTGTCCGCTGCGTTGTTGTAGTGGCTGGCGTAGCCCATCTTTTGTGAGATTATGGCCCTTTTTGCGCTGGCCAAGATGAGATCCAGCTGACGAAGTAGCCTTCGAAACGTTGAATATACCACCGCCGCCAGCGTCAATAATCTTATGTATATGGCAGTATTTGCATACAAACCAAGTTTGAGATGGGTCCTTAAGCTCAGCAACGCGGTAGCCATGCTTAAAAATCCAGCTTTTTTGACGTCGTTGAGTCGCCAGTGGCTTTATATATCCAGGTAGACGCGCCCACTCAATGCCGTCAAAGTTATCGTCCAGCGTACTGGCTATCTCATCATCGCTGCTATCTTCAACCTCAGTGATAGCCACTGTACCAGCGCCGCTGCCATCAGTAGGCGGCGTAATCTCTGTCTCGGGCTGCGACTCCAACAACTGCGACTCAAAAGTATGCTCCAAACGCGTCAAGACGGTGGCCTGGCTCGCGGCAGCCAGAACTTTACGAGGTGATCGGCGCGGCGATGAGGGCGATGTAGGTGGCGATGTAGACTGCGATGGGGCAGCAACTTTGGTACGTTTGGCGATAGAACTGGCGGCTTGTATGCGACGTTTAGGCGGCATATTAATTAATAAAACACTAGAAAACGCGTTGATATAGGTGGTATAGATGGCAGTTGAGCATCAAATAAGCCTGTACGGAGTATAGGGGCGCGCGCGGATGAGATGGGTAGCTCGGTTAGCTTAAATTAGGTATAGCGTTTGGGCGCCAGTTGAGCTAACTACAACACCAGAAAATTATCGCGAGATCTACTATACAGCTAACTTAATAGCCTCACAAAATCAGTGCGCCTAAACGAGTCAAATCCAATCAACTCAATCAACTTTACTACTCCAAGTTGAGTTAAGTTGACTGGCGCAGCGCCTAAGTTGAGTTGAGTTAAGTTGACTGAGTCAATCAACTCAATCAATCAGTCAATCATGATTGCTTGTTGGACAGTCTGCTATAGAGTGTGAATGTGGGGATCGTGGTATACCAACGCTCTGGTCCGGTCATGCCGTAGTACCGGAGGCTGTCGTGCGTAACCGATCTGGGGATGTAATCAAAATCGAGATGGAATAGAATTCATGGATCGTAGATAGATTGAAGTCGCTCTTGGTGATGCGGTATCCAGATCTCGGGTAGGGCTCGCTTCGGGCATGCGACACTGCAGCTCCAGCTGAGGCTCGCCGCTCGACTTTCTCGGGTCACTGTGGTACAGCAACAAGAACATCTGAAAAAAGAAAAAGAAAAATCAATCGATTCGTAATCTCTCGCAGCTGCGATGGCGCAAACCCCATCATTCATACTCCCCGTTCCCAGGTTGACGCTGCATCGCGGTCCCGCGAACCCAGTCACGGTATTCTCGCACCACCTTTTTAGGCGCGCCGCCACGCAAAGGAATCAATCACTCCACCCGCACGTCCACGTCTCCCCACCAAACGCTTTCTCGGCCCCCTCCGCCGCCCCATCAGACGATGCGTGCCCGAACGGTGCCTGGTTCTGGCCTCGCATGCGCGCCGTGCAGCCAACCACACGACGCGCAGACGGCTTGCTCACACCACGCTTGTCGGCCAGTGAGAGGTGGCTGCGCCGGTTGGGGGTGCGGGTGACGTGATGGGTGCAGTTGTGAGGTTGGATTCCGGTCGGCGCCGTGAGGGGGTGAGGACGGGTTGGAGATGGGATGGGTGTATATAGAGGGGGTGGGCTGGGTTGGTGTTGTGAAGCATCGCACAGCACGCACATTGAGCATCGCATCCAATACAGCAGAGCAAAGCAAACCATCTACCGCGTTTCCACCAAGCCCAAACCTTTCGCACTTCCGTACCACAGCAAACTCCACCGAGCATTCCGTCTCCATCTAGATTTTGACACCTACCTGCCTGGTCATCCAACCTTGCCGGTACCACATCAATCAAACCCAACCACCACCCACCAAAATGCCCACCGTACCAAAGACCTTCCTGCCGGTATTCGCCGCCTTCGTCAGTACGTCCACCCCCCACCCCACTACACCAACGATATTCCAAACCAATTCTAACAAAATACACAGTCGGCTCCTTCACATACACGTTCAACGTCGCACGAAGCGAAGGCAACACCATCGACGCCGCGCGCACGCGCTGGCAGAACCAGATGCGGAGAGGGAATGAGGCGTTGTCGGGGGGCGCGACATTGCTTGATGTGGATGAGCCGGCGAAGCATGCTTGAGTGAGCGGAGAGGTTGTTTTGTTTCAGCGGCTTGCATTATTGCATTGGGCATGGGAATAGACGTTTTTTTTGAGCGGGGGAAGCGATTCGGTTCGGTCGAGATAGCTTTGCTTGGATCTTGGACTGACTGGTTGACTGACTGGCTGACTATTTTGTCTCGGCCTCTTTTTTTCCCTTTCTTTCTCCTGTATCTATTTAGTTCCTGGAGCTTAGTTAGGCTCTGGTCGAATATCAACATTGCACACATAATAATTTTAGTTTTAAATTCGTGCGATTCGATTGTGTCTACGCCTTTTCACCGCTCTAGAGCCCATGGTGCTCACTGCTCGGCTCCCCAAGCTAAGCTCCTCAAACGGAATAACCTTGACTATTTTCCTGGTAGAATATAACAGCAGTGCACCATCCCCCGCTGCAACGCTTTATACGTCAGGGTAGGTAGGAGTAGTAGACCACCAGGACGAAATGCGTATCCAACACAGTGGCTTCCAAAGAGCGCGATAAGCGTCGAAACATCACTTTCTATTAACGACGGTGTAGGTACTTTAAAACACGAATGGAGCCCCTGGAAATGTGTACACTCGTATGCATGGTGTTGGAAAAGAAATTATACCTTCCAGTGTAGAATTACTGTTCTTGCTCATGGTTCGACGTTAGCAAGGAAATAAATGTAACTCGCATAGCACCATCTCTTTCGTACTAGCACTACTCACCAGACTACCTGAGATGCAGTATTCGTACGTTGTGCCGCCCTCTGATAGGGTAGCGTGGTAGGACATGTCTTGGCTACGCAGTACGATGATGGAGGCGCATGTATTCCGGGTAAATGCATGCGGATAGTCTTAGTCTACCAAACATGGTAGGAGAAAATAAGAACTCGCGTTGCTACCTACGAGCTCGTTGAGAGCGTTCACAGTCTTGCGCGTCACACGGAAGAGTGAACTGGCCGATGACAACAACGTACCTCACAAACGGCGGCGGTGTCACCTCCACCTCAAATTCATACACACTGACATTCAACCCCCTATCGTGAAGACATCCACCTTTGCAACTTCCGTCATTGTCCCACAAATATGCTCCTGCTTATCACACTCCTCTCACATCTCCCCCAAACCATGGCGCAAAACCACACCCAGGGCGCACTCAGCTCCCCTCTCCCCCAAACTATGGAGCAAAACCACACCTACAACGACACCACCACCCCGCTAATCTTCCTCTTCAGCGTCATAACCGGCTTCTTCCTCTGGTCCTTCTTCGTCGGCACCTGCCTCGCGCGTCTCTGGTTCTACGACGGCGCCCTCGACCCCAAGTTCAAGAAATTCGACATCCAGCCCGAATATATACGCGAGCGGCTCGCAGCCGAGCAACGCCGTGCGAGTCAGAGAGTCGTAGATAGCGCGCTGTGGAACGGGGACGTTGCAACGATGAGCTTTGAGGCTGTCAAGGATATTGACAGTTTGAGTCTGAGGGAGAGTATCTTCGAGGAGAAGCGAGTTTCGCGACTGCCGGCCTTTGTGCAAGATGACGGCGGGGATGGAAGTCAGTTCCCGGATATGCCGGTCGATATGTCGGCGGATGAGTACAATAAGCAGTATTTTCCTAAGCGGTTTGAGCATCCGCGGGAGCTTGGTCTTCAAGAGTTGGAAAGGGGGAGGTGGGTTAGTATAGATGGCGGGGAGCTGCGCACTGCGCGCGACCAAATCCTCGCCGGGCGGTATGAAGCGTGTGTCCAGGTGCGTCCAGGCAGGGAGACGGAGAACGCCTGCGAAGAGCTGCTGCAGGAGGTGGTGAGCTTCTTGTCGGCGAAGTATCCGGCGCGCTTCTGGGAACAGAAGGAAGAGGGAGCGAGGAAGCTATGGGATGACGAAGAGCGCTTGGGCTACGCGCTGGAGAAGCCGTTCGAGATTGCGCCACTGGATACTGTGGCGCGTCTGGTCTGCGAAGACTTTTGCGTGTTCTTCAAAAGCCCTTTCTCCATGTCTTTTATGTTGTGGGTTTGTCTTCCGGAGTGGTGAATCAAGCCGATACTGATCGTTGTAGGCAAGCGACCGCGACCTGCTGCCCTTCCGGTTGGCGTGCTCGAGTGCAGATTGGGCAAGCTGTGGACAACCAGCGAGATCTGGTTCTACCCTGGGAAAGTAAGTGGTCTGGAACAAGCAACCAACCTGCCTCAACACTGACGCCGTGCAGAGCTCCCCGAAATCCTTTCGTACGTCGACGACCACCACGGGCCATATAAGCGGCACGTCACTTTCATTCAGACGGCCCATCCAAATGATCCAGATCTCACAAAGAAGTACTTTGTCCAAGCAGGCAAAGACTTCTTTTCGGGCAATATCAGCTTCCTCCGCCCAGACACCCTCCAGGCGCGCATAGAACGGCAGATGTTTATGAGATTGCCGAAGTCAGGCGCCATCGTGATGACGACCAAATTACAGATCAGTCCGCTGGCGATGATGGCTCAGAAAAAGCTGCGGTATCTTGCGAAGGAAATCAGGAGCTGGCCGGCGCACATGGCCAGGCTCAAGGGCCGAGATCTGTGGGCGAGGGCTGTGCTGGGGTATATTGAAGATTTCCCCATGGCGCATGACGATAGGACGGTGGCTGATCCCGGGGAACTGACCGAGGAGGAGTAGGTAGTGTGGTTGATGGTTGTTGGAGCACAGTGGAGGAAGTCGCGATCTTACGTAATGTCTCATAGTCGCACGTTGGTCCTCCAGGGCGAAGGGCCATCCGTAGCAGTTTGCCATCGTAGCATGGTTTCCCTAACCCTTGAGAAGGGAGGCATGAATTCATCGTCATGGCGTCGTGACGTGTGCAAACTTTCACGGTCGGTGGTCGTGGTCATGGCGTTGTAAGAACGCATTGTGATTGGCCATGTGTGACTCTCAAACGGCAACTGCAGTCAGACCAACCTCGTCACTGCAGGCCGGCATGGAAGATTGGTACCTTCTCGACATCTTTTGCAGAACATAGATAGCTCCGGCGACTTGAGATGCCGTCGAAATAGATTGGGGCTTGGGCGAAAGGTGGAGCGTGGCGCTGGGGCTGAGGGAGCCGCCCGAAGAGGCTAGCGGCATGCCACACGTGTTGTGGGCAGGACCTCGACCTCGGGAGCTGCCCGTCGGTCCTGGAGGAAAGCGCTTCAGCGCTCGGTCGAGGTTGCCAGTCTGATTCGGAACGGCATTAGCGCGCCGTCGACGGGTGAATAGACAGACTCTGCATTCCTTCAGGATTGTGCGCGGGAGAAGCAGACGCCGTGGATGACGGACAAGACAGCTGGGCACGCCGAGACGGCAGGACTGGACGGCCGCTCGTCGCGTCGGGAGGGGCAGCGGTGGCACAGCACAGCACCACAGCACCACAGCACCACAGCGCAGGCGAACAGCGCGCACACGAGAGACGCTCGACTGCAGGCGGCCTCGTCCACGGTGCACGACGGCCCAATCGCTGCGCCTCCACGCGCTTTAACCCTCGCGCACACGCTGGGGGCTTTGCCAGTCTGCTGGCTGAAGCGGGACAAGTTGGTCTGTCAGCCTTGTCCATCAGCCGCAGCTTGCACCCAATTTAACGACCGACACCCCCACCATCCCTTCTGTCCTCCTCTCCCAGTGCTGATGAACTCCATGAATGCTCGTTTCAAGAACCTAGTGGGTTCGAAACGCAGAAGTTCGTCCAACAACCCGTCGCCGTCGCCGCAAGGCAGCACCACGCCCACGCAGCACCCAACCTCGCTGTCCCCGCAAGCCTCCAATTCCAGCACGCAAAGCCTGCCGCAGGCCGCCCAGACCGCCATGAACCCGAACAACCCCCTCGGCCGCCCGCCTTCGTACACGTACGCGCCGCCCACCGGCCTCGCGCCTGGCCAGCAGCACCAGGGCCGTCCCAACAGCCCGCTGCCGCCCATCAACACGGGCGGCGCGCCTGGCTACCCGCCGCAGCAGCAGCACCAAGGCTATCCTCCTCAGGCCGGGCCGCCAGGCTACCCTCCTCAGCAGCAGCAGTATGGCGGCGCCCCTCCGCAAGGACAGTATGGCGCACCGCCGCCGGCCCAGGGCGGTCCCCTGCAGTACACCCGCCCGAACAACATGGCCGAGGTCGCAGGTGAGGGGCGCTCCAAGGCGCAGCTGATTGTGGGCATCGATTTTGTGAGTACCTCCAGACACACATGCGACGCCCCGCTGATTGCAAATCGTCCAGGGCACCACCTTCTCCGGCGTGGCCTTCGCCTTCGCGACCAACACCGAAGCGAAGGAAGACATCATCACCGAATGGCCCGGTGCGGGCAACCAGACAAAGCAAAAGGTACGGTTCCACCGCTACAGCACGTCTCGCCGCTAACGCGACTCACAGATTCCCACGGTGCTCTACTACGACCAGTACCAAAAAGTGGTGGGTTGGGGCCCAGACATCGCTGATGCCTTGGCCCCCACGGGCTACCCCAAGCAAGGCGTGCAAAAAGTCGAATGGTTCAAGCTGCAACTCATGCTGTCTGGTAACACGTATATCGATCCCATTAACCTGCCCCCGCTACCGCCGGGGAAGTCGGAGATTGATGTCGCCGCCGACTACCTTCCACCTGCGCCAGGCGATGCGTAACCAGCTGCAGAAGACGCTGGGCGAGGTGTTCAACCGAGAAGAGCGCAACATCCGGTATTACCTGACCGTGCCCGCCATCTGGAACGATGCAGGCAAGGCCGCAACACGTGCTGCCGCTATCCAAGCCGGCTTCCTCCGCGACGAAAACGACAACAGGTTAACCCTAATCACCGAGCCCGAGGCTGCAGCCATGTTCTGCACCAAGACGGGTCTGTTGAACGTCAAGGTCCACGACGCCGTGCTTATCGTCGATTGCGGTGGTGGTACCGTTGATCTGATTGCTTACGAGGTCGAGGAAGAGCAGCCATTCTCCGTCGCCGAGTGCACGGCTGGCTCCGGTGATTCGTGCGGGTCAACAGCGTTGAATCGCAATTTCAGTAACATTTTACGTGCCAAGATCCGCAAGATGAAGCTGCCCGACGGCTCGAAAACAGCCGGCAAGGTCTACGCAAAATGCATCATGGACTTTGAGAACAGAATAAAGGCCGATTTCCGTAACAAATGGCCAGAAGTGGGCTGTCGATGTGGGCATTGAGGCTGAGTTCCCCGAGGCTGGGCATCGAAGAAGGGTACATGACCTTCACCAACGAGGAGATTCTACAGTGCTTCGAGCCGGTTGTCAACAGGATTTTGGAGCTGGTGCGAAACCAGATCATTGCCATTCAGGCGCAGAACAGATCACTACAGGTATGTGCCGGTCCTCTGTGAGTGGCGCTTATGTTTGATAACAATTGCAGAACGTTCTCGTGGTTGGTGGTTTCGGAGCGTCCGAGTATCTCTTCCAGCAAATAAAACTCCACGTACCCCCTCAGTTCCAGTCAAAGGTTGTACGGCCCATGGACTCGGTGGCCGCTATCGTCAAGGGCGCTGTCACAGCTGGTATCACCGAGCGTATTGTTACACATCGTGTTGCTCGGCGGCATTATCTCATGGCTACACTGCAACCGTTCAAGGAGGGCCATCATCCTGAACAGTACCGTGTACCTTCGCTGGACGGCAAAGACAGGTGCAAATACACACGGCAGATTTTCGTCCAAAAGGGGCAGCGTGTCAAGATTGGCGAGCCAGTCAAGGTGTCCTTTTTCCGACAGGTGGCGCCAGGAGCAACGCTCATGTACGAGGATATCTTGTACGCCTGCGACGACGACGTTTGCCCAGAATACACCAAAGATCCTCGTAAGTAGAACATGATGAACGATTAAACACCAATGCTAACGGGTTTGTAGGCATCAAGGAAGTCGTTACCCTCACCTCTGATCTCTCCCGCAAGAACCTCGAAAAGGACTTTGAACGCATGGACACTCCCCAAGGTACTTTCTATCGCGTCTACTTCGACATCTACCTCACGCTCGACGGATCGGAATTCAACGCTGAGCTCGTGTGCCAAGGCGAAGTCATGGGTCGCTGCACGGCTCGGTTCAGGTAATGTGCTGTCGTGGCTCGTTGCGCATATGGGATGTTCTCGTGTAATGACATGCATGGATGGCCGAAAAAGTTTGGTTTCTGGGACACTTTTATTTGGGAAAGATAATTGCGAAATACTTTGATAGAATTATCATGATGGGGGGCTGGGGGAGCTGGAGCTGGGAGAAGAGAAGCGCAGGAGGAGTATACACAAGACAGATTTGTTTGGTATTCTTTTTCTACATGTTGTTGTTGTTGTTGTTGTTGTTGGTCTTTGATGGTTTCTCATGATAGCATACCCCCTCAAGCACGCCGTTTTTTATTTATGATTTTAGGCTTAGTAGGTGAAATGCAAAAATTATATGGGCTGATGTTGTTGTTTCTTGTTTCTTGTTTCTTTTTCTTTGCTGCGTGCTGTGTGTTTGTGGGTTGGTTGGTTGGTTAGTGGTGGGTTTTGGCTTGGGTCTAGAGGGCTGTTTTTTTTGTGATGGATGCATTCATTTGTTCGCTCATTTATTTTATATCCATTTGCTATATAGTCAAATCCTCCACCTTCTGCAGATTATTAGACTTGTAGTAGAGTGAATAGAGAGGTTAGGCGTGAGTGGGTGGAAGAACATATCCTCTTGTCCTAAGGGTGTGTTTGCGTGTTGTTTGTTCGCTAGACTGTGGAATCCATAGTTGTGTATGGGTTAGGATTTGGAAATTTTGAGGTTGTGGGTGTGTATCTGTGTGCGTTTGTGTAGCGAGACTACCTGTGCGGTTTGTGAAATTTGATAGGGTAGGTTAGGTAGGATAGATTAGGTTGGGTCGGGTTGGGTCGGGATGGGGTACGGGGTTGGAGGTGCGATGGGGATTTACGTGTTGGGGGATGGGATTTCGGCTTATCGATCGTGGTCGTGATGGCGTGATTTTTTTTAAGTTTTTTTTTCAATTTTTTTTAAGTTTTTTTTTCAATTTTTTTTAGGTTTTTTTTTTTTTTTTTTTTTAGGTTTTAATTTTCATTTTTTTTAGGTTTTTTTTTTCATTTTTTTTAGGTTTTTTTTTTTTTTTTTTTTTTAGTTGCGTGTGCTGGTTGTTTTGGTTCAATGTAGACTAGTTGGTTGGCTCGGTGTGCTTGGTGGACGTGTCGTTTCTTTTGCCCTACTCGAGCGTCTAGTCTGAAACGAGGCTGTGGGCGACGCTAACGTATGTGTGTAACTTGATTCGTTTATCTTGGTTATCTTCAAGTTGTGCTTTGAGAAAGGAGGGAGGCTTACATGGCAGCTCGCCGCTTCCACCTGCGAAATTAAAATGGCATGCGATGTCTTCAGCTGTATTATGTACATATGTTACTTGTGGGCGTTATACCGTGTACCCAACGTACGCGAAGTCTTCTTGATCATAGTTACTTGTGGCAGCACGGAAAGTAGGTGTCGCCTCAGAAAATAATATACCATAGGTCATGACGAAGGCAGGAGTTTCTTGCCAAAGCGACCAAAAAACGTTACGAATGCTGACTTGGAAACAAAAAGTAAGTGTCGAAAAGAAGTATACCTAGGTATTTGTTCATTCAGTTGCTTTTCGGTTCTTGCGAATCAGTAAGGTGCACACGGCCGTGGTTCGGTGTCAGTGCGGCTGGTGGCATCTCTCCGCCTTCCGGAGCGGAACAGCAGCTCGGCTTCCCAAAGAACCACATGTTCGCATCATGAATATCTTAATGATGTGTGATGTTGAAGATAAGTCTCTCCAATGGAAGACTGAACGCGAATCTAGATCCAGCGAGCCGGGCATGGACCGAACGAATAACAACGTCCGCGGTGATGGGTAGGTCCGGCTTTGTAGACAATTGTACAGTTGGGCGGTCTTTGCGTGATGGCTCTACGGAGCTGGCTTCAGGATTGGGGAGGAGAGATACCCAGGCATGCGTATATCAAGGCAACCTCCCTCTGATGCTCTCTCTCCTCTCGACAACTCGAAGGTCCGTCCGTCTTCCCAACCCCTCCATTGATCATCCAGAGTCTCGACCCCCTTCCTCCAGGAAAAATGGCGTACCTCAAATACCTGCTGGCTCTCTTCGGCGCGGCCGCCGTGTACGCTGCTCCTTTGCAAGCATCCAGTATGTTCACTCCCACCGTCGTTCCAAATGTACACTGCCTGCCTACTCGTACGCGTGGTTGAATGGGCCCTACTGGCTCCTCAACCTCGCCCTCTACTTGCTGTTCGATTCCGTAACATATCACTCGCCGGCTACTTGTCTACACCATACTCACATGGAGCAGATTCCACCCTGGTGTCTCTCGAGACGCGTGACGTCCACCAGACTATAGTCCCGACGACCATCTCGGCCACCGGAGTTACCAGCACGTCTCTGACTACCAGCACAGCTACATCATCATCATCATCATCATCATCATCATCATCATCATCATCATCATCATCATCATCATCATCATCATCATCATCATCATCATCATCATCATCATCATCATCATCATCATCATCATCATCATCATCATCATCATCATCATCATAATCATCTACAGCTCGATCATTTTCTACAGCCGGGTCATCTTCCACCGCCAGACGATCCACCTCAGAAAGCATCACCCTTGTCGGAACAGCCACAACCCCCCAATTCCCCGCACCCACCACCGTCACCCGGACAATCTTAATATGGATTCCCACCACGACGCAACTCCCCAACCTGACCCCCGCCCAAATGACCACCAGGACGCAAACGACAACCAAGTTTGTCACTTCGACGGCCACCATCGTCGGCGCGCAGTACACAGCGGAGGGCGCAGATGAAGGCCCCACTCCAGCGTAGCAGACAAGCACCTGGCGGATAACGGGGACGGAGACGCAGACAGAAAGGCAGACAGAGACAATAACTACGATCATCGTGTTAATACCGCAAACAACGTCTAGGACTATAATATTAGTGGAGAGCACCAAATGTGGTGGGGTAAGGACGAAGACGATTCCATAGACGACGGCGATTAATTTGTAGATGTGTGTGGCGCGGCGTGGTGTGGGAGTTGGAGAAGGGTTTGGGTTGGGTTAGATCATCCAGAGAGAGAACCGAACCGATCTCGTCCTCTAACTCACCGAGTACATCGGCACATCGACACATGGCACACTTCACTTCTACAGCCATAGGACAAAAGCCTGAGTGCATACGGCGTTGTTTACCGCCTCTTTCGAAGTAACACACGCGCAGTACTTAGACTTTTGTCCTCTTACCCATCGGCAAACACGCAAGCGCAGGAATGGTGTCTATGATTTCTCTCTTTCCCGTTTGGCGTTTAAAAAGGAGCCCGGTGCACGTGGAGTTAATAACAACAGTTACATAATAGCAATGACTGGGTTCGGTAGATCGAGTTAGTATACATCGGTTCGCAACAATGCAACGTCTGAGTTTTCTTTTCTATTCATGGAGTCCATTCGCCAAACGAACAAGTCAACACAACACTACCATCCCATCCCACGTAAGAAAAATCCATCTTCCATATAAGTGTAGAAAAGCTGACCACTAACAGCTAACCACAACTACCTTCAGCAAATCTATTCCCCGTCTGCCTCCCTATGAGATCCCCCGCTACTAGCTAAGAAGCAAGCCTCTCTTTCCCCTCCCTAAACAGTAGACTCTCTTAGAAATACCCCACCCAAGTAGCACCCATACACCCCCAAACCTCACCAACCCTCAGACACCCTGCCGCCCCTCTCTCACCAACACCTCCCCCACTCAAGCCGAGCTCAACCAAGCCCAACTTTCCCAACACTATACCACCTACCTCCATACAAACAGCAACATCGCGCCGCATACACCCATACTGTACTCTACTAAACCAACCAACTACCGAAGCAGAACAAGCAAGCAAGCAAGCAGCGCACTCATCCCCGCCCGCGCAGGATCTTGCTCCAAGGAGAAGTGGTGTATTGTATCGTATGCCCTTGCTGCCGAAGGATTTGTGTGCACAAGGGTAATATCGCGCTACCGTAATCTTAGCCCTAGAGCACATACAACACATACATACATCTATCCATCCATCCATCCAATGCACCAATCCAACCCACCACAGCACCAAAACATCCAATCCCCCCCCCCCCCTCCCCCTCCGTTCCATTCCCATTCCCGTTCCGCACCAGATCCACAACCACAAAAAAAAAGGCTCCTCTCAACAAGCAAGCCAAACAAACATATAGTGTAGTGTAATGCAACAAGTACCCCATCAAGTACAACGAACGAAAGAATATACATAAAAAGTCCAGCAATATAGTGTCTGTCGATAATTACCCGTCTGCCCGCCCCGTCCGGTCTGGTCGCTATACCATACCACCATTGACCCAGGACAAAAATGCAAGCCCTTTATCGCCCAGTAAAAATAAAATAAAATTGCCAACCAATTCCCAAATTTTGGCAACAAATATGTCTGTCGTCTGTCATGGACATGATGTCGCTGTGAATTACGGCCTCCGCCAACATCGTACACGCCTCCCCACGCACAGCTATTCGTCCGACCCGCACGAAAAAAAGAATAATGCGAAATTTATTGCGTCTTCTTCGCGCCCCTCTTCTTTGGCAACCCCGCCCTTTTCCTCTCCGCCCGATCCCCCTCGGCAAGCCACTTGCTCGCCTTGACCAGCTGAACAACGTTAATCGCCTGCTTGCCCAGCATGATGGGCGCGGAGACGATGGCTAGGACCCACGGCACGGTCGAGTCCATCTTGTTCGCCCTATTTACATTATCAGCCTGTAGCCAGATCCAGGGGTGAATGCGTCGGCTTACCTTGCCATCTCCATGGCCGCCGCTGACCAGGGGCTTGTAAACATCATGGACGGTTTCGGTACCGCGGGCGTGCCGGCTTGGAGGGAGGCCGGGTTTTGCGGGTCGCCGAGGAGGGTGGGGCTCAGGAAGGGCGACGAGAAGGAGAGGAGGTAGAGAGCGATGAAAGAGCTCGTTGAAGAGGCAGAAGGTAAAGAGGACTTTCTGGACGGGGCTGTTAGCCAGACGTCTCAATGTGAGGCAAGCAGCACGTACATTGTTGGAGTAATACATGTTCAATATCCGACTCCGGCTCCCCTCGACGTTCTTGTGACTCTCCCCTTTTTTACCCAGACTCAAGGTCGCATACATGTGCATATAGTGGCTCGCCATGTCCAGCGAAATGAGTCCCTGGAACAGGATACTCCACCGCGGGAAGGCGCTCGCCAAGAAGACGAGCAGACACGCCGTTGTGCACCGGTCCGTCACCATGTCCAACACCGCGCCAAACTTGGTGGATTGTTCAAAGTGGCGGGCGGCCAGCCCGTCGAGGGCGTCGAGGAGGCATGAGATGCTGTATGCGGTTGCGCAGGTGCGTGGGTGCAAGGGCATGTAGTAGAGCGAGGCGACGGCGAGGACGACGCGGCTATAGCCTGCAGAGCTGTCAGTCAGTAGCAGCGCACAGGAGCGGCAGAGGGGCGTACCGATTAAATTAGGGTAGAAGATGAAGATGTTCTCCTCTTCCTCTTCTTGGGGCGCTTGCCTGGACTGGACGGCGGCGCCATTCCCGTTGGCCGTTGACTGTGTGTCCGCCATGTTCAACGCCAGGTACTCGCTTTAAATGCGAATGATGTTATTCTGTGTCTCTCTGGGCCGAAGTGCTGGCGCACCCCGCGGGTCAGCTTTCAGGTGCGCGGCCCCTCTCGTGGTTCCCAGTCAAGTTGCGCGTGCGTGTACGTCAGACGTTTCTAAGAGTTGGCGGCGACGTTTGGAGGATCCGGAATTTTAATAGACAGAGATCTGCGTTTGGTTGAAGGGTACGTATACGCGTATGAAGGAGCGTGTCGGTGTGGTAAACGGCCTGGCAGCGAGATGTTGGTTCTTGCGAACTTGGCGCTGCGGCCTGCCCAGGAACATTTGGTCCGCTGCCGTCACACGGTCCCGCGGTGCCGCGGCCCTCTGAAGCGCGCGCGAGCCGTCTCAGGCCATCACATTCTCGGCCAGTGGTCAAAAGTCAACCGACATCACAGCATGCAACTTCTCCTGACGTACACAAATCACAGGTCGGGGTATTTCGTAACATTTGGGCGGTACTAAATCTGACAGTCACCCAGGCTACCGCATACAGACGCCGACTCCCCCAGTCCAGATTACCGCCTAGGCTTGCCCCCCTGCTTGGGCCGCTTCTTCCCGGCCGCCTCTTTACCCTTCGTGAAGTTCTTCTTGGGCCCATCTTTGCCCACCGTCTTCTTTCCTCGATCCTCCTTCCCCTTCTTCCACACCTTGCCCGCCGTCCGGACATCGTTCAGATCAAGCTTCTTGCGGTCCTTTCCCGACAGCTTCTTCTTCTTCTTCCCATCCGTCTGCACAGGTCCATTCAGCACCGCAGCACCTTTCTCCCTCGCTGACTGCTTGTCCTTCTCCGACTCAAACCAGGTGCGTCTCGGTCGAGCTTTGATCTCGTCCTCGTGAACAATGAGGTTCTCTCCACGCTTCAAATCGCGCTCCGTGATGCTCATAGCCCGCTCCTCCTTCTCTTCTTGCAGCACCTCCTCGATTTCCTTTTCCATGTCTCGCAGCTTCTTGGTCCATTTGTCTGACTCTTCCTGGGGGACTTGTCGGCTGACCACTTTCGCACCCTGTGCCCGAGAGGCTCTTACAGCCTGCTTGACGACCTTTCGATCGGGTTCTGCCGCAATGGTGCAGGATCGACCACTTCGCCCAGCACGCGCAGTACGTCCGACACGATGAAGGTATATTTCGTGCGTTTGAGGAGCTTCGTAGTTGATGACTGTCGAGACATTCTTGATGTCAAGACCACGGGAGGCGACATCCGTAGCGAGGAGATAGGATGCCTGCCCAGAGCGGAAGGCTTCCACACTTTGGATACGCTAGCAAAGGTCAGCCACAAGATGGGACGAGATGCAAAAAATGATTTACCTGTTCCTGAGAGAGGTTGCCGTGCAGTTCAGCGGCTTTGAGCCCACACAGGGCGAACACAGCTCTCACACGATGCGCCTCCTTCTTTTGTCGGAAGAAAATGATAACCCTGTCCGTATACACTTTCGTGCAGATATACATAAGATATGCCAGCCGCCTGTCCTCCTTGCCTTTTCTTATCCTGACAAACTCCTGGGTCAAGCCAGCCACAGTGTGTTTCTTGGAGTCTACCATGAGCCGCGCCGGCCTGTTCATGCCTATCTGAATCAGTTTGTCAACCGAGGTGGACATGGTAGCTGAGAAAAGCATCGTTTGCCTGGATTTCGGGATGGTGGTTAGAATCTCATTGAGCTGAGTTTCGAAACCCTCCTCGAGCATGCGATCGGCTTCATCAAGAACAAGAATCTCGAGATGCTCTACTTGAAAACCTGCCGAGTTTTGCATATGATCAATGAAACGACCTGGCGTTGCAATAACGACGTCAGGTTTTGTTCGCAGGACAGCTTCCTGCTCGCGTAATGAGAAACCACCAGCCAGCTGGGCGAAGGTGATGTCGGTATATGCGGCGAGCTTCTGTGCAACGTTGAAACACTGCACGGCCAATTCACGTGTCGGCATGAGGATGGCTACGCGAGTTGTAGGTATCTTCTTTGGCCGATATAGTAGACGCTCGAGGATAGGTATTAGAAAGGCAGCAGTTTTACCGGAACCGGTTACAGCGCCTCCAACCACGTCCTTGCCTTCCATCGCAATAGGTACCGTTTTCAATTGAATTGGTGTTGGCTCCGTAAAGCCCACAGACGCAAGACCTTTGAGGATAGGCCTGGAAAGCGACATGGCCTGAAATGATCCGGTCCCTTTTGCGCCCTTCATCTTCTTGGTTGTCTCGCCCTCCTCGGGCGCGAAGAAATCGGCAGCCTTCTTTGCTTCTACGGCATCTTCGTGTTCGCTTTCGTCTTCGGTTTCTGCACCTTCAAGATCCATGGGATGTGCGACGGGAGCAGCCACTGAGTCCCTGTCGGAATCGTCATCTTCTTCTTGCTCAGCACCTTCCTGATCTGCTTCATCTGCCTCGGCCTCTTCCTCACTCTCAGCGCCCATGCCGAAAGCGTCCTCGGCTAGCAACTCGTCGTCGTCGCCAAAGCCTTCGAAATCGTCATCTCCGTCAGCTGCATCCTCATCCTCGTCCTCAGCGACCTCGACTTTCTTCTGTTTATTGCGTCTCCGCTCGATAATTTCGTCGAGGTCAACGGCCGTACCCTTCCTGTCATTGCTCGGCGAGTCTGCCCCAGCTGCATTATTGTTCCCCCAGCCGTCGAAGTCCTCGACGAAGCCGATGTCCACGTCGCCCGGCGCGAATTCGAAATCGCTCGCCATATCGTCGTTCTCGTCGACATCTTCGCCCGGTTCGACAATCTCATTGTCGTCGACCTCGTCCAGTTCCGGCGTTGCCTGTCTTGCCTTTTTATTCTTCTTGCTCTTCTTGGCCGTGTGAGCCTCCTTCGGCTTGGTCTTCACCAAGTCCTCACCAAACTTCCTCTTCTTCCCGCGCCCCGCCAGCTTGGTCGCATCTGCCGCATCGGGAAGGTTCCCGCCGTCGTCTGACACATGGTCGTGGTCGGATATGGTGAAGATAAAGTCGTCATCGAGTTTGGGCGCCATTGCATACAGGCGCACGGATACTGCGACGACGAAAATTCGCGGCAGAAAAAAGTTACTGTGCAGCGCGGGAGGAATCTTGGCACGGGCACGGACCAGCTGTCCGGTAGCGCACGGGTTGACAAGCTAACCGTGAACGCATTCACCACATGTCGACGGCCGCCAGCAAACATAGCCATCGGATACTCCCCGATAGACCTTTCCGAGACGTGCGATGCGACCGGCTGCTTTGCTGGGCTGGCCGGCCGGAGAACATTGCACCCATACAAGCTCTATTGATGATGAGCGCCGGACAACATCCAAGCTGATGCCGTAGACTCTTGCACATGGCAGTCACTGTACCGCCAGAGAAAGCCAAGCAGTTGCGTTCATCCGACTGTCGGCCCCATCATTGGCCCATAATCAGTCCGGAGAAATCTAATTCGTCACCAGTGCGGCTACAATCCATGGATGAGTGGTACACGAAGGAGACTACACTGTCACCAGGCACCAGGCTGCTGGTGCTGCTTTATATATCTGGAGTACCACCGCTATCTAGCCAAGCCTGCCCGTGGGCGCAGCCGTCTGACTAACACTGTAGCCTAGTTCCGTTTGCTTCTGCCTTGACCCGGAGCACCGCCCAACCTGAGTGGCTCAGCCTGATACTCGACCTCCTCTCAACCACGGTTGTGACTCACGCCCGCCATCTGCTGATCGACGCTCAAGTGAGGATCCGCAGCTTGTTCCGTAACACGACCTTCACCCTACCTTCAAGTTCCATCCACTCTCACCCACCCCGTCTGCCTTCACCAACTTTTCTTACATCCCACCGCCTTGAGCTACTATCTAATTAAAGCTCTCGAGAACTACCTTCATCATGGTCGCCACCAGGTCAAAAACCAGAGCAAGCCGTCGCTATGAGAACGTCCCACTTGCAACCCGTGCCGCAGACCATAACAGAAGGACCCGGGCTACCTACAAATCACGCGCTCAAGCAGCCGAAAAGACGTCTCAAGTACCAGCACGTCGAAGCAAATCTGTCCGCTCATCCGCCCGCACTCAAACCCAGGAGGTGTCTGGCCCATCCACAACAAGAACACCCGCAACGCGGTCTACCCGTGTACTCCGCTCAGCAAAAGTCTCGCCCCCGTCTCCTAAGGAGAAATCTACCCTCAAGACACGCAACCGCCGCAACCGCGACTATTGCGGCCCCAAACGCAAACCAAAGACGCCCGCAAAGCCTCGCCCTCCCCCACCTACCCACTACACATGTCGAATCTGCGTGGAGGAACTCCCCGTCGCAGACTTCCCGCGCTACGTCCCACCCCGGCATCGCCACCGTCTCCTCCCCACCGACGTGCCCAGCGGATGTATCCCGCACCTCACTCGCGCCCCGCGAAGCAAGCGCGATCCAGTCTGCAAGACCTGCATCGGCAAGAACATGGCCGCACGGCACGACCTCCTAGGCGCCCGCAGCGTATCCACAGGCTGCGTCGAGCCAGAGTGCTATACCCACTGGAACACCGACTTGGTCGTGCAATACTTCCCCGCCGGCGAGCCGCTCGAAAAATACAACCTCGACATGATGGAAGTCTACCTGCACACGCGCCTGGAATCCTTCCTCACGTGCGTCAATCCCTCGTGCGGCGCGCGCGCCCTCGTCGAACGCGAATTTCCAGGCTGGCCCCAGGTCGAATGCACCTCACCCACGTGCGCCACGCGCTTCTGCATCAAATGTCTCGTCCCCTGGCACACGGGCCTGACGTGTACCGAGTATGCGGCGCGCCACATCAACGACAAAATGTCCGACCCGGATAAGCAAGTGCTCGACCTGATGCAGGCCAAGGACGGCAAGCGCTGTCCCAACTGCTACCTCGTGATTGAAAAGGATGGCGGTTGTAATAGCATGAGATGTCCTGGGTGTGAGAAGTATTTTGATTGGCTGACAGCGGCGAGTGCGGTGCCGGGGAGTAACAAGGCGGCGCCTGTGGATCTGTATGGGGACGCGCGGTCGCAGTGGTTTACGGGGGTGTGTGAGGCGGATAGGAAGGAGGTGAAATAGTAAGGGGGAAAAGGCGATGGGCTTTTATCGTCGAGTGGGCTAGTGTGTGAGTGAGTGTGTAAAGGGTGTGGTATGTCTGGAACTTATCTAAAGGAGCCTTTGGATTCACTTTGTTTTAGAAAACAGGCGCGGCACTGGGTTCGACAACGTCTTACCATGGAGTATAAGCCGAGTCAGACACGAGTTTTTGACCTCTTTTCATGCAATATATATATATAAAGACTGCCACACTATGCGGCGTAGAAAAAAGCTGACCAGCTAGCTATCACGCACGTGTTTCTTTCCCTCTTCCCTTCTCTCCCACCACCCACCCATTCTCTCTCTCCTCTCCTCATAACAACAACAAAACCGGAAGTGACAACACAACGCTTCACCCCCAGACCTCAGAAAGATATCTTCATACTTATACCACCCACTACCAACTAATCCAACGAAATCAATTCAATACAGTTGTTAATCATCCATCCATCTACCCAGCCACCATCTCCCACCCAACAACCAGCCTAGATCCTCCTCCTATTTACATATAATCATCACACAACTAACAACACAAGCCCAATAAAATGACTAAATACCTTCATAAAGCTAGCTACCGTAGTATCAAATTCCAATCAAGCCTTGGCACCCTCCATTGCATCGAGAATACGAAACCCCCGTGTGCATAAATATACACATCTCATCTTCCTACCTACCTACCTACGTAATCATACGCCTTCCACATTCTCTTAACCTAGACACAGCCTTACCTACCTACTACCTACCTACCTACCAACAGAGTGACAGTCCCACGAAACCAAAAAAATAAAAAATAAAAATAAAAAGCGCTACACATCACCACCCCCTAAAAAAAACCATCATTACAAATCTAATAAAATTCTATCTCTCTCCAACTAACTTCCTATGTACAATTACACTTCCGCAATTCGCAATTTGCATTCCGCCTGCGCCCAAACCCGCGCCCGCGCCCGCGCCAAGTCAAATCAACCCCATCCGACTCCAACCCACCAAAACAAGGCAAAACAGGAAGAAAAAAAAAGGCCACAGAAGCGATCCACACTACTCCAACCAAACCATGGCTCAATATGTAATTTACTAAAATCCCCAACACCAACCCAACCCAACCCAAAAAAAGCACCAACCAATTTTCCCATTTCGCCGTGCCCGATGCATGTAATGAGGAAGAAAAAGCCACCAGCACCCATGCGTGGGAAGATGCAGCGTCTCAGAGGGTGGATGAACCGCGAATATTGCGAGTCGGGTGTTCCGAGTCGGTTCTGGGTAGACCCAACTCGGAATTTTTTGTTTTTTTCCTATTCCACCTTCTCTTCCAAGTTGATTTTGTGGCTCAGTCAAGCAGCCTTTTCTACATTTTTTTTTTTGCTTTTGTCTTGTTATAGCCACGTCCGGCTGGCGCGCGGACGCGGTATCGGATCGCCGTCTGGAGGTAAAGTCGTTGTATTATAGCACAATGCTCCAGCACCAGCTCAAGGCGGCCTTGGCAGTGATAATCTAGGGATGGCAACGGCATGATATGACCGTGTCTGACGGGTTGACGATGTCAGTATACTAGCATCCTCATGGCCATTTCGTACAGGTGGAGGTTCCCGAACGTGTGCGAGTCTAGCTGCCAAGCAGCTCATGCTGGGGTCAACATAGCTATGCCATTGGCCTCGGAGGCTCGCTTCTTTGCGGGTTTCTCGCTGTCCTAGATTAGCAAAAAGTCAGCACGAATATTGAGATTCGCCTCTCACGGCGCCTAGCAACTTTTGAGCCTTTCGGCGGATAGCAGAGTACGCACTTCAATGCCCGTTTCTCCGAATGGACGCTTGCTGCTCTTTGAGCCGTTGACCTTTTTCTTCTTGTTATCCTTCCTATCCTTAACAGGCTTTGGCGCTTTCGTCGGCTTCGTCTCGCCCTTCTCGAAGACATCGTCGGGAAGATCATAGCTAATCAATTAGCGAGGCCTGTAGTTTCGAGGTGATCAACATACCTGCGAGTATGGACAATTTTTGTGGCCATGGATTCTTTTTCAAAAGCTTGGCCGTCTTCGACCAGGCGCCTGAAATCCTCAACAGGCCAGGAGATATCAAGCGATTTCGTGGCGCCTAAAAAGAAGATTAGCACTCTAGGGTCGCGACGTACGGGTCCAGAAGCATTACCTTCTCCTAGTACCAACCCTATATACCAGGTGGTAGTGTATACAAATCTTGTACCGTCATTGTCGCCGTTAGAGGTCGGAACGCCATTTCGAGGAGCTTGGTCCTCTGGTATCTGGTATTTCGTGCTTCCCTGTCTAACACGTTCGATCTCTGCCTCGTCAGCGCAGCGGTGCACGCGGTCGAAACCTTTCACGAAGACACGCGCTTGTTCGATGCCAGTATCGCCTTCTTCGATGTTTTTGGCTAAAAGACGGACCTTGGACTGGACTAGTCCGGAGAATGCATCTTGCGTATCCTTGTCCTTGTCACATGAGCGACCACGCTCAAATAGTATTTGTGATCCTTTGTAAAGAAGTATGCCGCTGGAATAGGTCAGCCCAAGTTTTCTTCCCTAGCTGAATCGCCCCGACAATCTCATCGGCGCGCAGGAACTCGGCTTTCATGGTGGCGAGGGTGGAATGTGTGACCGAGTGGGTAGCGCACATGGAAGGATATGCTGGCGTAATTACGGGCATCAGATGGATCTGTCGGTGTGGTTGTGCGCAGGATTCCAAGTCGGAAGGTTCAAAACCCCAGAGGCCTCGACCTCTTTCAGCATGACCGGGCGAGGCCAGTTCCATTTGTACATGAGGTTGAAGAACTTGGCGACAATGGTGGCGCCACAGGCGAAGGGGTAGAGCTGGCAGATGCGGGCGACCATAAGCGCCCAGGCTATGCCGCCGGGAAAGCCAAAGACGAAGCCGTATATGGCGCGTAGCTTCGACCACATTTTTATGGCGCGCAGTGCATGCTTGAACGACGTCGGTTGCGGAACTAGCTCAAGCAGCTCCTTTGCGACCCGGGTGCCGTTCACACTCCGCATAGCCTGCCCATCGAGACCGCGCAATACGCTCAGATCGGTCATTTCGAAGTCCTTGGGAATCGACGATTGTGACGGCAACGAAGCGAAGATCAGATCTATGCTCACGCCGTTGTATTCCATCTTAATGATGGGCACAAAGGCACCCGGAACCGCAGTGAACTCGGTGACCAGCTCGGCCTTGGACATCTTCTTGAACACGCTGGGAAAAACGTCAAAGTAATCGTTCTGGTTGACGTTCTTGGGGGCCACGACGAGGGTGTCGATATCGGAGTCAGGGCCATGGACGCCGAGCGTGTAGCTGCCGTACGTGAAGATCTTCCCGCCGAGGCTGTCGAGGGTCGAATCGTTGAGCTTCTTCGCGCGGCCGACGGTGCGCACAAACTCCTCCGTGACCTTCTGCAGGTGTTTGAGCACGCCATCCCTAGGCAGGTCAGCAACAGCAGGAACAGGGGGATTGGTGGTCGTACCTCCGGTCGGTGCCTTCGGGGGTCTCGAAGTTGTTCTGCGCCTTCAGGTAGTCGATGAGCTGGTCGTTGAGCTGCAGGTCGCTCGAGGTGGGCCTCGCCTCAGAGATGGGGTTTGTGACGCCCCACTGACGCTTCGACTGGCCATCCATGGTGAATGCAGTTGAGTGCAGTGGTGTGTAGGCGCGAGAAGGGCAGGCGCTCGGGGGTGCTGCGGAGCGGTTGGTGGTTGAATGACGGCGGACGGCGGGCGGCGGGTGTAGGAGGAGGCTGTCGTGAGGTGCGGGCTCGGGCCGTTGGGGGGGCTATGTTGAGGGCTCCCACATGGCGACACGACCGACAGCGAGAACTGTGGTGAATGAACGTGGGCGTGAGCTTGTTCCCAAGGGTCACTTTCACGGGCAAGAGTGAACCAAACCGTATGCGCCACTAGCCGCACTAGCCACACCAGTCAGCCACAGCGGCGCGCGCCTGCCCGACACGACGTGATAGTGAGGCAAAACGACGCCCTCTCCTAGCAAACATTATCTACGCTGATATAGTGCCTCTCCCACCGGGTGCGCTCTGTCTTCCTACTTTTTGCCCTTATCACCGCGTTCATCGAGGGAATTAGTAATAGGTCGATCAGAACTTGGTTGCGAATCAAACACAGGGGTTCTACCCATCCATGGTCCCGTGGATTGAAAGCCGACGCAGTCCATGGGCTCGAACCGCAAGGCTTCACAAGCAGTAAGTAACACACGCTATGTCACGCACAGCAAACATAAGCGTCTCAGCCAAGGAATGCCGATTGCTGGTGAGGAGCCCTCTATCATGCTGGGTTTCTCCGACGGAAGCTCTGGTGCTGTATGCCTCCCTGGTGCATTACGGTCTATCTTGTACGTCTACCGTCTGAACTCTTTGCTTCCTGAACGGCTTTGCAGCTCAATGACTAGCAATAGGGTGGTATACACTCTACCATACGTCATCACTTCTCTATTGCTCGTTTGCCAGCTGCTTCTATCCCCGAACGCCATCCGAGGTTTCAGCGACGGAGTGCCAAATAGTTGAAATTGTTTCAAATCGACCTTTCTATTGACCAGCGAAAGAGATATGGTTTAGAATTGAACATGTATTAGATTGTAGACGCAAGAACATGATCCGTCACCATCCTAGCCTCTGGAGGCCAGGGAAGCGTCCATGGCGGGGTAGCTCTTTGCCGTAGTGGGGTAATGATAGCGTCGGCAAAGCGACTGATGTCTCCGCTCTCGATTGCGCCAGCAGGAAAAAAAACTGATGACGCCCCGGCATTTCATTATATCCGTCTTTGTGGGGGGCGCAGATACTACAATCTGCACAAAGTCTGGATCTAGAGTTCTTTCACCACCCTTCGATACGCATCGAAAACCTCACATAGCCCAAGACCTCCCTATCGCACCATGGCAGAAGGCAAACTCGACACTGAAGCGCATATAAAGCGCAACCCGCATCCGGACTTCAAGAGCGTGGAAGACTCGCGCCCTGATTTCGACCATGCGCGCTCAGTACACTTCTTCAAGACCCCCAAGCCGGATTGGCGACCTGGAGAGGGCGCGAACAATACCTCTGGCTTGGGACAGACACATTGCGCAATCGATCCGTACGCTGAAGGACGCCCCGCAGTGCACAACTACAAGCTACTTATCTCCGGCATCGTACCGCGGCCCATAGGTTTTCGTGTCAACCATCACTGAAGATGGGAAGAGCACCAATCTGGCGCCGTTTAGCTACTTCAACTTGATCAGCCACGACCCGCCGCTCTTCATCCTTGGTTTCAGTGGTGGCTTCGATCGCGCCAAGGATACGTTGAGTAACCTGGTTGCGACCAAAGAGTGCACTTTGAACATCATCCGAAGACTTCATCGAAGCTGCAAATTACACGTCACTCAATGCGCCAGTGGGAACCTCTGAGTGGCCCTTCAGCGGGTTGCATCCCGCGAAGAGCTCTATGGTGAAGGCTGATAGAGTGCAAGAGGCAGTGTTCAGTATCGAAGCGAAGTTAGAGAGAACGATGGAGTGGGAGAGTAGGGCTACACCAGGAAAGAAGACCGGTGTTTCGGCCATGTGGAGGGTGTGAAGTTTTGGGTCAGGGAGGATGCTATTGATGAGGCGGGCTTGACCATCGACCCTGCGGTAAGTCCCACAGCATTAAAATGGTAATATGACACTAACGTCAAATAGGTGCTCAAGCCGATGTGTCGTCTGGGTGGCATAACATACGGACGTGTGACGGACCTCTTTGAGCTACCGCGACCGCAGTACGATGAAGTTACCAAGGATCCTGAGGTCGCAAAGTTGGCGAAACCGAAGACGGACGGCCAGCTGGAGTAGCGTGTCTCACTGCTTGTTGCATAGTATTGGTCTGGCTTGTAGCCACCGTGAGAGATATAGACGAGAACAAGATATAGAAGTACAGTTTACTTACACTGTCGATGATGCATAAGCTCGTATCTAGGGTAGGGCGTGTAATTGCCATTTACATTGAGTTGAAGTGCGCCTGCATTGCCAAAGGAAGCGACCATTTCTTCGCAACTGCCCACAGGGAATCTTGACAACTCTCATCCTGCAAAAACAACAAGACTGCAGACAATCCTCTCCATCTTGATCGCTATCCCAGAGCAATCCACTGCCTCCGCTCTATTTCGCCACATAACCGCGCTCTCTTCCCCCATCCGTCCTAGCGTACCGCCCTTCGCGCAATGACCGCCAGCAACCCACCAGGCGCGCCGCGACCCGCTCCACCTTCTTCAACATCTTCCACCGACGATGGTTACACGAGTACCTCGTCGGTGACACTTTGCGCTCCTTCACTATACCTCTGGGAGGACAAAGAGGACGCCATGGAGGCGCACGATGGTCCGCGCAGATTTTCGGTTAGCAGCGCGCTTGTCCCTCCACTAGTCGACGATTTCCGAAAAAGAAACAGTTATGGCACGTTGGCAGATCCAGGAGAGGCAGAGGCCTTGCTTGGAAGTGATATCGATGGGGAGGAGATGCAAACCAGTGCGGTGAAGGAGGCGAGGCTGTTGTTCAGGTACTCGTTTCCGCTGACGTTGACGTACGTCTTGCAATATAGCTTCAGTTTGGTCACGATATTTGTGGTTGGAAATATTGGGACGGATGAGTTGGGCGCCGTTTCACTGGCTACCATGACTGCAAATATAACTGGATTGGCAGTTTACGAGGGTCTTGCTACGAGGTGAGAGGGAGCCTTTTGTGCGGTGGCAGCTGCTAATATCCAATCAGCTTGGACACCTTGTGCGCCCAAGCGTATGGAGGCGGTAGGAAAGAGCAGGTTGGATTGCATCTACAACGGATGGTGCTATTTATGCTACTTATTACCATTCCTATTGGTGCGATATGGTTGTGCTCCGGATCGATCCTTGCTGCGCTGGTTCCGGACAAAGAGTTGGCGTATATGGCAGGCCGCTATCTGCGGATAATGCTAGCAGGCGCCCCTGGATATGCTATCTTCGAAGCAGCCAAGAGGTTCACACAAGCTCAAGGCTTATTCAATGCCTCGCTCTTCGTCCTCATCCTGGCGACGCCAATCAACATCCTCCTCAACTACCTCCTCGTCTTCGTCCTGGACTGGGATCTTACCGGCGCCGCGCTTGCAAACGTCATCTCCAACACACTGTTGCCCATCTTCCTATGGGTGTACGTCTACTTCATCGTCCCGTCAAGCCTGGAGTGCTGGGGGGGTTTCACCCGCGCCGCTCTCACGAACTGGGGCCCAATGTGCAAGCTTAGCATACCAGGCATCGTCATGACAGAAGCAGAATGGCTCGCCTTCGACATACTTACTTTCTCCGCCTCGTACCTCTCGACTGCCCACCTCGCCGCGCAAAGCGTCGTCATGACCATCACTGTCATGATGTACCACATCCCATTCGGCACTTCCGTCGCTGTATCCACGCGCTTGGGGAATCTTATCGGTGCGGGTGCCTTGCCAGCCGCACGTATCGCAACGCGCACCTACCTTACCGTTTTCCTCGCCATCGGAGTCGTAGACGCTATGTTCCTGACTCTCATGCGACACATCCTACCCAAAGCATTCACTTCGGACCCGGAGGTGATTCGCATCGCCGCCTCTGTGATGCCCATCATCGCGCTTTTCCAGCTCTCAGATGCCGGCACCGCACTCGCAAACGCCACTCTGCGCGGTCTAGGACGCCAGGCTATCGGCGGATACGTCAATCTGGGGGTCTACTATCTCGTAGCTATTCCAGTAGCGTTTGCGCTGTGCTTCGGACCACCGAAGCTGGAATTAGAGGGGCTTTGGATTGGGTGTCTTGTGGGGAGTTGTTTGATCTGGATGGCGGAGGGGACGTACTGCCGAGTTTGGAAGTGGAGCAAGGCAGTTGAGGAGGCTAGAGGAAGGGGAGATGATTAAGGCGGAGAAGGGGAGGATAAAAGTTTTTTTAGAGAAGTGATAAGAAGGGGGGTTACATGGTTGACTTATGGTAGAGGTCGAGAAGAGGGGGAATTCGTAGAGTGAAGGCCGGTTTGGATAAGGCTTGGTGGGCGTCTGGGATGGCGTTAGAAGTGAGGGAGTCTTACAAGAGTGGTGTAGACTCGGTTGATTGAAAGATGGAGCTGATTTATTATCTCTATCATTCTTGTCTTCGGGATCTGCGTGGTGTGGATCGCTCTCTTCTACAGGCGTAGGCTCGTCAGGCTAGCTCAAGGACATTTGAGAAACTTAAAAAGCAAGGGGATGTCCGAGGCGATGAGATCGCCGGTGTTTGATACATGACGCATCGGAGATTAATAAGAAACCTGGAAGAGAAAGTAATGAGATTTAGGAAGAAGATATGTAGCTTTCTTCCTTTCTTTATTGATTGAACGAACACTCCTCAGCTGTAGTAGAGTACCATGGCATTGAATGAAACACGCTCTTCTCCACGCTTCCATCGCACAACATACTCCAGAGTATACACTGCTACCCTCGAGTTCGCACTACGAAGCCAAGTACTGGCAGCGGCGGCGTAGGGGAAGTAGTACGCAAGACGACGCTCCAAAATCAACAGTTCTGCTGCAATGACGGAAGCCATCTCAATTCGCTGCTTGGATAAAAAAAGTGGCTTAGTGCCGGGGGTTATAGAGATGAGACGTATACCTGCGAAGTTGACTTTTTCATGGATTGTTTCAGTTCGAGGGTTCAAAATAAAAGTGTGCGAGGAGAAGTTTGGTGCGTGATGGGAAGGAGACGGTTTGACAAACCGCACTTATATAATAAGTGCTGCACAGGCGGAGACGTAACTAAGCTACACTTTCGAAAGTTGATTACCACCGCAAAACCTCGCGGGAGAGGCGTTGTATCAAACCCGACCCACACCGTACACACATCACCGCCTCCCTCCGTGGTTGGATATCCTCGACGACGCCTCTGCCTGCACTAATCGACTTGACAACGAACCGCCCTTCAAGTAAAAAAACACTCCCCATTGAACAAAGCAAACAAAGACGTCTTTCACGCCCTACCTAGGTAACGAGATATATCAAAGGAAGTCTTTTCGATGGACAAAGAATGCGTAAAATACAATGTCAGTGTCCATAAGGGTAATTATAGTCGCATGGACATTGCTATAGTATCTTATGCGCTTGACAAGCGCGCCCAAACACCAGAACATAAACACAGGAAGCAAGACCCACAATCCAATTCCATTACCTTTCACACAATCGCATACGACTCAAATACCAACAACAACAACAACAACAACAACAACAACAACAACAACAACAACAACCACCCAAATCCCAAGACGTACATGACCGCGAAAAAAAAGAAAGAAACTACCCAAGGTACATCCAAGCATCCCACTCAGCACCACAACCATCAAACCATGCTCGTCACATCACAAAACACCTTGCACTCCCCCACCCCCCACCACCAAAAACTCACCCTCCACTTCCAAAAACACATCTGGAACGCGTACATCCCCACACCCCCACCCAAATATACACCCAAATGCACACGCCCACGTAAACTCTTGTCCTCTCACCCACCCTCCCCAACACGCTGCCACCACCGCCCCGGCACCCGCCCCTTCCACTACGGTAGAAACAAAATCACCCGCCTGCAGCCCTGTCTGCAGCACACGTGTGCCAACTGCCGGCAATGGTATC
Source organism: Laburnicola sp. JP_R_19 (assembly GCA_031010545.1). Taxonomy (NCBI): domain Eukaryota; kingdom Fungi; phylum Ascomycota; class Dothideomycetes; order Pleosporales; family Didymosphaeriaceae; genus Laburnicola; species Laburnicola sp. JP_R_19. Next base: position 776,373 of record VOIT01000029.1, read on the forward strand.
CGAAATTCGCGAGGAGGACGTCGTTAAGGTTGTGTTTGCGGTTGCGTTTGGTGGGCACGAGTGGTAGGGATGGAGGGGTCGCGTGTAGCTAGGTACCTTAGGTAGTTGATACCTAGTGAGTGGGTGAAGTACCTAGCGAAGGGTTTAGATTGAGTAGAAGAGAATGAGATGGAGTGTTGGGGTGTTGGGGTGGACAAGGGGAAAGAAGAATAGAGAAGAGAAGAGGTAGGGGGAATGTATCTGTGAGAGAAGAATGGGTTTGTGCCCTAGATACACTGTAAAACTGAATAACCCTTGCCTATTATTTTACATCAACATCCACCCCCATCCATCCTAAAGTACCTATACCTACTAACCCTATATTTTTTTTAAAGTAAGATATACACACCTCGACAATATAAAGTATAATCACCAGTTGAATTAAACAATGCAAGAATACACCCTACCCAGCTCCCTCCTATATTTACTTCTAGATCACTCTTTTACTAATATTATCTATTTACCATTTACCCTTACAGCTTTCCATAACAACGTTCTACCTTGTACCGAAAGCTTCGCGATACTCTTACTCCTGATCTGCCAACCGTTAGTTATACTATCCACCCACACTCATAAACTATAAAAAGTCAAGCAAACCCTAAATAGCAATGAATAAATAAAGCAAGCAATGAATACATAGAACGTTGTAATACCCACTACCCCTTTCCTTTCCACCCACCCCAGCAACAAAAACAACGAACAACATCTAAACCAACCCAACCAAGCAGCTAGCCACACTCCTCAAACCCCCCCACACCCCTACATGCCTCTACACACACACACAAAATCCGCAGTAAAACTACAACCAAAGCCGTCCCGTAACAAGTCAAGAACAGTCTCCTTTTCCACATCATACATACGTACCATCGACACGAACCACTCCGTCGACCTACCTACCATATGTAGAGAAAAACACCACACATTTGACTCAAGACACAAGCCCGTCCCACAAGACAAGGCATCCAGTGCTATAACATCCCAGTAACCATGTACATCCAATCAAACCACATCCCATCACATCCGCCAGTCCGCCCCACGAGGCACAGGGACGGAATGCCCTACGGCACGGTCCTAACAACCTACGCGCCTCGCACTAACCATCATGAATGGCAGCAACACGTCTCGCGCGGAACAAAGACACCGGACCTGTTTCCGGCGCAGCTGACGTTGGGGACAGATGCACGCATGCCAACGGGACGGAACGGGAAGGTGGGCGTTCGCGTTGCGGGGTGGGTTTGGTAAAAATAGATTGATTGATAGGGCCATGAGGCGGAGCGATGCAGCTTTGCTAGCCAAGCGTGTGAAACATGGAGGCCTATTGGCGGAAGGTGCTAAGGTGCTGGTGGCTGCAGTGTGCTCTTGGTCGTGAAGAGCGGTAGGTGGTTGAAACAAGAAGGCGGTCTTTTGGGCGGGGAGAAACAATCGTTTCAGATTCCTAGCAGGGGACAAAGAGCGCTCCGTTGGGGAGGGCGTTCGGTATGGGTTGTTCGGGTCTGTTTATTAGCAGGGCCAGCTTGCCATTCCTACCTATGCCATCTAGGAATAGCAGTCGGTAAACGGGCTACGGCCCGCAAGGCTACCATAAGTCTGATCTTGGGCGATCGAAGGAGTATCCAGGGGTGGTTGGTGCATCCGCAAAAGCAAAATGTAAGAGCATACACGGGATTGAAGAGGGCGTTTCAAGTGCGCAGAGCGCCACCTCGTACCTCGTACCCGCCCGGTTGACACCTAGAACTCGTGTTTCGATGAGTCAGATTATCTAATATGTGATGTTGCCTCTAAAGCTTGCGAGTTAACTATCAGCGTGACTGTGCGACACGACTAGCATATTCAAACAGAGTTTCAGTCTCGGGATTCCATAGTACTCTTGTCGACGTGGCGACTGCCACGCTAAGACGAGCGTGCTACAGGTGTCCCCCAAGTTACGCTGTTCATTCATTCATTCATTCATATCAGTTTATAGTTGACCTAACCTTTTACAAATTATAAGACTTAATAGCAAGTACAACTAACGTTTAACAGCTAAAGTAAGTAAAAAAAAGGGCGCAATTAGGATTAGCTATAGTAGGGAGCCGAAGTATAATGTAATAATAATTATTAACTTTAAACTATGCATTGCGTAAAACTCAACAAAGTACTTAATGGGTCTGCATTGAAGACCTAAGTTACGCTGGGACAAGGTATCGTGTGGTCGAGTGTGGCAAAGCAATGTATCGCGTTACTAGTCCTGTACCCCAGTCCAATAGCAAAATTAATTCTAAGGAGGCCGCGTACAGTTCCTGACGGAGCTGAATCAGCACGCACCCCTAGAATAGCTCACATGTGCGTGAGTGAATATGGAAGCAGCCACCAACCGGCACAAACGATCCGCCGTGGCGCGATCGCCGGAACAGGACTCTGGCGAACACGGTGTATACGCAGGAGCAGGTAGACCGGTAAACCTTGGAGTTGCACTCGGTGAGACTACATGGCACGCATCAACACTTGTGAATCTGCTGCGCGGCACGCATCCCTAACTGCATACAGTTAGATCTCGGAGATGCCCTACTAGGTAGGATTTGCACGTAAAATACTATTGTTATTATCTTGCTATATTATTTACTAGATGCTTATAATATAATTATATAGTGCTGCTAATAATAATAGATAGTGTTAAAATACGTACGCAGGTCTTTAATATAATAGACCTATTAAGTACTTTATTAAGTTTTATGTAGTATATAGTATAAAATTAATAATTATATTAATTATTTAAAGTTACTTCCTCTACTACTAATTTAATATATTTTAAATTAGTTTTTTATTTTATATATAAATTTTTACCTTAGTATCTTTTTATTATTATTAAGCTTATAGTCTTTATTCTTTTTAATAATAGTAGTTATTAAATAGGTACTCTATAGCTAGCTATATAGATATTAATATCTAATACTCTATACTAATAAGTATAAATAGTATATAGGATAATTATATAAGAAAAGAATATAATATAATAGAATTAACTTTAGTATTAATTACTTATATCTAGAAGAAGTGTAAATAAAAAAAGAAGATTCTATAGTATATAGGCTATAGCGCATAAATATATAGCAATACTAAAATCTTAACACTTTTAAATACTCTTACTTAAATAGTGTATAGATACCAGTAATATTTTATTTTTAAAGTTACTATTAGTAGTTTTCTCTTTTTATATATAAACTATCTACTTACTAGTTTTATCTTATCTATATATTATTTTTCTATCTATATATACCCTAATCTTGCCAACTTTACTACTATTTATTAGAGGCGCAATTAGGCTTATTAATAGTAGAGTAGCTATCTAGCTAATAGTAGTTAAGAGTAAGATTATATAGTTAATAATATAATTATAGTAATATAATATTATTTATATAAAGCCCTTTTACTTAGTTTATTTCGTATATAATAAATAGAGTCGCATTATTTATTTAGTATTAATTATCTTTTTTAATATTTTTTTTAATTTAAGCTTGTATAGGTTAGAATAGAAAGGCCGCTTTAGTATAGTATCTAAAAATATAGTCTACCTCTAGTCTCTACTAATATAATAGTAGTTACTATATACTTACCCTCTAATTATCTATAAGCACTTTAATATGTATTAAATATTAGAAAAAGTTTTAAGTAAGCGTAAGTATCTATAGTACCTAGGCAGCTCTACGCACGCCTACGTACGCCTATGCACGCCCACGCACGCCTACGCACTAAATATACTTAGAGCGCACTAGTAATACTACTTTTTTCTTAGTATACGCATATATAAGATTGAATAAGGATACGCACCTATACTACTAGTGTACCTAAGGTAGCTAAGGCAGCTAGGGCACCCTAGGCGCTTATACTACCTATATAATGCTAATTAATAAGTAAATAAAACTCTTTAATTAGCTAGAATTTAAAAAAGGTTAGTAAGCTACTTAGTAAACTGCTTAGTAAGTTTTAAAGAAAGATTTTTTAAAGTATAAAGTTAAAGTCTCTTAGTAAATAGAAATTAGTAGTTTATATAATAGTATTAATTGCTAGTATATTATATAGAACTTTTATCTAACTCTATATTATTAGTTTTAAAAGTTTAAAAATAGGAAAAATATAGTTTTATAATTATTTAAAAGAATTAGATTAGGCAAAAATTAGTAGCTTAGTAAAAAACACTATTTTAAATAGTATAATCTTTAATAACTTTTTAACTGCTTTACACTTATTAAAACTTTTTTAGAAACTTAAATAATAAATTTTTAGTACTATATTATTATATAATAATATTACGTAATATATATAATAACTAGTAAAATAAAAAGTTCTTTATTAATTACTAACTAATTACGTAATAAAAATAGAAATTTTAAATTAAATAATTAAAGACTCGTATTTTCTCTATAAATCTATAAAATAATAAAAATTATAGCTTTACTAGTTAAAACGTTATAATACTTTAAAAAAATTACTTATTTAGACTATTTATATATATTTGTGTAAGTCTACGCATCTCTATATATCTTTACGTATCTTTAAGCATTTTTGTACTAACAAATCACTTATATAAAAATACGTATAAATATGTAACTTTGCGCACGTCTACGCACGTCTAAGTAGCCTTTTTAAAAAAACTTTTCTAATAAAATTTACTTAAAGCGTGCATAGTAAACTAAGCTCTATTATTACTATTATTAGTAATTACACTACTTATATATTATGCTTATCTAACACTATAATAACTATAAGAATCTAATATATTTATAAATTTTTTTTGGCGACTAAGAGGGTTTCTAATAAAAATATTATAGTAATAGTAGTTATCTCTTCTAATATTATTAATATAAAAAAGTATTTTAAGGTAGTATTAATAAAAAGGGGTTAATATATTTATATAATAGTTTTCTTTTCTAGTAACTTATTAATAAACACCTTTATTTTCTCTTTTTTTTTACTCTTAATTTTACTCTCTATTACTACTTTTCTAACTAGTAGTAATATAAGAAACTATAGTATAAACTCTATATATCTATTACTACGCCTATAGTTACTAATTTATTACTAGCCTAACTAGTATACTAAAACTATATTATATAGAGTAAGATATATTTTTTAATTTTTATTAATACTAGTAATATTCTATATAGAGTAGTATTCTAATATAAATCTAGTAACTTTAAGCAAATAAATTATTAGAGTATACTTTTTAATAGTATTAATAGCAGTATTAGTATTAGCACTAGGACCTAGGAAAATAGTAAAAAATAGAGTAATAATAGAAGTCTTCTTAAGGTTAACTTTAATATAGAGATAAAGTATTAGTATACCTATAGTGTATAAGATTCTACCTAGTATATATTTTATAATACTATAAACCTATTAATATAATAGCTATTACTAGTAATCTTTAAGAATAATAGTAGAGAAGATAATAGTTATAGTATTATACTAGTTATAGCGCTAGCGCTATTATTTTATTTCTTTTTTTTAACTCTAAACTAGTATAGTAAAATAGCCTTATTATATTTTATATATAGATTTTTTTTTACTTAAAGTACGCACGCTAAGCCTACTATGCTTACTTAGCTTACTTCTATACTAACTCTTTTTATTAACACCTTAAAACGCTTTTATATATCTATAATATAGAAGAAATAACTACTATTATTCTAATATTTTTTATTAGAAACCCTTTAGTTACAAAGAAAAATAAACTATATAATAAATAGACCTATTTATCTTATTTATTATAAGATTACTAAGTATAGTTTCTTTTACGACTAAGAGGGTTTCTAATAAAAATATTATAATAATAGCAGTTATCCCTTCTATTATTATTAATATAGAAAAGCGTTTTAAGGTAGTGTTAATAAAAAGAAGTTATACTAAGTATAAGTAAGTTAAAAGGTAAAATTCGAGCTAGAATATATATATATATACGTACAAAGTCTATATATAAAGCGCGCTAGTAGCCAAATTAGGCACTAGTGTTAGATTTTATAGAGATAGCTGGGTGGCTCTAAGTAGTCTAGTAACACTACTTTCTTCTTTATAAAGCTTTGTTCTAAAGCTTTTAATATAACTAAGGTTACCTAGTAATTATAATAAATTTATATAAAGTTTAGTAAACTTTAATTTTTTTTAGCCTAGGTATTATAAAATAAGAAAAAGTTATAAAATTATAGAGATATATATAGTAGGGCGTATATAATAAGTATATATAGTAGAGTGTAAATAGTAAGTATATATAGTAGTTAATATATATATTAAGTGTTAATAAGTTGCCTATTATAATATCTAATTTATATAGGGATTAGATATATAATAAATAGCGCTATAAGTAGTAAGGTACTAAGAAGAGTATAATTAATTAGGGGCCTATATATATAAAATACTATAAAAACGCTATAAAATAGTATACCTTTTTAACGCCTTTTTAACGTCCTCTTAATATACTAATATTAGTAGTGTTAATTTAGAGAGCTAGGGGAGCTATAGTATAAGTCTAAGTTAGATAAAAAGCTACCTGTTAACTTATTTATTTATATAGGGATTTAGTAGACAATAAATAGTATTTTAGATAATAGGCTATTACTTATAACTAAAGTAGTTAACTAAGTTAGCTAAGTATACTAAGAAAATAGTAAAGATATTAGATTATACTAAGAATATTAGCAAGACTATATAATAGATATACGTACTTATAAATTTATCTAATTATATAGAGATTTAGCTAGCGTTTAATAAGAACTTAGGCTAGAAGATATCTAATAAAGTAAGCAACTTAGTATTATTATTAATAGGTACTAGGGCTTATATAGGCTTAATATAAGTATTATTATTAGAGTTAAAGTTATATATAGTAGAGTACCTACTAGTATAAAAGTATAAAAAAGCTTAGAAAGCTTAGGTTATTTTATTATATAGTAATTTAGTATATAGAAGATAATACTAGCTCTAAATCTACTTTAGTTATTTTACTTAGCGTTAACTATATTAGTAAAGCTTATATTTAAAGTTATTAAAGTTATATAGTAGTAAAGGCTAGATAGTAGCTTATAGCAAAGATATTAATTTATATAAGAATTTAGCTAGTAATAAATATTAAATACGCTATATAAGACTCTTAAGCTTCTTACTTAGAGCTTTTATAGTAAGGGCGTTAGTAAAGCTAGCGAGCTAGCAGAGTTAATATATAACGTTAGCTTTAATACTTACTAGTAAAAATAAGTCTAAGCTAATAGAGCTAGCTAAGGGCTTAATTTTTATTTTAGTTATTAAGCTAGTAAAGCTTATATTAATAGTGTTAACTATTAAGCTAGTAGAGCTTATAGGGTAAGTAGACACTTAGATTCTAGTAAGCCGCCTTATAAAGATAAGTTTATTACTACTATAGTAGTTACTATAAAGTCATAAACTTTATAACTACTATAATAGTTACTTACTTATAAAGTAAGCTATACTTATACAGTACTAAGCCAAAAGTCTGTTCCCCGCAGGGGTAAGCGAGGTCCGCCATCATCACCACCCCGTCGCGCAGAGCGCTCCGGCACCCCCAATATCGCTCCCGGAGAGTTGATAATTGATATAGAGATAATTATTTGATCAATATTTTGTTTAATACCCGCGCGCACGCTGGAGAGCAAGTAGGCAGCGCAGCATACTAAGTATAAGCTTACGAATCAGCGAATTAGGGATCCTACGCCAGCAATCTTTCAACGCCGCGCAGAAGGTCTCAAAGTCCTCGTCGCCGTCGCCAAGGTCGCCCATATTGGGGTAACGCTTATGGAGTTCTCTCTTGAGGGACCACCAGAGATATTTAATGGGGTTAATATTAGGGGAATAACGCGGCCACTCGATCAGTTGTATGCCGTGTTCCGCCAAAAAATTAAGCAACTGTTGCGCCCTGTGGATAGGCGCGTTGTCGTGCATATAGATATCTCCTATGTAATAATTATAAAGGAGTCCTTCGCATAGAGCTTTAATATAACTCTATGCGCTGTATCCTTTGCAACAAGCTGCTGGGTCCCTAGGCATAATTACTAAGGGACTCTGCTGAACCCGCCCTCTTTAATTAAGCCAGATACTCGCCCACACTATTGCCGCGCGAGATCTTAATATAACTGTCTCCTCAATTATCTTATATCTCCATTTCTCGTGTAGGAGGCGAAAAAGCTATGTAGATGTGCCGCTGGAGCGTCTTTGAATAGAGCACTTATCTAAGAACTTGAAGCGCTGTCCGCGCCAATCCTAATTGCAATATTCCTATTCGAATTGACGCCTCTCCTAGGCCACCGCGCAAGTGATCTTAGGCTTCCGCGCTGCCTAGAAGTTGGTTAGGCTCTCTGCCTTCAATGCGCGATATGCAGTCGTTTAAGAGATGCGGCGGAGGGAGGCCTCGCGGAGGAGGGCTAGGTATTCGATCCTCAGGTTTTTTCGTGCCTCTCAATAGAGTACACGCTTGTTATGTGTATTAAGCGCCTAGGGACGCCCTAATTAAGGCCGCGATTAATTGTGGTGTTGTTCTCTATATCTCTAAAGTATTTTGTTAATGCAGCGACGCATATAGTTAAACTCCTTAGCCAACTCCTACGATAACGCGCCCGCCTTACACTTCGCCATAATTAAATCCTGTTACTAGACAGATAATTCGGCATTGCGGCGACGATTTCCTGAAACTTCTACACTAAAAGAGCTTATATTGGTGGAGTAATGTAGTGTTGAAAATAGGGTGTTGGTGTTGGTGTACGCGCGTTAGCGTGTTGGGGGAACAGACTTTTGGCTTGGCACTGTACTAGTCTTTGCTATAGTATTATATATAGTAGCATTATAAAAGGTAATTTATATCTACTTTACTACTTTCTATATACTAGATTAATTAGTAGTAAAGGTATAAATTATAACTTCTATTATTATATTAGCTATAAATAAAATACGCTATAAGAACTAAAAAGGCGTATATAAACAATTAGAAAGGGATATATCTCTAATATAGCTAAATTATAAAGATAGAGGATTACTAAGTTAGTTTTACTTACTAAACTAAATATATATTTATAAATTTAGCGTAAGTAGTGCAAAGCTAAATATTCGAGTCTATTTTATAGTAGTTTAAGAGCTATTTTCTAGAATAAGATTATAAGACTACTAAGAGATAATAGAGAATAATTTTAGATATTATTCTACTATATAGGTATTGCGAATATAATTTTAAAAAATTAAAAAAATATTATATATAAACTTTATAGGGCGCACGTTTATATAAAGGCATTTATACTAATTTTAGATTAATTTTAATATAAATAGTTTAGGTTTAATCTATATTTAGAAACCCCCCTAATATTAATAAGAATATATGCGTATATTTAGAGAGTTACTATATATTTATAAAGTAACTAAATATAGTAGCTAATATAAATTTAATACACATTTAATTAGCTAAAATAATATAAGAATTAGAGGTTTAAAATTTATATTAAGAGGGCGAGTTTTAAAAAATAACCTTATACTAGTATATTCTAATATTAGTAATTACTTATTAATTTGTCCTAACTAGTTATGTTTAGATAAAGCTCTAGACTATAAGCTATATATACGCCACTACCTTAGTAGAATTAAAAACTTACTAATATATTATTTTGCTAAAAATCTTAGTAAGCTACTTACTTTCTAAATTTTTTATACACCTCTTTAATTTTTATTACTTAAAGTAGGGGGGCCCTTCTATATAGAAGTATAAACTGCCTCTACTTATTAGTTTTTAAGTAGCCCTACTATATTTAATTACTATATATTTTTTATATTACTAGCGTCTATATAATATTATATAATATTATTTACATATTAAGCCCTAGGACTAGAGCGTATTAAAGTTTTTCTAATACCCAACCTAGCTTTTAAAATAACCTATAATAATAATATTCTAGCTACCTAGCTACTGCGTTACTAGATAATTAATACCTACCTTTTAACCTTTTGCTACCCTATTACTAGATAATTAAAAACTTAGAACTCTTACTTTACTTTGCTACTATAATATATAATAAATTATATATATGCTTTCTACTCCTAATACTATATAGCACTATACTATCCTTAACTAATAACCTATTAACTTTTTAAATACTTTACTAGCCTTACTATACCTATTACTTATAAATTTCTTATAGTATAAGTGTATATTTATATATACCTAATACCTTTTATACCTATTTTATATAGATTTTACTTAAATAATTATACTATACCTTCTCTAGGTTATATAGTCTTACTTTATTCTTCTAGAGCCTCTTATAACCTTTACTTATTCTCTTATATTACTTTTAAAAATATATCTAGTAACTCTTATTAATATAGTTAAGTATAAGATAGCTAAACTAGTAGAGAGTAAACTATAAGTTAAATTCTATATATTTATTAAGGTAGTAGAACTCTAATAAACTAGCTAAGGTAATTTATTTACTATACTACTTATATTTTACTATTATATAGTTAGTAATATTAGGCGATTAATTATTATATTACTAATTCTAGCTAGCTCTAATATTATTATTATACTTATCTTTATTATTATATATATATAGACGTGTAACTGTCTATCTAGTAGTAATAGTATTATTAGAGTATAGGATAGCTATACTAGATTATAATCTTAAAGTCTTATATTATAATATATTTTATATATAAGGGTAAATAAATACTTAATATATTAGTTGTAGATTTTTATACTTTCTATATAGGCAGTTATATTATATTATTATTTTTAACTTTAACTTTAGCATTTATAGACTATAGGATTAACTACCTTATTAGTATAAGAGGCTAACTTATATGTGCTAATAAATAGTCCCTAGTCTAACCTATTTATCTCTAAGCTACTTTACCTTTTTTAATACGTGTTTAGTACACTTATAACTTTTTTATAGTATTATACTATATACTAAAAAGTCTATAATATTTCTCTTCTAGATAAAGTATAGAAATTATACTATTTTTATTAATACTTTTTTTAAACTAAAGGCTACTAGTATATAGCTACTTATACGCTAACTACTAAAAACAATTAGAATATATCTTCTTACTATATTGCCGCCACGTATCTATTATCTAGACTTATTACTAGTGCCTATTACTTAAGTTTATCTATTAGTCTTTATCTAAACTATTACTTAAATAAGTTTCTTAATATCCTATTATAAACCTACTATTTAAATTTATTCTTTATATCTATACACAATATACGAAGAGTTTCTACTATTTTAATAAGTAGTTGTCTAGCTTAGCTATATCTTAAATATTAAGCTTTGCTCTAATAGTAAATAATAATATAAGTATTATATAGTTTTGTCTAAATAAATATATCTTTAAAAGATAGTTTAAAGCTAATTTATAATACTTAGTAGTAGCGCTTCTTAGTAATAGGGGCTATTATAAGTTTTAGTTATTTAAAACTAAGATAAGAAATATAAATATTTTTAATACATAAGATTAAAGTAAAATATAGCCTACTACAACACTTTTTAAAAGTTTTAATAATAGAGTTTATTACTAAGAATACTTTTCTACTAATATTAAAAATATAATATATATTTAGATATATATTTAGATATATATAGTATTATACATAGGTAAATATTACAATTACTAGAGTTAAAAGCTAATATATAATAATAGCTAAAGGAAATAGTTAAAACTATACGCCGCCTTACCCTACTATTTAATATAGTTTAGTTATAGAATTACTAACTATATACAAAATTACTTAACTTTAGACCTTTTAATAATATTTATACCTTTTACTAATACTTTTAAGGTAGTATAAATACTCTATCTAAAATTACTAGCTAATAGTAATAAACTAATACAACTATATAAATAATAGTAGCTAGACTTTATATTTATATATAGCAACTTAAGTAGCCTTAATATTATAGTAGAAGGTAATACTATAATAGGTATTATAGATAGTAAAATAGCTAGATAGTACTTATATTACTAGAAATATATAATAGCTTACTAAATTAATAGTTATAATATATTCTAGTGTAAAGAAGTTAATAAGTTTCTAAAGCTATTTTCTAAGAAGCTAAAAATAAAGAAACTTTATTAAACTTATTTTTATAATATATAATATATTTTTTATAATAAAGTAAAGTTAAGCTTTTAAATATAATTATCTATAAAACTATTTTAGCTCGCTCTATAAGATAAAGCATAGCAGCCTTACTTATACTAAATAACCCTTTTCTATTAAAGTAATACTAGTCTTTCTTTTATTAAATATATATTATTTTAGTGTTTTTTTATTTATCTAGTCTAGATTACTAGTGCCTATAGTATTTTTATTTACTTCTAGGAGCTTAAGTGCCTCTTTTACTAAATATACACAGTTCTACCCCTTAGTAGTAAAGTAGATTAGGAGATTATATAGAATTATTTTAGTTCTATTATTCTTTATTATCTTTTTTATATAAATATAAATAAGTAATAGTTATATAGTAAGAAGCGAAATTCTCTTCTAAATAATTATTAAGATTATAAAAATAATACCCCTACTATTAGAAGGACTTATTATACTAGTGCTGAAAGAAAATACTTAATAACTATTTTATATTTTATTAATAGATAGATTCTTATTATTCTATCTACTAAGGAGCAAAGTATATTGTGGAGTATAGATGTAAGGGAGCAATCGGGCTCAATTGTTGAACAGGTTGAATTGCTATAATGAGGATGCTAGGTGTCGCATAAGCCGGCTGACGTGGAACCTGCGCACCCCTAGAACCTGCGCACCCCACCAAAACGCGCACCGCGAACAAAAAGACGCGTATTTTATCAACGCCTATTATAGTTGCCACTCTATACACATAGATTGAAAAGTAGTATCAGCTGCTGCCCTCGCTGTAGTTGCGACACGTCTCTGAGCTCTAGGCCTAGAGTTCTGAGCCTCTGTAGCAGCAGCTTGATCAATCGCACGCTTGATACTCTCGACGTCGGCAAATCTCTGATTGTAATCAATAGTAACCCGTTTACGCTTCCTCTGAGAGCTAGTAGCCTCTAGTTGATACTGTAGCCGAGAGATCTCTGATTCCTGCCTTGCTACTCGACTATTACCAATAGCTATTGCCTTACTCGCTTTCTGGAGCAGTCGGCGCGTAGATCTTGATAGGTTTTCTGATCTCTCAATAGCTCTCTGAGCCGCGTACACGTCTTGGGGTTTCTGAGGGGTGCGATAGAGTATATTAATTGCGCCGAGATCCTGAAGTGGGCGTGGCGGCGTTGCTGGTCTGCCAATAACCTGTGAGGATTGAATTACCTGGTTAGGATTGTAGGGAATAAGACCAGCAGCGCGCCAGCCAGCCCGAATTACTCTCTCTGAGAGGCCTTCCTCTCTGGCTAGGTGGTAGTAGCAAATAAATCGCTCTTTCTTGATAGGTGCGGCGTCGTCGAGGCTCGCCAGGTCGCGGATGAGATTTCTATAGTTTGACTTGATTACTGAGAACCCTGATAGATCTAGTGGCTGTAGGAGGTGTGTTGAATGAGGTGGTAGAAATAGAAGCTCTACTCGAGCCTGCTTACAAGCCCAGAGGAACTCAATATCCACATGGCTACTATGCGCGTCGCAGAGGAGTAGTCGGTATTGGCCTCGGGCGCTGTTTCTGGTATAAACAGCCGGCGCAGCCACTCAAGGCCTATCTCCTTTGAGGTCCATCCATTCTCTGAGGTTGTATAGAGCCAATTTTATAGATGCCGGAAACCAGGTTGTCTGTAGGCTCTGGCCCTTGAATATAGCGGCGCAGGGCAGCTTCTGCCCTAGAGCTGATACAGCCTCAATTATTGAGACCCACTCGCGATTCTCTGGCGACTTGATGTAAGCCTTCTTTTTCTGGCTACTTGCGAGCACCCTAGAGTTGGTACCTACACCAAGGGCAATACCAGTCTCATCAATATTCCAGATATTCTCTGCCTGTATGCCCAGCCTGATTCTGACGCGCTCAAAGAGCTCAAGAAACGCGCGGATCTGTTCTGGAGTAGCTGCCTCAGCGCGACTAGTATCTAGCTTTCTTCCAATAACAGAGGCAACGCGAGGGTTGCGCCGTATGAAGGTTTGTATCCACCGCTTGCCTAGAGGCTCGACGTCGCCGTTCATACGGAGAATTCGGATCGCCATTTCTTGCGCGCGCGCGTGTGAGGGAGGGTAGCCATTTGCGTGCTCAAGGATCCACTCTACTAGGAAGTTCTCCTGATCCGGCGTCAATCGCTGTTGGTTGGCGTGGCTGGCGTGCTTGTTCGTTATGCCACCTAGTCGAGCGCGTAGGGTGGATGGAGGAATACCGTAGGCCTTTGCAGCAGCTCGTTGGCTTGTAAAAACACCGGCATTGAATTGTGCGATAGCTAATTGTATACTCTGCTCGCGGGCATCCATATTGAATAAGAAGTGTTGATAAAATACGCGTATTTCGTACGGGTACGCGTTTTGGTGGGGGTGCGCAGGTTCCCCGTTCCCCGTCAGCCGGCTTACCACCTGTGTGGCAGCAGCCATAAGAGTGTGCTAGTACTACCTAATTGGGACTAGCGCACGGAGCCGGATCAACGTCGGGCCGAGCGGAGGTCCGATGGGCCGATGGGCGGCGATCCCTAACAATAGAAGCTAGTCCTATATAGAGCTCGCTCTACACATATAGTGTTTTGTAATATAATAGAGGCCTTAATAACTATTAATAGAATGCTTGCTTCTCTATAAACACCTTTTTATATTATACCTAAGGCCTTTAAGATTATTAATTCGATACCTACGTAAATATCTATTAGTTATACTCTATCTATAGGTAACTATTTTATTAAAGTTTAGATAATACTCTTTATAATATAGTAACACTTAATATAATTACACTTAGTTCTATACTTATATTCCCTTAGTCTAGACTATAGCTTTAGATTTTATAGTGTAAAGATAAGGGAAATTATTAATATATTTTAAAGTACTATAATAAAGAAAATAAATAACTATAAGTAAAGAAAAGACTTTATTTATAAAGTTAAGTTATATAGCTATATAGGACTAAACTATATATTAAAATAACTATTAGGTAGTATTATTAAATGCCTACTATTAGTAGAAAGTAAATTGTCTTATCTGCGCTACACTTATTAGGACTTACTTAGTTTTAAGTTATATTATTTACTTAAAACTATATTACTCTTTAATCTATATACTCGTGCTTTATATAAATAAAAAAATAGTTAACTACTAATAACTTCTTAGAAACAAAGCGTAGTTTAAACGTGCTTAGTTTTTTTACTTTAAGGTAGACTTTTCTACCTTAACTTATAGCTAAAGTATAGAAATATAGTCTAGTATAATCCCTATATAGAGTAGTTACCTTTTATAGTCTATAAGCTCTACTATAGATAAAGATTTTTAGGGCAAATAGAACTATATATATTAGAAAAAGTTTTAAGTAAGTATAAGTATCTAGAGCACCTAAGTAGTTCTAAGTATACCTATACACGCCTATGCACTAAGTACGCTTAAAATACACTAATAATACTACTTTTTTCTTAGTATATATATACACAAAGTTGTATAAAAATATATACTTATACTACTTATAAAATACTAATTAATTAGTAAATAAAGCTCTTTAATTAGCTAGAACTTTTAAAAAAAAGCTTAGTAAGTTACCTAGTAAGCTGCTTAGTAAGCTTTTAAAAAATTATAAAGTATAAAGTTAAAGTCTCTAACTAGCCTATTTACTAAGCACTTTCTATTGCCTTTTCTTTATACAGCGCCTCGCCAAAAGTTTGCCGACACTTTTGCCCCACCAAATTTTCAGCCGAATCCTCCACCATCAACGCCAACCCCACACCAACCACCAATTTTGAAGCGGCTATTCGATCTGTATATAATGCGGCGGCCACTAGCAGAAATATCTGGCAATCGTAGGGCTAGGTTTGAGCTTTCTCCGCAGGTGCGCTCTGCAATCCTTGCCCAGGTAGAGAACCGCGTACCGAAGGCCAAAATTGCTCGAACCTTTAATGTGAGCCGCCAAGCTGTGTACGACACAATTAAACGCTGGGATACCATGGAGAGATTCGATCGCGCCCCCCGGATAGGCCGGCCAAAGCTTCTATCACAGAGAGATGAGCGTAGGGTCTTGCGGATAGTCCGTAGGAACCCCCGGGTTGAATACGCTGAATGCAGCTTCTTGCGCGCGGCATTGAGTGCTCAAGGACTACACTCTATAGAATGCTCAAACGCCATGGGATACGTAACTGGGTGGCTAGGAAACGCCCAAAGCTTACTCCTAGAGACGCTCAATAGCGCCTTGAGTGGTGCCGGATCTATCAACACTACGACTGGGCGTGGATTAAATTCTCTGACGAGGTCTCTGCTGAACGTGGGAGTGGCAAGAAGCGTATCTGGGTATTTCGTACGCCTCAGCAGAAGTGGGATAGCGAGATGATTGATCAAAAGACGCGGCAAGCAGTACTTAAGCAGATGTTCTTTGGAGCAATTTGGAAAGGCGGCCGTACAGACTTAATAGCCATGGAGAGGGTAGGTGGCCGACAAGGATTCTGCTCAGAATCGTACACCAATGCCCTTGGAGATTCAATTCTCCCATGGAACGCTGCGTACGAGTTTCAAATGGATAACGCGCCTATACACACCTCTGCTCACACACAAGCATGGCTGGATGATAAAGAGGTCTACTGTATTGACTGGCCTCCCTACTCACCGGATCTCAACCCAATTGAACACCTCTGGTGGCTGTTAAACAGAAGATTATTAAGTTATTTCCCAATCTAGAGGGGGAAGGATTCAGCCAGATAGCTCGTGAGAGGTTTATCGAGTGCGCACAGGTGGCATGGGATGCTATCCCACAGGAGGCTATTAACAACCTTATCGAGAGCGTACCACGCAGGATTGAAGCCTGCATAAAAGCCCGGGGTTGGCACACAAAATACTGAGCTATTTAGGTGCATTTTAATGCAATTGGGCGTGGTGGATACCCTGTAAATAATGAGGGTTGAAGAACTCGGCTAAAAATTTGGTGGGGCAAAAGTGTCGGCAAACTTTTGGCCTAGTACTGTACTCTATTTTCTTTATCTATGTCTTTTGCCTTTCTAAAGGCGTTTTTTTTAGTTAGTGTTAGTATAGTAGTTAGTATAGGCTTATACTCTACGCTACCCTCTATATAAAAAAGGGGCTTCTAGATTTCTTTCTTATCTACTATCTTAAAATAGTATTAATTTAACTAGTTCTTTTAACTATTCTTGCTATTTCTAATAGGTTAGCCCTATAAAACTATATTCTATTCTTATATTATTCTAAGACGAACAATTTTATTTAGCTATAGATAGTAATATAATATTTACTTGTTTTTTAAGACGCTGCCCATAGGCAGTTAAATTAGTGAAAGTTTTATCTTATTAGTTACTAGGAAGGATTTCTAGGGCTAGAGAGTTTGTTTTTTACTACCCTAAGGTTTATTTAAAAAGACTACTTTTAAGTTCTATCTTTACTTATTATATAAGGGTAGAAAGTTTATTAGTTACTAGGAAAAATTCCTAGTACTAAAGAGTTTGTGTTTTACTACCTTTAAGTCTATTAGAAAAGGCTATTTTTAAGTTTTACTATTACTTATTATATAAGCGTAAGAAGTTTATTAGTTACTAAGAAGAATTCTTAGCGCTAGAGAGTTTGTATTTTACTACCCTAAGGTCTATTAAAAGAGGCTAGTCTAAAAAGTCCTAATATTCTAAAAATAATTAACGTACTTTGCACTCGAGTCGGACACTCCATCGAGTCGGACACTTTGCCAAGACCCCACCAAGTTCTGTACTATTCACGATAGTATAGAGTCAACATAAACTATTTTCAATAGTCTAAATAGGCTAAACTATTCAGAATCTACTTCTATAAGCTGTCTACAGGTTTTTTTATTGTGCCCAGGCTTGCCGCAGCGTCCACAGCGCCGTTGAGCGGATTCGCCTCCATTAGTGCGCACCCTCTTCTTTGCCTTCTTGCCATCACTACGCACCCCAAAGTCCTTTAGAGTAGCCAGTCGCTAGCCCTCTTCAACTATAAGGACTCCTTCTTGCTGCAATCGCTTTCTTTTATATAATTTACATCGTGTGGCGGCCTCATTAGCAGCTTAAAGTTCGGCGTTGCGTTTAGTCATCAATACCAAAGAATGCCCTATTATCTCAGCGCCTTTAACAAGCTTTTCCATCGCCTCAACTATATAAGTTAGGGAACTATCTATATGCCTTTAAATTCTCTACTTAACCAGCGTCGATTGCGACCCAAGTTCTGTACTATTTCGCGGAGTTTGCGACTCCTATGTACTATCGCGAATAGTACAAAGTGGAGGCGTACCCATGCGGACGTCAAGCTGCGATATCACAGCTTCTAGGTCGTGGGGCACTAGGCCAGCACCTCGAAAGCCTCCTTTGATATTACTTTTAGTAAACGAAGCCTTGAAAGCAGCAATAAAGCAAGGCAGGAACTCGATTTTAGTGATGTGCGTGATGTGGTTGCGCATCAAATCCTCAGCTTGGCGCCCATACGCCTTTTTTAAAGGCGCGAAACAGCCCACATTAAGTGGCTGCAAGAGGTGCGACGAATGCGAGGGCATACAGAGAGTAACAATATTACTCTTCTTGCAATACTGTTTGAATTCGAACGAGTTGTGACTCTTATGGCCGTTAAGAATAAGCAAACGTGTTGTGCTAACAACACGCCTCTTTGTATGCTTACAGTCAACTCTCGTTATAACGATTAATCCGTGCACAGCAAATTCTATCGTTATATCGAAATATCGTTTAATCGATGATTCTTAAGCTAGTCTTGGCGGACTTGCAGCCACTCCGAAATTGTTGACTGCCTCATACTTCTGATTGACTGAGCTTTCAACGACCTCTCTAGCCGCTTCATATAGGATATATCCTCATACTTTGCAGTCTCCTGATACTCCTGATAGCAGAGTAGAACCTGTACAGCCTGAAGAGCCTCTGCAACGCTTGGAGCAGGAGGAGGTAGCACCTCCTCCTCTTCCTCTAATCCTTGAACAAGCCCTAGCTGAGCAACTACGATATCCTGTAGGGATGTATCCTCCTCTTCCTCCTCTAAATCCTCATCTACTGGATTGAGAAAGTTCTCTATAGCCATAGGATCCTGGATCTGGCCAGCCTGGGCAGCAGCCTGATATAGACTCTCTATTGGCTCCTCTCTATCAAGTCCAGAGCTAGGATCTAGCCACCTCTTCGGGATGCACGTGCTCTTGATGTAGCAGTGTAGGATAGTAGTATCCTTAATATCGAGCAGCCATAATTCAGCTATCCAGTGGAGCGTATAGAGAATCGTCATAAATTTGAATGGATCAAGGCCAAGGTTGTAGTGTTTAACCGTGAACGCTAGCCACTGCCTCCGGTAGTAGGTCTTGAAGTTCTGGATGATACCCTGATCAAGAGGCTGATACATGCTTGTTGAGTTCTTTGGTAAGAGCTGGATCGCGATATTGGACGGAGGCGGCGATTGTTGAAGGCCAGAAAGATGGGCCGAGTAGTTGTCCATGAGAAGAACAACCTTCCTTGAGCCAATATAGCTATAGAATGCAGCAAGCCACTCAGCCATGATAGATGTGTTTACCCAGCCCTTCTTAGAGGCCCCCAGACACAGCCAATAGCTAATATATTAACTCCTCGCAAAGCTCGAGGCTGTTTTGACTTTCCTATCACCCATGGTGCTACGCGCTCAGTACCAGTAGCGTTGCAGCAGAGCATGATAGATACCCTAGCTTTATCTTTCTTAACACCAGGCATTGAGGCAGTAGCTAGCCCTCTTGATATTGCCCACCTCCAGTATAGCCCAGTCTCGTCCATGTTGAATATATCGCTGTCTGGGTATCGGATGCAGATGTTCTGTACATCTACCATCTCGGCTGCTGTTTGCGTTGGTACAGAGCTCTGCTCGCCGTGCTGTGTAACCTCTGCTATCCTATATCGCTGCTTGAATTTTGATACCCAGCCAGACGAGAACTCAGGAATAGCCTGGCCCTGGTAGGCTGGAATCTGACGCCAGATCTCTCGAGCTTTCTCAGCAAGTATATCGCCTGATACTAGTCCCCCTCGCACTTGTATTCCCTGCTGCCACTCATACAGGATAGACTCAAGCAGAGGCCAGGCAGCCGCTCGTGAGCGGTAGGCTGTATCGGATATGGATGTACCGGAGGCGGAGGCGGAGGCGGAGGCAGGTAGGGCGTCGAGGTGTCGAAAGCGATCGTCGAGAGACTCAGATACAGTTGATTGGGAGAGCTTTCTGCCAAATTCAGCTTCAAACCATGCGATGATAGCTTTCTGTCGTGGCTGTGGTTGCTGAGAGAAGGCCCAGGCGCGGAGAGCCTTCCTCTCATGATTGGATATCCCCTTGCGGCCCATAGCTTCTATAACGATACTTGGCGCTGAAGTGGTATTAGATATTGAATATCGGATACAGGGGTAGATTGTGTGGAGTTGAATCCGTGCAAGCGAAAAATATCGCTATATCGAGGATATCGCTAAAACGGACATCGTTATAACGAGAGTTGACTGTATTAAAGTGCTTCAGCCACTGTAGACTAAGCTCATTTGTTGTCTAGCCGTTCTTAGAGACTGCAATAACCCAATTATGAGGTAGATCCTTCTCCTTATACAGTCAACTCTCGTTATAACGATGTCCGTTTTAGCGATATCCTCGATATAGCGATATTTTTCGCTTGCACGGATTCAACTCCACACAATCTACCCCTGTATCCGATATTCAATATCTAATACCACTTCAGCGCCAAGTATCGTTATAGAAGCTATGGGCCGCAAGGGGATATCCAATCATGAGAGGAAGGCTCTCCGCGCCTGGGCCTTCTCTCAGCAACCACAGCCACGACAGAAAGCTATCATCGCATGGTTTGAAGCTGAATTTGGCAGAAAGCTCTCCCAATCAACTGTATCTGAGTCTCTCGACGATCGCTTTCGACACCTCGACGCCCTACCTGCCTCCGCCTCCGCCTCCGCCTCCGGTACATCCATATCCGATACAGCCTACCGCTCACGAGCGGCTGCCTGGCCTCTGCTTGAGTCTATCCTGTATGAGTGGCAGCAGGGAATACAAGTGCGAGGGGGACTAGTATCAGGCGATATACTTGCTGAGAAAGCTCGAGAGATCTGGCGTCAGATTCCAGCCTACCAGGGCCAGGCTATTCCTGAGTTCTCGTCTGGCTGGGTATCAAAATTCAAGCAGCGATATAGGATAGCAGAGGTTACACAGCACGGCGAGCAGAGCTCTGTACCAACGCAAACAGCAGCCGAGATGGTAGATGTACAGAACATCTGCATCCGATACCCAGACAGCGATATATTCAACATGGACGAGACTGGGCTATACTGGAGGTGGGCAATATCAAGAGGGCTAGCTACTGCCTCAATGCCTGGTGTTAAGAAAGATAAAGCTAGGGTATCTATCATGCTCTGCTGCAACGCTACTGGTACTGAGCGCGTAGCACCATGGGTGATAGGAAAGTCAAAACAGCCTCGAGCTTTGCGAGGAGTTAATATATTAGCTATTGGCTGTGTCTGGGGGGCCTCTAAGAAGGGCTGGGTAAACACATCTATCATGGCTGAGTGGCTTGCTGCATTCTATAGCTATATTGGCTCAAGGAAGGTTGTTCTTCTCATGGACAACTACTCGGCCCATCTTTCTGGCCTTCAACAATCGCCGCCTCCGTCCAATATCGCGATCCAGCTCTTACCAAAGAACTCAACAAGCATGTATCAGCCTCTTGATCAGGGTATCATCCAGAACTTCAAGACCTACTACCGGAGGCAGTGGCTAGCGTTCACGGTTAAACACTACAACCTTGGCCTTGATCCATTCAAATTTATGACGATTCTCTATACGCTCCACTGGATAGCTGAATTATGGCTGCTCGATATTAAGGATACTACTATCCTACACTGCTACATCAAGAGCACGTGCATCCCGAAGAGGTGGCTAGATCCTAGCTCTGGACTTGATAGAGAGGAGCCAATAGAGAGTCTATATCAGGCTGCTGCCCAGGCTGGCCAGATCCAGGATCCTATGGCTATAGAGAACTTTCTCAATCCAGTAGATGAGGATTTAGAGGAGGAAGAGGAGGATACATCCCTACAGGATATCGTAGTTGCTCAGCTAGGGCTTGTTCAAGGATTAGAGGAAGAGGAGGAGGTGCTACCTCCTCCTGCTCCAAGCGTTGCAGAGGCTCTTCAGGCTGTACAGGTTCTACTCTGCTATCAGGAGTATCAGGAGACTGCAAAGTATGAGGATATATCCTATATGAAGCGGCTAGAGAGGTCGTTGAAAGCTCAGTCAATCAGAAGTATGAGGCAGTCAACAATTTCGGAGTGGCTGCAAGTCCGCCAAGACTAGCTTAAGAATCATCGATTAAACGATATTTCGATATAACGATAGAATTTGCTGTGCACGGATTAATCGTTATAACGAGAGTTGACTGTACCAGGCAGAGAGGTGGTGCTTGCCCCCAAAGATAATAAAGGGTAGGATCCACCACCCCGTCGCATTGATGCCTTAGATAACTGTTGTCCACTCCCTATTGCCCTGCTGCACCTGCTTTGGCCGTCCTCGACGCTCAGAGCCTGTGACTACTGCTCCAGTCAATATTATGCCTATCATAAAGCCTGCTTCATCAAAATTGTAGGTGTCCTCGTCCAGGATACTATATTTGGCCTTTATATTCTCCACAAGCCGGAACCAGTCTTGTATCACCTTAGGATCCTCCTAGAGAGCTCTCTTGTAGTCGTACTTTCGATTGAACTTGACTTTAAGCTCTGGCTGGCGCTTAACAAAGTCATAAGGCCACCTCTGGCCAACTAGCTTATAGTGGCGTGCAGCCAGTAAAGAATCAGCCATATCTTTTATAGCATTGAGCCGAGGCGGAAATCCTCGCGCGTCTAGGTCGAGTATATGCTCCACAATCGCCTGCTCCTCTCTTATAGTAAGTCTTATTTTGTTGGGTGCGCAGTCGCGTCTAAACGTCTTTCCAGCGCGTTGGTCGCTAAGTGTACTTCGAGAGACGTTGTAGATAGCTGCGCGCGCTGAGAGAGTGTATCTTGTTTGATAGCCTGGATCGCAAGCTGTATACGCGCTTCTTTTAACGCTGGTAGTTATTGTGTTGAGGCATCGCGTTATACTATTGCTGATAGTACGTTTTGGTGGGGTCTTGGCAAAGTGTCCGACTCGATGGAGTGTCCGACTCGAGTGCAAAGTACGTTAATAAATAATTAATAAATAATAACTACTATACTATATTCTATAGAGATAACTTATTCTATAACTAACTTTTAGCGCTATTATAGCAAGGGCATAAGGTATAAAGCTAGGGAAATTAGAGCTAGACTCTAAAGGTAATATAGAGGTTAAAGTTTTATATATTTTTATTTTACACTTTACCTTTTACCTAATTTTTTCTTAGTTTAGATTATACGCTAGCTTATATACTATATAAAACCTACTACTCTAGATATATTTACTATAATTTTTTTACTATTTTTTACTTTATTTAACTTTACTACTACCTACACTATAGCTAACTACTACCTTTTAATTTAAGAGACTTCTAAAATAATTTCTACGTTCTTTATACTCCTAGACAGCTTTAGAATTAATAATATAGAGGTAGATATTTGCCTACACTCTACTAATAATAGTTTACACAATATTTACCTTTAGAAGATTTTTCTACTTAACTCTACTAGTAAACTATTATCTATTTAGTGCGAAAAGCAGCTAATAGCTACTTTCTAAATAATTAGTTACTTTACCTCTAGCCTTATAAAGAAAAAAGTATTATTAAACTACTAAAAATAGTTTACCATGAAGAAATTCTTTATAACTTATAGTATAAATACTATATTACTATACTTAAGATAGACTAGCTAACTAATAAACTTATAATAGTAAAGCTTAAGTAGCTTATATATTAAGGCAAAACTAAATTTAAAGATATTAGTAAGTATAACACATTTATTAAAAAATTTAAGCTAGACTAATTAATTTAGTATAGCTTAGAAATAAAATAATTACTAGCTAACTAACAGCTTTAGACTTAATATTACCTTTCTTAAGGCCTATTTTTAAAGATAGTACTAAATTTAGTAACTAGGGCTATTATAAAGTTTAAGAAAGACTCTAAATAAAAGGTTTTTATTCAGACTTTATATAAGCGTGCTAATATATTTAAATAAGCTTATACTATACTTAAAGTAATAATACTTTACTACTTAGTATATATAGTTTTAGAAGATTCTAACTCCTAGCCTAATATTACTAATTAGGTAGCTATTAGATAAGACTTATTTAGTTCTAAGAAAGATTTTCTTTTTATTAAAGATTATTATAATTTATAACACTATACCTAAGTTTTCTTAAAACTCTCTAGCTTAGAAACGTCTAATCTACTTATAAGACTGCCGCATGGCTATATAGTCGGTCCTTGGTTACATAACCTCGGCCAGAATAACCTTATGCCTAGCCTTACCCATACACCTTTAGGCCCTCGGTCCTTTATAGTAATAATACACCTCTTTTCTCGTAGTCAACTTATCTTACTACGAATTACTATAATCTCTACTATCTTATAGTTATAAGCCTAGTATAATACTTATTACGCACCCTCTAAAACTTCTTACTAATTAGTTTTACTGCCACATTATTGCCTGCATAGACTAAAGCAGAGTTTTTATAATAATAATAATAAAAAGTTATTGCAAAACTATAATTATAGTTACTATAAATTACTATAAAACACTATAAGACTCCAAATTACAATAAAAAGCCTATACTAGTAGCTAAACACGCGAAAAGTTATTGCGAACGCATTATAATGGCAACGCTAAAAGATAAAAAAGTTATACTAAAAGAAATAGATAACTTTAAACTATAGTATATAGTTTTTAAACATACTGCGCGCATACTACGCGTTCTAAAATACGTTAACCTAAAGGCTATAAACCTTATAGTGCTAGAAGATATTAAATCCAACCCTAATAAAAACCTTAATATTATAGTGTAGAAAAAGAAATACAAGCGTAAATAAGAACCTAAGAAATTGCTAAGCAAGCTTAAAAGCCATATTACAAGTATAGTAAGGAACAATATACTAATTTCTATGTCTACTAACTACACTATTGCAGAACAAATTAGGTTTCTATATAAGAACTACTTAAAACTAATAGTTACTAAACAAGAAAAAGCAGACTATTAATACAACAAGGCAAAGAAGTACACGCCTAGTTACTAGTTAATTAAGGACTAGATAAATAACGTCCAAATTTATCTTAACAAGGGTATTAAACTAAAGGTTCTAGCTATCTAGGGTTTCGCTCCCTAGCAAAATCTTCTTAAGGTCTTTTATACTATTAATTTAGGGTTTATAGTAATAATAAATAAAAAAGTCTATAAGGCTTATTTAGTATACGTTAACGCAGAACTTAATCTACTAGCTTTAATAGTCTACACTATACTAGCTATTATTAATCGCGTAGGCGTTATTATTACACTAGAATAACTTATTATAGTTTCTACACTACTACTAAGTATACCTAACAAGGTATCTATTACGGCGCTTATTTAACACTACTAAACGACGCCGTACCTACACAGCTTAAACAAGAGTAATATATAAGACACTGCCTATACTATACTTAATAGAGCACAGTCTCCTTACTATATAAATATAAGAAATTAGAGCTGTAGCTTAACGCCTTTAAATAATATAGAAAGACTTTAGAATAATAGAAAGCGCACTAACACTAAGATTGCTAGTAGTTTATAAAGAAAGCCTTGTCCTTATAGCAAAGACAACGCCTACCTAGATAACCTATAATAGGAAACTTGTCTATATATCTGCACCTAGCTATAAAAAATTAGGTTTAAAATCGACCCAGCTTGCGTTAAAGCTATTTAAAAATATAGTAAGATTACTAGATAGGCTAAGCTACTTAACAAAATATAAATAAGAGAAAAGGCAAAGCAAAATCGCGTTACACCTATAGGTTATATTAACACTAGTAACTAAGCCTCTAATAAAGAATATAAATAGGCATATATAATAAAATATCTTATAATAAGCAATAAGTAATGTCTAACCTTAATACTCTATTACTTTTAAATTCTTAATTATAGTTTGGACATATACGTCTATAATAAGCCTAATAAGTTTATATAAATTTGTTCTATAATACTAGGCAAAAAAATTAGTTATAGAGAAGACTTAGTAGAAATTACTATATAGGGTAAATATAATATTAAAATCTAGACACTAGATAGACCTATCAGGACTATATTAAGGAATATTACCTTATATCTAGGCTTTATTACCTTACTAGTGTCGCTCTTAAGGCTTAGAGGAAAAGATATCTATTTTAACTTAGGGCGTGAATGCCTATATATAAAGGATAGTACTAAGAATCCTATTTAGGTAATAGTTAAACCTATAGGTAGTTACTATATTCTAGTAGACTAACAGTCTTCCCTAGCACCACTAGAGGACTACACTAATAGACCTTTTCTAGCGCTTACTAATAAAAAAAGCTATAAGAAATTCTCTATTATACTACTACTTAACTACACGTTATCTAGTCTTTACACACATATTTTAATAGACTATACTAGAGCTAAATTAATAGAGAAACTAAGTTATAATATTGCTGGCATAGCTCTACTTATATCTTCTCCCCCTAGTACACAAGACTATAAATAATATAGAGTTAATAAGGCTTTATAGATTATCTTATAAAGATCCAATAGAGAGCACTAACCTACGCGTATATTTAAAGCTATTACTCTTATCTCTAAGATCTATATAGTGTATAGCATACCTAATTAATCTATAGATATTCTAGATAAAGTCTTTAAACTTATAGATAGATATATTAAACACTGCTATAACGCTAGCCTAGTATTTGTACTAATAGATAGAGAGAGAGCTTATAGGTTTTAGAATAACCTTAGTGTAGTTAAGCACTGCAAACAATAAGGCATTACTATACAGCTCTAGTCCCCTAATACTACAGAATAATTAGGCTATATAGAATAGTTAGAAAAGATGCTAATTACTATATCTTAATTACTTAGGACTATGTTTAACCTTTTACTTTACCTATACAAAGAGATATACGTCTATACAGTATATTTACTTAATTAGACTCCTATTAAATTATTAAACTAGACTACACTATTTAAGGCTGCACACGGCAAACTGCCCTCCATCGCTCATCTACGCATCTACGGATGTAGAGCATACTACCTTCGCAAGAAGATTCCCCGAACAGACAAGCTTTCCCTAAGGGCGCTTATTAGTTACTTAGTAGGCATAAACTTATGCAATATCTACTATATATAGATCCTAAAAGCTGTATCCCGTGGACACAGAGGCAAGGTTATTTAAACAAGAGATATTAGCTTTAATAAAGAACTATTCTTTAGGTCTACTAATAAAGAGAGCCTACTTAGCATTTAGTTAGATTAAGCTATTAACAATATTAAGGTTAAAAAATTAGAAAGTAAGCAAGAAGATTCTAATAAGAAAGTACATAAAGATGCTAAGCTGTCTATTCTTTCTACTAAAACCCTACTCGCAGGCAAGAAATTAGGCCAAGCTTATAATATACACCGTAGTAGAGATGTATACTCTTTACTAGTTTCTATAGTTAATTAGACCTCCGCGCTACTAATATTTGTACTAGCTATATTGCCAACGCCCTCTTAGTTCTCTGTGTTCCCTACACCTATATTAATGGGACCTCCTATGCAAAGAAAGCAATATAGAACTAATATCTATCTCTAAACTACTAACGTGTTGCCTAAACACACACAAAATTCTGCTACTAACACTATCTAGACTTATTAGAACACGTTCGCGTTAGTCTTACTACTAGACAAAGTGCCCTAATTAATTGCACTATTATAGCAAGTCTACAGAGACTAGCTTTCGCCCCTGCCTTAATTTTGAAATAATATCCTAAAACTCTTTACGTAGTTTAGAGAAGGCTTTATAGCAGCTGCAAAGAAAAAGCTAAATACTATTGCTAAAAAGAAGACATATACTAAGATTCTGCTCTTAGAACTTTTTCTAAATACTAAAGTCTTACTACTTATATAGGTCTTTATATACAAATTTAACTAAGGCTACCTAGCTAAGTTTAAAGCACGAATTGTAGTAAGAGGAGACTTGTAGACTATTGTAGGTAACACTTATACTACTACTCTTACTATATAAATATTCTACGCTCTTATAGTAATTGCCGCCTACTTTAATATAGATATACGTTAATATAATGCTGTTAATACTTTTACTAACGCTAAACTCCCCAAACCTATTTACACCTTTTAACTAGAAGGTTTTTATAATAGTGGGCACTACTAGTAACTTTATCGCGCCCTTTATAGCCTCAAGATATTACTACTACTTTAGTACAAAGACTTTATAACTACACTTAAGAGCTTTAGTCTATTACTAGTACTTAACACATTCTGTCTATAGAGAAATAACTATATTATTGTCTTCTTTTACGTGGACAATATTATTACTATAGCCCTTCTAGGTTATTTATCCTTTCTTAATACCTTTAAATGCAAGCTTGTTAAATAGTATAAAATTACTAACTTGCAAGGCTAAGAGAACTCTACTTTCTATAGTATTACTACACATAGAGACTGTAATAATAGTTATTTTTAGTTGTTACAATATAACTATATCTAGAAAATCTACGCTAAATACCTAGTATCTGCTTTACTTCTACCTTTTAAGGAGCTTGTACTATTAATAAAGTCTAAGAATAAGAACGCATCTTATTGTTACTCCTAGATAGTTAGATCTATTAGCTATGCCACTAGTGCTACATGTTTAGATATTGCTAAAGCTTATTTAAAATTGGCTAAATTTCTTACTAACCCTAGCCATAAATACTTATTAGCTGTATATTAGTGCCTCGTATACCTGCATTACTTCTAGGACCTAGCACTGCACTACTCTATAGACTATACTACTCTATATCTCTATTAAAAAGATACTAAAGAGACCGACTTCTATAGCGCAACTAACGCGTTTTACGCCGATTATAAGGCAACCCGTAAGTTCTTACAAGGCTATATCTTCTTCCTATTCGGCGGTCTAATTGACTAGAAAGCAACGCTCTAACGCTGCGTTGTTAAGTTAATTACTAAAGCCGAACTTATCTCACTCTCTATAGGGTACACTAAGTACTACTAGTAGTCTAGGATTTTTAATAATCTCTACTTAGACTTTAAGGAACAACTCTCTATATACTATAACAATAAACAAACAATTTGTCTACTAGTTATAGAGTCCCCTTAGCTAAAGACAACCCTTTAACACGTAGATATACACTACTATTAGTTATAGAAATAGGCACTATAAGGAACTATTACTTCTGCTTATATTAAAACTAATTTTTAGCCCACTAATAGTCTTATAAAACTTCTACCTAAATAGAAGTATTAGGAATAGTTAAAGCTCTTACAACTTAAGCCTATTCTAAAGTAGATTATAGGTAAATAAGTAGAGCCTTTAAGCTCTTCCACCTTTATAACCTTATAGCAGAATATTAGCAGTTTAGGTAACCTATAAATCTTACCCTATCCCTACACCCATAGTCTCTAGAATTACTATATTTTACTGTGTTAATAAGGCCTATAGCTACGCGCTCCTCTAGTCTAATACTTCTCTATCTCTATATATTAATAAGGCATATAGCCACGCGCCCCTCTAGTCTAATATTATCCCTAAGCACTATTCTATTCTAGCACCCTACTTTCCCTATATTTTATAGTAATAAGACTTTACACGTATTATATTATGGCTCTAGTAAGAAGAATTTTAATATCTAATATAGAGCACTGTCTATTAAAAAGTTAATAATAGCTAATAACTGTCTATACCTAGGTAGATTAGCTATCTATTCTGCGAATTAGTTCCCTTAGTATATACACACCTAAGGCACAAGTCTAGATATTAGCAAGGAGTTTTATCTCCTTATGCTAGCGCAGCTATATAGAGTGGTTCTGCCTACTTACGCTAGAGTTAATTATACTAGACTTAATTAAGATAGCTTATATTAATAACGAATATGGGCAGACCTTAGCACTAGACTAGGACCTAGTTTTTTTTATTTTAAGACCAGACTCTCCTATAAGGTACGCCCTTACTTGCTAGCCTAGCTATATAGAATAGTTACAATTGTTTACGCTAGTATCTAGGCAGACTGCTTTCTTATAGTAATTTTATATTAAAATAGATCTAATCTACTATTATAGGCTATATACTAAGGACACTTAGACGCTAACTTATATATAGACGGCTTAGGTAACCTATTAGTCTTACCCTAGTCTAGCAGTTTAGGTAACTAATAAATCTCATCCTATCCTTGCACTTATAGTCTACAAAATTACTGTGTTTTACACTATTAATAAGGCATATAGCTACGCGCCCCTCTAGTTTAACACTATGTTAATAAGGTATATAGCTACGCGCCCCTCTAGTCTAACACCTTTTAGCTTACTTATACTATTATTATAGTGTTTTAAGATAACTTTTATAGTAAGTAGCCCACACAAGAACCTGCTAATAGCTCCTTTTTCTTCTTCTTACTAAGGTTAGGAGTTGTTTATTGCCTATTGCGCTAATTTAACTTTATTTCTTATTGCCACGTATACCTGTTTTGACTTAGGACCTGGCATCTCTTAGATTACTACTATTAGCAATCTGAAGGGGGTGTGTAAGACTGCCGCATAGCTGTATAGTTAGTCCTTGGTTACATAACCTCGGCCGGAATAACCTTATGTCTAGCCTTACCTATACACCTTCAGGCCCTCGGTTCTCTATAGTAATAATACACCTCTTTTCTTGTAGTTAACCTATCTTACTACGAATTACTATAATTTCTACTATTTTACACTACTATATAGTTTACACTACTATAAGACGGCTAAGTAGAGCTTATTCTATTTAGCCGCGCCCTAATATACACTATAATATTCGCTCTAGCTTATAGTGCCTATTTTATAATAAAAGAACACTTTTTACTACTATTTAGTTCTTAAATATATATAAAATAAGCTTACTAATAGTACCTAGATAGACGTACCCTAAGTTAAATATACTTCTATTACCCTCTTTAGTATATTTAGACTAGAACACTCTATAAAGGTACCTAATATTAGTAAGTAGTATAAAAAAGCTTAATCTAGCCTTAGTATTAAAAATTAGCTAAAGAATATACGTAATAAGCTTTACGTAAACGTAGACTATTACTAAGATAATAATAATAAAAAAGATTAAGATAACTAAGTAGAAACTATTCTTAGCTGCTTTAGAGGCGCGCCTTAAGAGGTAGCGCAAAATTAGTATTAAATAAATTAGGCCTTCTAAGAAAATTATAGACCTAAAGCACTTTTTAAACTTTTAGAAAAGACTTACTATAACCCCTTTACTTTCTAATAGATATATAAGAAGTTTTATAAGCTCTTTCTCTCTAATAAAATAAACGCCTAAATATTTTTATAGGCTTTTAAGATCTTAGCTAGAAAAGGTAGACTAGATATACAGACTTAAACAAATAACTTATAACTTAAGTTAACTAGAAGTCTTATAGTAGAGTGTAAAAAAAGTAACTTAGAAAGTTATCTTTTTAAAAGTCTTATAACCTATTTAATAAATTAGCTAAAAATATACTAAATAGCTTATTTTGAAGAAAAAGTTTAGGAGGTTCAAATTATAAATAGAGTATTAGCTTACTAAGTATAGGGCTTAGTATATAAAACCTTAAATCTGAACCTATTTTTAACGCTACATTTAAAGCTCTGTAGCTTTTTAATTAAGCTTTAGTTATATTTTAAATTTCAACTAGCCTTCTAGGTTTAGGGTAGATTATATACGCAAATTTTTAAGCTAAGTTTTCTCTCTAACTTTTTTTATATTTTATGTATAAAAATTATGAATATACTTATATAAGCACTAATTATATAATTTCTTAGTAAGCTTTTAGTTTATAATAATATCTTTTTAGATTTAAATTCTTCTTTCTTAAATTCTTAAAATAGCTCTAAAATTCACTACACTTAAATCTAATATTCTTCTTTTTTTAAAGGCTAAAATGCCTAATTCTGCTATTGCTACTACTTTAGATAAACTATTAAAAAGTATAAAAAATAGTATTGATTATATTAAAGAGAAGGAAAAGGAGAATTATAATATAAAAAGAGTTAGTAAAGAAAAGATTTCTAAGATAACCTCTAGGGCTAAAAGAGTTATTAATAGGGATTTAGTTAAAAGCCCTAAGAAAGAAAATAAAATATTATTATTAGAAAATAATCTAGGAGTAGCTAAAAGAACTTTATAGTACTTCTTAAAAGAGAATAGTACTTCTTTAATAAGGCTACTAAAGAGCCTTTATTAAATACAAAAGCTAATAATAGATTATTATTTACTAGAGAAAGAGTTAGAAAAATAGAAAATATATACTTTTCTAAAGTTATATTTTCTAATAAGTTTGCAATACAAAGGGGGCATAGTAGTAGAGATAAATACTATTAAAAAAAAGGAAATAGTAAAGTTAGGAAAGAAATAGTTTCTACTAAAAATTCTAGTAAGTATTTTAAAATTCTACCTAACTTAAAAACATTTTATTTTTTTCTCTATTGTTTTATAATTCTATTTCTTTAATAACTATTATACTAATTTAATAATAGCCCGCAATATTACTATTTAAATCTAGAGATTAATTTAGATAGGTAGTAGATCTAGATTAGAGTTTATTAAAACTCCTAATTAGTGTACTAGCTTTAGTAATAAGAATTATTTTAATAAAATTCTTATATATATAGTTAAACCTATAGTTTAAAGAAGTAAGTCCTTATATACCTTTTTTACCTCTTTTTTTAACTTTTAGTATAATATATATTACTATATATTATATTTTAAATAATTTATAATGTTTTATATATTAATACTAGTCTAGGGTGGCAATTCTAACAAGATAATACCAAAATCTATAAAACTAAACCAGTTTTAGATTTCTTTGAAAAAGAGAAAATTAATCTCTTTCCCTACCCCCCCTATAGTCCCGATCTTGCCCCTATTAAAAACGTCTAGAGTCTATTAAAATATAGACTAAATAAGAGATATAATACTGCTTTAGAGGTAGGTAAAAGTAAGGCTAGTATTAAGGCTTTTAAAAAGGCTATACTAGAGGATTAGGCTTTAATTCCCTAAAAGGAGATAGATAATTATATATTATCTTTACCTAGGCATTATAACGCTATTATAGAGGCTAAAGGGTATTATACTTAGTATTAGCAATATATTTTATATTACTTTATTACTATATTATTAATATTTAATATTATTACTAAACTATTAAATACTAACTAATAGAGATAATAACCCTATAATATAAAACTATAGAACTATTCTATTGACTAAAATCTATACTCTTTTAAAAAAAAACTATTTCTATTTCTTAATTAAAAGGTTACTGTAAGGACTGAACAATTCCTTACAGGGCTAACCTATCGGGGACAGCTAGAATAGTTGAAAGAGCTAGTTGAATTGATACTATTCTAAGACAGTGGATAAGAAAGGGACCTGGGGGGCCCTTTCTTATATAGAGGGCGGCGTGGGGCACGAGCCCACGCTAACTACCACGCTAACACTAACTAGGAAAGGCGCCTTTTAGGAAGGTAAAAGGCGCAGATAGGGGAAATAGGGTGTGAAGGAAAGGTGATGGGGAGTGCTTGGCAGGGAGGCCAGCAGTTACCGTTACATAACCCCCCTTTTAAGGTCCGAAAATAGGAAGGAAAGTACGTGAAAATAGGGTGTTTTGGCGGATTTTCAACGTAACCAGCACTATTTTAGGGCCGAAGAGGGTTGCAATAGGGGCAACAGGCCCCTACAGTTCGAACGGTGGCCTTTGTGTCCAATTTGGTTGCCATGTAGTGGAGATATTAAGGAAAGTAGTTGGAGGTGAATTGGTGGATTTGGAATTGGTTAGAAACCACCTCTCAGCGTTCGGCGTTTTGCCGACAGAGCGCATCCTCAGCTCCGACGCCATACAAAAACGCGGTCAGCCAAAAATTTTCCGGTCGGTTCGTTGCGCGCGGGCGCAATCGTGTCGCATGACGTTCCCCAGTACCATAGGAGAGCGTTTTGAAAAACGTGTTGACCCGACCATGCGGTTTTCAATTAGGGCAGGGCAGCTCCAAAGCCATAGGTGCTGCCGGCGATAGTGGGGACAGTCGGGGGTGGAGGGTCTGTCGGGGGGTGAGGGTTTGTCCGGGTTTGAGGGTACCGAAAAGCCATAGGTATCCGGCGACGCGCGCGAGCCTAAGGGCGTGCAGGTGTTGAAAAGCGACAGGCACCTAGCTAAGCACGCCTGATGCGGCGCTTCGACCCTGTCTTCGCGGGGACATTGTCTTCGGGGATAGGCTCCAGGAAGGTGTCTCGGAGGGCAGCGTCCAGCCAAATGGGCAACCGTTTAGGTGGACCGGCTCGTTCGGGGTACTCTTGATGGTAAGCTTCGATCAGCAGGGGAGAGTTGACGAAGTTGTCGGCAGGGTAGTAGGTCGGGTCGGGGTCTGGTGGGTCTGCTGAACGCAATTCATCGTTCATCTTCCGCAAGTTCTCCTGCCGCGTCAGTGATTCGGTGGGGCGGAAGGGAGTCATCCCAGGTCGTTTTGGCCGGGGTGGGTCGAATTGAATAGTTAATTCCTGCAAGAGCTGTCTGATCTTCGGATCAGCTTCTCTGGTAGGATCACAGTCTCCAGGTCTAGGGCTAGGGGTGATACCCGGATCCTGCCGCACAATTCCTGGGGGCTGGTCTTGCTGGTGGCTTCCTTGGGTAGCGGGGACGGGGTGACCAACAGGCGACTCGTCGTCTGATGGCTCGTCGTCCGAGGAAGACAGCTCGACAGCCTCTACGCTACCATTTCCATCGAAGTCGTCCTCACAGCTCGGTTTCCGGTAAGCCTGTGAGTATGTGCCGATGAACGAGATGGTGGGGCTGGAAGCTGAACAGAGATTTCCTTGGAGATACTCTGGTCAGCTTTCAATAAGCGAGTCGTTCGGCAGGTATGGTCCTGCTTTTCGAGTAGACCATCCCGTCGAGTGGCGTCGTCCTGGTGGGAGGGGTCGGGTGGTGGAGAAGTCCGCGGTAGGACGAGGTTGCCGGCAAAGGTTAGATTCTTGTCATCTTTCCAACAAAGGCGGCGGTCCCGAGCGTCAACCAGGCAGTTGGCCTGCTTAAAAAATTTTCTACCAACGATAAGATCGTGGTCCCCTATTTCACAGAAAACGAACTATGTGGTGATGCTGCGTCCGTTAATGTTGAGCTGGGCTGTGAAACAGGTGTCCACTTTCGCGCTTCTCTTTCCTGCGAAGTTCTTGAGGGGGATTGGTGTCTTCAGGCGGAGTAGTTTGGCTTTGAGCTGTTTTCGGACAGCCTTCATATACCTTAAAGCGACGAGGTTGTAAGCGCTAGCACCGGTGTCCATCAAGGCTCGCAACCTGAGAGCCAACCCTTGGAATACGATTTGCACTGGCATGACCAGCTGAGGGCCTCCGAACAGCTCGGGAACTCTCAGTGTCTTGCCGCCCGCGGGCAGCGATATTGGTTTGGCATCTGTGTTTCGTGATTGGAATTGCGGTTTGTCCAGATTGATTGGTTCGGTGGCCCCTATGTAAGCTACTAGGTCGGAGTGGTCTAGTAGCGCGCATTTAAAGCCTCGTCGTCTGACGAATCACCTGCCTCCGAATTGGAGTAGTAGGCGATACCAAGTTCGGTCAAATCAAGATCGTTTACTGCTTGTACATTCGCTTGTGTAGCTGTCTTCTTAAAACAGTTGTAGCGGCTTGAGTGTTTGTTCTCTGTCTTACTATATTGAAAACAGGCGTTGTGCTGAATGCACCACGTCTTGTCGTGACTGTGGAGGGGCGAGAAGGGAACAGCGGGTCCGGAGCGGGGCGTTGGTTGTTTAGCTGCCGTGTACGAGGGCTTTGATCCAGAGGGTGATGCCTTGTAAGGGGTCCTCGTACGCGCCTGAAACGGGTTTGTCGTGTTGTTGTCGCGGAGAGTACGGCTGGCGGCGGTTATCTGGCGTTTAATCGCTGGGTAGTCAACGTTAGAGTCTTCCATCTCTTTCCAAAGCATCAACTTAAGACTCCCAGTCAACTTAAGTCGTAATTCGTCCTTCTAGGTTTTTGCGTCCAGTCTACCTTTCCTAGCTAGACTCTTAAAAGCCTGTAGGAACGTCTAGGCGTCCATTCTATTAGAGAGGAAGAGCTTGTGAAACTTCTCGCGTGCCCGCTAGGGAGCGAAGGGGTCGCAGTAAGTCTCTTCTAGAAATTCAAAGAGTGCTTTAGGTCCACAGTCTTCTTAGAGGGCCTAATTCGTTTAACACCAATTTCGCGCTGCCTTTCGAGGCGCGCCTCTAAGGCGGCTAAGGATAGCTTCTGCTTAGTTGTCTTAATTGTCCTTATTATTGTCGCCTTAGTAATAGTCTGCGTTTACGCGGATCTTGTTGCGCATATCCTCTAGCTAATCTTTAATGCTAGGGCTAGGTTGACCTTTTCTGTAGTACTTGTCAACGTCAGGTAGCTTCGCGGAGCGTCCTGGCTTAGACACACTAGAGGGGGCGGCAGAAGCGTGTCTGCCCCAGGGCACGTCCATCCAGGCGCCATTGGCGAGCTTGGTTTGCACGTATCCGGGGACTGGGGAGTAGCGAAGGGTGTCCTCCTGTTGTGGAGTGGGCACCGCGAGCTGGGGCGGATTTCGCGGTGCACGTTGGGGCGCGGCTGGGCGGGATGAGCTCCGCTCGGCCGCCTGAGGGCGGGGCGTTCCTGGGCCGGGGGGTTTCAAGGGGACTTCAGTGCGGTGTTTCGGACCATGACGATCTTCGACAGAGGGGAGAACTTTCTTGGGGCTGAACAAGTCTTGTCTAATGGCTGCCTGATCGGCAACATCGGACTGTGAGTCGGAATCTTCCAAGACTGCGTACACTGGGTGGTGAGGTGTTGTTGCCTTGAGTATAGTATAAGCTTGTTTAAACATATCAGCGCGCTCGCACAAGGCCTGAACGAGGACCTCCTATTTGGGGTCTTCTTTGGACTTTGTAACAGCCCTGGTCACCAAATCTGGTGCTGTCTCTAAAAATAGACCTCGAGAAAAGCGATATCGAGCCTGAAGCTGACAGGTGGCTAGTAACTGTTTCATTTCCAAACCGTGCTGGATCGATCGGTCTGGCTCGAATTTTCCCGTAAACGCGTTATACTTGCCGGTAGCTTTGAGTTCAGCTTCGCCTTGGTGCGCAAGCCACTCAAGCTCTGCTGTCGCAAATTCGATGGTTAGCTGGTCCGCTTGGAGTGTAGCGACGTGGTGCTCGTGCTGTAAGTTGTAAAGAATTCCTTCGGGGTAGACCTTTTCCAATAGTTTGATGATGCTCTTTTTCTTTGTAGGGCTAGGGTTAAGTAGGGAAATCTTCTTAAGGCGAATGTCGTGTAGACTATTGTTGGCGGGGTACAGGCGAACGTCCACCTCTGTATCTTCGATCCTGGAGCTGTCCGGGGGTACAGAGGACGCAGGGAACGTTCCAGGAGTCTCTTGGATTGAAGGGCGGCGGTTAGCCATAGTGCGGGCAGTAGTGGGGTGGTTGTGTTTGTTGATTGTTTGTTGATTGTTTGTTGATTGTTTGTTTGTTCTCAGAACGTTGGGACTTTTTGAAGCGGCCTCTCTCAATAGACCTCAGGGCAGTGAAACACAAACTCCCTGGCGCTGGGGATCCTTCCAGCGACTAACAAACTTCCTACCCTCGTGCGACAAGCAGAGGCGGGACTCAGAAGCGGCCTCTCTCAATAGACCTCAGGGCAGTGAAACACAAACTCCCTGGCGCTGGGGATCCTTCCCAGTGACTAACAAACTTCCTACCCTTGTGCGACAAGCAGAGGCGGGACTCAGAAGCGGCCTCTCTCAATAGACCTCAGGGCAGTGAAACACAAACTCCCTGGCGCTGGGGATCCTTCCCAGTGACTAACAAACTAATACGCCCTTACCTACTCGCAGCGGGCAGAGGAGTCGTATTAGCGGTCTCGCAGACCTTAGGCAACCGCCTAGCACAACTAGTGACTAACAAGGTAAAACTTCCACTAATTCGACCGCCCGCGGGCAGCGTCTTAAGGGAGGAGTAGATATTATGTCGCCGTCCACGGCCAAAAAAATGGTTGGTCTTAGAATAATGTAAGGACTGAACAATTCCTTACAGGGCTAACCTATCGGGGACAGCTAGAATAGTTGAAAGAGCTAGTTGAATTGATACTATTCTAAGACAGTGGATAAGAAAGGGACCTGGGGGGCCCTTTCTTATATAGAGGGCGGCGTGGGGCACGAGCCCACGCTAACTACCACGCTAACACTAACTAGGAAAGGCGCCTTTTAGGAAGGTAAAAGGCGCAGATAGGGGAAATAGGGTGTGAAGGAAAGGTGATGGGGAGTGCTTGGCAGGGAGGCCAGCAGTTACCGTTACAGTTACATTACTCTAAAGTTAGAGGTTTTTCTTATTTCTATTTTACTTCTAAATTATATTTACTAATAGCTAAATAAGTATAAACTAAAACTATAACTTTATTAGCCTTAATATTTAATTTAAAACTAAACCTCTCTTATTATAATAGGCCTTATAATAAAGAATATATTTAAGTTTAAAAATATATACTATTGTATACTAGTAGACTTAGTTATTTTCTAGAGGTATTTTTATATATAGTTTTATAAATACTTTATTATTATAATAATAGTATTAGTAATATTAATCTATAATGTAGAAAGTAAATATTAATCTATAATGTAGAAAGTAATAGAGGCTTTAGCCTAATTAAATAAAAAGTAAAATCTTTTTACTTAATTACATAAGCTATACTATATATATAAATATAGTTTAAAATATATATATACTCTATTATATAGTTAGAGTAATCCTATAATATTATATTAGTGTCTGCACTCTCTTGTCTTCCTGTTAGATTTAATGGTTGAATGCGATAATGTGTCTTTATGGATAATGATAATTGTATTGTCTTTGTGTCTACTGTGTTTAGCTGGTTCTGACTTCTTCGCTAGTGTGCCAAGCCAGATGGTCCCTGCTTAATTGTACAGATCTAACCTCAACGCGCTTGTTCTATCTAACAGCTGCATATCTAACACTTCCAAGTCTATAAGAACTGTTGTTAGATAGAACAAGCGCGTTGAGGTCGAATCTGCATAATCGAGCAGGGACTACCGTGCTTGGCGCACAAGGCGCGACATTAGAGCTAGCCAAACATAGGGGTGACAAAACACAGAATACAGACACTAGATATCAAAGATAAAGACTAGTTTTTCCTTGCTACCTATAAACCAACAATTAGTAATAAGTATTAGTAATCCTAATACTATAGACTTCTTAATATTAATTTTAGTGCACCTATATTAAATAGTTTAATAGAATAATAATATTTATATATAATTTATATATATATATATATAATCTAGTGCCTTTTTTTTTACAGAATTAATTCGTGATATTACCTAATCTCAGGGTAGGTATTTAACTAACTACTATATTACATAATTAATAATTTCTTTAATAATATTTTTTATAGCAATAATTATAATAATAATTATAATAGTAACTAATTTAACTATTTTAATACTCTTTTATAGTAGATTTCTCTTTGCAACTAGTAAGCTATATACTATTACCTAGAATTTTACTACTACTACTTCTCTTTCCTATACTTCTACTACTACTACTTATCTTTACGCTTATTACTTATAATTCCCCGCCTTAATAGTAGCCTAGATAATTACTACTATCTTAATAAGCTTTTTATACTACTATTACGCCTCTAGCGTCTTATATATTATAATAAACTTTTTCTTTCCTTTAATTTAGTTTTTACCCTTATAATCTTTACTATCTTTATTTTTAATTATATTTTTCAGCTTCTATAGTATAATCTTTATATAGTGCTATTATTACGTTATAAAGGCTGTGTCTCTACTAATATCTAGATACTAAAGAAGTGTCTTACACTCTAAAATCTAGAGGCATAAAGTATAGTAAATTAACTTAAAAATAAGCTCTAGAGGCCCCTCTAATAATTCTTTTAGTTGTATAAGGTTGCTAAATTTCTAGGAATTATCTTTAACTTTGCCTAGCTAGTTATCTATACTTTAACTAAATTTAATAAAAGCTATATAACTATAGGTATTAGATTTAAATATAATATTAGATTGCTAAAAGATTATTATATTACTAGATATAATAAATAAAGAGATAAAGATTTAGTATTTTAGGTATCTCTAATATTATAAAAAGTAGATTTTATACGCTATGCGTATAGTAAACTCTAATTACGCTATTACTAGATTATAAGCGTAATAACTAAACTATAGTTATGTGTTCTATTGTCTATACTACTTTTATAGTTATAACTCTATATTCTATAATAGCTCTTTAATAGTTTACTAGTTAGGAGATAATATATAACTTTGTTATTCTAGATAGTAGACTATTTATAGACTATTATTAACAATACTACTATAAAGAGAGTTAATAATAAAATTATTATTATTTTATATATATTTTATTACTATTACTATATACTAGGTACTAGGTTTTAGTGCCTTTTATTTTACTTCTCTCTATATATAGTGCGGACTTAACCTTAGATAGAATCTCTATATTATAAAAATCTTTAAAAATCTAGTGCCTATAAATAATCTAAAATATAGTATTTATTATATTAAATATTACGTAATTACTAGTTTCTTAATAGATTACTAAAATTCCTTAACTCTAAGATAATTAAAAATAATAGGAGTAAGTCTATACTAGAATTTTATAGGGAGATTAGAAAAAGGATATAATATACTATATATAAGTATTAGCTTATTTAATACTTTAGATACAAAGTTATACTTTTCTAAAGTTAGATTTTTTTAATCCCTATTTTACTCCTAAATTACTTCTACCCTAGAGTAACTAAGCGCTTACTAATAGTTTAGGTATAATACGCAAAACCTTTCCTTAAAGATAAGTTATTTAGTATATTTTTAGCTAATTTATTAAATAAGTCATAAGACTTTTAAAAAGGTAACTTTCTAAGTAACTTTTTTTTATTATACCCTACTGTAAGTTAATGCTTTAGAAAGAGATAGAAGACTTTAATATTAACTACCTAGTAATTAAACGCTAAATAACTATTGCTAGCTATACTCTTTATAATAATAATATAATAAACCTATTTTAGGCACGTATAAAGACTTCTTATATAGTATTACCTTTTAAACTAAAGCCCTTATATATTATAGCTAAATAACTAATATTCTACTCTAGACCTAGTATTCCTTTGTTGCCCCAATATAGTTATAATAAAATATAGTGTATTTAGCATAACGCCTGTTTCTAATATAGTAAAATAGAGAATAAATACTTAAGCTACTATAACTATTTCTAGAAAATAGCTACATAAGTAAATATATAAGTAGTATATAATCTTAATTTAACTAAACTTAGTATTGCCTACTACTCTAATTTAGAGGCAGGTAATTTATTAGATTATAAGGCTTTAAATATGCGCTACTAGACTACTCTAACCTAGTAGCTTATATAGGGGCCACTAAACCAATTAATCTAGATAAACCGCAATTTTAATTACCTCTAAAATAGTGCTAGTTATATTAAAAATTCGCTAAAACACCCTATATTTACGTACTTTCCTTCCTATTTTTATACCTTAAAAGGAGAGTTATATAATAGTAACTATTAGTCTTTATACTAAGTACTCCCAATTACCTTTCTATTATATTCTATTTTTTTTATCTACGCCTTTTACCTTTCTAAAAACGCCTTTCTTAGTTAGTATTAGCGTGGCAGTTAGTATAGGCTTATGCCCTACACTACCCTCTATATAAGAATAGTATTAATTTAACTAGCTCTTTTAACTATTCTAGCTATTCCTAATAGGTTAGCCCTATAAGGTTGTGTTCTATCCTTATAATAGTAATTACTAGTTAATATAATAGAATAAATTACTAGCGTGGTATAAAAAACTTCTACCTAACTTTAAATTCTAAGTTTTACAGGTTTAAAAATAGAAAAAATATAGTTTAATAATTATTTACAAGGATTAGATTAGACGGAAATTAGTAGCCTAGTAAAGAATACTATTTTAAAAAGTATAAACTTTAATAATTTTTTAACTACTTTATTTTAATTAAAACGTTCTTAAATTTTTATATACTATATTATTAGTACTATATATTTCTATAATACTATTACGTAATACATATAATAACTAGTAAGAAAATAAGTTTTTTATTAATTAGTAACTAATTACGTAATAATAATAGTATTTTTAAATTTAATAATTAAAGAGTACTCTTTTCTCCATAAATATACTAAAAAACTAAAATTATAGCTTTACTAGTAAAAAGGTTATAAAGCTTTAAAGAAATTACTTATTTAGACTATTTGTGCACATCTACGCAAGTCTACGCATATCTATACATCTCTAAGCATTTTTGTGCTAGTAAATTACTTATATAAGAATGCGCACAAATGCGTAAGTCTACGCACATCTATATATAATTTACATAGTTAAGGAGAAAAACTCTCCTAATATAATATAGTAGAGTAGAGAATTACTACCTACTACTATAAAGTATATCTAGCCTAATATTATTACTTTATTATATATAGATAAGGCTAGTTTAGCTATTCTTTTACCTTCTCTTTATACCTTATAGTATTAGTTTAAGTTAACTCTTATAGATTAACTAGTAGTAAGAAATTCTAAGAAAGAAAATAAAAACCTTAGAAATCTAAGAATTAAAACCTATAGGAGCCTAACTATAATCTAAGGTAAGAAAACTATATATTCCTGTCTATCTTTCTAGAGAATTTATTTTTAAGACTCTATACTAGTTTCCTTAGATAGTAAAATAGTATTATAAAATAAACTTATAGTGTTACTAGACCCTTTAGCCAAATAAATAACAAATTCTATAAAAAAAAATTATTTATAGGTAGGGCAGTATTATATATTACTTAGTCTATTTTAGAAGCCTATATAAAAGTTAAGAATACACTAATATATAAATTATAGTACTAACTATATCAATTTCTATAATATAAGCTATACTAGTAATATATTTCTTTATAATAATAAAAAACAAGCTAGAATCTTAGATTTAGCAAGCAAAGTAAATAAGCTTACTATATAAGAAAAGAGGCTAAAGGGCTAAACTATATATAGGCTTATAACTAAAGAAGCAAGACTAAAATAGTACTACTCATATAATTATAGGCACGTAATTATACCTAGTTAGAGCCTTATTTTTATAATATACCCTCTAGATAGGCTATATAAGTAGCGCACCTACTTATATAATAAGACTTAAAATAATTCTATCTCTAATTAGCTTATAAGTTAAGTACCTATCTAAGCAACTAATTACTTATAATAGTGTAATTTAAGTGTTTATAGTTATATAAGGCTATAATATCTTTTTATTATTAATAAAACTCTACTTATCCACTCTCTATCTTCTTTCTTAGTTTTCCTAGTTAGTTTTTTATAGAAGTAAGTTAATTACCCTACCCCTATTTTTTACTTAATAATTATCAACTAATAATAAGAACGCGCATAATATACTAATTTATAAGTTTATAAGATTTAAAGTAAAATTAGTTAATAAAAGCTTAAGTGTAAGACTAAAAAATTGTAAGAATAAATTGTATAACTTTTTTTTTTAAAACGCGACTTTAGTTTTATATTAAATTAGGCTTCTAGTAAGACGTATACTAATTCTCTAAGCATATATATAATAACTAAAAAGAAGGCGTTAAAATAATAACGCGCTTAAACTATAACGCCTAAGTAATTTTAGCCTATTAAGAAGCCTTCCTAATTATACAGAAAAACTCTAAAGTTAAAAAATAATAATTAGGTTATCTTTATAGCTAAATATTTAAGCAAAGCTAAGTCTATAATTAATTCTAAAACTTCTCTAAATAAGAAAAGTGAAAAGGATAAGCTTAGTTTAGCTTTTACTTAAATATATAGCCCTAAATATAGGTATTTATATATTACGTGCTTTAAATCTAGTCTTTCTAGTAGCTTAGATAATAGGCATTTTAAAAATGCGTTAAGTGAGCCCTTAAATACTTATTATTATTATTATATATCTAGTTATATATATAAGCCCTTATATAAAATCTTAATCCTCTTTAGTAATTTATTTTTACTAACACTCTCTAGATCTAAAGAACTTAAAGAGGAAGTGCGCTAGTATATTTAATTTTAGATAAATAATAATTTAGTATATATTTATTTGTAGTTTTCTTAATTTCTTATTAATCTATATAGCACTAATCTTTTTATCCTAATCTTATAAAGCGTCTTAAAGA
Organism: Laburnicola sp. JP_R_19; assembly: GCA_031010545.1. NCBI lineage: Eukaryota > Fungi > Ascomycota > Dothideomycetes > Pleosporales > Didymosphaeriaceae > Laburnicola > Laburnicola sp. JP_R_19. Next base: position 820,963 of record VOIT01000029.1, read on the forward strand.
TTGCTTAAAAATATATTTAAGTAAAAAAAAATATTAAGAAGAGTAGTACTCTATCTTCGAATTTCCTTTTAGGTAAGAGTAGTAAAGACTAATCTCCTATAGAAAATTACGGCGCTATTATACTAGTTATGGATACCCCTATAAGTTAAATTAATTTTACTTAATTAAGTCTATTTAATTATGTGCTTTTATCCTATAATATAAATTATTCTATATTAATACTTAATTGCGCTTCTAATTAGTATTAGAGTTTTTAGTATAGTACTACTTAGACTAGTTTAGGTACGCTATAAGGTTATATAATTATAAATTAGTTAATTAACTAATCTTCTAGAAGAAAAACATTACAGACCTTTTAGTATATAGTATAACACTATAAGGAAAAGCTATAGATATACTAAAAACACAATAAAAAAGTAAAGCAGCTTAGAGATAAGTTAGACTAAAAACTATTTATTATAACTATTTAATAGCACGTATAAATTAGTCCCTTATACTAGAGGTAGTTAATAATGTAATACGCAATTGCCTATACGCACACAATATAATATTTGTAACTAGAAATAAAGTATTTATTTATATACTATATAATATAATTAATTATTATATACCCTAGAGACCTTAAGGTTACAATTTAGTATAGCTATTCCTTGCCCTAATAATACTATTACTACTAGGCAGATAATTACGTATTTATATATATATAATAATAAATATAATAAAAATAAAAATAGCTAGAATTAGTATAGCAAAGGTTAAACACCTTCTAGTATTGCTAATAATATAGCAGTATAATATAAGTTATATAGCAAATAGATTGCTTTAGCTAGTTTGTCTTATAGTAATAATAACTATAGAACTATAGATTTTAACTTATAGATTACTCTCTACTAGTTTAGCTATCTTATACTTAGCTATATTAATAAGAGTTACTAGATATATTGTTAAAGGCAATAGGAGAGAATAGGCAAAGGTTATACAAGGTTCTAAAAGAATAATATAAGGCTATAAAATCTAAAAAAGCTATAGTATAATTTCTAGGGTAAGATCTATACAAAGTGGCTATAAGAGGTATTAGGCATATATAAATACGCGCTTATACTATAGGATTTCTATAAAAGATAGGTAGAGTAAGGTTAATACTAAAAAAGTATACTAGAAGTTAATAAGTTAATAGAATATTAGTAAAGAATAGTAAAGTACTATTTAGTATTAGAAGTAAAAAACGCGCGCGTTTGTTATTATATATTATAGTAGTAGCGAAGTATACGTATAATAGGTTATTTATTATCTAGTAATATAGTAGGTAAGTAAGTAAATTAGGGGGTTATTATTATTAGTTTATTATCTTAAAAGCTAGAAAGAGAATATTAGTAAAACTTTAATACGCTCTAGTTCTAGGGCTTAGCGCTCGCATATAACATTATATTATATAGGCGCTAGTAATATAATAATAATAAAAAGTAGTAATTAAATATAGTAGGGCTACTTAAAAACTAATAAGTAAAGGTAGTTTATACTCCTGCCTAAAAGGAGATTAACTAACCTTCTAATTAGCGTACTAGTGTCCCTATAGTTATAATTAACGCATAATAATCTACTTAGGTTACTAGTAGTTATAACCTATTTTACTTATATACTTCTACTTTATATAAGATTACTTAGTCTTATTTATTAAAGAAATAGGTTGCTTATATAACTAATACCTTCTTAAAGTGTAAATTTAATACTCTAGCTATAATTAATTATTATATTCTCTTAAGCTCGACCTTAGTTAGAATCTTAACATAATAAAGATATTTAATACTCTTTTAAGTAAAGCTTAATCTACTTTAATTAAAGCTATATAGATATTACCCTTAAAGGATATTATAGTGCGTATCTTAGACTTAACTAAATAGGCTAGTATACTAACTACTTAATATAATTTAGGATTAGAGACACCCTCTTAGTAAAAATTTGTAGATCTAATTAATTCTATTACTTATTTAAAGAGAGATAATAATACATATTTGTAATCTTTAGTAGTAATTATTTAAGAAAATTAGGATTGTATAATTATATTTAATTAAGGTTTCTCTAAGTTAGCTAATACTAGTACTCTTATTAATAATCTTTAAGTATAACTTAAGCACTATACTTCTTTTAATAATTAATAATAATCTTAGAAGCTATAGAGTTTTAGAGATTTATTTGCCTAGTATAGTATATTTCCTTAGAATTATTTAGCTTAGCACTTTTTAGTATTTAGTAATTAACTATATAGTCTTTATAATTGCTATAAAACTATTAGTTTTATTTACTAGAATAGTAAATAGGGTGTTTAATCTACTTATAAGTCCCCTTATCCCTACTATAAGACTTTTTTTAGTATAGTACTAATTATTTAGGGCCTTTAGCTACTAGTTCTAAGCTAGCTAATAAGTTACTTAAGAATGTCGCACTATCTATTAGGTAGCCCTAATCTTAGTCTAATTGCTCTAATCCTATTAGTAATAATAATATTAATTTAGAGAGAGGATTCTCTCTTTTTATCTTAATAGAGAAACTAATAAATCTAAATAGTGCTTTTTACTATAGCTAGACTAATTAAAAAGAACCTAGCTTAGAGCATTATAGGACTATTTATAATATTTTATTTATTTATTAAGCTACTATAATTATAAACCAGCACGTGTTTCTTAATAAGCTATTTAATATTCTCTTAAAGAAGTAATTAACTGGATCTATTTTAGATTATATATAGTAAATAGGCGTTAGTCTATACTTATTAAGCCTTATATTAGAATTTTGTTTATATAAGTCTACTAAGTAGATAGTAGCTCTATAAAACTTAAATTTATAATAAGTTTACTTATATTTTTAAGATTTAAGAGCTTTTTAAAGTAAGTAAACTACTACTAAGTAAGCGCTTTTATACGTTTTTCTGCTAGCATATTGCATATTATTAAGTAGGTAACCTTAAATAATTCTTTTGTATACTCTTAACATAGCTATAGATTCTAAATATTAATATAGTGTAGACAAGTATTTATACGCTTATTTTTTCTAACTAGTTATATTATTTATTAATTATTATAGAAAACGTTTTATATATATTCTAAAATAAGCTTAAGTTTCTTAAAGATCTACTTTAGTGCTATTTTTTTTACTTATATACTTAAGTGTAAGTAGCTTAGTCTTAGTAGTAGAGCTTATAACTATACTTTAATAAGTAGTCTTTTAGAGTATTGCTTTACTATAAAATATAACTATATAACTGTAAGACTGCCGCATGGCTGTATGGTCGGTCCTTGGTCACATGACCTCGGCCGGAATAACCTTATGCCTAGCCTCACCCATACACCTTCAGGGGCCTCGGTCCTCCATAGCAATATATACACCTCTTTTCTCGTGGTCAACCTATATCACTATGAATTACTGTGATCTCCACTATCTTACAGTTATGAGCCCGGCACGACGCTTATTGCGCACCCTCTAAAACTCCTTACCAATTAGTCCTGCTGCCACATTATCGCTCGCATGGACCAGAGCAGAGTTTTCACGATAACAACAAGAAAAAGTCATCGCAAAACTACAATTACAGTCACTATAAATCACTGTAAAACACTGTGAGACTCCGAATCACGACGAAAAGCCCACACCGGTGGCCAAACACGCGAAAAGTCATCGCAGACGCGTCATAATGGCAACGCCAAAAGACGAAAAAGTCATACTAAAAGGGATGGACAACTTTGAACTATGGTACACAGTTTTTAAACGTACCGCGCGCACACTACGCGTCCTGAAATACGTCAACCCAGAGGCTACAAACCTTGCGGTGCCGGAAGACGTTGAATCCGACCCTGATGAAAACCTCGACATTGCAGTGTGGAAAGAGAAATACAAGCGCAAATAAGAACGTGAGAAATCGCTAAGCAAGCTTGAAAGCCACATTACGAGTACAGTGAGGGACAACATACTGATTTCTATGCCTGCCAACTACACCATCGCAGAACAAATCAGGTTCCTGTACAAGAACTACTCAAAACCAATAGTCACCAAACAAGAAGAAGCAGACCGTCAATACAACAAGGCGAAGAAGTACACGCCTGGTCGCCAGTTAATTGAGGACTGGATGAACGACTTCCAAATTCATCTTAATAAGGGCATTGAACTGAAGGTTCCAGCTGTCCAGGGTTTCGCTCCCCAGCAAGATCTTCTTAAGGTCTTTCATGCTATCGATTTAGGGTTTGCAGCGACAATGAACGAGAAAGTCTACAAGGCCTGTTTAGCATACGTTAACGCAGAACTTAATCCACCAGCTTCGACAGTCTATACTATACTAGCTGTCATCAATCGCGCAGGCGTCGTTGTTACACCAGAGCAACTTATTACAGTCCCTGCACCACCACCGAGTATACCCGACGAGGTATCTGTCGCGGCGCTTATTCAACACTACCGAACGACGCCGTACCTACACAGATCAAACAAGGGCAACATACGAGGCACCGCCCATGCCGCGCTCAACGGAGCACAGTCTCCTTACCATACGGATGCGAGAAATCAGAGCCGTAGCTTAACGCCTTCGAACAATGTGGGAGGACTTCAGAACAATAGGAAGCGCACTAACACTGAGATCGCTGGTGGTTCGCAAAGAAAGCCTTGTCCTTGTGGCAAAGGCGACGCCCACCCAGGTAACCCACGATGGGGAGCTTGTCCATACATCTGCACCTGGCTGCAAGGAATTAGGTTCAAAATCGACCCAGCTTGCGTCGAAGCCATTCAAAGATACAGTGAGGTCACCAGACAGGCCAAGCTGCTCAACAAAATACGAACAAGAGAGAAGGCGAAGCGAGATCGCGTTACACCCACGGGTTATATCGACGCTGGCGACCAAGCCTCTAATGGAGAATACAAACAGGCACACGTAACGAAATACCTCGCAATGAGCAACGAGCGACGTCCGACCTCAGTACTCCGTCACTCTTGGATCCTCAATTGTGGTTCGGACATACACGTCTGTAATAAGCCCAACAAGTTCACATGGATTCGTCCTGCGATACCAGGCGAAAGGATCGGTTGTGGAGAAGACTCAGTGGAAATCGCCGCATAGGGTGAATGCGACATCGAAATCCAGACACCAGGTGGACCCATGAGGACTATATTGAGGAACGTTGCCTTATGTCCGGGCTTTATCACCTCACTGGTGTCGCTCTCGAGGCTTAGAGGAAAAGGTATCCACTTTGACTCAGGGCGTGAATGCCTGTACACAAAGGATGGCACTAAGAATCCCATCTGGGCAACAGTCGAACCTATAGGCGGTCACTATGTTCTAGTGGACCAACGGTCTCCCCCAGCACCACCAGAGGACCACACCAACAAACCTTTCCTGGCGCTTGCCAACAAAAGGAGCTACAAGAAACCCTCTATTACACCACTACCTAACCACACGTTATCCGGTCTTCACGCACACGTCTTAATGGGCCATGCTGGAGCTAAATCAATAGAGAAACTAAGTCACAACGTTGCTGGCATAGCTCCGCTTATATCTCCTCCCCCTAGTACACAAGACTGCGAACAATGCAGAGTCAACAAGGCTTCACAGATCATCTCACGGAGATCTGACAGAGAGCACCAACCTACGCGTGCATTTGAAGCTATTGCCATCGATATCATCGCACTTGACGCCGAATCTCTTGCGGGCAACCAGTACATCTTTCATGGTTACTGTCTTGTCTCCAAGACCCATATGGTGTATGGCATACCCGATCGATCTACGGATGTCCTGGATAGAGTCTTCAAACTCATGGACAGACACATTAAACGCCGCTACAACGCCAGCCCAGTGTTCGTACTGATGGACGGAGAGAGAGCTTATAGGTTTCAGAATGACCTTGGTGTAGTCGAGCACTGCAAACAACAAGGCATTACTATACAGCTCCGGTCCCCTGACACTACAGAACAATCAGGCCATGCAGAACAGTTAGGAAAGATGCTAATCACTATGTCTCAATCACTTAGGACTACGTCTAACCTTCCACTTTACCTGTGCGAAGAGATGTACGTCTATGCGGCATATCTACTTAATCGGACTCCTGTTAAATTATTGAACTGGACCACACCGTTTGAGGCTGCACACGGCAAACCGCCCTCCATCGCTCATCTACGCATCTACGGATGTAGAGCATACTACCTTCGCAAGAAGATTCCCCGAACAGACAAGCTTTCCCCAAGGGCGCTTATTGGTTACTTGGTAGGCGTAGACTCACGCAATATCTACCGTATATAGGTACCAAAAGCTGTATCCCGCGGACACAGAGGCAAGGTCATTCGAACAAGGGATGTTACCTTCAATGAAGAACTATTCTTTGGGTCCACTGATAAAGAGAGCCTACTTGGCATTCAGTTAGATCAAGCCATCGACGATATTGAGGTTGAAGAATCAGAAAGTGAGCAGGAAGATTTCGATGAGGAAGTATATGAAGATGCTAAGCTGTCTATCCTTCCCACCGAAACCCTACTCGCAGGCGAGAAATCAGGCCAAGCTCATGATGTACACCGTGGCAGAGATGCATACCCTTCACCAGTTTCTATGGTTAATCGGACCTCCGCGCCGCCAACGTCAGTACCAGCTACACCGCCAACGCCCTCTCAGTCCTCTGCGTCCCCTACACCTACATCAATGGGACCTCCTGCGCAAAGAAAGCGATACAGGACCAATACCCATCTCCAAACTACTAACGTGTTGCCCAAACGCACACGAAATTCTGCTGCCAACGCTATCCAGACTTATTGGAACACGTTCGCGTCGGCCTCACTACCAGACAAAGTGCCCCAATCAATCGCACTATCACGGCGAGTCCACAGAGACCAGCTTCCGCCCCTGCCTCAATTTTGGAATGATGTCCTGAAACTCCCTACGTGGTTCAGAGAAGGCTTCATAGCAGCTGCAAAGAAGGAGCTGAATACTATCGCCAGAAAGGAGACATACACTGAGATTCTGCTCTCAGAGCTCCCTCTAAACACTGAAGTCTTGCCACTTATGTGGGTCTTTACATACAAATTCGACCAAGGCTACCTAGCCAAGTTTAAAGCACGAATTGTAGTGAGAGGAGACTTGCAGACTGTTGTGGGTGACACCCATGCTGCTACTCTTGCTGTACGAATATTCCGCGCTCTTATGGCAATTGCCGCCTACTTCAACATGGACATACGTCAATACGACGCTGTCAATGCTTTTACCAACGCCAAACTCCCCGAACCTGTTTACACCTTTCAACCAGAAGGTTTCCGTGACAGCGGGCACTACTGGCAACTTCATCGCGCCCTTTATGGCCTCAAGACGTCACCACTACTCTAGTACGAAGACTTTACAACTACACTTAAGAGCTTTGGTCTATCACCAGTACTTAACGCACCCTGTCTATAGAGAGACGACCGCATTATCGTCTTCTTTTACGTGGACGATATTATTACCATAGCCCTTCTAGGTCATTTATCCTTCCTCGACGCCTTTGAACGCAAGCTTGTTAAACGGTATGAAATCACTGACTTGCAAGGCCAAGAGAACTCTACTTTCTGTGGTATTACCACACACAGAGACCGCGACAATAGTCATCTTTGGTTGTCACAACGTGACTACATCTAGAAAATCTACGCCAAATACCTAGCACCTCAAAAGTCGTCCTGGACTAAGGCACCTGCTTCACCTCTACCTTTCGAGGAGCTTGTACCATTAATAGAGTCTAAGAACGAGGACGCATCTTATTGTTACTCCCAGATAGTTGGATCTATCGGCTACGCCGCTGGTGCTACACGTCCAGATATCGCCAAAGCTTATTCAAAATTGGCTGAATTCCTTACCAACCCTGGCCCCAAACACTTATCAGCTGCATATCAGTGCCTCGCATACCTGCATTACTCCTAGGACCTGGCACTGCACTACTCTGCAGACTACACTACTCCGCATCTCTATCGAAAAGATACCGAAGAGACCGACTTCTATGGCGCAACTGACGCGTCTTACGCCGATCATAAGGCAACCCGCAAGTCCTCACAAGGCTACATCTTCTTCCTATTCGGCGGTCCAATCGACTGGAAAGCAACGCTCCAACGCTGCGTTGTTAAGTCAACTACCGAAGCCGAACTCATCTCACTCTCTACAGGGTACACTGAGTACTACTGGTGGTCCAGGATCTTTAATAATCTCCACCTGGACTTTGAGGAACAACCCTCTATGTACTGTAACAACAAACAGACAATTCGTCTACTAGTTACAGAGTCCCCTCAGCTAAAGACAACCCTTCGACACGTGGATATACACCACCATTGGTTACGGGAACAGGCACTACGAGGAACTGTTACTCCCGCTTACATTGAAACCAACTCTCAGCCCGCTGACGGCCTTACAAAACTTCTACCTAAACAGAAGCATCAGGAATGGTTGAAGCTCTTACAACTTGAGCCTATTCTAAAGCAGATTACAGGTGAACAAGTAGAGCCTTTAAGCTCTTCCACCTCTGCGACCTTATAGCAGAACATTGGCGGTTCAGGTGACCTATGAATCTCACCCCGTCCCTGCGCCCACAGTCTCTAGAATCACTGTGTTTTACTGTGTCGATGAGGCCTATAGCTACGCGCTCCTCTGGTCCGATGCTCCTCCATCTCTACATGTCAATGAGGCATATGGCCACGCGCCCCTCTGGTCTGACATTGCCCCTGAGCACTGCTCTGTTCTGGCACCCTACTTTCCCTGTGTTTCACAGTGACAAGACCTTACACGTGTTGTATCACGGCTCTAGCGAGAAGAATCTTGACGTCTAACGCAGAGCACTGTCTATTGAGAAGTTAACGATAGCTGATAACTGTCTACACCTAGGTGGATTAGCTACCTATCCTGCGGATCAGTTCCCTCAGTACATACACACCTAAGGCACAAGTCTAGGTATTAGCAAGGAGTTCTGTCTCCTTGTGCTGGCGCAGCTATATGGAGTGGTTCCGCCCACTTACGCTGGAGTTAATCACACTGGAGTCAATTGAGACGGCTCATATTGATGACGAACACGGGCAGACCTCAGCACTAGACTAGGACCCACCTTTTCTTATTTTAAGACCAGACTCTCCTGTAAGGTACGCCCTTACTTGCTGGCCTAGCTATATGGAACAGTTACGATTGTTTACGCTAGTACCTGGGCAGACTGCTTTCTCATAGTGATTTCACATTGAAACAGACCCAATCTACCGTTACAGGCTATATGCTGAGGACACTCAGACGCCGACCCACACACAGACGGCTCAGGTGACCCATCAGTCTCACCCCGTCCTGGCGGTTCAGGTGACCAATGAATCTCACCCCGTCCTTGCACTCACAGTCCACAAAATCACTGTGTTTCACACTGTCGATGAGGCATATGGCCACGCGCCCCTCTGGTCCGACACCATGTCAATGAGGCACATGGCTACGCGCCCCTCTGGTCTGACACCTTTTAGCTCACTCACACTGTTGTCACAGTGTTTTAGGGTGACTTTTACGGCAAGCAGCCTACACAAGAACCTGCTGACGGCTCCTTTTTCTTCCCCTCACTGAGGTTGGGAGTTGTTTGTTGCCTGTCGCGCCATTTTGACTTTATCTCTTGTCGCCACGCATACCTGTTTTGACTCAGGACCTGGCATCTCTCAGATCACCACTGTTGGCAATCTGAAGGGGGTGTGTAAGACTGCCGCATGGCTGTATGGTCGGTCCTTGGTCACATGACCTCGGCCGGAATAACCTTATGCCTAGCCTCACCCATACACCTTCAGGGGCCTCGGTCCTCCATAGCAATATATACACCTCTTTTCTCGTGGTCAACCTATATCACTATGAATTACTGTGATCTCCACTATCTTACAATAACTATAAAATAATCTTTAAGTTTTTAAATTATTTATAAATAACGTATTACTACAAATAGTAAAATTTAGTTTATTATATTAGCTATACTAAATAGACTACTAGCATATTCTCTAAAGATATATAATTACTTAATTAACTATAATAAGTATTATTTGCTTAAATTTATTAAAAAGTGTAAAAGCCTTAAAATACTAAATTTAATATTAGACCTAAGTATAATTTTTATATATAGTGTAGTAGAATAAACTTTACTATATAGATTATATAGTAAGCTAGTGCCTAATTAGCTCTAAAGTATTTAATAGATAGTTTCTTTCTTTTAGTATATATAAATTAATTAAACTTTCTACTAAGTTCTAATTAGGGCTAGATTTTCTTATAAAATTAGCAACTAATCTATAACTTAAACCTCTAAAAACGTTAATCTTAAAAAGGCTATTATATTAGTACTCTAATATAGATAGGTAGTATAGTCTAGGAAAAAGATAAGATAGAATAATAGCGGCGTGTAGTAGTGCGCAGAATAGTGTATACTAGAGATAGAAAAAAACTCTAAAAGAGACTTAGAAGTAAAAATAGGCACAACTAAGTATAGCGCTAACCTTAAAGTAGAAATATAATCTAAGCTTTAAGTAGCTATTACACTAGCCCTTATTAAACTACACTACTAAAAATAAATAATAAATAAGAAATACTAATACCCCTAGTATATATACAAATTAGGTATAATGCGTAGGCTCTAGGACTAGACTAGACTAGACTAGTACTAGATTAGACTAGTACTAGATTAGACTAGTACTAGATTAGACTAGTACTAGATTAGACTAATACTAGAATAGACTAAGACCTAGACTAGAAAATAACTAGAACTAGACACTAAGCGACTTTTAGAGTTAAAATATTAAGCCTTTAGAAATAAATAATAAAAAATAATAACTCTAGTATATATATAATACTTTGTGTAAAGTATAGGCCTAGATATAAGAAATATAGAAATAGAATAAAAATAAAAGTCTAGATTAAGAAGTAGTTAGAGCTAAGCGCTAAAAGACACTTAGAGCTAAAATTACCCTATTAGGACTAGATAACTAAGTAATTATAAATAGATAAGAACTAAGAATAGACTAGGGCACTAAAATCTAGACTAAGAAAAAAACTAAAGCTAGATATTATATTACCCTTAGAACCTAAAACTAAAGCAAAGTTAGAAAAAGCTAAAAGATAATAACGTACTTCACAAGCGAGCGACTCACACAAGCGAGCGACTCACTCCATTTTACTAAGAAAACCGTGATTTTTACACCTCTATAACTTCTTTAATACTTAATAATAAATTTTGTAAAGTTATATACTCGGCTGCACTAATATATATAATCTATATTTAAGATTACTAAGCTCTAGCCTAAAGGGGTTAGACGTTATTTAAGAATTACGAAATTATAAGGGTCTTTTGGCCCCCAAATTTTATATCTCAAGCACTATAGGCACTAGAGCTATAAGAATTTGATAGGTTAATCTTTACATATATAGTAATACTGTGTAAAAAAAATTTAAATTTATTGTCAAGTATTAAGGAAGTTATAGCGGTATAAAAATCACGGTTTTCTTAGTAAAATGGAGTGAGTCGCTCGCTTGTGTGAGTCGCTCGCTTGTGAAGTACGTTAATAAGTATAGATGCGTAGAGGCAGAAATAGAGGCAAAAAGAATAAGAATACTAACTTTAATTACCTAAAAAACTAACTAGATAACTACTACTAATAATATCTACTATTAAAATACTAAATAACTATTAGTAATTCTAGTTAGAGCGTCTAGATTATAGTAAGATACGTAAGTTTCTTAATATCCTAGTACTTAGAAAGTGTAAGAACCTAAGCCTAAAATTCTCTTAGGCTATTAGTTTTATAGAGATTATAAGCTTGAATAATAAGAGTATTTATATACCTACTAAAAGGTCTCTACCTTTTATAACAAGCTTGTTAAAAAAATTTAAAAAAAAGCACTAATACTATCTTAGCTAGCTAAAGATACTAATACCTTTATAGTGTAAATAGTAATAGACTTATAGTCTTTTACTAATAAAACTATTTAGTAAAATCTAGTGCAAAGTCTTATTATAGAACTTAATCTATTCTTAGGGAAAAAGCTATACTTTATAGAAAATAATATAATTTAGTTTCTTTAAGACTATAAAAAGCACGCAAACTACTACTAGTACTTTAAGAAAAATAAGGTTATTAGAGTTAAGAAATATTATAGCTAAGAGATTTAGAATATACTTAACTTCTTAATACTAGAATACTTTAAGATAAAAGAAAAAGGGATATAGTAGAAGCTATAGGTAGCTATATATAAATGTTAGCAAAGTTAAAATTAGGCTTAAACTAAGAAAATAAAGAAAGTATTAAACGTATAGTTAGTATAATATTAAGTAATAATAAACCTTAATGTCGGATTAACAATCTCAAAGGCCTCAGGTATATCACAGGAAGGTGTGTGTGGAGGAGCGAGCATTCTGTTAATAGTCGTTGAGGCCTCTGTCGTGTTGCAAAACACTACATGTGTGGAGCGAGCCCTATATAGGACTAGCTTCCATACCCCGCGATATACTTCGCTCCTCAGTAGATAGAACAATAAGAATCCATCTATCAACAAATGTAAATCGTTATTAAGAATTTCCTTTCAGCACTAGTGCAACAAGTCCTCCCAACACTGATCAGTGATCGCGAGAAGCCATCACAGACAGCAAGGAAGAAGAGACAGACTGTTGACAGCCCGACGTGAGAAATCTCGGGTCGATGCAGACTGTGCTAAGAACAGAGCGAGGCAGAGATAACACGAAGCACTCTTAACCAACCTCTAAAGCTGCTGGTTCAGGCCGATCCGCGGACACAGAGCGCGTCAGCAACGCATTACATTCGTTCGAGCGTCCCTAGACGATCCATTTACGTACACCAACACACGCCGGAAACGACCAACCAGCGAGACAACTACACCGACAACGAGTCAACAACACCTGCCAGCACAATGGCAGACGACCGAAGCAGCAACAGCGTCGCAGACGCTGCTGATGCTCAAGCTCAACTACGCGATAATCAGTCAGAGCATGGCTCAAGTGAACGCCAGGAAGCTGCTTCACGCTGGGCTAAATACACTGCAAAGCACCTTATGGGAGACTGCCCATATCCAGTAGCGCTGGAATCCGTCAACACATCTCTCTGGACGTACCCCGCACCAGCAGACGCGAACGAGATACACGCAACAACCTGGGTTGCTAAAATCATCCACGATTACAACGCATCAATGTCTGGGACGATGACCTATGTGCAGACTACTATTGCGATTTTGAAGGATGGACAAAGGAGCTATTCCTTAAGGTTGACCGCGATACATTAAAATCTCTAAAGTCAGTCCTACGGCATAGAGGAGTCTACACAGGCAACAACCGCGCGAGGCTTGCTGATTCCCTCTACAATCTGTCAACTATGGAGAACACTCCTGAATGGGATCCCGTGGAGTTCCAAGCCACGACTTTGACCAACGATCTAGGGCGTACAAGCGTTAGCAGAACACACAACGGACAACTCCTATGGCCGAGCAACAATCGCCGCAGGACAGCCCGCCAGCTGGTACATGCGCCGCAGTCACAGCTGCAGCAGCCGGAGCACTCGCAGCGAGGCGAGCAGCAGCCGGAGCTCGAGCAGCAAGGCGAGCAGCACGGAGCGGGACACGACGCTCGAAACCGATCTGAAACACGGGGGCTACAACCAGTGCACCAGACAGAGCAAACCCAACTGCCAAGACACCAGAGCACTGACGGTCAACAATCACCCTTCATGAGTAGTGCGCTTAGAAGACCTCAGTCTCGACAAAAGTGGGAACAAGGCGCGCAATCGCAGCAATGGCGACTGCAGACACGGCCGCCAGCGACTGCATATCGCGAAATCACGCCATTTCCACAACAACCTATGAACGGTGTACCTGGCAGACCACCTGAGCTACTACATGACCCGTATAAGACGCTGCCGCCGCGCTGGTCCCGTAACGACCGACTTAATGCCAACACAATCACGCAGTTTTCTAAGCTCTGGGACAATGGCAAGAAATACACGGGAGACGCGTACGATCTGCTTGATGATAAAATCAAGATCTTCTTTAGCATCTGTTGGCAGGTGGACATCTACGAAGAGCAGTTCCATGCCGTGTTTCCTCGTATTCTTACAGGGCGAGCAGAGATGTTCTATATACAAGTTGTGGACAGAGACGATAGCTTTTCTAATGCGTATATGGCGATTAAGAACTACTTTGACTATGACGTCCACCATTAACACTATTACACAGACTGGACAACTACAACCTTCGCCTGTACGCGCACGGAGAACCCTGACAAGAGCTTATATGAGGTGCTGCAGATCTTGCTTGACAAGCTACAGCTGTGCCAACGCGTGCTTGGTAAGAACTTTGAGGGTGAGGATGCCCTACGTACGACTGTCATTAACGCGTGCCGTGGAGTCCCTGAACTTGAAATGGCACTCTTTAAGCCAGCCATAATCTGCGAAGGACTCTTTTTAGACCTACGGTCCGTAGTTGAGACGCATCTTGCACGTCAGCAAATAAGACAAATGCTTGTAGGGAGTAAGATAGTTACTATAGACCAGTACTACCTCAACCGCCACTACAACAACAGGAATAGAAGAGCTTAAAGAGGATTTAGAGGCGAAAGCAGATTCGTAGGCGGATTCCAAGGAGGCCAAGGCAACAGAGGCAATTAGCGCTTTAACAGCAACAACAGCAGACGTGAATTCACAACGCCACGCTAGAGGAAGAAGTGCTTTATCTGCCAGAAAGAGGGCTGCTAGTTAACCAACTATACTAACAAAGAACGCAAAGCTGCCCACACGCAGTTCTTCTCCGCATATCACTTTATAGGCACACTACTACCTGCAGACTTCTTTGTGCACCTTGCAGAGTATGAAGGTAGTAAGCACACGAACTAGTATAATCAGCAAAGCTAGAGAGAGGAGAACTACGAGGACGACGACAATAACAGCGATCAGCAGTATAACATTGACGAGCAGCACTTCACAACTGCGTACGCGGAACATCAATTTTTTAAGGAGCAACAACTTACAGATCAAGCGTTTATACACCATGTCTCTAGCGAAGACATATACAGCAGAGACGCACTATTATCGCCAGCGTCGCAATTCCTCATTGAGGACCGCTACACGCGATCTGTGTACCAAGGAATCCTCCCTAATACAGGCGCCGCCAATGTATCTACAGTCGGCAAGGAACAGTACCTTGCGCTCATACGGGAAGACCCTACAGTCACGATAGACACATCTATGGCAGGAAAAACGTCTATCAAATTTAGTAAAGGCAGTGTTACGGTGTCTATTAGCACCGCACAGATTCCGACAGAGATTGGAAAAATCGACTTTGAGGTGCTAGATGCGCCCACACCGTTCTTGCTATGCCTTGCGGACATAGACAGGCTGAAAGTCTACTTTAACAACACTACAGATAAGCTTGTCCAGGGTAATGTACGCATCCCCGTGATCCGCAAATAGGGACATCTGTGGTTCTATCTTAACAAGAGAGAGCGTGCAACTGCATTTCTCATAGAGACAGAGTTAAGACAGCTCTATCGCCATTTTAGACACCTAGCTGTTATAAGACTAGCTAAGCTCTTGAAAGACGCTAGTCACAACAACTTTGAAGAAAGAACTCTCGAGCAAATTGCGAAGCTTTGCCATCATTATCAGATTAATAGCTCCGCGCCGCGCCGCTTTAAGTTCACCCTTAAGGACGACTATCACTTTAACTACGAGATCCTTGTGGACATAATATACTTAGGAAGCAAGCCTACGTTGCACGTAGTGGATTCATCAACTTTGTTCTAAGGCGCAAAGTTTCTCAACGCTATTTCAGCTAAGGAGACGTGGCAGGCACTGTGGATGTTGTGGATTAACACCTACTAAGGACCACTAGATATCCTCACACACGACGTAGGCACGAACTTTGCAAGTGCAGAATTTCGCGCAAAAGCAAAGATTATAGGAGTTATATGCAAATAAGTACCTATAGAGGCGCATTAGTCTGTTGGCAAGATAGAGAGGTATTATGCGCCCCTACACCGCGCATGGGATATACTCCACGCTGAGCTTGCTGGCACTATGTCCGATGAAGCGATCCTTTAGATGGCTGTGAAAGCCGTTAACGACACGACCGGCCCTGACGGTCTAGTCCTGACCTTACTAGTCTTTGGCGCATACCTATGTATAACTATGGAGTCACCACTGTCACTGTCAATGATCAAGCGCAGCGAGGCTATTTAAAAGGCGATGAAAGACCTGCGCAAGCTTACCGCTGAACGCTAGGTCGCGGATGCGTTAAACACCTGCAATGGACCTGCTACCGCAGACATGCTTGCGCTCCCGCTACATAGCGAGGTTTTGGTATAGAGAGAAAAGGACGGCTGGAATGGCCTGTACAAAATCGCCGCCATAGACGGCCACGACGTCACTGTCGATATGGTTAATGGCCCGACAACATTTTGGTTGACAGTTGTCAAGCCGTACTATAGACCAGACAACCTCTGGAGTGACCCTGATGCGCCGCAATAGCAGCACGCGCTACCTGCAGATACGACAGTGCCGCTGGCAGCGCAACCACGCAAGAGAGGCTGCCCCCCAGGATTAAGGAACAAGAGGAAGGCAAACGTTTACATGACTAAGAAGGAAGAGGCCGACCTTGAGCTCGCTATAAAGCTACGCAATGATAGAGTTATCACAACGCCTAGCGCACCCTTTGAGGTATCTGATGATTAAGAGATTAGTAACCTAGTAGGCTGTGGAGTGTTTAAGTTTGAACAATACGATTAGGAATTGCATGGCAGAATCTGCATATTCAAGTCGCGTCTAGTGCGAGCAGTTAAGGGAAAGACAACTAAGCCTTACGAAAAATCCTGTCTTGTTATCTAAGGATACCAGGACCATGGCAAGCAGGCTATCTTGACGCAATCTCCGACCATTCAACGCTGTAGCCAGCGTGTGATTATGGCCCTGGCGCCCATGCTCGTACGACGTGGGATGAATCTTGAGCTCCGCGATATAACGCAGGCATATCCACAGGCGCAGACAAATCTCAAGAGGACAATACTCGCACACCTCCCCACTGAGCTAGCACCTAGATATCTAGAAGGCACGCTGCTCCATGTGATCAAGCCGCTATATGGAATTGCGGAAGTAGGAGTCCATTGGTGGACAACGTACCACAGACATCACTGTGAGGAACTGGACATGTCTACGTCAACATACGACCTATGCTTATTAGTGATAAACGGCAATGCAGATGACTTTGGCATTGTTGGTATGCAGACTAATAATACCCTTATGCTTGGAACAGCCGCATTCTTAGCGCATAAAGAGAAAAGGCTTGAGAAGGCACAGTTTAGATTAAAGCCAAAGACTGTGCTAACGCTAGACGCGCAACTAGACTTTAACGGCTGCACACTCATGATGGACGCCAGCAATATGGACAACTATAAAGCAACCCTGAACCTTAAGCAGAAGGGATAAGGAGGAAAGATTAAGCTTGTGGACATTAATGCTCCTGATCGCGCGCAACAGTACACTGAACAGCGCGCCCGCGGGGCGTACATCGCGTTAACATGTCAACCAGAAGCGTCTTTTGACTTGTCCGTGGCAGCTTAAGCGCAGTAGTAGTAGTAGTAGTAGTATTGATTAACGTCCAGGAACGTAATGTTCTAGCCTCCCATGGGGCATGGGGACGTGCTAAGCTGTATTTACAGAAAGCATTTCGTGCCTGCCGGCTAGCTACCACAGTAGCCTTGTTGTACATAGCCCATCCTCCCTTTAATAGGTCTACCTGCTACTACAGGCACCTAGATACCTATAGTAGCCGGCCCTCATCTGTGGGTGTTGTTGTCCTGCCCCTCTCTCCTCGCCCTTGTAGCTCTGCTCCCGTACTGTCTTCCTCCCCCTACCTCGTACGAAGTAGGACCTCGTACGAGTTAGCAAGCTGCCTTGTACCTTGAGTAAAAACCTCGTAGGGGAAAACCTCAAGCTTGAACAAGTAGTAGTAGTCGCCTGAGCGGTACTTAGCTTGGGTGAAAGGTTTTGACCAAGTCTTGGCAGAGCGAAAACTCTGCATCTTGGCTTTTGGTCTCTTTATCGCAACAGCGCCAGCTTTTTGCGGATAAAGAACGTGATTCTAGTAATCAGCTTGTTCAGGCGAACAATTTCATACTACAGGAACCCCCCACACGGTCGTGTGGGTGGAATCACGATTTTGGTGTTCCTGTGAGCTTAAGCGCAGCAACCTTTGGATGAGGACATCAAGGCGCTCAACAAGCGCCTCAAATGGCAGATGGAGAATCTCAACTGTGGACTACGCTACGTACCTGTCAACCTCATCGACGCTAAGCTGATGGTATTCGTGGACGGCTCCTTTGCCAACAACAAGGACCTTAGCTCGCAGCTAGGCTTCATACTCATGCTTGTTAATGAGTCCACAGATGTCGACAATACCTTTACAATCTGCGGCAACGTAATACACTACAGCTCAACGAAGTGCAAGCGTGTTACACGGAGCGTACTAGCCTCTGAGATCTACGGCATGGTCAACGGGTTTGACATGGGCATTGCTGTTGCCACTACCTTACGGATGATCACAGAGCGCCTTGGTCTGCCTGCAGTTCCCTTAGTTATTTGTACAGACTTGTACTCCCTATACAAGTGCCTTGTAAAGCTTAGGACGACTAAGGAAAAGCGCCTTATGATTGACATCATAGCACTGCGCCAGTCATATGAATGCCGCGAGATTACAGAGATCTGATGGATTAACGGTGAAGACAACCCTGCGGACGCTTTCACGAAGGCATCACCAAACCGCGCCCTGGAACGATTTGTTAATAGCAATAAGGTGATAGTCCGAGTTGAGGGCTGGGTGTAGAGACCTACGACCTCTGCCTAGCGCATTCGAGTTCAGATGTTCGATCCTTCATGTGTACAATTAATATCGAGAAAGAAAAGACTTCTAGTGTTGGATTAACAATCTCAAAGGCCTTAGGTATATTATAGGAAGGTGTGTGTGGAGGAGCGAGCATTCTGTTAATAGTCGTTGAGGCCTCTGTTGTGTTGCAAAACACTACATGTGTGGAGCGAGCCCTATATAGGACTAGCTTCCATACCCCGCGATATACTTCGCTCCTCAGTAGATAGAACAATGAGAATCCATCTATTAACAAATGTAAATCGTTATTAAGTATTTCCTTTCAGCACTAGTGCAACAAGTCCTCCCAACACTTAATATATATAATTTGCTAGACTAGTTTATAATTAGATTTAGAAAATATCTAAGAATAGGTATAGTTATAGGAAGCTAAAAGAGTATACTTCTTATCTAAGGCCTAACTAAATAGCTAGGAGACAATATCCTAATAAAAAATAACTAGTTAATAAAGAGACCTATAGAGCTTAACTTTAATATAATTAAAAAATAGCTTTTAAGCAGGGCTTAAATCTAGTTAGAAGAATATATACTAGATCTAATATATTAAATTTAAGTACTAATACTATCTTAGACTATTAAGCTATAAGTACTACTAATACTATAACGTACTTTGCACTCGAGTCGATTATTCTATTAAGTTAATTACTTTACTAAGACCGTACTAAGTTCTATACTATTTACAATAGTATAGAGTTAATATAAACTATTTTTAATAGTCTAAATAGGCTAATTTATTTAGAATCTACTTCTATAGGCTGCCTATAGGTTGTTTTATTATACCTAGGCTTACTGCAGCGTCTATAGCGCTGTTAAGCAGATTCGCCTCTATTAGCGCGTACTATCTTCTTTGTCTTTTGCCTATTACTGCGCGCCCTAAACTCCTTTAGAGTGGCTAGCCGCTGGCCCTCTTTAGCTATAAGGACTCCTTTACGCTATACTTGCTTTCTTTTATATAATTTATATTGCGTAGCGGCCTTATTAGCAGCTTAAAGTTTAGTGTTATATTTAGTTATTAATACTAAAGAATATCTTATTAGCTTAACGCCTTTAGTAAGCTTTTCTACTACCTAAACTATATTAGTTAGGGAACTATTTATATATCTTTAAATTCTCTGCTTAACTAGTATTAATTGCAACCTAAGCTCTATACTATTTCGCGGAGTTTATAACTTCTATATACTATTGCGAATAGTATAAAGTAAAGGCGTACGCACGCGAATATTAAGCTACGATATTATAACTTCTAGGTTGTAGAGCACTAGACTAGTACCTTAAAAGCCTTCTTTAATATTACTTTTAGTAATTAAAGTCTTAAAAGTAGTAATAATATAAGGTAGGAACTTAATTTTAGTAATGTGCATAATATAGTTATATATTAGATTCTTAGCTTAGCGCCTATATATCTTCTTTAATAGCGCAAAATAATCTATATTAAGTGGCTATAAGAGGTGCGACAAATATAAAGGCATATAAAGAGTAATAATATTACTCTTTTTATAGTAATTCTAGAATTTAAGTAAGTTGTAACTTTTATAGCTATTAATAATAAGTAAATGTGCTTTACTAGTAGTACCTCTCTTTATATACTTATTAAAGTGTTTTAGCTATTATAGACTAAGTTTATTTATTGTCTAGCTGTTCTTAAAGACTACAATAACCTATTTACAAGGTAGATTCTTTTCCTTATACTAGGTAGAGAGGTAGTACTTGCCCCTAAAGATAATAAAGGGTGGGATCCACTACCTTATTGCGTTAATACCTTAGATAACTATTGTCCACTCT
Organism: Laburnicola sp. JP_R_19; assembly: GCA_031010545.1. Lineage (NCBI taxonomy): Eukaryota > Fungi > Ascomycota > Dothideomycetes > Pleosporales > Didymosphaeriaceae > Laburnicola > Laburnicola sp. JP_R_19. The sequence continues at coordinate 841,661 of VOIT01000029.1, forward strand.
CTATTGCCCTGCTGTACCTACTTTAGCCATTCTTAACGCTTAGAGCCTATAACTACTGCTCTAGTTAATATTATGCCTATTATAAAGCTAGACTTGTTAAAATTATAGGTGTCCTTATCTAGGATACTATACTTAGCCTTTATGTTCTCTATAAGCCAGAACTAGCCTCGTATTACCTTAGGATCCTCCTAAAGGACTCTCTTATAGTTATACTTTTAATTAAAGCTTTAGCTAGCGCTTAACAAAGTTATAAGGCTACCTCTAGCTAACTAGCTTGTAGTGGCGTGCAGCTAGTAAAGAATTAGCTATATCTTTTATAGCATTAAGCTAGGGCGGAAATCCTCGCGCGTCTAGGTCGAGTATATGCTGCATAATTACCTACTCTTCTCTTATAACGTACTTTGCACTCGAGTCGATCATTCCATCGAGTCGATCACTTTGCCAAGACCCCACCAAAACGTACTATTAGCAATAGTACAACGCGATGCCTTAACTACACAATAAACCACTGGCGTTAAAAGAAGCGCGTATATAGCTTGCGATTTAGGCTATTAAATAAGACGCAACACTCTCTTAGCGACGTGACGTAGCCCTTTATAACGTCTCTTAAAGTACACTTAGCAACTAACGCGCTAGAAAGACGTTTAGACGCGACTGTGCACCCAACAAAATAAGACTTACTATAAGAGAGGAGCAGGTGATTGTGCAGCATATACTCGACCTAGACGCGCGAGGATTTCTGCCCTAGCTTAATGCTATAAAAGATATAGCTAATTCTTTACTAGCTGCACGCCACTACAAGCTAGTTAGCTAGAGGTAGCCTTATAACTTTGTTAAGCGCTAGCTAAAGCTTTAATTAAAAGTATAACTATAAGAGAGTCCTTTAGGAGGATCCTAAGGTAATACGAGGCTAGTTCTGGCTTATAGAGAACATAAAGGCTAAGTATAGTATCCTAGATAAGGACACCTACAATTTTAACGAGTCTGGCTTTATAATAGGCATAATATTGACTGGAGCGGTAGTAACAGGCTCTGAGCGTCGAGGACGGCCAAAGCAGGTGCAGCAGGGCAATAGGGAGTAGACAACAGTCATCCAAGGCATTAACGCAATGGGGTGGTGGATCCCACCCTTCATTATCTTCGGGGGCAAGCACCACCTCTCCGCCTGGTATAAGGAGAAGGATCTACCTCGTGATTGGGTTATTGCAGTCTCTGAGAACGGCTGGACGACAAATAAGCTTGGTCTGCAATGGCTGAAGCACTTTGATAAGCATACAAAGAGGCGTACTACTGGTGGAGCACGTTTGCTTATTATCGATGGCCACGAAAGTCACAACTCGCTCGAATTCTAGGATTACTGCAAAAAGAGTAATATTATTACTCTCTGTATGCCTCCACATTCGTCGCACCTCTTGCAGCCACTTGACGTGGGTTGTTTTGCGCCGTTAAAGAAGGCATATGGGCGCTAAGCCAAGAATCTGATGCGCACGTCTGCGCATAGTTAAGCAGCCTCTCTGGAAAAAACTTTCCTGATGTGTATATAGTTAGGAATGCGTGCTGCGCAGCAGATTGATGCGTGCCATGTAGTCTCGCCCGTTGCACTTCATCACGTCCTCGGCTAGAGCGATGAGCAATTTCGTAGTAGACGAATCAGGCAGCTGGAATGGGTGTTACGGCAGTCGATAATTGCTTTTTCAAGGGTTCGCAACCGGCCCTTGCGCGGGGGCCGCCCGGGACCGGCCCATTTTACGGCAACCATCGCGTGCATCCAGGTCGCCTAAGGTTTGCGCGTCGGGACAAACGGGATCTAGGAACTACTCCGCGTTTCTGCATGCACTTCGGCAAAGATCATCGCACCGTTCGGAAGAGGTGCATGTGTGAGGCGTTGTTCGGCCGCGCTGTCATGGTCGCGAAAACTCCGATGACTGCTCCCAAGACATCGGAGACGACCGGCTGTGGGCTTCGTCTCCCAAATGCAGGACTTGGATTTATTGGTGGGCCTCGACTGCGAGCCGTACCAAGGGCTGGCGGCGGCAGCTGATGTATTGGAGGCACGGTCTGACAACCGTAGACGTCCTTGAGGGAAGGGTGCGAGGCGAGTATACAGGCTGCCAACCTGCATGGGTAACAGTGTGGCGAGCGAGGTGAGCTGATGTTTCGACACGGTGAGGCTGGCGATATTATTTCCGTGACTGGTGACGAGCATGCAGTGAGGTGCAGCTATAGCACGCTCTGTATGATCGACACGCATTGTTTACCTAGCCTCTTGCTCCGGGCTGCAAAGTGACGAGATGTGATGAATCGGAGGCGCCCACGGACACGGCGCTTTCGCGGCATAGCGCGCGTCGATCTGCTCCCACGGGTTTGGTTGCTGGGTCTTCTTCTCGTCCGAAAGGAGCGCGGCATCGCAAGGATCCAGCTTGTGTCCGCGAGTGTGGAGTGCGACACACGTCAAACGCGGGCGTCTGCAGGCGCCATTCGACGCCTCCGATCCGGGCCAGAGGAACCAGATGGCGCGCAGGGGAGGTGGCGGCCTTTGGCGGTACGTGAGGCTGTCTGTAAAGTGATGTGCAGGCGTGAGGGGGGAAAGGTAAAGGTGAGGCGGACATGGACCCTGGCGCTTGGCCACGGCAGGCAGGAGCCTTCGGTGCCGCGCAAGGAAGTAACCTCTGCGCGAGCTCAGCACGACCAATGTCAACTAGTCCATCATGGGACGTGGGAACTGCAAAGTGAATTCGGCAAACGTTTGCTCTGCTACCGAGGAACCAAAGCTAGCTAGTACACCAACGGTGGGTTCGGTTGCTGCCCGACCACAGCCCAACCACCACAACCGCCCCCGGGTTGTTCGGACTGTCTGAGCTGTCTTTGGCCGCTGTCGCTGTCGCTGTCGCCGCCCAAACTCGAGCCCAGGGGTCCAGCGTACCCTCTCTTGGCTCATTCCCCTTGCCGTGCCATCGAACTCACCACTAACTATCTACTTGCCCACACGAACCTATGCTCGCTGCCCAACCCATAGTGCATCATTAGAATCCCTCGCGGACAACGACCGATGCCAGCACCGGTCATCTTTTCTATTAGTACCGTTGACCAAAAAAGCAAGGAAAAGCCCAAAATCCAGAAACGTCCGCCCAAGGCCCTATCCGGGTTCAACATGATCGTACAGCGCCGTACCCGTGAGCATCCAATACCTTGGCCTTTCGCCATGTCAACCATCTAATGCACATGACCCAAAGAGGAGAGTAGGTAAATCGGGTGGCGTGAAAAAGAAATATCGTGTTCCGAACCCATGGTAGGCCGTAGCCGTACCCAACCAGCCTAGACACGACAGACGGACGAGCTGTCGAACCAAGGCAGGCCCGTGCGGGGTTGGGACGGGTCGGTTATTAGGCAGGAAATAAAAAGGAACGGCGGATACGTGAGAATCCAGTAGAAACCAAAAATGCACAGAAAAAAGACAAGGAAAAATCGGAAAGCAGCCGAAAGCATGGCGTCGTTACTGTAGGCGTGTGTATAGGGTGTACGAGAGCAGCACATGGTATATGAGGAAGGAGTTGGCGAGGAGGCTTCGGCAAGTGCGCCATTAGCGCCATCTGAAGCCACAAAAAAGATCGTCATTGCGGAAAGCTTGAATCATCGCCGGCGAGATGCGGACGCCGTGGGCCGCTGCGCAGAGGAGCCGGCGCCGAGCGTCTCGAGTTGTTCCAGGCATTTTGTCATCACTGGCCGCGGTGAGCGAAGCGCGTTTGCAAGACGAGTATTGGCACTTACTCCCAATGATCTCTTCTTCCCACACGCCCATCTGGTAATCGACGAGCCCGTGCTTCTCCATGTTGTCACAGTTCTTGATGAGCTTGGTGCCCATCTTTTCTATGACATCGTATTCAATCACCGACTGCGGTGGTTGGGGTCGCTGGCCCGCGCTCTGCATGGCCTCAACCATCTCGAGCTGGCGCTGAAGCAGCGCCAGCCAGCAGTTGTTGAACTCCTCCCACAGCTTGAGGCGCTGCTGGTAGTGCGCTTCGTCGTCGCGAACTAGGCCTATAGTCAATTCAGCCGCTCGTCCTCGCCGTGGGCCGCGGACCAACTCACCTAGGGTCTCTGCCCAGTGCAGCAGCCACTCGGACAGGCGGTCCAGGGCGGGGGCGGCCTCGGCCAGGCGGCCGTCGCGGACCAGCTCGAACGTCTTCTTGAGCTCCGTCTGGTAGGTGTTGTAGAAGTCGTCGTACTCGCTGCCGGCGGCGTCCTGCGGCTGGGCGTAGGCCGGCTGCGGGTACGAGGCCTGCGAGGTGGGCGGGTGCGGGTCTGTCATGGCGGCGGCAGAGTAGGCGGGCGCAAGCGTGTCTCGGCCGACGGGGGCTTGCTGGGCTGTATATGCCAGCGAGGGATACTGCGAGGCCATGGCCGAGGCGGGCGCGCTCGTGGGGCCGGCGCCCTCGCTGGGCACGCCAGCGTAGTATTGCGGTTGTGCAACGGCGAAGTTGGTGCCCAGCACCTCGATGGCCGAGTCCCGGTTCTGCTGGTAGTGTTGCACGGGCTCGTACTGCGAGGAGCCCGCGGCGGGGGCCTGGGCGGGCACATTGTACATGACACTCTGGGGGTACTGCGCGTACTGCTGGGAGGCGCGCTGCGGCGCCGTCTGGTCGGCGGGGGCATAGGCCTGGGCGCCGTAGGGCTGCTGCAGCGACGACCCGACGAACTGTGAGGCTCCTTCGTAAGCGTAGCCGTAACTCGGAGCGCCGGCGCCCGCTCGACTGGCCGCGGGCGCCGACGTGGGCGGTTGTGCGGTCAAGGCCGGCTGCCTGAAGCGGTCGGATGCGCTTACCACGGGATAGGGGCCTTGGGCATGTGGTTGGAGCAGCGAGCCGGCGTGGCTCGCGTAACCTGCGGTACTCTGCCGTGGCCGGCGGTCATTGTCCATCCCACCCGGCCGCAACCCGAGAGGCGGTTCGAGGGCCCTGTACGCCGAGGGCGACTCTGGCGGCGTCGCGTAGTTGGCCAGCTTGGAGACGGGGAGGCCGACGGGAGGGGTGAGGTGGGCAGATGCTCACGCTCGACGGGGCGTGACGCGGGGTGCGGCGGCGCAGGCACCCGTGGAGAGGGCAAGAGAACAGCAGCGGCGCAGATGATGGCGCAGGTGATGGCGATGGCGATGGCGACGGCGACGGCGATGTGACGGGCGCGGGCGGGGACGGCCGGAGGTGGGCGGGGAGGGGTGGCCGCGGTGTGAGGGTGAATTGCTCGAGGCTTCAGACGAATGAATATAATAAACAGCGCCCTCGCGCATCACCCGCGCAGCCAATGGAGCCCGACACGGAAATGGCACCGGGCGCAACGCCTCACCGCAGCGTGCCCGTCGGCAAGGATATCCTCGGTCTGCTGCGACGTGGATGTCTCTGGTACAACCCGGAAGGCGGCCTCCCGATCTGGCAACGTTGGAGATGACGACGGCGAGGGTGTGGGCCACCTACACTACTGGGCTCCTCGCCAGCCCGTCCCCGGTCCGTGGCGGCCAAAAGAAGCGTGGAGGTCCCTGGAAGAGCTGGGCTTGGTGCAGTGTCCCCAGGTACGCTGCGGTTGTGCCAGGGCTGTCCTTGCACACCATAAACAGCCCGAACGTCCAGCGAACGAACTCGGCAATGGCCAGCCAGAAGCCGGGACCGTCTCAAACAACTCAACGCCCGCGTTTCGGCAGCTGGCCAGCCCTACCGACTACGAGGAGTAGGTGCTGACCACACACGACGACGGCGATCACGTCCAGCGTAATGCTAAGCCTTTGGTCGGGCCTTCAGACAGCAGTGCGACAGTGCCGTCTTGCTTTGCTCGTTAGCCCTCGCGCTGGCTCACGGCTATGCAGGTCGTTCCCGAAAAAGAGTCGAGGAGATGCTGTCCAATTGGGCAGTGGGGGGGTGGTTTTAAGGCGAGTTCACGACCAAGGACGCTCGGGCAGAAGATGGGCTTGCCAAAGCACGCTGCTCCCGTAGGCGGAATCGGTAGTAGGGTGGGGGTGCCTGCAGACGGGAGTGCTAAGGAGCAAGTGTAAGGTTGGGACGGTAGACGGCGACGAAGAAGTGAGGGCGGAAAAAGCCACATCGGTATGAGGCAGCATCAAGCGGAAGAAGCAAAAGGAAATCCCAAACGCGCCACCACGCAAACAGACGGTAAAAATAGGGCCGACGAACGAGGAAGGGAATGGTATGCCGCGTTTGGGGTACGAGGTACCTAAGGGGTGGGTCTCGCTTTACGCCGGGAGTGGAGCGAAGGGGGGACGTTGAGAGAAAGGCCTTCTCTGAGCTCTGGATGGATGACAGCGACAGCGGTACCTGGCAAAGTCTCCGATGTCCGACCTACCTAGGTACAGTACGCACTATGGCGGGGCGTGAACTAGTACGAAGCCCTGCCGCCATGGTTGCGGATCGCCCTCGATCTGCAAGCGGGCTGGACATGCATTTCTGCAGGGCATCACCGCGACGGCGCTGTTCGGCGGGTTCGCGCATGGTACAGTAAGGCGCTCTGTCAGCATCCTTCCGCAAAGGAGAGAGCACAGCAGCTGTCGGCAGCTTGCTTCATGCGCGGTGAAGCACGAGGGGTGGCGGGTGCGCGAACGACTCCGTCGCGATACCTGGACCCATACATGGAGGCATGCTCTGCAACTCCAGCTGCGCTTGGCGGCTGGCGACGGCGCGCCCCAGGCGGATGGTACGCCTCTCTGCGCTGAAGCTTGATGATGAGCTGAGCAAAGGGGCTGTCGAGGAGCCACCAACTGCGCGGGTCAAGGTTGCGAGCACGCCGGAGCTGTCCGCCGGGCGGCGTCGCAGAGGTGTTTCATGCAGGCGAAAAACAAGACGCATCGGCGAGGTGCGGGATGCTGATTCGTTTCGCCGCTTGTCAAATCATCAGACACCTATCCAGCGCTCTGAAGCGCCATCATGTGGTGTTCCTCGCGAGGGCTGACATTCCATGGCAGCGTCAGGGGGTTTGCATCGACCTCGCCCAAGCTCTCTCATCTCTCTGACGCCGTCTGCTGCAGGGATGGCACGATCCGCCCGTAGCACTTGTCGATCCCACCGCACGCCACGCCTCTCCAGGCAACTGGCCATGTGGTTTTGTGTTTGCAGCCTAGGTCTGCTCCGGTCGTGACGACAGCGAGCAGCAGCAGAACGTGAACGAACGTGCACATGTCCCGAGCTCTGTCGTCCGGCGCTCGCTCCTGTACATCTGACTGGCCGTCGCAGGACCTCCCATACTGTATGCACTACCTTCCGACGGACGCTTGTCTCGGACGGGCGGCGGCACAATTGTGAATACAATCTGACAAATGCATGCCCCCGCACGCATGGAGCGTGGCGCGCTGTCGCCATGAATGTCATCCTCACGTGGCGTCTTGTAACGGTCTGTTTGTGTCAAACTTTTCAAAAACGCACAGGGGCCCCGAGTAGGTACTGTGCACCCGCCCTCGCATGACTGTATTGCAGCCGCCTGATGAAACTGACGGCGGGTTAGTTGCCATGCTCGATCCAAGATGACCATTGCCAGATTGGCGCCGTCATCTGGCCCAACGGCGATCCGGCACTCTGCCATGGTCCCATATGATAATGTGTGGCTGCCGAAATTGCAGGATGCAGGCGCCCTGAAGTTTGAACAGCCTTCGAGAAGCTGTTTCCTTCGTAACCGTTTCTTTCTAGAACACTGAACAGCTGCACGTCTGTGCCCCGCAATTTGCTGTTGGTAGCCTTGCCTGAAAGGTTGCCGCGTCGGCAAGCCTCACCGACGGCTCATTCCGTACCCGCGAATGGTCTGATTTTCCGGGGGTTGCAGCAACTCTAAAGCCCGGCTGTTTGTCCTGCTTCCGACCACATGCCGTGTGTCAAGTACATACATATATATGTAATAGCCTTTAGCCGTTAGGGCTGTTTGCCGCCGTTGAGATCGCAGGAAGCGAGCGTCGATGCGACAGGGCGACTATCTTGATTGGTCTAGTACATCACCATCGGCCTGCAATTCCACGATTCGACGAGTCAGGGGGGAGATGGCCAGCAGTGGGCACATGGTGCCCTTTCCCTGCAAGTTGCAGCCACTGATCGCGGTGTCAGCCACACGTATCGCTCACCATCCACTTCGAGATTCGTCTCTTCATTGCTCAGAAAAGACTTGTGTGCAGAGTTGGTCCAGGGCTGTCTTCCAGGGCGCACGAGAAGTCCAATTCCACTCAAGACATCAGTGTCTAGCCACTCTGATGCCATGACGCTTCTACCTACTGGCCATCGTCATTCGAACCTAGCGTCGCTCATCGCTGCACAAGATAGGAGAGGCGCAGAGCGCAAGCCAGCCGCCCGAAAGAAGCCCCGGGCGAGCCTCAGGCAACTAACAATTTGAATTTCGGCGAACACGCACGTTTTGTAACCATGCACGCGCGCACGCGCGAGCCAGCCATTACCGCAAACTTGATCAAAAGCAAGCAAGCCTGTGCCCGTATGACCCGTATGTATGAGGATGGACAGGGGACCGGAACAACAATGTGCCGTGAATGGTAAGTGCCTGAACATCCGTTGGTTTCCCAGCCTTGTCCAACTTGAAATCTTGCCAGCTTTTGTGCCGAGGCACGTCCGTGGTCCGGTTCTAACGCTCCGTCGTTCACTGGGAATTATGGGACCGTACGTGGAGTCGTGGTCGCGTGTGGAGAATAGGGAGAGAGAGAGATTTTCAGCCTTAAACTTTCCCACAGATACCGTGTTGTGGGTGCTAGATGGAGCTAGGTAAGTGTAGGTAACTTCTGCGGCGGCGGATCGCCTAACGCAGCCCCTGTTCCATGTGATGCGTCGTGATTGTCGTCGATGGATAACCTGGGAAGGCAGGCAGGCATATGCCACCGGTTCCGAGTGGCAGCTCATCGTTCGGAATACTTTCCAGAAAATTTTCTTATCGGGCTGGTGGAGAAGGTGCACTGTTTTGTCATTCATCGTCCTGCACGCGGTTCAGAAACGTCACACATGTGAGTTTACGCCGCCTGGCAGCTCGTCTGGGCATGCGATGTGATACAAAGTTAAATCAGACTGCATGGAAACTACGGACTTGATGCTGAAGTTTGTATACAAGAACTGCATGCATATCATACATGTCGGGCACTCGGCCATCCATTCCACTATGGTACAAAAGGTAGGTATACCGATATACAAGCGATATTCTACATTCTCCAAAGGACCTCAACGCTTGACCCAGGTGGGCATCTTGCGCGCTTTGACATGGCCTGGCTTCTTTCTTTCGACCTTCCTCATATCGCGTGTTATACACCCAGCTGTAACATGAATTAGCACTCGGTTTTCTCGAGTTGGCCGATGCATTCTTTGATGCATGAGAAACTCCCGCTCTGCTCGAATACGCTTCCAAGTAAGGGCTGTGTGGGGAGGTTCGGCGGAAGGGCACGATAGCAAAGACAAAGGGATAACTCACCACGACGCACCGCTGGCTTCAAAGCCGGTTCGTGCACGAGAAGGGCTTTCGCAACAGCCAAAGTCAATGCTTCTGCCTGGCCTGTGGATCCTCCGCCTTGCACCAGCCCAAAGACATTGTATTTATCTAGCCGCTGGGTAGCCTTCAAGGCCCAGACGGCGCTCTCTCGATGATGCAGCCGTCCAAAAAACTGCGAGAGGGATTTTCCGTTGATCAATACTTCTCCCTCGCCCTCTACTAGCCATGCCACAGCAGACGAGGTTTTTCTTCGTCCAACACCCTTAGCTCGTCCCCATTCGTCGATGACACCTGGTGCAGGGACAATGTCACCGGGCTGACTGTCCTTCTTGTACCGCTGCATCGCTTTTACGACCTCCTCTGGAATCAAGGATGGGTGTACGCAGTTCAATCGCCGCAAGATGTGGAGCATCTTGTGATAGCGTTGCGTCTTGACGGGCTCGTTCGTCATGATGCGGTACTGGTCAATCGTCTTCCATGCCACCTTGGGGGCCTCGGAATTCGGGATCGTGGGCAGCGTGGCAACCTTGCGGAGGAGAGCGGAAAGGTTGATGAAGTCGTCGGTGAAGGTGGGCTTTGCGCTGAAGTACGACGGAGATGCCGGGACGATACGCAATGTTCGAAGGAGCCGCTTGTTACCCTTGCGCTTTTTATGATCTTGGCCGTGTTTGGCAGTTTCCGAGAAGTCGATTGGGGGTGCGGCAGTGAATGGTTCGGGCGTCTCGCTCACCAGTTCCGCGCTGCGTGATGAAGTGGTCGAGATGAAGCGTGCTGTTGGGGGCAGGTTCTGGCAGGCATATCGCATCGTTCGCAGGCATCGCGGCCGGGGAGCCTTCGCGAGGCCTTCGGCCGCTGACCAGAGGGCCTTTGGGAGCTCGCCGCGCGCCATGGGAGCTCTGATGGGGTCGCAATGGGCGGTCGACGGGTTCGATGGCTTTCTGAGGCGCTGCCGTCGCGGTAAATTCTGGCCATGGTCAGGCCCAAGCGCCATGCTGCTTCGGGCAAGGCGTGGTCGGCGCGCAATTTCTCCGGCACAAAAGCTCTTCTTCCTCGACGTTCTGCCCCGCTCCCTCGCCCAGACACGCAATTTTCCTCACCCTCGACCTGTCAACCGCTGATTGTGTACTTGCAACACCAAGAATACCGCAGTCATGTCTTTCGGCAAGCTCTACAGCTACCAGGTGGGTGCAACCGTGTTCCGGCCACCTGTGGCGTGCAATCGACTAACGTGGCCCGCAGGGCAACCCGCGCACCACGTCGCTGCTCGCCGTGGCGAAGGAGAACGGTCTTGACCTCGAGTTCGTCGAGACAGTACCCGCCAACGGTGTCTCAACAGAGTACCTGAAGCTCAACAAGCTCGGCAAGGTCCCCACCTTCGAGGGTGCTGATGGCTTCGTCCTCAGCGAGGCGATTGCCATCGCTGTCTACTGTAAGGCTGTCTTGCTACTATGATTGCGCAAAATGATGAGGCATATTATCATACAGTTATCCCTGTCTGAACAACAATGTTGAGAATCTTTCACTCTGATTTCGTCGCATTACTGCCATGGCTCCGTCACACCACGGTATGACTCAAACTGACTTTGATAGTGACCTCCCAGAACGAGAAGACTTCCCTCCTTGGCAAGACCAAGCAGGACTACGCTTCCATCCTGCGATGGATGTCGTATGCCAACACTGAGATCCTCTCCCCTCTCGGTGGCTGGTTCCGCCCCCTCGTCGGCCGCGACCCCTACAACAAGAAGAACATCGAAGAATCCAAGGCGGCTGTTACCAAGGCTGTGCACGCCCTCGAGGAGTACCTTCTGGCCCACACATACCTCGTCGGCGAGCGCCTCACCCTCGCTGATTTCTTCACTGCTTCCATTCTTGCCCGCGGTTTCCAGTACTTTTACGACAAGGCATGGCGCTCGGAGAACCCCAACGTCACCCGTTGGTATGAGACCGTCTACAATGTACCTAGCTACACCGAGGTAGCTGGCAAGCTCGAATTCATCGAGGAGGCCATCAAGAATGTTCCCCCGAAGAAGGAGGCTGCCCCCAAGAAGGAGCAGCCCAAGGCAGCTGCCAAGCCCAAGGAGACGGCCGCTGAGGAGGAAGAGGAGGCACCTAAGCCCAAGCCCAAGCATGTGCTTGAGTCCCTGCCTAAGGCCAACTTCGCTCTCGACGAGTGGAAGCGCCAGTACTCCAACAACGACGTTAACGATTCCCTCAACTGGTTCTGGGAGAACGTTAACTTCGAAGAGTACTCCATCTGGAAGGTTGACTACAAGTACAACGAGGAGAACAAGCTTGTCTTCATGACATCTAACTTGATCGGTATGTCTCAATGCAGGGTTCCTTGAGAGATTCAGTGGTGGAGCTAACGGATTATAGGTGGCTTCTTTGCCCGCCTTGAGGCTTCCCGCAAGTACATCTTCGGAGCCTGCTCCGTCTACGGCGAGAACAACGACAACATCATCCAGGGTGCGTTTGTTGTTCGTGGCCAGGAGGCCCTCCCAGCTTTCGATGTCGCCCCCGACTACGAGAGCTACGAGTTCACCAAGCTCGACCCCCAGAAGCCCGAGGACCGTGAGTTCGTCGAGAAGGCGTGGGCAGATGAGCCCCCGGCACTTAACGTGAATGGCAAGGAGTACAAGTACGCCGATGGTAAGGTGTTCAAGTAAACGCTTTCTTCGACACGGGCACTTAGGGATTCGGTAATGATGGGACGAATGTTATGACATTGTGATGGAAAACTACGCATACGTGTGATGGCCGGGTGGACGGATTTTGGGCGACCTTCGTAGAGATATACCTGTTACTCCAGCTCGGTTGGACCGGCGCAAAAGCCGAAAAATTGGGCTCCAAGCCTAGCATTGTAACTAATGGGCATGCATATCAGGACATATCGACTATTGTCCAAGTTTCAGGGCCCACCGGGCATTGTGTATGCATCTTTGCCAGAGTGAACATGTATATGCGCTGCATGTGGTGATTTGGCATGATACGGGGTGCGAGCTATAATATATACATGGCATCCAGGGCGGGCGCAGAGCAAATGTCCAAGGTTCATGCCGATTCCCGTAACAGCAAGCGTGCGGGCGGGAGCTAGATCGATGGTCGACCCAGGCAAGGCAGGCTTACATGAGATGGCATTCTGGTAGTCCGCATACCTAATGACATGGCGACCCCGCTTTAAGGCATGGCTTGCGAGTGAGTCGGTCCTAAGACTCAAGACTGAGACGTGCGTAACAGCCCGTTAGATCTCACTGCAGCTGCCCTCTATCGACGGGCTTTGGTGTAAGACAGTACATATGTAGGGCGAGGGTAAATAGGTATCGTTGAGCTGTGGCTGGAATGCAGAAGGCCAGAGGCTGGGAGCTGCACTCGCGGACCCCAAGGTTGAGGCGGCGAGCAGAGCCCTTGGAGGCTCCTGCGTGCTGATTGGGCCGCAGCTACATGAAGACAAGAGAGAAAGGCCGGCCGGGGCCTGGGGTCCGGTCCGGGTGGCTCTCCTTCAACCTCGAGTGCTTGAAACACTGCGTTCACTGCTGTGGGTTGGACCTAGGAGCGAGGATTAATCGTGCTATAAGAAAGCCCTAGGACCGAGTCGGTGGCGCAGAGACTCGAGCGAACGACGTTGGTTGATCCGAGCGCGCGCGCATTGTTGGAAGGCAGGTCATTGTGCACTGTGCCAGCTCGAGAAAGAGAAAGTGAAGTCCGTTTCTACCTAACGGTGCGAAAAGCTGGGACGAGTTTACGAGCGGCACGGTTGAGCTTTTTGGAAAAACATCGTTGTTGAATTTGACAAGGGCGTTGTCGAGAGGTGCTCCACTCGCCTGCTGCTGCAAGGGCTCGACGGCTTGCTGTAGCATCACTACCCGGGCCATTTATTCAACCTCGCACCAAATTCTGTACGACGAACTCGACACCCGGACTTTTCTGCTACCTGGCTTGTGCACTGGGAATTGGGCTGAGGAAGCTTTGTTATTTCGACAAGCCGCGCCCAAGGTCGCGCAATCTATACCTTTACACGACAGTCGCGTCTACGGTGACTTGCGACAAACAGGCATTGGGGTCTGAGCTATTGGGACGAGTACCTTTGATACAAGATTTATAGTAAGAGTTGGTCATTGAAGAACGTGGCGTAGGGGGGCTGATTTCGCGACAAACGCGAAACAGCTCCGATCGATCTTCATACCGGAGGCAGTCGAGAGATTGGCACAGCGGGGATGAAGGAAGTTGATGGACATGTGCAGACGAGGCGGACGTCGGGTTATGCGAACGAGCCTGCCTTACAGGTGATCTGCTTGGTACGTGGCTTTTTATTATCCCCCTCCTTCTACTTGGCGAACTCATCCTACAGCGATGGACAAGCTTGGGTGTTGGATGACGAAAGGTTGCATATTGAACACACCACATTCACAATGGACCAACATACCTAGCCTCTATATATTGTCACTAACACTGCCAGGGCTCTGGGGGCGGGCCAAGCGAAGATAATGTCACGGGATTTCTCGTCCGTTCCACAGCCGCAAAATGGGCAAAGAACTCGGTCCTCGCGGTCGATGCAGGGTCCCATCTTGCAGCCATCACTCGCATACTCACAGACGACTTTCCACTAGCGTCAGAACCTGCATCGAGGCCGCAACCACAACCGCGGAACGGGAACGGCAATGGCAACGACAACGGCAACGGAATGGCCGTGAGATAGATTCCCCCTCGCCAGGAACAGCCCCTGTCTCAGTCTCAGACGAAGATTCTGGCCTTGATTCACCTGCTTCGGAGCTGGAACCAGCGCCTATGTTTACGACGCTAGAGAAAGGCGCTTTCGCTGGCTTGCCGTTTCCGCATGAATGCGCGAGAGCAAATGCGCTGCATGTGGTGAGAGAGCATGTTTCGACGTATCTAATCACGCATCCCCATCTGGATCACGTGTCGGGCTTCGTGATAAACACGGCGGCTTTCCACAACACTTCACGGCCGAAGAGACTGGCTGCCCTACCCTTCACTGTCAACGCGATCAAAACACACATCTTCAATAACATTGTCTGGCCGAACCTCACGGACGAAGACGGCGGCGTAGGCCTTGTCACCTTCCAGCGTCTTCAAGAAGGGGGTAACATTGCGCTCGGCGAAGGCAGTGGGAGAGGCTACATTGAGGTATGCGACGGTCTAGGCGTGCGAGGCTTCAAAGTCAGCCATGGACATTGCATGCGTGGACCTGGCCACGTCCATCGCGGGTCTAACGTAAACCTCCCCGAGACGCCCAATGTCAGTATCCATTGCACATCTTTACACCACGTCTCTACACAACATGCCGACGCCGCAGGAGAAAGCCGAGAGACGCGCTCGCTCGCTCAGCTTCTCCCTGCCAACACAGAGCACACCCGGCACTCCAGGACCACTGTTCGCTGGCACCACCGCCCCAGACACAAGTCGAAGCGGTCCCGTCGCCAGCGGGAATCACGCAGACCAATGCGTCATCGATTCCTCAGCGTACTTCATCCGCACCGAAGCCACGCACACAACGCCCACAAAAGAAGTCCTCATGTTCGGCGACGTAGAACCAGACTCCATCTCGCTGTCGCCCCGCACCGCCCGCGTCTGGGCCGAAGCCGCGCCCAAAATCGCCGCCGGCATCCTAACCGGCATCTTCATCGAGTGCAGCTACACGAATGCCCAGGGCGACCCCGTGCTATACGGGCACCTCTCGCCGCGCCATCTCCTCGCCGAGCTACAGAATTTAGCCGACATGGTGCGCGAGGCGCGCCGCGAGCATGAAAAGGAAAGAGAGGAAGCGCGCAAGGGGCGCAAGAGGAAACGCGCTTCTAACGGGCTTATTGCTGCGCTTTCTTCGCATCCGCTCGATGCGGCGGCGTCGGCGTCTCCTTCGACTACCACCCTCACCGCTGCGGGTGTGCAAGACGCAGCAGCGCGCAAATCGTCGCGCACGCGCTCCTATCAGCCTGATGCTGCTATTCCTACCCCCAACAGTGCCGACGACGAAATCATGACCGACTACGCGCCCAGTACGCGCGGCGCCACAGGCACGCATACGCCCCTCCACCCCACGACGCCTCACTATGTGTCCGGCGGCATGAGTGCGGAGCATAGCAAAGCGCTGGTGGGAGCGGCGTCGGAAGCGCCGCTCAAGGGGCTGAAGGTCGTGGTTATGCATGTTAAGGATACGATGAGTGATGGGGTGGGCGTCGGGGAGTGTATTTTGAAGGAGTTGAGGGAGGGGGAGAAGATGTTGAGGTTGGGGTGTGGGTTTGAGGTTGCGGGAGGTGGGGATAGTTATTGGTTTTGATGGGGGACTGGTGGGTGGGGAAGGAAGGAGTGTGAGTGGGTTGGGGGTTGGGGGTTGGAGGGCGGGATTTGTCTTGGTTATGATGGTATGCGTATGTGTGGGCGTTATGGAGGGGTTGTTTGGGCTATTTTGTTTTGTTCATGTGGAGGAGCTTTTTCTCTTTTCTTGTGGAAGTTGGGCTTGGCCTTATTTAGAGCTATGTTGTTGCTTTTCGCGTTGGGAAGTATTTCATGCCTAGGCTTTTTTTTTTGCCTGGCGGATTTTTTTGGGGGCCGTCTGTGATGGGTCTTTTTCGCGCGTACTGGTTGGGTAGTATAGTGTGCTTGTGTGTAGCTGAATAGGCGGGGCGTGAATGTCGAGGTACTTGTGCTCTGTAATTTTGGGGTTTGTGTGACGTTATCGTAGGCGAGGTGATGTTACTGGGTGTTGATTCATGCGTAAATCTCTTGATATCTTTGTACGTCGCTTTTGTTTCCTAAGCAGAGGGCTCTGCTTTTTCTGAGGGCGTTATTATTTCAGACGAAAGCCTTTGTCCCACTATTATAAGCAGAAAGAGAAAGCAAAACTATTTTTTTATGGGAATATCGTGTTGGGAGGCTATGGCGTATTATTAGACTAGATGATATTCTTCTATATCTTGTTCATCCCCAGAGGGAAAGATGCTGTAGGAGAGAGATAGCTGAGCTGGTCCCACTACACGAACTTCTTTTGGGGTTAGGCTCAGATTAGTTTGCAGTTGCTCGTGTTGGATAGACCGTACGCAAAGTGTACTAAAGAAATCTTCGTCCGGATGATGTTCGTGGAACGGGATAAGAATGTCGCCCTGTTGAGCGTGACGTGGAGATTATTGATCATTTCAACTTGAGAAGGTAGGTATGGGGGACTTAGTCCCAGGAATGTGTGCCAGAACGACCGCATACTCTTGAAATTCGCATCCTCTGCGGTAAGTTGCATCTTGTGGACGTAACAGCTGAACCGATCGTCCATGCGATGGACATCGTCTCGATCCATGCCCAAGCGATCGATGGTGGACCCGAGAGTTGCTCCAAGTTCTTCGCATGTCACATCAAAAGGCGAAATGTCGACTAAACTCTCAATTCTCCATTTGGGCGACCCAATCTGAAGAATCATATCTACCCCAAATGCCTCATTTTTTGGATTGACACCGAATCTTGGTTTCAGGAGCATCTCCCCGGTTCGGCATCGCACATGCACACACTGAGGAAAGTTCTTCCCTCATTGTCGCCAGCGGCCCGTGTTTTAGTGTTTGTACAATCTCGTCCTTGGTTCGGTCGCCATCTGTGTATCGTGAAGCGCCGTCTGTGTATAGTGATGCCATCAGAAGATCTCGCTTGTTGCTCCAGTTCGGAACCCAAGAATTTGAATGGGCATGAGTTTAATCGGTGATGCTCAAATCCGAAGCGACAGATCCGAACTCGATCAAGTGTTGAATAATTAGGCGCCCATATGCAGGGTGTCTGTTGACCAGATTGGCAGCCATCCGAGCATATACCGTCTTCCAATCTTCCGTATCGTAGTCGATTTGAAATTGTTGCCATGCAGGTGCCATGCCCATAAGAGCAGCAACTCTGTCTCTAGGATCTCCGCACCCTGACTGCTCGAATTACCACAGCGACAGAACCATATCTAATGGCCTTGAAAGTGTTCCCGCTGTGGCGAGTAACATTGAACAGCCGTAGTGCACATTGGAAAGCGACTCTTGTCTCACTATTTCAGGCACTATCGCCACCAGCTGAAGTTAAATCGAACAGTAGGCGTACGTCTTGTATGCACAACGGAAGTTGGCTGACTTACCCACGATACGTCCATTGACGCATGGCCCCAATGAAGACCAGCGTGATGAGCTAAGCCCACTTCTTGAATAATCCATCTCCGACGGAACCATGGCTTCTGTAGCAGACTTAGAAGTAGAGCCTCATCGGTAGCAGTCGTATCGTATTTGTGATTCAACCGGCGTATGAGGGCGAATGCCAGCGCCCCCTCTCCTCTCTCGTCGTCACCAAGCCATATGTGGCCCTTCTTAGCTTCTTTGTAGATTTCCCCCATGCGCTGCACTTGCTTCCCCTTCTCGACGCCATCCTCTTGGTTCAAGCACACTGCATCGACCCACAGATACAGAGCCTTGCGAGGTTTTCGGAGGTGTCGTAAAAGCCCATCGACATTGGGTGTAATGCGCAACATTGACTCTGTTTCGTTGCACCGGAGCTGTCCTCACATACGAGGGGTAAAGTGGGCTTTTGATCTCCCCAAGGGTACGAGACAGTCGAATAATGACGCGCAGTGTTCGTGCTCGCCAACTCTGCTGACCGACTGTATTGAATGATTGAGCAACGAAGAGGTGCGTCGAAGCCATTTGCGGGCTTTAGCACGATTACCCGTACAGCATCTGGGGAGATGAGCGTCTGATACTGGTACTTGGGTAGCGGTTTCTCCGCCGGTTTCAGGCTATTGGTGAGGTCTTCCATGTCGCTTGAAAACGTTGACCAGTTTTAGGCTGCAGAGGAAGAAACCACTGGGCACCCTGTGCCTGATAGTGAAGGTAGAAGGGTAGTTTAGGTGCGTCTATAATCCAAGGCAAGGCTGAGCGCTGTGCAGGTGTAGTATGTTTCTCGATGGCCGTCCTCACAGCAGAGTTGAAGGTCAAATGGCGGAATGCAGCGACAGTGCTGGTGTGATGACGTGCGATACGCACTGGACCAGGGTTGTGTTTGTAGGAATGAAGCAAGGTAGGCTGTGTCTCCGATTTTGAGGAGGGGCTGAGTGCATATGCGGACTACCAATCATGTCGTTCTATCCGATGCACGCATGCATGGCTGAGTCTGTCTGCCTTGCGACCTCGTGTGGAAGGCGCATCCTCTATCTCTTTGCTCTTTTGTTAAGTATTTCGTCTACATAGCGCCCTTCGGCAGACTGTCGCTCAATTCCCAATGACGACAACCCTTTTTTTGCGCGTTTGGTGTGGGAACTTCCAACAGGCTCGAGTCCTCAGATTGCGCGGTAAGCGTAAACATGGGAGGTACTATTAACGCAGCACTTAGAACAGTGGCTGTGAGTTTTCACCACCTCTGCTAAGTTGTAGAAATCCTTCTAGTACACGTTGTCTCTCAGTGCTCTCCGGTGCTACAGCCGCAGCAACAAATATGAGTACAATTGGCCTTAGTATTGCTTATCTTGGGGTAACACGTGACACTCAGACCTTTGTCCTAGTACTGTACATGTGATTGAGGGCTGGGCATGCAACCCTTCATTAACACGGCGGCGGGTTTAGATCCAGCCCATCGACTGCAAGGTGGAAACTATCTAACCTCCCATAACTCCCCGAAACATCTAGATCCAATCTTCCTCTCTCACAATCCTCGAAATCGACCTCGACAACCAACATCTCGTCTTCAACTTCCCACAAAGGGCCAGTGAGAACCTCACCAAAGGGCGATATGATGCAAGAGCCACCGCGACAGACGAAATCATCTGCACCGGTGACGTTAGGGTTCGCATGCGCTTGGGGTTTGGAAGAGATAGGAGAGTGCGGCTCGGACTCTTCTTCAATCGCTGTGCTGTCGCCGTTTGGCAACGAAGGAACAGTGCCAGAGGTTGCGTTTTCTTCTTTAACGGGCAAGCAAATCTCGTGCTTATCCTCAGTAAATGTGATAGTGCTCCTTCTCCTAGCCTTGTTATGGCCGTGCTCTGCTGTCGCCCGTTGCGCGTTTTGCGTCCCCTTTGTCGCTTTCGGTCTCGTGATAGCCCCTCCGGTAATCCACTCAGGCAGCTGATTTCTTTTTACGCATTGATTCGAAGTGACAACAACACACCTCCCCTCTATGCCAATAGTCCTCATCAAACTCGCCCACGTATCCCGCGCATCCGCAGTCGGCGCAAGCCATAAATTCACGTTCTGGCTATACAGAGACTGCCTCAGCAGCGGCATGTAATTCTCCCAGCAGATAGCAGTTGCCATGCACAACCGTACTCCCTTGATCTCCGTCGTAACAGCTCGTAGAGTCGACGGTGACCCTTGACCCCAGATCATGCGCTCAGAACCCGTAGGCATGACCTTTCTTCTCTTGCCCAGAAGCCCAAACTTGGGGCATACGTAAACTGCTCCACAATAAAGGGTACCAGCGCAGCGTTCGACTAGGCCAGTAACGACAAAGACACCCGTCTGGTGGGCGATACGCTCAAGCTCTTCTCTGGTGCCATCACCCCGGTACGTCTTGCCTTTCGGCAATTCAAGTCGTCGCTCTAGCCAGTCATCCCCGGCGCCGGCAGGTGTATCGCCTAGGTCGACCGCTGCGCGAAAGTACTCCAGAAATTGATCGCGTCCTTGGTCGGTGCGTCCTCCCACAGCGTTGCCGAATGTACATGTGCGTGGATAGCCACCCAAATACGCTTCGGGAAACAGAATGACATCAACGCCTTGCTCGGAAGCCTTTCGTGTGCTTCTAGTGCTCGAAGTGTTTCAGCTGTAGTGGAGAGGGTCCGGCTCTGCGCGGATGCCACCTTGAGCTTCTGCGGCATGTTTGCGTATCCGATAGGTTCAATTGACGGAAAAAAGCCAGCGTGACAATGTGACTGAAGATAGGAGACTATGTGATCATGGATGCTCTGTACAAAGAGCGGATTCTTCCGGGGTGGTTGGTCGCGCCTTTCATGTTCAAAGTGCAGGTGGATGCGGGGAAGTCGCCGATCCTGAACCGAGTTGGGATGATCACATGATTAGCTCACACTCGGACATCTGCGCAAAGTTTCCAATACCACGCGTAGGAGCCGCTACAATCACCTTGCAATGGTATGAGTATGAATGATAAAGAGACAGCATATACAGCCAGGTATTTGAGATCGTTGATAGCGAAGGCATGATGTTCTCAACCTTAGGAACTGAACCCACCAGCTGTACCCTGACTGGACCTGACATGCACCAGACTAAACACATGATAAACAGCTTTCCCTTACAGCGTTGCACCGTATACCAAAAGGTCTGCGATGTTTCTCTTCCTGATAAACACATGATAAATCGAGTTCACCCAAAGCGGTAAGCAACCTTCTGGGCGGTAATGGGCCATGGGCCAAAATCGTACAGTTTTCCATTTGCAGGGTTCAGACTGAGTACAGACGTCGCAAATGCACTACTGCGACCGCTCTGCGAACTCAGATCAAAGTCGGCATCAGAGAGAGAGAGAGAGAGAGTTTCATTTACGTCTCTACGTTACGTATTGTAACCAGCTGACGTTGCACGTTTGCGCCGCCCTTCCTTTGCCGCCACCAGTGGTCGCTTAGGGGGTTTCGGTGAAGTCGGCATCATACAGACAAAGCATTCCCCCCTTGTTAATCCAATCGCCCTCGACTAAACAAGGTAAGCGTCTCTGAGAAGGGCTCCATGCATTGATCGTTATGACTAGCAAACCAAAGGAGCATGAAGCCCAAGCCGACAGTTCCGCACTCCCTAGGATATTCAACAGTGCCGCTCGTCGCGGCTAAGCTCTGCTCTCCTAGCAATAATTATATATAGGTGCGCTAGTTACGCTACTAATATCCTATAGTTGAACTTAATAAAGTTTATTAAACTATTTATTTAGCTATTTATTAAACGGTCTAGAGTACTAAATAATTAGTTAGTTTTTAGTCTTATTATACGTATTTTTATATTTAGTTAGTTTTTAATTAGTACTAGTATAATATTTATTTATTTAATAAAGTAGTTAAAATAAATATATTTATAGATTATTTAATAATAGTAAAAGCTAAAAATAGTTTTAATAAAGTAGTACTAAAAATAAAAATTAATATTATAAGTAAAATTAAAGTTATAGTTAGTATTAATAATATAGCAATAATAAAGTAAAGGCTATATAATAAAATTAATATTAGTTTTACTATAGGTTATATAATATATATGTAATATACTTCACATAATTATAACTTATACAGAATTATAAGCTAGTTATACTAAGAAAACACTAAACTATTTTATTTAATATTAGAAATAGCTATATTTATAACTTATACCTAGTCTTTCTATAGCTTTTATAGTGCTATTAATAGGTTCTACTACTCTAACTATAACTACTATCTTCTATCTTTAACTAATAATCTTTTATACTACTACTCTTTTTAGCTAATAATACTTTTACCTAACTAGAGTCTAATATACTACCTATCTAGAGCTACTTTTATTTCTATAATTTATACTTTTTATAGGTAGTATTCTAAGGTTAAAATTTATAATTTTCTTAAGGAGTAAGTATAAGTTAATATACTATAATCTTATAACCTTTAACTAAGCTTTTAAATATATTATATAGTTAAATTAGTAAACTTAAATACAGATTAGTAAACTTATTAAGAACTATAGTTAATTAGTTTGTAATTTTAGTAATATTTTATAGGGTTATTAATATCTAAGTAGCTTTAAAAAAAGTTATTCTAGTAGAGTCTTTAGCCTAATATTAAACTTATTTAGTACCGCCTCTAAATTAAAAAGTATTAATCTAGCACTTTTAAACTTTTCTTTAATCGAGCTTAATATAATTAACGTATTAAATATATTAATAAATATAAAGAGAAACTTAGTTTTAGTAATATAGTTAATATAGATATAAACTAAATTAATAATCTAGAAAAAGTATACTATCTTTAAAGGCAAAAAATAACCTATATTTAAGAGCTATAAAAAATAAAATAAGTGTAATAGTATATATAAAGTAATAATTCTGTATTTAAAGTAATATTACTTAAATATAGCTAAGTTATCGTCGGCTCGCCAAATACCTTTTTTGACCTGTTTTTTTAGTTTGAGGTTAAAGTAGGTTGAGACGGAAGGTCGTTATATACTAGTAGTTCGAACGCGCTTTTTTTTATTACCTTTTTACGCCTTTTTTAATTACTAAGAAGGGGGCTCTACTTTTTTTATTATGTTATTTAAGATAAAAGTCTTTATTATTCTACCTCTAGATAGATAAAATAACGCTATATATATAGCTAAGTTATAGCTCTTATAACTATTTAAAATAAAAGCTAATATATACTTTTAACGCGTCCCTTTATAAATATATTAAAGTATTATAACTATACAAAAATAAGCTTGTTATTATCTAGCTATTTTAAGAGATTGCTATTTTCTATTAATATAGTAGATTTGCCTTTTAGTACTAGAAACTTAGATGTATCTTACTCTAGAAAATAATAAATACTAAGATAGATTTGTAAAGAATTAATAGTTAGGGTTAAGATAATAGTTAATTAAACTCTATAGGTAAGATACTACGTAGGAATTCTAGTAATTACCCACGCCTACTATATAGTGAGCGCACAGCGGGCACTAGGTGCTAGGCCTAGTTAGGGCTAGCGCTAGAGATAAGGCGCTATCTCTGGCCTGCCTTAGGGCCGCGGCACCTTTGGGCATTAATCTATTACACTAACCCCTCTCTCTAAAAAAAGCAGTTCTACCGCTCTTATAACTATACAATTCTTACCTAATGCCTCTAGTATTCTAGGAATTAAATTATTACCTTATTTCTAGATTTCTAATAGGTTTTTTACCTATAGTAGAACTTATTATTTGTTAGATATATTGCTATAATTGTATATAAAGGATTACTAATAGTGCCATAGTGTCCTAAATATTAGAAGCGAAAAGAATTAACTAGGTAGGGTTATTAAGAATAACGCCTTATACGTTATATAATAAAAATTATAAACTATAGCTTATAAATTATAACCTTTATAAATCTTATCTTTAGGTAGTAATATTAATATGTGTGTATATAGTAAGGTACTACTATTAAGTATAATTACTATCGCTAAGCATAATTACTATTATTAGGTTTAATCTTATAGTTTTTAATATATAGGCAACCTCTAGTATATAAGTAATCTCTAATATATAGGTACTCGCTATTATATACACACACTAATATCTTAGACTATATTACTTAAGAGCGTAACTATTATGCAATAAATAATATTATTAGTAATATAGATAGTAGAGGCACTCTTTCTACTTACTATAACTTATGTTTACAAAGAAGAACGTAAAAGCTTACTATATATATATTTACTTTATTATTAGAGCTAGTAGTTTACTTATTCTTAATAATAATATATTCTATTTGCCTATTAGTATAGTAAACTTCTTATATATAAAAAGAGATAGGTAACTTTAGTACTAATTATAGACTATATTTGGCAAGCTAATAAGGTTTATATATAACTTCTATAATAGATTATTTAGTTCTAATAAATAGTTCTTTTATTGCACTTTATATTAAAGTAGGTTCTCTTTTTATAGTAATAGGTCTTTTAATTTATAGTTAAGTTAAGTATCTAGAATTACTTTCACTTTATAGTTTAAGTCGTCTTATATATTAGAGTTAGTAATCTTTATAGGCCCTTTAGGCACTAGAGTCTAACTAGGCATTAGTAGCTTATATAAGTATAATAGCTAAGAGTAAAAGACGTTATAAATATAAATTTCTAGCAAAAGGTCTACTTAGTAAGCTATATTATTAATAGACTTAGTAATTATAAAGGGCCTATAGTTTTTATAGTCTAATAACTAACTAGGCTAGATAGTATACAAATAATAAAAGTTAATTATTACCTAATTATCTACTTTAAACACTATAGAGGGTTAGCGTTCTTTATTTATATACTCTGCCTATTTAGTCTATAACTATTTAAGACTCTTATAAAAATTATTACGTAATTAGTTAAGGTACTTAGTAAAGTAGTTAGCACGCACGTAATTAGCTTTAGCGAACGTAGGAAGTATCTAGTTAATTAGTAGTAGGGGCTCTAAACCTAAATATAGTTTATAGCCTTTAGTAGTATAAAAGGGCATAATACTAGTACTAGCACTTATTAATAACTTAGACACAAATTCCGCTATAGGTAGTAGAATTACCTAGTTATCTTATTTATAGTTAATAAACGTATATAAGTACTATTTTAAAAAGGTATTAGTGTTTTCTATCTATTTATTAGTTTTAGGATAATAAGATATTAATAGTTTAGACTTAGTACTAATATGTTAACACAACTATTTTTAAAAATAAAATATAAATTACGCTTTTCTATCCAATATAATATTCTCTAGGTAGCCTTCTTTGCGCTACATAAATTTAATAAAGGCCTATACTAAAGTATTAACACGTAAGTCTATAACTAGTATAAATTTTTGCTTCTTACTAAGTTAGTTAACTACTACTAAAATATATTAGTATATATAGCTATTAACTATATAAAAAGAGAGCTTAGTAATATAATTAATTAAAATAAATATCTAATACCTCTTAGGTATAGGTAGCAAATAGAGTAAGCCTTATTTTCTATTATAGTTAGTCTTTGTGCGTCTATAAAGCAGGTAGGCTTTAATATACTACGCAATATCGCTTATTAAATTTAGCCAAAAGTACTAACATATTACTTTTATATAGCTCTTGTGGTTTTCTCTATATTCTTCGCAGAGTGACTTATAGACCTAATTAATTACCTAGACTTGAAGGTTCGTAATATTAAAAACGTATACTTTGTCTTAAATATATAGTAGTCTACTATATAGCTAATAGTTACTTAGCTTTAATTTTATTTCTTAATAAATAAGTTTGTATAGTATTCTCTATCATTTATTCTTTAGAGCTATTATAATTATTGTTAAGTCTTTATCTTATAGGTAGGCTACGCGGATTTCGTCTACTAGCTTTGCCATACTTAACATTATAGCTAGTAATTATTTGTTTAACTATACAGTAAGCATATTAGATTTAAAGAGCTATATTATAGACGTAATAAATACGTCTAACTTAGAGGATTGCACTATAGGTGCGGTAGGTATATTAGGTTTAATAGGTCGCTTAATAGGCACATTAAGTTTAATAGAATTTTTATATAGATTGCTATTATAGTTATATATAAGACTATTAGGTATTAGTAATAATAAGTTTCTATTAAATAAACTTTCTTTTCTTCCTAGTATATATAAAGTCAACCCATTAAGTGCAACTTTTTTAGTAATATTAGTTCTTTTACTATTATTATATATATTACGTATAATATTTATAATACCTTATACAAAACTAACTATAGCGATTTATACTAGGTATATAGTATATTATATACTAGCGTTCTATTTACTTATTATATATACTACCTAGAGTTTTAAGTTAATATAATATAGTTTAATAATAACTTACTATTAATACTATTATTAAGCGTTCTTAATATCTTATAGTAGGTTATTAGAATAACGTATTAGTGTGTCTAGCTTTGTGTCTTATACTTTAAAATAATACGTAATTTTAAAATTAAACTTAGATAAAAATATAGTCTATTTAGCCTATTAATAGTTTAAGAATTTATTTATCATAAACGTCTATAAGGCTTAATAATCTAATAGGACCTTAATTAGGTTATTAGTACCTATAAGTTCAAATTACCATTCCTTAAAAATATAGACAATTATTAGGAGTTCTTTATTATAGATCTTATAGTAATATTTAGCGAAAGTTATCTTATATAATAGAAAAGTAACTAGCTATAATACGCTATTATATATCTAAAATAACACTATAGCACAAATAAAGTTAGAGGTATTAGTTTCTAACTAAGTTTCTAAGTTAGAATTAAAACAAGTAAGAATATAACTATTAGTATTACTAAACGTTTTTTTTAATTTATTAAACATAAGTAGCGCCTTTAAGTTAGGCTATAAAGCAAACTTCTTATAAGTGCTATCTTTTATAAGATCTATAACTAGTTTCGCTAGATATAAAAATCTAACTATAAACTATTTATAAATATTAGCAAATTCTAGAAAGGCCTAAATATCCTTAACGCACTTTAAAGTTAGCCAGTTAGTAACTATTTATACTTTCTTAGAGTCTATTTTAATATAACGAGTCGAAATCGACAGTTAAGATTGCTATATAAGATATTACGTAGACGCCATAGTAGCGGCCCACGCCTATAAGAAAGGCACGCGAGTGCTAAGACGCTAGCGTCGCCCTAGTCCTAATTAGGAAAGGTGTTTCGAGATAACATTAGAACACTAAAGTCGTTAAATAGATTCGTTATACTACTTCTCCTTCTAAAAAATTAGTTTTATTATTTTTTAAACTTATTACAATTTACTATAAATTATTATAAATTACTATAAAATATTCTAAAGTATTAGTTAGGCAAAACTAGATATAAGTGTTATCTTATAATAGGCTGCTAGCGTTAGGGTAGTAAACACTTAAATACTATAAAATATTATAAAATTACTATAAAACACTATATTTCTATACGTTTTGCCATAGTAATATTAGTAGCGCTAGCTCGTAAAGTATATAGAAGTAGTAGCATAAGCTAGTATTTTAGTATTAGATCTCTAGATAGCTAGGCATTATATAGACAGTTCTTCTTTTTATTAAACTTTATTAGGCCCTACTTAACTAGCCTATTACACCCTTATTAATATAAGTATAGCGTAACCTAGTATAGTAGGCACACTCTCTAAATTTCTATAAACTAGAAGCGTTATTTAAGTAATAGTCCTATAGTTATTAAATAAAGGCATTACTTAAGTTGCGCTATTACTAAAGTTGCGGCTAGTAAGCTATTTAGTAAAGACACTCTTCTTACTAGCATTAATATATCCTATAAGAAAGGATGTAAGAGCTTACTAAGTAGTTATTAATATTAATCTAGATATTAGTAAACTTATACTATATAGCTTTATTACTAATATATTTTATTTGCCTACTAAAGTTATAAACTTTTAGTATACTACTATAGTATAATAAGTGTAGTAGTACTTATAAATAAGATTTAAGGCAAAGATTAGATTTATATAAGGCTCCTATAATAAGTTATTAGGTCTATCTATATAGTTACTCTATTACACTTTATATTCTAATAGATCCTTTTTATTTTATATAAGTAGGTTACGCTTACTATAGTTTACGCGTATATTAAGTATCTCTTTAATATTATAATTAGTATTATTATTAATATCTAGGTCTACTATTTACACTAGTTCTTTTAGAATAAAGTTCTATCTAAGTAGTAGTTCTTTATTATATAAATAAAGTAGCTATAAATAAAAAATATTATATATATACTCTCTAGTAAATCTACCTTATATACTATATTATTAATAATATGTTTAATTAGAAAGGGACCCCAATTCTTAAAGTCTAGAGACCTATTAGGGCGAGTTGTTTTAATATTATAAAAGTTAACTATAACCTAGTTATCTACTTTAAAAATAGTGGCTAGGATATATTTCGTATTTTCGTGTTTAGCTTATTAAGCTTATGCCTACTATATATTTATCTAGAGCTTAGCTTATATATTATTTAAGTATTTAGCTAAGTAGTTAGTATAGGCCCTATCTAATTTTGCTAGCGCAGATAAGGTCTTACTAAATAGTAGCGGCTAGGGTAGTTTAAGCCCTATCTAAGGTTTATATTCTTTTATAGCGTAAAAGACAAAGACACCTATACTTTTATTTACTAATAGATTAGTAATAAATTTAGCTATAGGCAAATATATAGTCTAATTGTCCTAATTATAGTTAATATAGGCTTAAAGGTACTACTTTAACTATATATTAGTGTTCTTAGTTTAACTATTTATCTTAGAGTAAAAGAATATTAATAATTTTAGTTAGAATCTAATTCTCTAATAAAGTCTTATCTAAAAGTATAAGGTAAATTAAGATTCTTAGATAAATATAATTTCTTCTAGATATTCTTTTTTACACTATATATACTTAATAAAAGCGTGTACTAGTGTGTTTATACTTAGGCTAGTAACTAGTATAAACTTCTTTTCTTTACTTAGTTAGTTAATAATAATATAGATTACTTTATATATATAGCTATTAATTATATATTAAGATAGGTTAGTAATATAATTAATTAAGATTAATATCTAATACTATTTTAGTATAGGCAGGGAGTAGAGCAATTCTTATTTTCCTTCTTTATAGGGCTTAATTTTGTAATAAATATAATAAGTATATATATATTAGGCAATATTATGCATTATATTAGGCTAGAAATACTATTAAGTAATTTTTAAATAGCTTTTATACTTTTTGCTATAACCTTTACAAAGCGATTAGTAAATCTAATTAATAATCTATATTCTTAAATTGTAACTATTTAGAACGTATACCTTATCGCGAATATATAATAGGTCTCTGTATAATATATAATTACTAATCTCTAGGCGCACTCCTCTATAAATAAGGTAATATAGAATTTAGCGCTATTTTTCCATAATTACTTATATAATTAACTATAGGTTCTAATCTTCTAAATAACCCTTATATATCTCGTCTAGCAGGTTACCCACACTCTTTAGTGCCGGCAAAGGTGTGTTAATTAAGGCGGGCGCGTTAGTAGAGTTAGACGCGTTAGTGTCGGGCGTTAGAGCTATAGGGTTCTGCGGAGTTTAACTATTATAGGTGACGTTATTACTAGAAATTTCTTCCCCGTCTAGAACGCTAAGCGCTATAGCATTTAGCGTATATGCGTCTATAATATTATCAGTCTTACTATCTGTATATATTAGCTTTACAATATTAATAAGGTCTTCTATAGTATTAATTTAGTTGCGAGTCGTAAGGTAAATAGTATAATAGGCGCCGGCGTCCTATTTGTAGCTAAGGGTGGCCACTTATAGTTTTAGATTAATCTAGTTAGGTTTAATAATAACTTACTATTAGTATTAGCTTTATTTATTTATTATGCCTTTAGGTAAGTTATCTAACTATCTTATTAGTAAATTAGGCTTAGTTTCTTGCTTTTTAGGTTAATAGGTAATGCGAAAATTAAACTCTAAAAAAATTCTACCTATTAGGCTTATCTATAATTTAACCTTTTATTTATTATAAAGGTCTATAAGACCTAATAGTTAGATAGAACCTTTATAGAATTTTTAGAGCCTGCTAGATTAAATTACTACTTCTTAAATACTTAGACTATTATAAGTAGTTCTTTATTATAAATCTCGTAATTACACTCTATAGGTGTTATTTTATAAAATAAAAAGGCTACTAGTTATAGTATATTTCTATATATTTATAATAATATTATAGTGTAGATAAAATTTATAGTGTTAGTCTCTAGCTATATTTCTAGATTAGTATTAAAATAAGCTAGTATTTTGCTATTAGCTTATATAAAGGCTTTCTTTACCTAATTAAACTACTATATAGTAGGTAAATCTAGAGATAGTAGAAACTTCTTATATACGCCCTCCTTTATTAACTTAGTAAGTAGTTTAGCTAGATAGAAGAATCTGCCTATAAATCTATAATAAAAGTTTGTAAAACTAAGAAACGCCTAGACGTCCTGTATATAGCGCGGAGTCGGCTAATTAGCTATTATTTATATTTTACTAGAGTCTATTTCTATACTATTAGTAGTTAAGATTAGGCCTAGATACTTAACTTATTTAACCTTAAACTTGCGCTTAGCTAGGTTTGAATATAGTCTAGCATTATAAAGCTATTAGAGTATTTATAGAATATAATTCTTATAGTCTTCTTTTTTTCTTACTATATATTAGGACATTGTCTAAATAGGCTGTGTAGATCTAGTCTAATAGGTCTTAGAGCATCTTATTTATAAACGTCTAAAAGGTTTCTAGTGTATTATATAATCTAAATAGTATAATAATATACTTATATAGGCTATACTATATTATAAACGTAGTCTTTTCTTTATTATAAACATAGTATTTTCTTTATTACCTTCTTTAATCCTAATAGTATTAAAAGTAGTAATAATATTAATAATAGACATAATTTATACTTTAGCTATATAGAATAGAGTCTCTTTTATTACTAGGGACGCGTTGCGATTCTTTTTAGTAATTGTGTTAAGCTAATAATAATCGAGGCAAATTCTAAGACTACTTCTAGATTTCTTAATAACTAATATAGGTGCGGCGTATAGTAACGTACTAGGGCAAATAAAGTTCTTAGAGAGTATATTATTAATATACTTCTTAGTAGCTTTAGTTTCTAGTTATATAAGGCTATAGATATTAGGATAAGGCATAGTTAAATTAGGGTTTAGATCTATTATATAATCTATCCTAAGTTAATAAGGAGATAGCGTATTTATCTTAACTTTACTAAAGATAGCCTTAATCTTATTATATATAAAGGCAGAGATTATTTTATAAAGTTTCTTATTAGTTTGTAGAGTTTTACTAATCTTATCTATATCCTTATTAAAATCTTTTTATGTAGAGATAGTAGCTAGTTCTAGAAAGGTTTCTTTAAAGACGTCTAGTAAGCGGTCTTCCTTAGGAGGCCTGCCTAACTATTTCTAATAGTGAGGTTCTACCCACACTACATTATTAGAGTCCTGTGCGGCTATTCGCGTTGCTATAACAGCGCTAATAAGATATAAGTTTTCTACTAAGAAGGTGTTATAGAACTTACTTAGTGCTGGTTTATTATTATAGACAGTCTTAGGTCTTCTTACTTATAGGTAATTAATATAATAGTAGTCTCCTTTAAATATTATAGAACGGTTCTTTTTATATTTTAAATTAATATTATAGTAGTTAGCGTAGTTTATGCCTAGAATAATATTAAATTTTCTAATATCTATAATATAGCAGAGCGTAGTGTACGTATAGCTTCTATATTAAATAGATAGGTCTATAGGCTTAGTAAGCTAATTAACTTCTTCTCTATTAGCAAGAGATAATTAAATAGGCCTTATAGTTCGAATAGCTATATAGCTATATTACTTTACCAAATAATAGCTTATAAAGTATATACTTACGCTAGTATTAATAAAAGTTCTTTTAGATTACTATCTCTTTAGAGTTATTGCTTAACCGTATTAAACTAGTTACCTTAATATATCTAGTTTAGGTCTTTTCTCTAATAAAGTAGTAGATATCTAGAATCTCTTAGTGTTAAGGCCAAAGAGTAGAATAGCTAGCATACGCCAGTTTAGCTCCTGCGTGCAATTTTCCATAGGAGTATTTAAAAATCCTCTTGCTTTTCCTCCTTATCTTTATCTACAAAGTAGCCTTTATTATTTATATTTTCCTCCTTCTTATCTTTATATATATTAAGAAGGCTAAACAAAGCTTTAAGAGTAGAGATATTAGTAAACACTATTAGTAGTTGTCCTTTATAATAGGCAGTCTTATTATAAGCCTAATATCTAATTTTACCACATTTAAAACAGCGCTACTAATTTGTAAGAATCTTATACTTAGTATTAGTTTAGTTAAAAGCTACTTGCTTAGTTAAGTTTATTATAGACATTTAAGAAGTAATAGAGTCCTAGATAGTAACACGCTTAGTAGTAGTGTGTGGCGTACAAGATAAAGTAGCGTTTAAAACTACTAAAGAATTTTAGATATTCTAATAGTCGCGCTTATACTTATATATATACTAAAGGAACTTAGCTAATATATTATTAGGCTATTTCTTTGTCTAGGCAGCGTTAGCTAATACTAGATATATATTAAGTTAGGCAAACTATATTATTATATTATTAGGTAGTTTAACACAATTAAAAATAGCTATAAAACACACTTACTATTATAAAAAGATCTTGCTAGTCTTTTACTTTAATAGCTAACTAGAATTAGCTAGTTTAGTAATAGCCTTAGTAACTTTATTTAATAAAGTTATATTATAGTACTTATTTAATATATTTAGAAAGTCTATATACATAATTAGATATATATCTTTAATAAGCGCCTAGACGTTGTCTTTAATATAGTAGGCTAAGTAGGCTATACACACTTTTATATTATTAAACTAGATTTTATATTTATAAATAGCTTTTACTTTCTATTTTTTGTGGTTTTCCTTTTTTTTACCTATAAACTTATTAATATTAGATAGGCAGATCTTTATATTACTAGATATAGTATCTATAGTTAAGCGAGTAGCTAACTACTAGTAATTAAGAATAGGCAAGTATAGTTTATTTACCTATTTAGTCTAATAATTTTTTACTATAGGAATAGAATTATCTTAGGTTAGGTTTCTACTAACATTACGTATAGTAGACTAGCAGTTTAGACAAAATATTAAATTAGCGTATAGTCTATTTATATTCTAGACTAGTAGCGCGTTATTAGTAGACTGTGCCGCTAAAACTTCGCGTTACACTACTATATAAGGATAGTAACTAGAATTATAATATTATAGCTTAGCTAATACATTATTAATTTTTTTTAGTATTAGTCTAGAGCTTATTATACTTCTACTATACTTCCTTTAATTTACTATACTTAGCTTTATAGTTACGGTAATATTTCTAAGCTTTATTAGCCTCTATAAGATAGTTTTTATAAAACTTATTAGCCTTAGCGTATTTAAAGTTATGCCGCTCTTAGGTTGTCTAGAGGGCGGCGTTAGCGGACTTTAGTTAATAGGCAAGGTTATTAGAGTAAATATATTCTTCTTTATAAGAGCGCTTTAAGTCTGCTAATTAAGTATAGAGATTATTACACTCTTTTAATAGCTTAGAGATATGCTCTTATAGCTTATCTATAGTAGGCGCCTTCTTATAAAGAGTTTTATACTACTTAGCTTCCTTAGTAACTTTTTTAAACTGTGTTATAAGCTTGACTAGTTTGTCCTATACTAGAAGTTTGGATTTCTCGCTACCTATCTTCTAAGAGTCCCCTTAGAGCTTAATCTTATTATTAATACGAAGTGCGCTATTTTATATACAGACTAAGAGGGAAATAATAGTATTAAAAAAGTCTTTAGGATTATCCTTAGCTAGATTAATATAGTCCTCTTATAACTTTATAAGGGGAAAGAGAGTCTTATTATATTCTATTAGCTATTAGTTATTGTCTTTAGGTACGTCTTAACCTATCTAGATAGTGTACGTGTTATTAGGGAGCTCTTAGAGTTCTAGCTAGTATAAGATATTAGAGAAGGTAACGTAAGTATATAAATATTAACTAATAAATACTTCTAGATAAGTATTACCTAATATAATATCTATATACTATATATTCTAAGTTGTGAATACTAGTGCCTCACTATTATTAGCGGGGCCCGCGACGTTTCTAGCGCCTAAGAACTTTTAGACAGACTTAAAAAGACTAGAACAATTCTTAGTATACTTCGCAGTAGGTAATTATCCTAATTAAACTTATAACTGCAAATTGTCTCCACCCTCTATCTAAGTCTAAGTATTAGATTAATTAAGGCGTAACGGTTCTATAAGGCTAAATCGCGATCTCTAGGAAATCTCTACTTTCTTCGCTATAGCTGCATCGTCCGTGTTACTTTCAAATTAGTTAGGGTTAATACTCTAATTATTTTAACTAGAATTATCTTTAGGAAACTAGATAAGTTAATCTATATACTGCTTTATTCTAATTGCAAATTATCCTGCTATTAAGGTGCGTGCCAACCTTCTTTCGGCCTTGCGCTGCTGTCGCCTTCCGTACAGGGTATAACACTGCCTGTTCGGACCTAGGTTGCGCAATCTAAGCTTCCATCTCCGTATGTGTGCCCCTATGTGCGGACTCAATTTTAGTGTAATTTATAGTAATTTACGCTAAATCTCTAGTGCTTACAAGACTAGCGTATATGTAGGTAAGATTAACGCAATATAGTGCAACAAGTTAAAATCGAAAGTTAAGATTGCTATATAAGATATTGCGTGGGCGCCCTAGTAGCGGCCCACGCCTACAAGAAGGGCGCGCGAGTGCCGAGACGCTAGCGTCGCCCTAGTCCTAATTAGGAAAGGTGTTCCGAGGTAACGCCGGAACACCAAAGTCGTCGAATAGATCCGTTACACTTAATCCTGTCCGTAGTAAGAATAAGCCCTAGATATTTAATACGTTTAATCTTCTATTTACACTTTATAGGGTCTAGATAAAGACTAGTATCTTTAAGTTTAGTTAGAACTTATAGGATATAACGCTTATAATCCTTTTTATACTTAGAGTAGATAAGGATATAATCTAGGTACGCGGTATAAAAGTTATTAAGATACTCTTAAAGCGTTTTATTAATAAAGGTCTAAAAAGTCCTAGATATATTGTATAGGCTAAAGGGCATTATAATATACTTATATAATCTATAGCGGGTTATAAATATAGTCTTTTTTTATTACCTTTTTTAACACAAACTATATTAAAAGCTGCAATAATATTAATAAGAGATATAATTAAAATTTAAGATATTCTAGTAAGGGTCTTCTTAATAAATAGTAGGGCATTCTAATTCTTCTTTGTAATGGCGTTAAGTTGCTAATAATCTACACAGATTTAGAGACCTCTACTAGGCTTTCTAACTACTAGTACTAAAGCTGCCTATAGTAATATACTAGAGCGGATAAAACCCTTATCTAGTATTTTATTAATATATTTCTTAACTATCTTAGTCTCTATACGTGTAAGCCTATAAATCTTTAGCTATAGAATAGGCGTAGTAGGGTCTACGTTAATAGCGTAGTTAATACTCTCGCACTAAGGTAGTAGGGTATTAGCCTTTATTACGCTAAAAACCTACTTTACTTTATTGTATATAAAGGCTAGCACTATCTTCTTAAGCTTCTTATTAGACTAGGGCGCTTAGTTTAGCTTGTCTATATATTTATTAAAATCCTCCTTTATAGTAACTACTACTAGGCTAGAAAAAGCTTCTTTAAAGGCTTTAAACAAGGTGTTATTATTAGATAGGCAGTTAAGCAGATTCTAGTAGTATAGTTCTACCTAAATAGTATTCTTAAAATTCTTTACAGCCAAGCGCACTATAACGTACACACTAATTATATATATATTACTAATATAGAATATCTTGTGTAATTTATTCTTTATAGGTCTACTATTATATATAGTCTTAGTTTATGTATAATATAAGTAGTTAGTTTTATATTAATTTAATTTAAACTCTATAGACTAGGTGTTACTAAATTAAATTAAGAGTTTATAGTAATTAGTCTAGTTTATACTAAGGACAATATTATAATTTCTAATATTAGTAATATAGTATAATATAGTAAACATATAACTACTATATCTTATAACTATATTAATAGCTTCTATTAGCTTATTTACCTTACTACTATTAGTAATCGCTAGGCAAATAGGTTTTGCTATTTTTATTATCTTATAGTAATACTATTTTACCTAGTATTAGCTTACAAAGTACGCGCTTACTCTAGTATTAATTAATATTAAAGTCTTCTACTATTCTTATAGTGTTTATACTTAACCTAGAAATATTAGTTAACTAGATATATTAAGGGGCCTATTAATTAAGAATATGGCAAATACTTAGTGTCTACTAGAATAAGCCTAAAAGAGTAAGACTAAAAGGGCAGCTATGGCTTCGAATTAGTTATAACTAAATTAAAGCCAATCTAATATTTATTTAGTACTACGCTAGTCTAGCTCCTATATATAGTTTTGCGTAGAAGTGTCTAGTTTTCTAAATTAATAATAAAGCCATTCTTATTAACTTTAATCGTATTCTTATTAGTCTCTTTTTTAGTATTAGAGCTATTAGCGTGTATGGCTTATAGAGCAGCAATAAATATAAGAATATTACTGAAAGGTATAGCTAGTTTGTTTTAATACAAGGCGTTAGGGTTACGCTACTAGTAATTAGCCTTTTTATATTTAAAATATAGCCTTAAGCGTACTAATATATAGCGCTTCTTATTAGTTTACCTAAACATAATCTTATTAATATTTTGCTTTAAGAAGGTGGCTATAAGATAAAATTTAACTATCTTTACTATCTAGAATAAAGCCATATTAGTATTTAGAGTCTAAGTAGCTTTTAGGGCGGCTATATACTAATATTATTTATTAATATTACTAGCGTTATAAAGGTATTAAGCAAGACTATCTTCTTCCTTCTTTTAAATATTAGTAGTATTAACAATTAATTAGTTTATAAGCTTCTGCGCGTAGTTAATTATTATAGTATTAGGTATAGAAATAAGATTATAGACTACTATAAATTAAATGCGCTATGCTATAAAAGATTCGCCTAACTTTTATTTATAAGGTTATTTAAAGCCTAAATAATCTTATCTATTATAGTGTTACTATAAAATTTATTCAAAGCTTTAATATACTCTATGTAATACTAGGGTCGCATAGTCTTAACTAATACCTAGGCATTATCTTTAATATAGTTTATAAGGTAGGCAATACGATAGTTTTTATTTTTAAAAGTAATAGTGTATTTATTAATAGCCAGTATACGCTATTACTTAAAGTCCTTATTTTTCTTACTAGTGAACTTCTCTAAGTCTATTATCTTAGAAGTATGCTTACTGCCAGAGGCCATTATAAAAGTAACTACGGTCGATACTACTTAAGAAATATAAGGTTTACAAAAAGTCTCGCAATAATATCTAGATTAATTATAGCTAAGTTGCTTAGTTATAGGCTAAATAAAGAATACGCTACAATCGCTATATAAAAAAAACTCTAGGCGGGCTTATATAGGCAATATATATTAGGATAAGTAAGAGTCTTTCTAATTATCTATGTTTTAACCTAGAATAGTATACCTACAAAAGTTAGGTTTATAGCGTTAGACCTTATATACTATATTTATAACTTTATTTTACTTATTTTACTTAAGCTAATTATAGCTATATTAAAGTTTGTCTAATTTGCAAGTAGCTTTATTATAGTTAAACTAGTATTTACGCGTCTATTACTACTTCGCCTTCTATGCCTAATAGTAATTGCTGGCTTTATTATTATACTTCTTAATATTATTCTTTGCCTTTTTTTACTCTAGCTTAAGTGTCTTAATCTAATAATTGTAATTATTAATTAAGATTAAGTGTTTGCTTATTTAAACCCACAGTTTACTATTACTATAGCGCGCTATAGTAAGATTATTATAAATAGCCGCAATTTCTTCTTAAAGTTAATTAGTATTATTCTTAGCAGCATTTTAACTCTTATATAGCTATTTATGCTTCTTTAGGCTGCGCTAAGCAAAGACTAACTACTTAACTATTTCTATTATACTAAGGGTGACTATTACCTCTTATAATAGCTTCTACAAAGTCGAATTCTTAAGGTTATTAGACACACTATAAGCGGTGCTGTAGAGGGTAATAAAAAGAGCTAGTATATTAAATACCTAATTATAGGGTTCCTCTATTACTTATTTTAATAACTTTTTACCGCTATTAACTATATTATTAATAGCGGTTTTATATTTAATAGAAAGTGCTCTATTATTCTTAGGGCGGTTAGTGCCTAACTAAAACGTATAGACTAGGTTACTATTAGAATTATTATATTCCCACAACTCTATCCACACCTTTCCATTATTGTTATTTTTAGGAAAGGTAATATAGAATTGTAGGTAATTAGTCTCTAGGTATATAATTTCTAATTGGGTATTAGCGATGTCTAGGTCTATGTGTTCTAATATTGTGGGCGTTATATTAATAAGACTGCTACTAGTCTCCAAGGTTATATAAATAGCGTTACGGAACTAACTCAGTTGTCTTACGCGTTGCCAGCCAGGGATACTAGTGATAGGCTGGCTCTAAGTCCTATTGTCGCCAGCTATAGTCTAGAATTATGACTATTGCAAAAGTTAAGGTTGCTGTAGTAGGCTATAGCGCAAATAGCGCACTTACGTTCGCTTATTTACTATATCTGCGTTAATTAAGAATTTTATTAGTTGCGTATACTAGTACCTAAGGCCAATCCTCTAACTAGTGCGGCGTTGTTATCTCCCAATTAGTTGTAACACATTACCGTTATCGGGCCTAGACGTTTTATCTATCCACTAGGCTTCTCACACGGATCTTATTTCTATTTACTAAATGGCACTCTAGTATCCTAATACATAATAGCTATAAATGCGCAAGTTCGCGTGCAGGCTGTTTGTTAACTACTAACTTCTTTGAATCGCCAGGCCTAATAAGATATTGTGCAGGGCGTAAGGTGACGCAGTATAGTTTAAAGGATTAATAGTCAGAGTTAAGATACTAGTTAATTAAACTCTATGGGTAAAATACTGCGTGGGGATCCTAGTAATTATCCACGCCTACTATATAGTGGGCGCACGGTGGGCGCCAGGTGCTAGGCCTAGTTTGGGCTAGCGCCGGAGATAAGGCGTTATCTCCGGCCTGCCTTAGAGCCGCGGCACCTCCGGGCATCAATCTATTACAAGATTTACCTATTTTACTAACACTTATAATAACTAATACCTACTTCTAATTATCTTCCTAAACTTACTTTAGCTTTTACTATTACTTAGATCTAGTAATAACTTTTAAAAAGCTTAAAATAATATCTATTATAAAGGTAGTCTTATTAAAGTTTTATATATTCTTATTTAGTATACTATATTTTATCTTTATATTTACTACTAATATAAACAAAAGTAAAATTTTATTATAGTCTTTATAAAAAAATTACTAGTAGTTAGATTTTTAATTAAAATATAATTTAAGTTTAGAGTAGCACTTAATAAAAGTTATAGGCTAGTTATACCTAATACTTTTCTTACTCTAAGCTATATAAAAAAGTTTAACTATATTTTAAATATAGTAGTAAATATAGAGGTATTTATATATATTAAGTTTAAGAACCTTATTAATAATTATTAACTTTTCTACTAAAGTATAGTTTATTACTATAGGTCTCTAATTATATTATAATTACTATCTATTGTATCTTTATTAAAGAGTTAATTAATTAATATAATAGGCGCATGTAGCCTCTTATATAGACTTAAAATTATTTTATTTAATAATATAAATAGTAAGAATAATATTTAATTCCTTTAAAATAGTTTTCTAGCGTTAGTGTTAAGGGATTATAGGTTTAGATAAAAGCTAGTATTTTCTTAGTATAGTTAGCTTATAATTCTATGTAAATTATAATTATATAAAGTACGTTAATATATAATAGAAAAGCTATTTTTATTAGTAACTAAAATACATAATAAATATTTTATACTAACAAAATTAGTTAAGTAAGAAGTTATTAAATTAGCTATTAAAGTTAAAAGTTAATTTTAGGTAAGTTTTAGGGGGGTGAGGAGAGCTAAGCGATCTAGGATATACTGAGAAACGAACCGTTTATACTTTTGACCGGACCGATTTTTCTTCCCCATCCCGCTCGCTGAACGCGTGGTCACCCCAGCCTCCTCCATCGGCCCGCCACCCGCAAACGGGCGTCGCGGAGGCTAGCCGAATATGTGAGTGTGTACGAGGCCTAGACAGGCAATTGCGATCTGCACAGAATCATATGCGTGCCCATGATTCATAGGGGCCTAGAGCATATCAAGCATCAACTTTAAAATCTGTTGCGAAGAGGCTGTAAGCCAGTCTCTACACGAAGCCTAGCCAAATACGTAACCGTATACGAGGTCGCTTAGGCAAAGGTTATTAGATATGTGACCATGATTCGTAGAGCCAGGAACGTCGACTTGAAGGAACTGTATTCGGAGAAGTTGTAAGTTAGTCAAGCCACGTATCCTAGAGCGTGGTATTAGAAGCATTATGCGGAAATGCGCAAAGGGTCTAATCATAACCAAACAGGAAAACCGGGTGCATATGTTGGGTTGGTGTTTGTCCCCTCGATAGGCACGCCAGAAGAGATAATGCAACAGTCGAAGGAAGCCGCGGTTAGAGGAGAACTATGCGCTAAACTGTTCAGCTAAAGTGACCTTAAGTTCGACGACGGCGGGTTCGCGTTGACAGTGATCCAAAGTGATGTTTTCGTCAATCATTATATATTCATTTTCATTATCATCAAGCTCGTTTCGCCCGGCCAAATTAAGTACCTCGTACGCCTTTCTCCACATCCTGATCTTGATCCTGCCTGAAAGCTGCGACAGTTGTTTGATTTCCGTACCAGATCGAAGGTAATGAGTCTCTCAAGTCGTAGTGAGTCGGGAAAGGTAGCACATTGGCCGGAAGTGCTGTCAACGGCCGCGTGCTTGATGAGCTCCCTTGGCTTTCTAGGTCGTCCGTCTCTTCCACGGCAACATTCTTATGCATGTTTCCTCTGGCAGGGTCTAAAGGAACAGACTCTGGCGCCCATCGGCTATCGTCCATATTGGATGTAGCAAACCAGTTTGCCGAACCATGCTTCCCGTATTGAACAGTTCTTCTGTTGCTCGAATTATGTGTACCGGACCCGTGTGCATCGCTGAGAATGGTGTCGAGGCCGAAATAACGTTTGAAGAAGCCCTTCAGGGCTGGGGCGCAGGCGCAGATGACACCTAGCTGCGCTTCGAGGGCCGTCCATATCCAACCATAGTATGCGTACCACGTCATGTCGTATGTATAGTAGTAAACGTAGACCGCATAGTATGTTCGCATGACAC
The DNA here is from genome assembly GCA_031010545.1 of Laburnicola sp. JP_R_19. Classification (NCBI taxonomy): domain Eukaryota; kingdom Fungi; phylum Ascomycota; class Dothideomycetes; order Pleosporales; family Didymosphaeriaceae; genus Laburnicola; species Laburnicola sp. JP_R_19. The sequence goes on from VOIT01000029.1 coordinate 882,769, forward strand.
CGCATACACAAGTTCTGTCGGTAATCAGCTAAGAGTCCCAATACCAGTCTTGGTATGACACATTGATGTGGACGGGCTTACACCAAGCCTAAGCAAAATATCCCAATAACGGCTGCTTTCTGGGCATTCGGAATTTTTAGGTTCCAAATAAGAACGACGGGCAACACGCAGATGAAGAAATCTATGACCGTTGAAATCACAACACCCGTCACAATCTCGACACCTTCGTTGTTGCAGTGGAGGTTGTTCTGAAGCCTCCAAGACAAGTCGAAGTAACGCCAGTATCCTTCTATAGGCAGGCAAGAGAAGACGATCGCGAACGTGAATGCGAGGAAGTAGGCAATGACGAATGCGATCAATCCCCAGATCCAGTACACGAACGTGTTCGTTATCGAGCCCTTCGTCATACGCTTGTAGAAGCACAGGATGGAAATTTTGATTAGGCTGGTAGACGCCAGGTAAAGGACCTCGATCATTAAAGTTATCTATTAAGTTAGCATTTGTGCCTTATACTGAGGAGATGCTGGCATGCCTTCCGAGCTAATATCAGGCTCTCAGTCGTCTGGTCCCACGCGTGCCATTGGAAGCCATATGTCTGGCATGCTGCAAAGTGATGAGCCCAGTCAAATTAGGAAGAGCAGAATTTACTCACCGAGTACTACAGCAATCGTCGTTCCGATAAGAGGGATCATAGCGAACAGCATGATCAAATCATCGAGTCCCGCATTCTTCGCCAGGCCGAGGCGTGCCCACATCCGTGCAATGAACACCACGATGCTCAACGCAAGAAATGCGAACACCAGGTTGACTCTGGCATCTCCGTGTGTTTCCGGGTCCACATGGTTCGGTGAAGGCCAGGAGACGATGACATCCAAGGGTGGTTGGAGTCCCACTCCTCGACGCAAAAGCGCGTCCGTATGCCTTTGCGGGCTTCCACCTGCAACCTCGAGCATGCCAACGTACCACTGTTGCCGTCAAAGTTCTTTCAAAGAGCGTCAACGAAGAAAAGCGAACTCAGCATAGCGGTAGGCGGTTGGGCACGTCTTTAAGCACTCCACAAAGATTGCCGAGCTCACATGTGTAGGCATCCAGGGCATACCTTCTTTCGCCATCCTGGAATCTTGGGATTGAAAATGATGCTAGTGAGGAAATCTATCTATCAATGAAACCCTGGAAGAGTCCATTCACGCAGTGATGATCCCCAGACCATGCATAGCGCCTACATTGCGAGCTTGACACTGTTGCAAAAATGGGTGTGCCGCAAGCGCCCGAGGTGGGTACGGTTCGATGCGAGATGTCGTGCTCAAGTGCTTCTGGGCGACCAAGGGCATCGACCTTTCGGAAGTTGGCGCCCTTGCAAGTTGGGCGAACAAGGACAGGTGCGTGGTAAGCTAGGCATCTACCTGTCTTTAAGTTCAGCCTTCGTAGCGCGCATCAAAAAGAGCCGCTTGCCGTAGTTTCAGATACGGTACCCAAACCAGTGCCGAACCAGCCCTGTACCTCAAGAGAGTTCGAAGATAGACTACTTGGATTTGGGTAAAATCTCAAGTGAGAGCTTACCTGCCGTTTTACACTTGCTAGAATAGGCCGATCAACTGAGATATGGCGCCAGGCTTCGCTGCGTAAGAAAACTGCGGGAAAATCTTCAAAGCCATCAAAGACCTCACGCGGCAGTTCATAGCAGAGCCGCTGGGCCCTTGAAATCGCGAACGGCACTAGCTTTCCAGATGTACCCCTCATGGTCAGGATTTTCTCCGTGGCTCTGAGAGTTTAGGGCGGGTATTGGGCAGAAAACATTACCACGATCACGATGCGGTCCGATTGGAAAGATGAGGCGTGCTGTTGCGGGGAAAAGCGGGAAATGAGCCGCGCACGAGCCACTAAACCATTCTGGGTTATACGTTGTTTGGCAAGGAGTCGTAAAACCTAAACATCGGGGCAAGTGAGCATTGCACCGAGGTCGAAATGCCCCTCCGCTGGTTTTCTTCTGTGCCATAATATCGACATCTGAGAATCATTCATTGAACCTGAAAATGAAAATCTTGACTAAGTAGTCCTAGGGTTTCGCCGTCAGGCATATTTGATTATTCACATGTTTTTGCATGAGTAAACCTTGGGCACATGCACACCTGAGATGCCCCAGCCCCGGGGAATTGGTTTTCACGTGACTCATTCGACACCTGGGGCTACAGGGCAACACCTGGCTGGAGAGTCATGTACGCTAAAGCACCTTGCATGATCAACCTACACTCAACACTAAAATGACGCCATTCAGGGGATGCCGCTTGCTAAGTCGGTCCCACAAAAATCCATCAACATGTGCAAACGGCTCCCTGGACAGAGCATATAGTAGAAAGTTTTAAAGGAGACGTCCGCATGTTCATCAGGCTTAGTCGGCGCTATCGCGTATCTAGGCCAGAAACCCGTTTCTCTAGGCCACTGCGGCGATTTACAAGGAAGGGCCCAACCTCTTATGTCACTTGTTTAGTCGAGAAGATCGGACGCTACACAATCACACCAGTGCAGGCCTAAGACAGCCCGCAAGAGTTTTGTATAGCTTATCTAACTTCGCCGCGCGTTGCTTTGGAAGATACGTGATACTAGGCAGTTGTCGGGATCTAGCAAAACGCCAGGAAACATTGAATTTTATATACGAAAGGTACATAACCTTGGAAATCGCACAACATCAAAAACAATATACCTAAAATCCAGCTCACAGGTATGGTAATGGCGATGATAATATTAAAAGCTAGATTTACGTAACTGAATGCTATTGTCTCGCTTGCTAAACTGTGGTAAGGTGTATCTTCGTCCGCCATTTAAAAACTTTATAATTTAGCCAGCGCACATCAGGACTGCGGGGAAATGGCAAACCTTCCGCCTGGCACTCAAAAATCCCGGCCCTTGGAAAAGAAGATGACATCACCCGCTTTCAACGGCGGATAGGAAGCCTGCGTAATGGAACCATGTTTCTATGAAGTATGCCAAATTAGGTAAGAATGCCGTATGAGCGCCTTGTTTTTAAGTTCCATTTTGCAAACCTACCAGAGAGTAGACTCTTAAACATGGTTTGGATTCCAGTACTGTACCAAAGGACTGTTGGACCGGGAAAAGATGTACTTGACTCTATGCAGGGATCTACTTAGTGCCCAGACGAGCACTGAAGGAATGTATGAGAAAATATAATGCTTCTGTTTCTTCTTTACGACACGAACATCTAGAAGAAGGCACTAAGTTGTTATCTCAGGCGAGTTGCCGACATGCTACATTTCGGTATCTTTGTCTACATCTAGCAAAGAAGTAGCCAAGGAAGAAATAGCATTCATCGACTCGAAAGATGGGGACGTGATAATACTGGAAAATTCTTCCAGATAAACTCGCATATCCCAGCCAGCGCTGCTCATGGAAATAGAGCAGAACATTTTCGGCCTGCGGCATAGTGTGAACCGCAAAAAAAAACCCCCCCACAGCGAAAAGAGTAGACATAAACACATCACCTTTCCTAGTCCATGTACATTAGCTTGTCGGTAATTCTAGGTCGAGGCGACAGTAGTACGTGAAGGAAGCAGCGACATTTACTTGGGATGGAGCATGAATACAACCGTACAAGTTGTAGCAACCGTTGTCGTAGTATATTAAAAATCTTTGTTGTGTGGAGATTCTAACCAAGGTCGAGTCCGCACTATACACAGAGAGGAGTAAAATAGGAGGCACTAAAACCTAGTACCTAGCACACAGTGGTGTTGTCGTAGTGTATATCAAGTGCTACTTTCCCTTACAGCGTTGTACCGTATACCAAAAGGACTGCGATGTTTCTCTTCCTGATATCAAGTGCTTAGTGATTTTTTAGCGTGTTTTCACGGAGCAAGGGTTTTTTCAGGTGCTTTTGGTAAGTGAAGGAAGTTATAAAGGGAGTGCAAGAAATTAAGAATAGAGTCAAAATGGTGGCTTCTGATATGAAAGTGACAGTAGTGACTATCGCGTTATTATTGGAGAATAGATTATATTATAAGCTGTTGGAGTAGCACCTACAGTATAGCTTTAGAGCAGCGATACTCATAGCTGGTTGGTATCGCCGAGGAATGGTGGAACGGATGAGAAACGAAGCATCGGTCAAACTACTATCTCGCGAGCAGCTTCATCCCACATTTGCAGAAACTCACGTTTCTCTTGATCAGTATGTTCTTTGAGCCAAAAAGGGATCTGCTCAGATTCCTGCTTCATCTTGGCCAACCCACGCTCACAAATACCATCCCATGCCCTAGAGACAGGAGAATTGGCTGGGATTGCGGACCCAACAAGCTTCTGTTTGACGATATGGAGAGGCGCCTCTTGAAGGAAAAAAGAGAGGAAGTAAAGGTGAGGCAAGAACTCTTTAGTCCTAACCAAAGGCGAAAACGCGAGTATCTGTGTAACAGGATCGCTTGGTGAGAGACTGCTTATCATAGGAACGATTGATCCCAATCCCATTACGTTGCCAAACTCATAGGGCTTCGCCAACATATCTGTTGCTTGCATGATTAACTCACAAAATTTTAACAACCGCCAAATCATTGCTGCATGATAAGCTTGATCTTCTGTAGTTATATAGCAACTAACCTGGAGCAGATGGAGTTGATAGTCACGGAAGACTTGAGTCTCGCTCATCCCGTCGAACTTCGTCTTGAGGTTGCTCAACATCAGAACTGAGATATCCCGAGTGATTGGCCGTACCTGACTCACGGCTGAGATATCCGGAATGATTGGCTGTAGCTCACTGGCCACGTGTAGAGAAGTGACCGCGCGATACCCTGTCTGAATGAAGAAGCCCATGTTCCAGAAGAACATTTTAGAATGTGCATGTGATGTGAGAGTATCCCACAAGACCTTGGATTCCTGCATGTATTCAGGATTCCGCAAAGCGACCTGCAACAACGACTCGCCCGATGCAGACGGAGCAGAATGAAGAACCGGTAGCCATGGATCAGACTGGAACTCAGAAGCAGGGGCTAGATCCTCAATCTCCCCAATATTTTGTCGTCCATCATCAAATAGACGGGCGCGACAGCTCGGACAACGATTCGCGCTCGCCTGGTCGGACTCTACCCAGACTTTAATACAGCTTGCGCCGTACTTGTGCTTGCAAGGCAGGGTTACAGGAGCGTGTTCCTCGCCATTGAAAGAGTCATGACAGATGTCGCAGTCATCTTTCGAGAGGCTCTCCAGAAATGACGCCGCGGAATTGGGAATTGGTGGTATTGTAGGTTGTTTAGTTCGCAGTCAATGTGGGATTGACGGTTGCGTGGAAGGTGTGAGTGAGTTCTGCTTATCAGGGAAAGAATGATAGAACTTTTAAAAAGGGTTGAATTTTAGGACATTGGGAATGCACAGTGGTGGTTGTGTGCATTATGTAAGAGCAAAGGTGGGTAAAAAAATAGTGAGTCGCTCTTGCTTTGAATGCATTGTGCATGATTACCTGCTTACAAGGATTTGCTTATGCTCTAAAATGCAACGAGTAAGGGTTTCTCATCATAAAGATTACATATTTTTTGATCTTGCGTGAATATCTGGCCTGCTGGTGCAGCTGACGCATCCATCATCAGACAAAGACATCAACGCAGGATCAAGTACCAGAAAGGAGACTTCACGCACGTTCGGTACACGGTATGACGCTGTTACGGAAAGCTGTAAGAATCAAGTATACAAAGGCGGGAGCAAATTTCAATCCGAATAATATAAGTATGGTAGAGAACAGGCATGCGCATTGCTCCCTTATGTACGGGCACATGCCTATAACCACCACACCTTTATCAACCACCTTGCATAATCTAAAACATCATTATCCGATACTTTTACTCTAATTATATCCGTAGAACAAGGCAAATTCTTCACAAATCAATTTTTAGGCATTCTCTCCTTAGCATAACTGTACACCATCTAACTAATAAACGGATATGAATGAATGAATGAAACTCGTCGCTATCCTTTTTGAGGACGTCTCAATCAACCCCTAGACTTGCACTCGCTGCTCCCCCAGATATAACCCTACTACATCAACCCATAAATACCCAAAATCCTCCTCCGCAACCCAACAAATGTCCCCTCCAGTAGCCAAAGCCAACCATTATCTACCCTATCCACCAACCACCTCATTTAACTCACCCATCCACCCTATCTAACCCCCGCCCACACACAGTGCCTACACACAGTGGCACCCTTCCACCCCCTCACCCACCATCCTCACCCTCACCAATCATCAATCATATCATTCGTATCCTCAGACTCAAAATCCATAATCTTCCTCGCAGCCTCACTCCCCGCGACAGGCAACATTTCCAACCCCTCCTTCTTCGCCTCCTCGGGCACCTCGTCGGGATCCAGCAACCCCACCTGAAACAACACACTCGCCTGATCCCAATACACGCGCTCGCTCCACACCTTCCCGCCGCGCATGCCCACAATGCTAACGACTACGATTTCGACTTTTTTGCCCGTCGGCTTGACGCCCGGGAGCACCCAGGGCAGGTCGATGGTGTGCTTGAATTGGATGTAGAGTTCGTCGACGATGCGGTCGACGCCGATGGTACGCGAGATGAGGCGCAGGTGGAAAATGGGCAGCTTGTCGGCCATGAAGTAGTCGCTGTAGAAGCGGGTGAGTTCTTCGTGGCCGAGGCCGCCCGTCATGGTAGGGGTGAAGTTTAGGAAGGGCGTTGGCTCTTTGGTGTACGTTTCCATGATCTTCTTGGTGCTTTTCTTGTTAAATTTTTCTAGAGTTTCTGTTAGTGATTGGCTTCTCGTTGTGGGGGCTGAGTCACGACGAACGTTCCACGTTTTCCTACCACACGCGTTCGAGATCCACTTCTGCGCCAAAAGCTCGCCGTACCATGCTGAGACTGCGGCTCCAGGCTAGCGCATCTGCTACCCGCGTATTCGTCCAGGTCGTGCTCGGCGAAGCCCGCATCTACACCCTCATATGTGAAAACCGGGTATACTCGATCCGCTCCGTAGTCCACCCGTCCCTATCCCGGGGGTAATTCGCTTCTGTACGGTCCTCCGCTTACCTGTATGCCAGCACCGGTCTCCGCGACACTCCGCTGTATGCTCCCCCTCGCCCGAGCCCTGCGCAAGATGGACGAGCACGCGAAAGGAGGCTGAAAATCGCTGTCTCGGGTCGGGCATGGAAGTCGGGTAGTAAGCGATCAGCGAGCACAGTTTCGACGTCGATGTCTTGGGCTCGGAATACACCTCGAGACAAAATGGAGGCTGCGTCACCGAAGGCTAGAGCGTGAGTCGTCAGCCCGAGTTCCACATGGCGTGCTAGTGACGGCGGCTACGCGCGTGTGACACGGGTTGCGCGCAGGCTGCCGGAAGCGAGGGAGGGCCATGTACCTACGATCGCATATCGCTCCCCGATGGCCATGGCGTCACCCAGGTGGTGGAGGGTGTTGACGTACGCCTTCCCGCCTTTGCCCATGGGCACGTACTTGACGTTGAAGCCTTCGTCGCGCCATGCGCGCAGCGTCTCGACGTCGAATTCTTCGTCCTCGGCCGTCACGTAGAGCGTGGGGGTGCTGTGGTGGAAGGACAGCCAGCGATGTTGGCCAGGTACTGGAGAGCATGGCGGCCTAATGGCGCGGAAACGCGGCGGCTGCGGGCGCAGGCAGGGCTCAAGGGGCACGCGACGGCGGGCGGCGGAGGCCGTGAGGGCAGCGGGTGCGTGGTGAGGGAGGAGGAGGGGGGAGCGGGCGGGCGGCCGGACGAGTGCATAACGGGCGTGTGATTACATGCGGGCACGGCTGGTGTGGCATCACAAGAGCGGAATCCTGCTGGTACAGAGAGGGGTGGTGGGGTTCAAAAGGCCTCCACTCTCCTATGCATGACGTAGTCGGCCCGCCCATGGCCCGCTTCGGCTTATCAGTCCCTCCACGCCGACGTTGCCATGGCGATCCCGAGCCCATCATCGTTCATCCATATCCGTGTATAGTCAAATCTACTTCTTTGCAGATGGAGTCGGGCTTACTTCTAACTTTGCTACTGTTGATGGGTCTTTGCCCATGGCACGGATTTGCGCGGCGGTGACGGGTATGATACGCCTGACTTCCCATTCTCCCCAGACTTCATCGACCTCTGGACTTGGTGGGAGTCGTGCGACGGAAGGATGTTTAGAAGGGTACAGTGTTCCATTCATGGTCTTCACTTCGAGTGGGAGATCGACCCGGTCGAGGAGAGGAGCTATGATTATGGGCCACAGTTAGAAACCAGTTAAAGCGAACTTTGGTCGACTCACAGTGTGCTGAGACCTATCGAAGCTTGGGGTTGAGCAGCCGGTTCAGGGACTCGTGAATCCATGATGAGCCGTACAACGACAGCGAGGCGAGGAAAAATAGGGCATTGCACAGCGTGAGAATTTTGAATGACCTTGGAGATAATGTGGGTGTATTTGACTTTCTGTTCAGTTTCTCTTCATCGAGAAACGTGCGCTCATCTATAGAGTCGGTGTACGACATCGCTCCAACGAAGGGAAAAGAAGGCGAAGAGGCAACGGGACGAGATAGATAACCGTCAAGCCTAGTCGAATAATGCTCTGCAGCGGGGCATGGCTGCATCCCCCCCAGACGGAACAGAGGCTCCGTCGCTCTGACCAGGCGCTGGGTAGTACGGTGGCCAAACAGTCGGTTAGACGACTCTGCTGACACTCCGTGTCACCGGGTGGTACCTTATCAGTGACCCCGCCGGTTTTACACTATTCGGAAGGAAGACATGCCTCTACCTTCCTCATGTGGTTGTTGTTTGGTCCCACCTTCCCCATTTGGAATCGAAGCATTTTAAGCTACCCAAGGTACTGCGTGGCAGTGCTTCGTCGCATGCTTCTATGAACTACCAAGCTACGAACGCTTAGAAAAGTATTAAATAGATGGGCTGCATAACACCGATATCATGCATCTGCTGTTTCTATTCACTTCAAACGCCGTCCCTCCTACGAAGATGACATCGAACAACGACCACACAAATGTAAGACCTCCTTCTCATCTGGAGTGGAACGAGATGTAAGCCTCAACGACCGGCTGCAACTGCTGCAAGGCCATGAATCACCAAGTCCGTGAATCCCACAATACGTCGATGGTGCCTCTGGTACAATCCATCACTAACCACCGACGACCGCCCGGCCCTTAGGTAGAATTAATCAACACCACATACATAGGACTATGGTAGGAAGATTACCTTACATTACAACGAGCACGAATACTATTAAACCACGGGCCTGGCATATAGTGTACTTTAGCCCAACCACTTACAACCTTAAAAAGGCTGCGACCATGACAGTAATAAAGACCGAGAGAATAGTTGTCGAGGTACACGCATTCGGATAATGCGACGATGACGTTGGCATCGTGCTATCAAACCGTAACGCCCAATACTATAAGAAACCGTATCACTGTGTGCTAGGTACTGGATTTTAGTGCCTCTTGTTTTACTCCTCTCTATGTATGGTGCGGACTCGAACTTGTTTAGAATCTCCACACGACAACAATCTTTAAAAAGAAACCGTATCCCATTCTGGCTGTAAAATTATGAAACCCCTGTCAAACAATATTTTCGTAACAAAAAAGTCTCACAAACCACTTGAGAACCTCGCACACCCTCCACCGCCGACCCAGCTACAAATACACCCTCCCCCTCGGCGTCAAATCCCTCTCCCTCCTCTCTTTTCCCGCATTCTCCATCTCTTTCTCCGCCCCTCTCCTCCTCAGCCCATACGAATACCACGTCTTAAGCGACTCTTTTTGCAACAAGGTCGGGTAGCGGACACCCTTGGCGCGGTGGGCTTGGAGGATCTTCATCGAGAGAGTGCGTGCTTGGGCTGGCATGGTAATTGATTTGATTTGGTTGGGCGTGGAGGGTGGGTGTGTACAGGAAGTATCGAGAGGGGAACAGAGGTGGTGTAGAAGTTTTTTGTGGTGTGGGTTCTTTTATGGTGTGGATGGGTCTTTGAGGTGTGGATGGCCTAGGAGTATACTATATGTTATGGTTGGGGCGGAGGTTGTGTGTGTGCGCGTGTGTGTATGGAGGTCAAGTGTTGGGAGGGGAAGGACGGCGAGGATGGTAGTAGGTTTGTTGATGGGCTTGAAAGGTGGTGTATATAGTCTGGGGGTATTTGCGAAGGTTCGTGTGTGATGCGGTGCGGGGTTTCTAGAACGCGGGGTTTCGGTTCCCGATCGAGGTTTCGTAGGCGACGCGGTGCGGGGTGCGTGGAATGCGGGGTTTCGGTAACCGAACGAAGGTTGTGAGTGAAGCGGGGTGAATGGGTGGGTCACGTGCGGTTTTGGTTCCCCAAGTCGGTCTGGACGCTGAGCTGTCAACTGGTTACAACGACCTGTGTCTCGGGGAATTGGAATTTGAGAAAGAAATTGGGATGAACAGGAATAATGAGATGAACGTACGTTTTATTCTTCGTCAGTAGCCGCGTGGCTGCTTACTGCGATATCGGCTCCCCGCGACGAGCCGGCGATGCGGGCATCACCACATGTACACAACCACACCCTGTCCTCTTCTCGGCTTTCGGGGTTTCCCGCTTCTGTGTGACTATCAGCTAGGAATCGAAGTCCGCTGTATGGATGTGCGTGAGGAGGCATGCATGGCTCTATTCGCGTTGCCCGCCACGTCTGTTCCCGGAGAACGCGCAGCGCGCGGCAGCAGCAGCACGCCTCAAAGATGAATCAATGAATCTCTATCAGTTCAAAATATGCAGCTGACTCTCAGGGCCTTTAGTGGGGCGAGTCCTGGCGGCCATGGACTATGGATGCAGGCCCAGCAAGCCACACCAAGGCTGAACGACCTCCAGGCAGGAGGAGTGGCCACGAGGCTCGGTGAGCTCTTTCCATCGCACGTGGGTAGGCAGTGGCCCCTCCGCACGGACAAGGTACGTCAGAGCAGCGCCTAAGGAAAGTGCGTCTCGGGGAAGGTGCCACGTCGGGTTTGAAAACAAGCTACAATACATATATATTTTCGGCAAATGACCGCCTTACCACTACTTGGCGTAATAATTCCCCATCTACCACTGTTTACAATACACTACCACCAATGTGGCCGTGCGGCAGAAATAGACCGAAATACCACTGTTTCTGACCCAAATGCCACAGTTCCCATAGTAGGCTTCGCGCCTCCCTCAAGGCTCTCAGGCAAGAGAACAATAGCTGCAATGTTACATAAGAAGGGATAGGCCAGAATCTATACTACGATATAGTTATTTTCTGGTGCTGGTGGTAGGACTTATTGTTATTCGCGTCAGAACGCGTTGACTACCCTCAAATCGCATTAGACGCGCAACGGCTGTCGGCCGCCTAGCTGCTGGGGAACGACAGCCCATAAGCTGGGGAGCAACCACCCATAAGCCGGGGAGCAACCGCCCACAAGTTAGGGGGCAACCGCCTAAAAGTTAGGGAGCAACCGCGCAAAGCCAGGGGGCAGCCGCCTATTAGCTCTAGGTCGCTAAATTTTAGTAGGCCAGAAAAAGTGGTATTTCGGTCCATTTCCGCTGCACGGCCACATTGGTGGTAGTGTATTGTAAACAGTGGTAGATGGGGAATTATTACGCCAAGTAGTGGTAAGGCGGTCTTTTGCCGTATATATTTTTCCTTTGGCTATTTTCGCTGTGAGGGACGTCAGCTGGCCATAGTAAAGCGTATATAACGATTAGTCATCAGTCACGTAATACTGTCGTTTACCACTCAACGCCGGGGCCCACTCAACGCCCGAATTTGCCACCGTTTTGAGCAACACTCCAGAACCTATACAACGCCAAATATATAGTAAAATCACCAGATTTTTTAGAGGAGCACTCGTAGAAGCATATTAAGCCTTTGCGCAACAATAAATTACTTGCGATAACGCTGTGGGAGCCGTACTGTACGGGTGCGCGTAGCCTGCGCGGGTGAGGGCTCTCCCTCCTCAGTACAGTTTTGATCAACAACAGTACTCAGAGGTCTCTCAAGAGTAGTTTTGTGAGGTGTACGAGGGTTAAGGCTCTGCCAATTACCCTTTTTGGACAATTGTATATCACCTTTGAGTTGCTTTTCAAGCTGTTTTTGAAGGAGCTTTTTAGCTCGCTCTTAAGCCTTGCCTCCTTTGCTTGCGCCCTCAGTTCTTGCGCCGCCAAACGTACGCGAGCTCTCTCCTCTTTAAGAGCTTGTTTTTGCTGCTTATTTTGAAGCTTTTAGCGTTGCGCCTCTGACAATTGCTGTTGTTGAAGCTTTTTCTCAGCGTCTGTTTGCTCTTGCCTCTCACGGGCCCTCTGTACTTTGGCGGGAGAATAAAATACGGCGCCGCCATACCAATTATCAGGTTTATCAAGTAGGAGAGGCTTGCCACGCTGGCGGCGCTTCTTCTCATTAAAGAAAGCTTGCTCGAGTTAATTGTATTAGTGTTGTAGGATCTTATATTGTAGCGGTTGTTGCTGCAAAGCGAAAGTCGGGAAAACACTGATTTGATTGTATGTGTGTAGTAGCTAAGATATATACTGCTAGGTAGGATAGGCAGCAGTAAATGAGTGTAGGCAGCAATGAGCTAGCATAGGCAACAATGAACAGTCCGAATACCGTTACACACCCCCTCATCCTGTAGTTAGTTAACGACGTAAGGATGATCTCTCCTACATGTCTACTGTGCCTTGAAGTCGAGAGTATAGATTTGTAAGGTGTAGCTGCCTCACAAACTCAGCATGCTTCTGACGTGGTAGCACCTTGGTCATGCCGTCAGCAGGCATCCTATCAGTAGATCGCCATTGTACGTAGAGTCGTCCTTGCTCTACTTCCTGGCGGATCCAGCTCTGGTGTATATCAACATGCTTGAGCTTGGTTGCCAGTTGTCTTGTTCTTTTATAACAATCCCAACAGTCTGCTGGTTGTCACATAAGATAGTCGGAGTAGTAGTGTGAAGCGTCAGTGAGAGGCCATCAAAAAGGCGTAGCCACTCCTCCATTGCTGAGCCTGTGAGGGAGAGCGCGAGTAGCTCTACCTCAGTAGTTGATTTAGTGACTGTACGCTGCAGGGTAGACTTCCAGTCGACAGTCATCCCAAACAACTGGAAAATATATCCTTGAGAGCTGCGGCGAGTCTCTAGGTCGTCTGCGAAAGCAGCATCAGATGCTCCAAAGAAGATAGGATCGCGATAATCTTCTTCTGTAGTCATGAACTCTTGAATCTCTTGCTCAGCTGTGCAAGCTTCGAGCGCGTAGTACGTCGTCTCTAGGACGTGACGCCATACTTTGCGTATAGAGTCTACGTGAGCTTGTCCGGGGTTTGTGAGATGTGAAGCGTGTATCACATGCGCGCGTGCTAGATCTGGTCGAGTGAACTGCGTCAGGAACGCGAGATGGCCGACGAGCTCCTGGTAGAGCTTCGTACGAGCTGCGTTGGGTTCCTCTATAGATGGTTCAAGGTAGTTGACCATCATAGGTACTTCTGTACGGCGGCCGGTAGACGTTATGCCATACTTTGCGGCTACTTTGTCGATGTAGGCATCCTGGAGCAGCCAGAGTTTGCGGGCGGCGATGTCTCGGATGACGCGTATGCCTAAAAACCACTTGAGTGGACCAAGTCGCTTTAGTTGATAGTACTCGCTAAGCTTCTGCTCGAACTGCTGGTGGAGCTTGGTATTGTGTGGGTGAAAGGCCATGACGATATCGTCAACGTAGACGAATAGTATGAGCCACTTGTTCGTGTACACACATGGAAAGCCTGGCACAGGCTTCATCCCTAGTGACTGTAGCGTCCTGCGGAGCTCCTTGTACCATAGTAGCGGTGACTCCTTAATCCATAGAGAGCGGAGTATCTGGAGTAGTTCTCCATTCTTGAAATCCGTCTGGCGTCTGCGCGTAGAGTAGACGGTTGAGTAGGGCGTTGAGAAAAGCTGTTGGTACATCGTATTGAATCAGCTCTAGCCCAAAGTGATTGGCAATAGCGGTGATTGCTCTAAAGGTGCGTGCTGCGAGTGTGGCGGCGTAGGTGTCTCCGTACGGCTGCTGGAGATCACCTCTAATCACCAATCGTGCCTTGAATCGTGAGAGGAAGCCGTCCTCATCAAATTTGTAGGTAAACACCCACATAAGTGGTAAGACCTCAGCATCAACATTTGCTGTCTTTGCAGTCCTAGCAAAGCGTCCTTTATTCCATATATTGCGGTATTCTTCTTGACCTGTCGAAACTCAGCACCATGCGGGTGAGTCTCTAGGTCTCTCCAGGTCCTCGGCGGTGGCGGAACCTGTGACTGATGGATCCTGAAGACAGGCTGCGGCTTCAGCGCTGTCGTAAACGCGTGTAGGTAGTCATTGATGCGTATTCCATAGGAAATCGCGTGTGTCTGGTATCTGGTTGCACTGGTGAGGTCGTCAGTGCGCTGCTGCCATCGGCGTGAGGTTGTGAGTATATTTGACTCGTCAATTTCGAGATTTCTACGTCTCGGCGCATTGTTTGTGTGTCGATCAGGTAGATAGTCAGGGATTTGGGTTGCAGAGAGCTCTAGATCTCGTTCTATCGGGAGAACTTCGGCCGGAGTATCGTTATTCCGTTGCCGGCTCACGTGAGGCGCAGGTGATGTAGGCGTAAGTAGCCCACCCCTAGAAATAGATCCTCTACGTCCTCGTCAACTCCATCAATTTCCTCAACTCTGCTCTCACCCCTACATGCTGCTGGCTTGCGCGAGCTGCAGCTGCAGGTATGTTGCGCGTCTCGTTGCGCGTCTCGTTACGCGTCTGCCTAAGCGTCATGAGCTCTTCAATGGCAATATCGTCAGATTCAGCTTCTTCTGGAAAGGCAAGCAGCTCTATAACCTCTTCAATAACTGACTCTGCTGCGTAGCCTTCTGGTCCTTCGTAAAATCGCGTTGGTTCGAAAATGACGTCTCTAGCTCGAATTACTGTTCTTTGTCGGCAGCCAGATCCTGAAGATATTCGTCGAATCATAGCCTACAAGATGTCCTATAAGAGCTCTGGACTCCAGCTTGTCGCCTCTCTTGATAGACGGATTTCGGACATACGCTCGACAGCCTATAGGGCGCAGGTGGTTCACCTTCGGCTTTGATCCCATACAATCTCATATGGAGTCTTCCAACCTAGTGCTTCGGTTGGTGTACGATTCAGTATGTATGCTGCTGTTCTAAACAGCTCGTTGATAATGATTTTGGCAGGTTTCCTTCAAGCCTCATGGCTCGAGCTCGAATGACGATGATCTTGCCTGCTCGCTCTGCAAGGCCGTTTTGCTCGTCTGCGTAGTCTGCCCGCGGCTCGTATCGGATCCCTAGCTCAGCGCAGAGTTCCTCCAATACGTTTGGTGCAACTCCGTATCCTCGGTCGTTATCAGTTGATTGCGGTGACGTCGCTGTCAAAGATACGCTGTATCTTGCGAACCTTTTGGACAAGCCAGCGGCTCAGGAATGCCTTCGTACGCTGTGGAAAGCAGTCAACTTCATGCCACTTGCTATACTGGTCCACCATGTGACCTGCAACTCGGTCACCATTAAGACAAGCGTCTGTGTCTCGTGGCAAAAGCTGGATAAAGTCTACAGCAACGCGGTAGAATTTCCTAGGTGCAAAGTCCTCCTGCTGTCTTCTAGAGACTTGCTTTGTGAGTTTCGATTCGACACATACGCCACAGAAGTCGCTATCTTTGCCTTCTACTCGCAAGCCTTCCACATGGTCGGCCAGCTTCTCAATTGCCTTCTTGCCTGGATGGCCCCAGGTGCTGTGAGCTGTCCTGTAGTCGACTATCAGATCGCGTCGAGGGTCCTTTGAAGGTCGGTAGTGCTGAAGGATGATAATAGGCGTATGTCTGGGCGGCGGCTGGCATCAGCGTCGACCAGCCAGTGACCGTTGTCATACTCTAGTTGAGCAATGACAGTTTTCTTGCTGACTTGTACAGCAAATCTTGTCCTGAGTCAAAGTGGATCTGACTCGAGCGACAGCGTGCTAAGCCCATAAGGCTCGTCAAGAAGCCTTCGACTAAGGCAACGTGTGTTAGGACGATAGGTGATAGTCCTCTCGGTGTTTTCACGGTCAGCTTCATGCTGCCCCATGCAGTTATCTTGATACGGCCTGTTCCTGCTCCTACGAAATCGTTGGCACTGGCCTCATACTCTCTCGTCCATCCAGGCCAGGACTTAGTGTTGACAATGTGAGTGTTCGAACCAGGATCAAGTATGAATCGGTTGCTCAATGAGTCGTAGCTGCTGACATCGTCAAGCGTCGATAGAGCCACCAACTCCTCGGTAGGTTTGACACCGTCGTCAAGCATCAGATCCTCGTCGCGCTCGTCGCGCTCGTCAACCGTAACGGCATCGGATACCATATATTGTGCGGTGTAGGTCGATGGATTGGAAGGAGGCTTGCCATCGTCAATAGTGACTGCAGGCTCAGAGTTCGACTGAGTTGCCTTCCAGTCCTGTATGGCTTTCTCCACCCTCGCTTTCAAGCTCGGATCCTTGGCAAAGGCCGCTGCCACTTTCTTACTACCCTCCTTGTTGTCGAATCCTCGGGGTCTGTGAGGCGCATCTGGGTTCATCACCCAGCATCTCGACCATGAGTGTCTTTTGCCACAGAGGCATACACCGCTCCGTGTAGGTTTATTATCTTGCGGTGTTGCTGGCTTTGCTATCTCTAGCTCTGCCGCGTGTGCGCTGAAGCCTGTACTAATTGGGCGTGTACGCTTCAGGTATGCTGAGAACTCGGCGACGTAGTTCTCCACTGAGGGGACTGTCTTACCAAGCCTCTCCTTCTGGATCAGGTCTCGTAGACCTGCTGTTCCGTATTCGGGGTCAATTGTCTTGCAGGCGACTAGGAAGTCTTCCTGCGCTCGGGTGTCTTCAGTCTCTGCCAGCCTGATGGCCTTGCACTGGTTGGTGACCTCGATCCACCTTCGAAGCCATTCTTCACCTTCCTGCCCTTTGGCGGCGTCTGGAGATCCTTGTATACCGCTATTAGATCGCGGCGTCGCGTCGCGTCTGACGGTGCGAGATGTTTCTTAAGGGTCGTAAGGCGTTGGTGCGGCGTATCCTTGTCCTCAATCAGGTAAATGTGATGCGCTGCTATCGTCTTACTAATCTCAGAGTTAAAGTCTGCCAGCGCCTTCAGCTGACGCTTATACTCTAGATCCTTCTTCTCCCATCTCTCGTATGCCCAACGGTAATCGGCTCGCTGCTCGGTGTTTAGGCCAGCGTACGTCGTAGCTCGTTGGTCATAGTCGCTAAGCTGAGGTTCAATCGGCTCCTCTAACTGGGGTAGCTGGTCTGCTGCAACGTCTGGGTCGACGTATTTCCAGAGTTGATTCTTTTGTGCTGTATCCTTGCGGATAAACAGCCACTTGTGCCAATCCTCTGATCGACTGAGTACAAACTGTTACTCGAGTGACGGCTGGGTCCTCGGTAGTCATCGTGCTCGCTGGGTTTCTCTACTCTATGTGTGAGTAGGCAGGTAATTCAGGTGAGTGAGATCCCGTCGCAATCCGGGCTCATAACTGTAGCGGTTGTTGCTGCAAAGCGAAAGTCGGGAAAACACTGATTTGATTGTATGTGTGTAGTAGCTAAGATATATACTGCTAGGTAGGATAGGCAGCAGTAAATGAGTGTAGGCAGCAATGAGCTAGCATAGGCAACAATGAACAGTCCGAATACCGTTACATATATTTGACCTCAAGTTGGTGATAGCTCTGCGACAACTAATTGCGCTCTCTGGCGAAGTCTTCTGCAACAACAACCTTGAGTATTTGCCGTACTTTGCGCCAATCAGACTCAGAGAGGTTTGACGAGTTACTGCGACTTAATAATGCGCTCTCTTGCTCTGCTACAAACTTTTTAAGTACAGCGTCAGGGTTATAGGGCGACAACCCAGTACACTCAAAAGCTTAAGTATTGTTGATTCTTAAAAGGCTTTTTGCCAGGAGGTGTTAAAGAGCCGATAAAAGTCGCGTTTGGTGATTGCTAAGAGGCCCTGGCAATTGTACATAAACTCTGAGAGCTCTGTACTGTACGCCGTACTTAGAGGCTTAAACATCGCCACATCAAGAGGCTGTAACTTGTGGGTAGCGTGCGGAGGAAAGATAGCGAGTAGTATTTTGTTCTTATCACAGTACGTGATAAATTTGATGCTGACGAGAGCCATAGCCATTAAGTATGAGTAGCCTGTAGGCTGTACGAGCTTTCTCCTTGGTCTCGCGATCAAATACTTGCTGCAGCCACGCTAAACCAACCTCATTGTTGGTCCACCCACTTAATGAGCTCGCAAAAAAAGGCTTGTGTTGTTTTGGATCAAAATCTTGAAGCATGAGTCTTGTATATTGCCCGTAGTAGCTTGATATATCAAGGCTGGCGTCAGCGCAGTGCCGTCGGCGCAAATACAAGCAATTGTTGTTATCCACTCTCTATTGCCGTCTTGGAGCATTTGCTTGTAAGGTCCTTGCTCGTACGCCTGGCGAGAGAACACTCTTTTCATCTTGCTGAGGATACCAATAAGCAGACTTGTCAATAAACAAAACAAACAAAATTTGAGGCTCTGAATTTGTTTGTTTGACGACTTTCTTGGTGTTGTAGTTTGTTTGTTTGATTTGATGGAGCTATAGAGGCGCTTTTATTTGATTGTGTTTGTTTGATTTTGAGTACTTTAAGAGGACTGTGAAAGAGACTCTGGTGGTGTTATAGGCGGCGGCTCCTCCCACTCATGTATGCTAAACTGTTCGTTGAGCTTATTGTCATCGTACGTTGCCACCACCTTTGCGCTTGGAGGTTTAAAACCTGCTCGAATCCATCGTTGAGTACAAATTAAAGCAGCCAATAGTTGGCTGCCCATTTTGCGTCTCTGTGGCTCAAGTACGTCGCCAGTACCCGAGAAGACTCGCTCACAGTCAGCGCTGGAGGCAGGGATAGTTAACACGTCCAGCGCCAATCGTGACAAATTGGGATACCTCGGCTTGAGCTGGTACCAGTATTGGGACAGCTGTACAGCCAGTTTTGTACTGTTCTGATGTCCATGTTGGCTCTCTAAGCCAGCTCTCGTACTCATCCGCCACCCCTATTATCTCGTCGCTGTTGTCAAGTACCGAATCGATCGCGTCGTCAAAGCTGCTCATCGCGTGTTTAGGCGCAGTTGTTATTGTTGTTGCTGTCGCTAGGGCGGGCTTGTAACGAGCCAAAAGCTGCTCGAAGCTGCGTGCGTAGCTTGTAACTGTGCGGGCTTCTCACGCCAGAAGCGTTTAAAGTAGTTCTGAAGCGTGGGTGGAGTGCCGTGGCAGTGTAGTAGACGGGGATTTTGAGGAGTTTATTAAGGTACTTGCTCGCCTTCTTGAGCGCAGCACGTACGTTGATAGCGACGTGATCTTCTGGCGCCTCGTCTGGCAGGTAATTGACGCTTTCAAACAGTCTAAGGCGGGCATCTAGGTCAGCAATAAGAGACTCAAACACAGGGATAACCTCGTATAAACGCGCCGTGAGTGCCAGCTTTGCCGCGACCTTGCAAGCGATTAGTTGCGGACTTCAGCGGCTCAAGCACCTCAATGTACTCGGTAATCACCGCCCAGTCTGCAGCTGCAAGCCCGCCTGATCGCATCCACTGCGGCACAATAGGCGGCTTAGTGTTGTTGCTTTTGGCAAGCTCGTCAGCGTGCTCAGTCTCTTGTATGTGGTAGGAGGAGTAGCTGTTGATGGCGTGTTGTAGCTCAACACCGCGCTTAAAGCAGTCATGATAGCTGTTCCAACGCGTAACTCCAGGCTTGAAAGGCTCACGGCGTCTTGCTGTAGCGCCAGCAGGCATCTCAACTGCTTCGCTGTTCTGACAATCCTCAAATATACCCCATTGTTTTGGCGTGTTAATGTAGTTAACAATATCAAGAAACACGCCAAGCGGACCACTTTCCGCCATTGCTTCATATAAAACTCCTCTTCGTTGTAGTGTTCAGGCTCGTTATCAAAGGCGTCGGAGTCAGTGCCAACATAATAGTTTGCCCAACGAGGTTGAGTATGTGGCAAGCGCAGCGGAGGCGTCGATCGTTGGCGATAAAGCCGTACATTGTGCCGAGTTTATTAACTGCAGTATCGTTGTTGTAGCGTTGTCAAGCACGAATAGCCCAAATTGCTGCTAGAAATCTCAAAGTAGCGTAGGATTCGTACGACAGCTTCCGCGATCGCTGAGCCTGTGTGCGCACCAACCAGCTGCGGCAAGGCGATGGGAAGGTCAACTATATTGCCTTGAGTCAGCGTAGTGCGCACAAATTGCAAAGAAGCCGCGCTTCCCCCCCTTGGTAGTCCAGCCGTCAAAGCTTATGTGTATTTTGCTAGAGGCCTCAGACAAGGCGCGCTTGACTTGAGGTTGTAGCCAGCTGTAAAGCCTCATCACGAACCTCGAAACGCTGTTGTGAGACCTCCATAGCGCCGCCTCTGCCTCTGGGTTGGCGAACCTGATCATCGCGCGGAAGGACTCAGTCTCAAACTCGCGTAATGGCCTGTTGTTGTTGACGAGCCAACACTGCAGCTTGCCTGAAGCCTTGTACGTCGAAGTTACCCAGTCCTGCGTTGCATCTTGGCTTAATGTGACCCCGTTTCTTCCGCCATCGCAGCGACTTCTGGCCAGGTTCGAGCGGCCTCTTGTGTACGATAGTGCCTTGTTTGGTGAGCCGATGGCCGGGAAGGTCTTGCTTCAAATGGTTGTTGGCGGCTGTAGTTGACAGAGTGGTCTGGTGTAGGCCGCCCTTCTTCTGTTGATGTGACAGTGCTTGCATTGGAAGTAGATCTTCTCAGGGTTAGTACCAAGCTTTCGAAGGCGATAGCCGTGCCTAAAGACCCAGCTGATGTTGCCTGTGGGTGTGGATAGAGGCACATTGAAGCCCAGCAGGCGCTTCAAGTCAAGGCCTTCGTAGTTGGTGAAGTCAACACTAGGGCAGCGTCCTCCTCCACTGAAGCCTCTGTGGCAGCATTACAAACGCGCGCGGCGGCTTAGTAGCTATAGGCGGCTTATTAGCCACTAACAGCAACTCCCAAGCTGGCTCGGCCTGTAAGGCTTGTAGTATAGGCCGTGGTGATGGCCTCCGGGCGCGCTCCTAGCTCGGTTGGTGGCTCTATTGAGCGCGGCTCTAGAGTACTTCAAGCACCTCAATAGGCGGCTCCGGCTCGTCAACTACCTCAATAGACGGGGTTGGCGGAGGAGTAAGCGGCCGCTGGCTATCCATAAGGCGCTGGCTGGTTTCGGCGCACGTTGGGAACGTTTGGGCATAGGTTCGGATGCCTCAGCAGGCTCGCGGCTTCGTTTTGGGGGCATGGTAAGCGTGAAGGTAAGCAAAGGCGCGAAAAAGTAAGCTGTAGGCGCAGGCAAGTAAGCCAAAGTATAGTGGGTGTGTAAGCGTTGACGCGCAAGGTACGCGGAAAGTACGCGGTCGGCTAGCCAACATTACCACTTCATGCCAAGGCGTACTGCGCGACGCTCTGCAGCCCGCAACAATAGAGATATAGTAAAACAGGCGACAGGAATTAATTTAGCAACATTGATTTAATAGTTTAACTTATAGAAGACAAGATTTATTGCGTGGTTATAGCAAACGATTTTTTAAGAGTAGTAACTAGGTTCAGAATATATAAACATAACTTAGGCTTCGCTGCAAACAGCGCAAAACTCACTTTGCTACAATACCTCAACACTATAATATTAGCTTATTTAGATTATATATATATTTATTGTTTTAACAGCTTATTACCTACGAAGAAAGAGGAGGAACAGAGGATAGGAGGTGCTAAAGCGAATAGCAATTCATGTATATCAGTTGCTGGCGGCCAGTGGAAGCACACATCCGTTATGCGGGCTTTTTTTACGCAGGTACAATCCACTTAAGAAGCTCCGTTTTTGCTCTGTTTACTATAGGAATACCTATATAATTGCAGCGTTGGGGAAAGTTATTGTTACATCAACACTAAGAATATATCACTAACTCTAGGGTACCTTATCATTACAGTATGCTAAGCGATTCAAACAAACTTCAAATTTTTTGACTGCAATTGCCTCTTTTGTTTGTTTGACCTATCAAAATTGCAGCAGCAGCTTTTTGTTTGGTTGACGTTGTCAATTCAAACAAAATTCAAACAAAATATTGAGGCATGTTTGGTTGTTGACAACCCTGCCAATAAGAAAGCCTTTCTCGTCCATATTGTATATATGGCGACTGTCGATATCGTACTGAGTTATTTTGTCGCCTAATAGCTTGAAGTATAGGGCGTATTTGGTAGCAGAATCAGCGCGCTGGGCGACAGGCGTCGATACCAGAGGTCCATCGCGATACAAGGTCAATTTCATGTCGGGCGATACCGTGGGTCACCACCTCGTGCACGGCCCCACCTCGTGCACGGCCAACACCAAATCTCCCGCACTTTCAGAATCGCTTTACACCACCAATATACACCCAAGGGAGGCTGCCTAGAGTCGTTAAATCGCTGAAGCTTGGAGAGAAGCCTAATTATACTCAGACTGCGAAAAAAGTACGGTGTTGATCGAACGTTGCTGTCGAAGCGTCACGCGGGTTATCGGCAGCTATGCGGAGAAAGTCGAAATATGCGCCTTCTCAAAAAACTCTACACAGGAAACTGAGCTCGTACAATATATGATAAGCTCTGTGTACGAGGGCTACCACCTACAAGGGAGATGATACGGAATTTCGCAGCAGAAATAGCAGGAAAAAGAGCCAGGAAAAAACTGGTTGATCGCTTTATTGCGCGGCATCACATTGAGCTTGTATCTCGATGGGCATCCGGCATCGATTCACACGCCACAGAGCTGACTCTGCCTTCAATACGCCCTATATTTTAAGCTCCTAGACCAGAAGATAACTCAGTACGATATCGAGGCTCGCAATATCTACAATATGGATGAGAAGGGCTTCTTGATTGGTGTGCTGTCAAAAATGAAGCGCGTGTTCTCCCGCCATCGATATGATCACGGAGGCGTGAAACAAGCACTCCAGGACGGCAACAGGGAGTGGATAACTACGATAGCCTGTATTTGCGCGACGGCAGCTATCTCACGCCTGCGCGATTTATCAGGCTGTTTCGGCAAGATACAAGACTCATGGCTTCAAGATTTCGACCCTGCAGAGCACAAAACCTTCTTCGCCTCATCGCCCAGGGATGGACCAACAACAAGATAGGGCTCGCATGGCTTGAACAGGTGTTCAATCGCGAAACAAAAGCAAAGGCAAGACGATCATATCGTCTACTCATCCTTGACGGCCATGGCTCACATATACGATGGAGTTTATCAAATTTTGCGACGACAATCGGATTCTTCTGGCCATCTATCCTCCCCACACTACCCACACCTTGCAGCCGCTCGCTCGTCTGCCTTTCAAGCCTCTATCAACTGCCTACTCAAACGAGCTCTCCGAGTGCATGTATAGCTGACAGGGCATCTCCGCGATTACAAAAAGAGACTTCTTCCGCTTGTTCTATAAGGCTGGCATACAACGTTTAAGGAAAAGACGATCTTAACGGCTTTTCAAGTCACAGGGCTTTCGCCGTTAGACCCAGAGGCTATATTAAGAAGTTTAAAATAGAGGAGACTGAGAGCCCTCATCAAGCGATAGTACTACTTCCGTACTCAGCGCTTCAGATTGGAGAAAGATTGAGCGATTACTGCGCCAGGTAGTGGAGGATATCTACGATCGACGCTCCCAACAGCTAAGCCAGAGATTCACGTGATGGCTGTACAAAAACAGCTCCTCCAGCATGAAAACAAGCGACTTAGAGGGGCCTTGTTAATGAGAAGAAGCGCCGTCAACTGCAGGCCTCTATTACTTAAGGCACCGCAGGAGTATAATGTTGGAGCTATATTCTAGTTGCCATCCAAAGTCAAGGACGCCCGCGATCGCCAAGCACAAAAGGATGCCAACGAGCAAGCTACTACAACAATAGAAGTCCGAGGAGATCAAGCGTAGGGAGCAGTAGAAGCAGGAGAAGGCTACTATGCTTAAAGAGAGGCAGCGCATGAGAGAGGTGGCCAAAGAAATACGCCTTTAAGAACAGCGCGTGAAGGCCGTGCAGCGCGAAGAAGCTAGGATCGCGCGCGAAGCCAAAAAGCACTCTAACAAGATATACAATTCTCTAAAAAGGGTAATAGACGCCGTCAAAAGCCTTTGCACCACCTCCTCAAGTCGCTGAGGAGACAGAGGATGTTAGTGTGGATATATCATCTGTAGTTGATGTGGTGCCTATACCCAGCCTGCCACGCGCACCGCAAAGTACGCCTCCTATAGAGGTATCGCACGTAGTTTATTGTTACCAATTAATCAAATAGGTCCTTAAAAGCCCTCCACTAAAAAATCTCGCGATAATATAATATATATGCGACTCTACAGCCGCAAAAGTTGTGTGTGTGGGCATCTGGAAACCGTGCACCAGGTGGGGCCGTGCACCAGGTGGTGACCCACGGTAAGCGACAGTAAGTTACGTGATATTAGTTGTATCAGTTGGGTGCACCATGCCTGTGCACATGTCCGTAACCACTCCATACTCACATGCTGTAAGTATATAGTCGAAATTTCCGTTAAAGACAAGATACAGCTCATATAAATCTTAGATGTTTTGTAGCGACGCGCTAAACCACGGTCTTCATACCGGTCTCGTAGAATATCGACCCTACCCATTTAGAACGGTACCCGCGAGAGAATGTGTCGGTTAGGAACCTGACCTCTTTAAACAATATTTTCTTGCACATAGTCTTCTTTTCTTGATGCAATTATAGGTGGAAGCTAGGCCTGCTGTGGTGTTATAGGAAGACAACCATAGGTAGCCAGGTGAGCAGTCGCATTCAAGCAGTATCCTGTAGTGCGAAAACCTCCAATGAAGCGGATGTGTAGGGAGGACTGTAGGAGCTCAATGAAGCTTCTACGACCGCCAAAGAGCGGTCGAACTCTGCAGAAACTCCCTTCTATTATGTAACACTCTTCCCAAACAGCCATCAACATATCCATCCACATATGTGCACATTCGGTACGCATTCTATGTCGTTTTCCCTCAAGTACTTTGTGCGAAACATCCTTATATAGGTAGGCAATATCCAGACATTCTTCATAGTATGATAAGTGTGAGAAATTTTACTCTATTAAGACAGCTTCGAAATAAATCCAGACCCAAACCCTTCCACGATTGTTTACCGTCATCATCTAGAAGACTTCCATCCAACTTAATTCAGCGATATGAGAAAACAAAGATCTAGTGAAGGACCGCCTGCGGTCCTGCTACGTTTAGTCCGTTTATGCGTTCTTACGACCCCTAGACGTTGTAGGGCGTCTGTGAGCCTTTGGTTTGGCGTGATACCTTAACGTCTTTCCGTGCTTCTTCGGTTTGGCGTGGTGACCAGTTGAAGTCTCCACTCACGAGGTCCAGTCATGCCTGTGTCACGTTATTATAGCTAGTTGGACGTTTTAGCTTGCGTAATTTTGCTATTCGAGATGCGCATGATGCTTTAAAATCTCAAGAAATCTTTGATATGAGCTGCATTTTGGGGTGATGGTATGGGGGCTGAGGCGAGTGGGTTTGGATGACAGAGAGGTGGTAATGCGGCACAGTAGAATGCATGTTCCACAAGGCAACGGTCTTGGGTGCCGGAGGCATTTTTACCATAGATCAAATACACTATACCCTTTTTGGAGCTAGTGCAACTACTTCCTATTGGTTCCATGTTAGGGCTACCTGTGGGCTGTTCAATGGTCATGTTACACGCTAATAGACGCCCGCAAGTGTGGGGCGCCCTAGCGTGCTGTGCCCATCTCTAAGGCTTCCACTACATCGGCACTCGCACTACGACCTCCGAAGTCTGATCCCCTTTACTTTCTTCAACCTCGGATCCCGCTCAAAGTTACCAGCATACGTATATCGGCGACTGCGGAAAGAGAAGGATTGACCATTTTTTTGCTCCTACTGGTACGTATAGGCACAGGTACAATTTATCAACACTTCTTTGACCAGATGCGTGCGGAAACGCGACCTACTCACGGTTATGGAGCTAAAGGACTCAAGATGCAATGATTCCGACTATCGAATCACCAGAACAAACTCTTCTTTCTGTGCTATGCACGAAAGATAACTGGACCAACTATGACAATACTAGATATTATTCTCTTGCCTTTAGAGAAGACGGCATTGGCTGCGTAAGCATTATTCCTGCATACCTATTTAGAATGTGAGTTGACGTCCTCCTTTAAGTTGATACTCAAGAGTGACATGCAGGCGCCACTCCTTGCGTGCGAATTTGACTGGGCCTTTTACGCATTCGAACCGTTCTATGCGACAGCGGACACAATCGTGGATACCAAGTATAAAGGCCTCGAAGATAGCTTGCGCACGCGCTAGGTCGCCCTTTTTAATATTGAAATCAAAATCCACAAAAAACAAACCCAGGGAAGAATTTAGTTCTGGGGAACTAGACTTTAAGGCTGCGCTTGCACGTCGTTTTCTAAAGAAGTGTTTAAAGAAGGGGCAATTCTCTATGCTAACCTGCAGGTTAAGAACTTTGCTCCAGATTACTATAACTATAACCCTGAGAGTGCTGCATTCAGTCTAACGAGGTGGGGTTTACGTATATTATTCCTTAAATCACCAGTACCTCCCTTTAGCAAGTAGAAGGAAGAATATCAGTTAATAGTAAAGTCGTCAAACTAGGAGTTCCTGACGAGGTGGTATAGCCAAAAGCTACCTATACCCTGAGACAGGGTCCATTCCGAAGCGGAACTTACTTCCCTCCAGATTTGGCCTGGCGTGATTGCTTTGTGCCGTCAAGCAGATTTGCTCCCAAACATTAGACAGCAGACAATGAGATGAATTGCATGTTGCGCTACTGGATGCGATTATGACATGAACATCGTGCAGCCAGTCTTCATATGCTCTCAAACGTAAAACAATATATTACAAATCAGTCCAGTCCTCACATGCGACGATACAACCTTGAAAGCTAGACTTCCAGTGCGCTCAGCCACATAAGAGCAGTCCCGTGGAACAACCACATAGTCAGTAGCTACGAGCATTAGTTCATTTTAAGGTAAACTTTGGCAGGCTTCCTTGATCCGCCTGAGTATAAGGGATGTACGTGCTTACCCTGTTGGTAGAGATCTTTGGTGGGCACGACCAGATGATCGTTTCGTAGAACCAGACTGCGTATGCAGTAAGACTGAATCTCCTGTATTTTAGAAATCAATCCTCCACCCTGTGTGCATGGCCACAAACCTAGGTTGTTTGAGGAGCAGAGTCACAGACAATAGCTACCAAGGCAATCGAATACTTATGGTAGTCTGTAGTGCAATCCCCGAGCGGTGTTTCCATCTGCCTTGCGGCAAATCCTTTCCCGATCTGAAAGATTCAAGTTCTTATTGCATCTAGTTTATGGACGATGCTGAGTAGAGATAATCGATGGTGCTATTGCCCAGGTAGAACCTATAATATCTCAGTTGAACCTTCCTTTCCCTATATATTTTGACCTTGACGAAGGTGTATTTGAATGTTTTTCTCACCTACAAATCCCAGCCTGGCAGCATCCTCCGCTATATACTCTTCACGAATTCCGACTATAAATCCTAAAACAAATCTTACCGTGGATCCCAGGATGCTGTGTCACTCTGAATCTGCACTGTTCAATGTCCTGCACACCAACAGTCCACACTATTGGAATGTGATTATATTAATTAATCCTATCTAGAGGGCAGATCATGCCTTACATAAGAAGTTAACCGCTTGGTACATACTATCTGCTATCTAATGATTGTCAACCCGATTGCCTCTTCAAAAAACACCCCAGTCATTTAATCAATGCATCCCACATATTAATTACCCACCGCGCCAACAACACTTCGCCCGGTAGCGAAGCCCGGCCTTGAGATGAAATCGCATCTGTTGAATTGACGGCAGTTCTCTATGCCCCACACCGATGATAGCCATGTGTCTCATCTGGAATACCCATCCGGGTATGCCCACGTTTCGGCCGCATACTTCAACGCGCCGGTCCGCAACCCTTGCATATTCCCAGATTCATCACACAGCAGTTGAAATCGAAGAAGGGTAGAATGTATCAGACAATTCTGTCGTTGCTCGCGTTGGCGGGCGCGTCGCAGGCGCAACACGCGCATATGATGCGCTTTGCTTGCTCACAGCTTACAGTCGAGAGACTGGATCCGTTGGTAAACCCTGGGGTAGTTGGGACGCCGCATATGCATCAGATTGTGTCAGTATTTTCAAGACTCGAAGTCAGTGCTGAAGCTGATAATCTGCAGGGGTGGAGATTCTTTCAGGCCCGATATGGAGCCTGTGGAGTACGACTTGCCAACGCAGTCCACATGCACGAGTTGCACATTCAGTGAGGTGAGCAATTCGCCCATTTTCCATAAAATTCTTCTTTCAGATGCTGACTAAAATATAGGACTTCAGGTAATAAGATTTTCAACTTTACTGATATGACGGGGACGAGTACTAATACTAGACAGCAACTACTGGACCGCAGCGCTATACTTCCGCGCTCGTAACGGAACCTACAAACGAGTCAAACAAGTTTCAAACGGCGGTCTGGATCAGGATGGGGGACACACGGTGTACTATATTCCTCCGTACGATGGCGTGAGCAACGTGACAGCTTTTGCTCCTGTAAGTATCCCTCCGCCTGTCGATGATCAAGTCCGCTGACGTTTTGACAGGGTTTCCGCATGCTCGCGGGCAACCCGATGCTTCGTAACACGACTGGCGAATCTCGTGGCATCTGTCACCGCTGCTTGTTTAAGGACCAAAACCCATTCGGCGGGGCGCCATGCACGGGCGATGACACTACACATCTTCCAGACCACCAGTGTGAGGGTGGGCTGCGAACACAAGGTACTTACATCCATAGCACGTCCTTGTCATTCCGTGACAGCTTTCCGTCGGTTTTCTCGTCACGGGATACAAAACAGCTCTCCCTTTATCCTCTTCCTTGGAACAGTCATCGCTCACTCTGTTCCAGTAACCTTCCCCACCTGTTGGAATGGAAAAGACCTAGATTCACCAGATCATCAATCGCACATTGCGTACGCTACCATACCTTTTGAGCCCTACGCCGACCCCGTGATATCGCGGCCTTACACGCCTACCCAAGAACGCGGCAAATGCCCCGACACGCACCCTGTGCACCTCCCGCAGCTGATGTATGAAGTCATATTTGACACAGCTGAGTTCAACGGGGAAGGGATGTGGCCCGAGGATGGAAGCCAGCCGTTTGTATTCAGTATGGGTGATGCGTGAGTGCTCTTTCTTTCCCCCGGTAATGGCGACAAAGCAAGTACGCTGACAAGGACAGCACTGGCCATGGAAACCACGGCGACTACATGTTTGGCTGGGAGGGCGATAGTCTGCAGCGGGCGTTGGATGCGCGTTGCGACAACGATCAGTGCAAAGAGTTGAAGAGACAGACAGATGAAGAGGCGAAGAAGTGTAAGATTGCACAGAAGGTGGTCGAGGATGTGGGAAATGACAATTGTGAGTATTTCTATGATTCCTGTTTTGATAGGCGCGCTAATTGCAGAACAGGGCTGGCTATCTTACCAGGCGACGTGGAGATAAACGACCGGGTCAACATGTAAACGTCAGGTCCGCGTCGCATCACGGCCATAAGAGACTATTCCACTTGTCCTTTTACATTCTCCTTGATCTTCTTGTACTGACTTTCAGTGACGTCGCCAAAGCGCTCCATGGGCCGGCCTATCTCAGAGGCGGTTAGGGTTTCGCACTTGTTGGGATCGCCTCCGAACCGAAGATGTATCATTTCGGCGGGTTCCGT
Organism: Laburnicola sp. JP_R_19; assembly: GCA_031010545.1. Lineage (NCBI taxonomy): Eukaryota > Fungi > Ascomycota > Dothideomycetes > Pleosporales > Didymosphaeriaceae > Laburnicola > Laburnicola sp. JP_R_19. Next base: position 912,557 of record VOIT01000029.1, read on the forward strand.
CACAGTTGTGGAGTAGTCCGAGACCACTTCTCGGAGGGATATCGAGAAAAACCGGATACGGAGCGCTCTATTCCACAATATAGAGACAATTTCCCTTGCCACAGCTTCCAATCCTGGCAATTTACCATTAACACCGAAATTGTGTGCCGTAGTTGATGGGGCTTTAGGTGCGAATAGATGCAGGTACTCAAGAGAGCACCGTTTCACCAGCATGGCCTTCCAGTTGTTAGTCTATCATATCATGACAGTGTATAGTCAACTTACTGCGAGATCATGAACATCTGCACTTAAAACATGGGTCATCTTGCCGAGCTAAACAGCCGCAGTAATAGATGGAATTGGGAGTCCGAGGTCAGTGAGCGAAACTAACTCCTCGACAATGAATTGAAGATGCTCCTGTGGGACTTCCTGATAGTTGCCACCTCGAAGCGAAATCGTCTTGAGCTTGTGCTTACTACGGGAGAGAGTTTCCGGCAGCATCCAGTACAGAAAGGCCTTCTCCTGCATGTGTGTCCAGTCATCCGTAACGGCAGAGTTTGATTCGTGCGAGCTTTGGCCGAGGGGAGGGTCATTTCCCAGCGGCAGATCCCCGTTTGCGACGCGCCTCGAAGCAGAACTACCGGTCTCGTAAAACTTCTTCAGCCAGCTCTGGTCCGTCAACGAAACCTCATACGTAAAGTTGAAATGTGAATGTGCCTCGTGGTGCCACATGCTGTCTGGGGTTAGGCTAGCCAATTCTTTCGAGGCCATATCATTGGCATTCCAAGGCAAATGGAGGTCCAAATGCTCAAGATTATCGCAATGATGTACGAAGAGAAGAACCTTTGCTACACCGCTGTACTTGAAGTCCACCTTATTTGTCAGAACGTAGATCATGGCGTTTAAGCTCGAACTCAAGCTCTGGATATGGGCGCCCAGCATGAATTCCGCCACGCCTTGACAATTCCATAGCTTCAAAAGTTGTGGCTGGTCGATTCCTACTTCGAGGGGAATGATTTCCTTGGACACCTTCTTCTGGAGCATCAGTCCATAATCCCGAACGTTCAATTCCACCAGCCGAAGTTGCACAGGATAGACGGTATGTTTCCATCCTAGTACCCGGATTGCGCGGTCGAAACGCTTTCCTCCAGGTACTTTGTAAGATTTCAACGATATCTCAGATGAATCGAAGATTGCAATGGCCTGCACTTTGCCACGGGCTACAGGATCCGCCACTTCTTGTGCATGCCGTAATAACGCAAGCTTGGGTATTAGAATGTCGTAACACTGTTGTTTCTCTGAATCGGTATCAAACAGGTCTGTTTCACTGCACAGATTTTTGCCAACTTTAATCGCTGGGTTGAAGAACTTGACATAGTAACACAGATCCAGTTTTTTGCTCGATGTATTCCGGCTTGTTGGGTGCGTATTTTATGTTCGCAAATTGATCCACATAGCGGTTGAATTTCTTTATTTCTTGCTAATAAAACATGTCAGTGGTGTCAAGGCATGTCCAATTTTGATTTCTGAGCCATTCCGGTTGTCCTATGATGTTTGTCGCGGTATATCGGGGGACTTCTATGAAGGCGCCCTTGAAGTTGGTCCGTAAGAGTGTGGACATAATCTGCGACATCTCATAGCCTAAAACGCTATTGGACGTGAACAAGTTACCGCGGAGGCGGGGCATGCGCTTTTTCAACCTCTGCAATATGTAGGCAAAAGATTCAGCATGCTGTGCCTTTACATCGAAACGGATGGTCCGAACGAGATGAGCGTTTTTTGGAGCCCGAGTGGTAGCGATTGGGAGTTTTTGTACAACATGGCGGAATTCAGGCAGATGGTGGGGTGGCAATACAGTGCGTGGTGTAAGTGTGCGGCAGCACTATGCTTTTTCTGCCCAGCCGTAACAGCAAGAAGAGAGATGATGTCCATCGTTGGCAACTGGATGATGAGTTAGTGCAAGCTACATTCAGTGTGACCGATAGATCGCTTGCATACGTATGAACAGATTTGGTCCTTCAACTCGCCGGGCAAATCACAAAAGAGCCCGTGTGAGCCATGCTCGTTCACGCTGTCTGCATTCGTGTTGCTTTCCTGCGAGTCGCCTTCGTGCCTATCGCCTGCGCTTACTTCATCTCCAAACTGATGAGTGTTTCGGGGCCGTTTGTTTGCTTGTATCTTTGACGGTGGTGTGGGTGCTGCAGCGGGCGATTTCCTTTTTTTTCTGGGCGACATGGAGGCAGGGGCGCCTTACGGTACAATAGGCCAACTAACTGCAACGACTGTAAGTTATAAGTGGGGTTGGGCGCTCGACTTGAGGAGCTTGGGGCAGCGGGTTGAGTAGTTGAGGAGCGCGGCAAGAGAAGGATCTGTGCGGTCGCGCTCTTGGGGCAGGGCTCGAGTGGCCCCTGCACGAGGCAGCCATTCAAACTTGTGTATAAATGAGGTGAAAGGAGGAATAGATTCACCTTGACTGGCGAGGCAAGTGTGAGAGCGTAAGCGCAATCGCCGCGCACGGGCCTGTCGTGAACGGGCCCTCGGCCATGACGCGCCCTCATGACTACGAACGCACGGTCCCTGCCGCGTTTGCCTCCCTCTGATATAAAATCTCTTTAGGTGCGGGTCGCACTGGACAGGAGGCCTTAATCTGCGTTAAGGGTGTGCTAAAGATAAAGCGATAGGGATAAGAGAAGTTAAATAGGCAAGGTAAAAAGATTTTATTTTTTTAATTGTTTTCTCTTAGTAAGAATAGCCTACCGTGTTTCCCTACTAAACGCACAGACCCCACTCAACGCACAGTTTGAGGATAGCCACCACTACTACTTTTAAAGCTGTACAGCCCTATATAATTCTAATTATTATAAGATTTTTTAAAGAAGCATTCTTAAAGACTTATTTAATTAATTAGCAATAATAAATTATATGCAATACCTCTATAGAAGGCGTACTTTATAAGTGCGCGTTAATAGGCTATATACCTCTACTATCCCTTTAATAACTACTTGTGATAGATTAATGCCTAATAGTAACCGCTGCTCCGGAGATAAACCCCTTATCTCCGGCGCTAGTCCCAGTTGGGCCTAGCACCCTGTGCCTACTATATTGTAGGCATACGCAATCCCTAGGATCCCCACGCAGTATCTTACCCATAGAGTCGAATCTACTATCTTAACTCTGACTATTATTGTCCCTTTACACTACTAAATTCTTAACACTAACCTCTAGCTCCTTAATAGTATTAGGAGGAGGTATAGAAGCCTTTATATTATGCGCTTTATCCTTTTTAGCCAATTATATATTTATTCTAAGTTGCTTTTAGCTGCATAGGCGTGTAGGGCTTCTTTACGCTCTATAGCCTTCTACTATTCTTTTTATAACTTAATTTCCTTTACAGCTATCCTTATTTGCGTCCTCTACTTAAGTAGAATTTATTTCTTATACTTTTTCTACTTCTTAGTAAGCTTTTCGCAATCCTTCTAATATTATAGTTTTTTTATTTTAGCGTCTTTTTAAGTCTAGTAATTGCGGGCAGTCTTAACTTTAGATAGCAACTAAAAGACAGCACTACTAGTGTAATTCTTAGGGGCTTTAAGTAGTAATGTCTTGCTACGCTTACAGCGCTTCTTCTTATTAATAAGGATATCTCTAAGATAATTATTTTTATAGTAAAGAAGCTGTTTTTAAGTTGCTATTATATAGATAGTATAAAAAAACTACGCGGCCTAGTTATTATAGATATTCTTAACTACCTATTATAGAAGTTATTTAATTTTACGCTAATTACTTGCAAAGAGTACTAATAATATACTATTACTACTTAATAGTCTCTAGAGCTCTAGATTCTTAAATTTCTTTAATATAGTATTGCTATCTAGTAGAAAGATACTAGTAACTTTAAAGGCGTTAATAATTATTTCTTTAGCAAAAGCAATTCTATACGCTCTATAAAAGAAGTAGAAGAAGTTGCGCTTAGTAATAAATATAAGTTTCTAGCTATTATATATAAATTAGGTAAGCTCTTTAGTATATATAGCTAATAGAGGCTTAAATAGGCAAATATCTAGAGGCTATAATATATAGGTAGAATATAGTAGATAGATAGTAAGAAGAATTTAATTTTAATTATAGAACTTAATAAATTCTATAGTAATATATAAGCTATATCTATTAAAAATTAAGAGTTAATAATTACGCTTTGCCTTCTTCTTAGTCTCTTTTTAAAAGCACCTCTTAAGCCAGGCAATCCTAAGTTTATTGTTTATCTATCTAGAGAGTAATAAGGCAAAGAAGGCCTAGTGTTTGTAACGGTAACTGCTGGCCTCCCTGCCAAGCACTCCCCATCACCTTTCCTTCACACCCTATTTCCCCTATCTGCGCCTTTTACCTTCCTAAAAGGCGCCTTTCCTAGTTAGTGTTAGCGTGGTAGTTAGCGTGGGCTCGTGCCCCACGCCGCCCTCTATATAAGAAAGGGCCCCCCAGGTCCCTTTCTTATCCACTGTCTTAGAATAGTATCAATTCAACTAGCTCTTTCAACTATTCTAGCTGTCCCCGATAGGTTAGCCCTGTAAGGAATTGTTCAGTCCTTACATTATTCTAAGACCAACCATTTTATTTGGCCGTGGACGGCGACATAATATCTACTCCTCCCTTAAGACGCTGCCCGCGGGCGGTCGAATTAGTGGAAGTTTTACCTTGTTAGTCACTAGTTGTGCTAGGCGGTTGCCTAAGGTCTGCGAGACCGCTAATACGACTCCTCTGCCCGCTGCGAGTAGGTAAGGGTGTATTAGTTTGTTAGTCACTGGGAAGGATCCCCAGCGCCAGGGAGTTTGTGTTTCACTGCCCTGAGGTCTATTGAGAGAGGCCGCTTCAAAAAGTCCCAACGTTCTGAGAACAAACAAACAATCAACAAACAACAACCACCCCACTACTGCCCGCACTATGGCTAACCGCCGCCCTTCAATCCAAGAGACTCCTGGAACGTTCCCTGCGTCCTCTGTACCCCCGGACAGCTCCAGGATCGAAGATACAGAGGTGGACGTTCGCCTGTACCCCGCCAACAATAGTCTACACGACATTCGCCTTAAGAAGATTTCCCTACTTAACCCTAGCCCTACAAAGAAAAAGAGCATTATCAAACTACTGGAAAAGGTCTACCCTGAAGGAATTCTTTACAACTCACAGCACGAGCACTACGTCGCTACACTCTAAGCGGACCAGCTAACCGACGAATTTGCGACAGCAGAGCTTGAGTGGCTTGCGCACCAAGGCGAAGCTGAACTTAAAGCTACCGGCAAGTATAACGCGTTTACGGGAAAATTCGAGCCAGACCGATCGATCTAGCACGGTTTGGAAATGAAACAGTTACTGGCCACCTGTCAGCTTTGGGCTCGATATCGCTTTTCTTGAGGTCTGTTTTTGGAGACAGCACTAGATTTGGTGACCAGGGCTGTTACAAAGTCCAAAGAAGACCCCGAATGGGAGGTCCTTGTTTGGGCCTTGTGCGAGCGCGCTGATATGTTTGAACAAGCTTATGCTATACTTAAGGCAACAACACCTCACCACCCAGTGTACGCAGTCTTGGAAGATTCCGACTTATAGTCTGATGTTGCTGATTAGGCAGCCATTGGACAAGACTTGTTCAGCCCCGAGAAAGTTCTCCCCTCTGTCGAAGATCGTCATGGTCCGAAACACCGCACTGAAGTCCCCTTGAAACCCCCCGGCCCAGGAACGCCCCGCCCTCAGGCGGCCGAGCGGAGCTCATCCCGCCCAGCCGCGCCCCAACGTGCACCGCGAAATCCGCCCCAGCTCGCGGTGCCCACTCCACAACAGGAGGACACCCTTCGCTACTCCCTAGTCCCTGGATACGTGCAAACTAAGCTCGCCAACGGCGCCTGGATGGACGTGCCCTGGGGCAGACACGCTTCCGCCGCCCCCTCTAGTGTGTCTAAGCTAGGACGCTCTGCGAAGCTACCCGATGTTGACAAGTACTACGGAAAAGGTCAATCTGGCCCTAGTATTGAAGATTGGCTGGAGGATATGCGTAATAAGATCCGCGTAAACGCAGACTATTACTAAGGCGACAACGACAAGGACGATTAAGACAACTAAGTAGAAGCTATTCTTAGCCGCCTTGGAGGCGCGCCTCGAGAGGCAGCGCGAAATTGGCGTCGAACGAATCAGGCCCTCTAAGAAGACTGTGGACCTGAAGCACTCTTTGAATTTCTAGAAGAGACTTACTGCGACCCCTTCGCTCCCTAGCAGGCACGCGAGAAGTTTTATAAGCTCTTCCTCTCTAATGGAATAGACGCCTAGACGTTCCTGTAGGCTTTTAAGAGCCTAGCTAGGAAAGGTAGACTGGACGCAAAAACCTGGAAGGACGAATTATAACTTAAGTTGACTGGGAGTCTCAAGTTGATGCTTTGGAAAGAGATGGAAGACTCTAACGTTGACTACCTAGCGATTAAACGCCAGATAACCGCCGCCAGCCGTACTCTCCGCGACAACAACACGACAAACCCGTTTCAGGCGCGTACGAGGACCCCTTACAAGGCATCACCCTCTGGATCAAAGCCCTCGTACACGGCAGCTGAACAACTAACGCCCCGCTCCGGACCCGCTGTTCCCTTCTCGCCCCTCTATAGTCACGACAAGACGTGGTGCATTTAGCACAACGCCTGTTTTTGATGTGGTAAGATGGAGAACAAACACTTGAGCCGCTGCGACTGTTTTAAGAAGACAGCTACACAAGCGAATGTATAAGCAGTGGACGATCTTGATTTGACTGAACTTGGTATCGCCTACTACTCTAATTTGGAGGCAGGTGATTCGTTAGACGACGAGGCTTTAAATGCGCGCTACTAGACCACTCCGACCTAGTAGCTTACATAGGAGCCACCGAACCAATTGATCTGGACAAACTGCAATTCCAATCACGAAACACAGATGCCAAACCGATATCGCTGCCCGCGGGCGGCAAGACACTGAGAGTTCCCGAGCTGTTTGGAGGCCCTCAGCTGGTCATGCCAGTGCAAATCGTATTCCAAGGGTTGGCTCTCAGGTTGCGAGCCTTGATGGACACCGGTGCTAGCGCTTACAACCTCGTCGCTTTAAGGTATATGAAGGCTGTCCGAAAACAGCTCAAAGCCAAACTACTCCGCCTGAAGACACCGATCCCCCTCAAGAACTTCGCAGGAAAGAGAAGCGCGAAAGTGGACACCTATTTCACAGCCCAGCTCAACATTAACGGACGCAGCATCACTACATGGTTCGTTTTCTATAAAATAGGGGACCACAATCTTATCGTTGGTAGAAAATTTTTTGAGCAGGCCAACTGCCTGGTTGACGCTCGGGACCGCCGCCTTTGTTGGAAAGATGACAAGAATCTAACCTTTGCCGGCAACCTCGTCCTACCGCGGACTTCTCCACCACCCGACCCCTCCCACCAGGACGACGCCACTCGACGGGATGGTCTACTCGAAAAGCAGGACCATACCTGCCGAACGACTCGCTTATTGAAAGCTGACCAGAGTATCTCCAAGGAAATCTCTGTTCAGCTTCCCAGCCCCACCATCTCGTTCATCGGCACATACTCACAGGCTTACCGGAAACCGAGCTGTGAGGACGACTTCGATGGAAATGGTAGCGTAGAGGCTGTCGAGCTGTCTTCCTCGGACGACGAGCCATCAGACGACGAGTCGCCTGTTGGTCACCCCGTCCCCGCTACCCAAGGAAGCCACCAGCAAGACCAGCCCCCAGGAATTGTGCGGCAGGATCCGGGTATCACCCCTAGCCCTAGACCTGGAGACTGTGATCCTACCAGAGAAGCTGATCCGAAGATCAGACAGCTCTTGCAGGAATTAACTATTCAATTCGACCCACCCGGCCAAAACGACCTGGGATGACTCCCTTCCGCCCCACCGAATCACTGACGCGGCAGGAGAACTTGCGGAAGATGAACGATGAATTGCGTTCAGCAGACCCACTAGACCCATGGGATCCGGCCGACCTCCCAGAACTCATTCAGGCGCCAACACGGGAACAATTGTACGCTGCCGGCTTTGACGTCAACACAGTGAGCGCCGCAGCCTTCGCTTTGAACAGCGGCCACAAGTCCAACGCGATCATCGGTTGTACCAGCCCCTACGAGCTGGCCAAACTCATAGAGGACCGCGAGAGCGAGAGGCGCGGTCCGGAAAACAAATCCCAAGTCGACCTGCTCGCCGAGATGGAACAAGCGCTTCCCTGGCCCGGATACGCCGGAGCGGAGCCCGCCCATTTTCAAAAGCAGATTCCAACGCCCTCCCGCCTTACCGAAAGGGCGTCGATCACAATGTCGACCTCACTGAAGACCCGTCCACGCTTACCACCTCGCCTTTGTACAGCATGTCCTTAGAACACCTCAAACTCCTCAAAGCCTACATCGACGACCACATTGAGCGCGGGTTTATCGTCCCTAGTGACGCCAGCTTCGCTTCGCCGGTGTTATTTGCCAAAAAACCAGGCGGAGGTTGGCGCTTTTGCGTTGATTACCGCCGGCTTAATGCCATTACTAAAAAAGACGTTACGGCGATCCACTCATCGAGGAGACACTTATGCGCCTCTCTAGAGCGAGACTCTTCACCAAGCTCGACATTCGCCAAGCATTCTACCGAATCCGGCTCACCCCAGAGACTGAAGCGCTGACTACTTTTCGAACCCGGTATGGAAATTACAAGTACAGGGTCTTACCCTTCGGTCTCTGCAACGGTCCTGCCACCTTTCAACGGTTTATTAACAGCGTCCTGGGCAATTATCTAGACGACTTCTGTACGGCATACATCGACGACATCCTCATCTTTTCTGACGATCCCCTAGAACACGAAGAACATGTTCGCAAGGTCCTACTTCGCTTGAGGGACGCTGGTCTCTAAGCTGATCTTAAGAAATGCGAATTCGCCGTAACGGAAACTAAGTTCTTGGGATACATCATTAGCACTGAAGGAATCTGTAAGGACCCTGCGAAGACCGCTGCGGTTTGGGAATGGAAAGAGCCCACAACACTCAAGGCATTGCAGAGCTTTTTGGGCTTCTGCAACTACTACTGCTCTTTCCTTCCTTACTACGGTCGGGTCGTTCGCCCCCTGACTAAACTACTGAAAAACAGTGCCTTCCACACTTTCGGAGAACAGGAGCGCGCCGCTTTCGAGGCCGCAAAGCAACTCGTCGCCAGCGACGTCCTAGTCTCCTGGTACTCCCCATTTCGGATCACCCGCATGGAAACCGACTCTAGTAACGGCGTTAATGCGGGCTCTCTTAGTCAACTGCAATCGGACGGCACATGGCGCCCGGTTGCATGGTATTCGAAATCACTAAAGCCCGCTGAGTTAAATTACGACATTCACGACAAAGAGATGTTAGCAGTTATGCGGGGCCTTTTGGAATGGAGAGCGCAGCTGATTGGTCTCCAAACCGCCGAGCCCTTTGATATCATTACTGATCATCGGGCCCTTGAATACTTCAGCACCAAGCGTGAGCTCTCTCCACGGCAAGCCCGTTGGTCTGAGAAGCTGTCCGAGTACCATTGTCGAATCACGTACCGACCAGGCACCGCAAATGTTGTGGCCGATGCGTTATCTAGGAAACAGGACGAGCTAAAGTCGCAGAAGGAAAAGGATCGAGAGGCTCGAACCCGGTTTTTTCTCCCACACCCACCGGATACCGCCGAAGCAGCCCTAGTAGCTGTCACGATCGCAGACCAGGAGGAAGGAAAAGTCGATATGAGCCCCAAAGGAGCCCATCCTCACATGCTCATTGATCGCCTGCTGCATACCAATCGGACACACGAGGTGCTCGAATCGCTTAGAGAAGAGGCCCGTTCAGGATCACCAGGTTTCGCCCTTACCCCTTCTGGGTTGCTTCTCTACAAAGACCGCCTAGTAGTTCCCTCCGTAGAATTTCTCCAGACGCATCTGATTCAAGCGGTGCATGCTTGCTAGGTCACTGCCCATCCAGGTCCACGAAAAACTCTCCGGCTGTTACGCCAGTTGTATCACTGGAAGGGAATGAACGCCGACGTTAATAGGTACATCTCCAATTGCAAAGACTGCCGGTGGAGCAAGCCCCCGCTGGATAGAAAGCCAGGCTTGTTACACCCGCTTCCTATCCCCAAAAATGTCTGGCAGGATGTCTCGATCGATTTCAAATCATTTCCCAAAGATAAGAAAGGGTACGACAACGCGATAGTATCTTGTTGCCGTCTGTCTAAGCGCGCCTTTGCTATGCCCTGCTGCAAGACGGTCACCGCTGAACAAGCCGCCGATCTCTACTATCAGTACATATTTAGAGTCTTTGGCCCCCCTCGCTCGATTGTCTCTAATCGCGGCCCCTAGTTTATTTCTGCCTTCTTGGCTGCTTTATGCCAGCTCACGGGTATCACGCAACTTCTCTCCACAGCGCGGCATCTGCAGACTGATGGCCAAACTAAGATTATGAATTGGTACCTCGACCAGCGTCTGCGTCCGTTTATTAACTTTCATCAAGACAACTGGTCTGATTTGCTGCCCAGCATGGACTGGGCCCAAGCGATACTGCCCCACGACAGCACCGGAGTTTCGCCTTTCGAGATTGAGTTCGGGCATCAGCCGTACTTTCACTGGGACTGGCGCGAGCGTACCCGACCAGTCACCGAATCTCTAGACGACGTCACTTCAGAAAAGGCTAAGGCGTGGGTTGAGGCCCGCGCCAAAGCCTGCGAATTCGTCCGTGACACCGCCCGCGCCAACATGTCTACTGCCCAGGAAATGCAATCGGAGCAGGCCAACAAACGCAGACGAGCCGTTGACTTCGACGTCAGGGACCAGGTCTTTGTCACCCCGAAGGGATTCATTACCGAACGCCCGTCAGTCAAGTTGGATCATCAAATGAAAGGACCATACCGATTGTGGGCAAGCAAGGCCACTCCTTTGTACTCAAACTCCCACAATACATGAGAGTTCACCCAGTGTTTCACGCCGACAGGCTTCGAAGGGATCCGAATGATCCCTTACCAGGTCAATTGCAACCTCTGGAACCACCCATTGAGGTGGATGGAGTCCCCGAGTGGCCGGTTTCTCGTATCCTTGACAGCAAAGTAGACCGCGGAACACTGAAGTACCGGGCAGCGTGGGAGGGGCATGACCCCGACCCGACCTACTACCCTGCCGACAACTTCGTCAACTCTCCCCTGCTGATCGAAGCTTACCATCAAGAGTACCCCGAACGAGCCGGTCCACCCAAACGGTTGCCCATTTGGCTGGACGCTGCCCTCCGAGACACCTTCCTGGAGCCTATCCCCGAAGACAATGTCCCCGCGAAGACAGGGTCGAAGCGCCGCATCAGGCGTGCTTAGCTAGGTGCCTGTCGCTTTTCAACACCTGCACGCCCTTAGGCTCGCGCGCGTCGCCGGATACCTATGGCTTTTTGGTACCCTCAAACCCCGGACAAACCCTCACCCCCCGACAGACCCTCCACCCCCGACTGTCCCCACTATCGCCGGCAGCACCTATGGCTTTGGAGCTGCCCTGCCCTAATTGAAAACCGCATGGTCGGGTCAACACGTTTTTCAAAACGCTCTCCTATGGTACTGGGGAACGTCATGCGACACGATTGCGCCCGCGCGCAACGAACCGACCGGAAAATTTTTGGCTGACCGCGTTTTTGTATGGCGTCGGAGCTGAGGATGCGCTCTGTTGGCAAAACGCCGAACGCTGAGAGGTGGTTTCTAACCAATTCTAAATCCACTAATTCACCTCTAACTACTTTCCTTAATATCTCCACTATATGGCAACCAAATTGGACACAAAGGCCACCGTTCGAACTGTAGGGGCCTGTTGCCCCTATTGCAACCCTCTTCGGCCCTAAAATAGTGCTGGTTACGTTGAAAATCCGCCAAAACACCCTATTTTCACGTACTTTCCTTCCTATTTTCGGACCTTAAAAGGGGGGTTATGTAACGGTAACTGCTGGCCTCCCTGCCAAGCACTCCCCATCACCTTTCCTTCACACCCTATTTCCCCTATCTGCGCCTTTTACCTTCCTAAAAGGCGCCTTTCCTAGTTAGTGTTAGCGTGGTAGTTAGCGTGGGCTCGTGCCCCACGCCGCCCTCTATATAAGAAAGGGCCCCCCAGGTCCCTTTCTTATCCACTGTCTTAGAATAGTATCAATTCAACTAGCTCTTTCAACTATTCTAGCTGTCCCCGATAGGTTAGCCCTGTAAGGAATTGTTCAGTCCTTACAGTGTTCTTAAGAATCGAAATCCTGCAACTATATATTCTAAATATTGCTAGTGTTAGATATACGGATATTCTTAATAAGTTGAGATAAAAAAGTAGTAGGTTAATTAATTAATTGTGTATATTGTATTAGAGAAGCTTGGCTATCGTAAAAAGGTTCTATCTAATATTAAGGCACTAGTACTATCTAGAATAGTATAGGGGTAGTGTAATATAGTAGTGCGCTAGCCACCTTAGTATATTTTATAGTAAGTTTATAGTAATAACTAGCGTAAGAGACTATATAATTAGTTATATCTAATAGCTAGACACTGCCTAATATATTAGGGCAGAATTAAGAAAGCTATTATTAGTGTATATATAAGCTATAGTTATTATTTACTCTCTATTACTATTCTAGAGTATTTACTTAACGCCTTCTTAACTATATTACTATTAAGAGAACACGCGCTTTATTTTTAATACTATCCTAATTAAGAAGCTTTTTTTATTTATATTGTATATATTTAATAGTATAATATTATATTACTTAATCTTATTCTCTAAAACCCTAAACTAGAGAGAATATTTAAAGGCTAAATTAGCTTTATAGCGCTAGTTATTAATACTAAATATTTATTATAATATAAAATTAATTTAATTTCGCGCAATATAGCAATTAACCTAGTGTTTTTCTAGCTCTTAATAGGCTATTTCTGCTGCAAAATTTTGTATTATTTTTCTTATAGGGGGTAGGCCTTGTACACGTAGCTTATTAATATACTATAGTAGCTATTTTTACTATATAGTATTAAGAAGTTACTTTTTTTTAGCCTATAATACATAGGTGTCTTAAACCTCGCAGTAATACTTTAAGAGCCACAACCGCTTAACACTATACTCCTATATAATCTAGAATATATTAGAACGTTCTTCTAGCTCTAGGAATTTTAAAGCTTTAATAGCTGCGTTAATTAGGTCTATATTAGTAGAGTTATGTAGTGTTAAAAGTATACGCGTTTTAGTGTTAACTATATATTAAGTAGGGTCTGTGCATTTAGTAGAAAAATATAGTAATAAAAATAAATAAAAAATAAAATCTCTTTACTCTAGCTTAGTAGTCTGTGCAATGCGTTACTCTATACAACACTCTAATATAATTGCTTAGCCATAAATATAAGACTATAAAGACAGCTATAAAAAATAATATTATAAGATTTTTTAGAGTTAAGGTCTCTAAGGCCTATAGATAATTGCTAGCTACTTAGATTATTAATATCTACTTAGTGTTTTAATAATTTAGCCTCTGCGTAACTATAAGGCAGATATAATAGATAAGGCCTTATTAATATCTATAGCCTTACGCTAAGCCTATTTCTTCTTAATAGATTTACTAGAAGGCTTTAAGGCCTTCTTATTACCCTTTTAGAATAATTAAATACGTTTCTAAAGTTAACTTTATATCTTGTGGGCCTAGTATTTAAGATATTAATCTATAGCCTTATTGGCCCACTGCTTTACGCGCGTATCTCTAGCAGCTGCTTAAGCAATACGCCTCTTCTAGAGAAGTCTTATCTTAAGCTACTAGCTAGTCTAATAAGCCTCTACATACTTACTTTTTTAAAGATGTTTTTGCTAATCCTTTATATCTTTTTAGTGTTAATAATCGCGGGCCCGCTGCACGGTATAAGATAACTAGAAAACAGCTCTACTATAATACTTATCTAGCTAATTAAGAGGTAAAGGCCTGTCTTGTTTTAAGCATTTCTTCTATATTAATAGGGCCTTGCGAAGGCTATTATTTTTATTCTCTAAAAGCTATTTCTATATAGAGATATAGTGTATAGTTTAACTAAGCTTCTTAGACTTATTATCTTTGCCTATATCTATAGCGGCCCTTAGTAGCCTATTAATCTTTCTCTAATCTAAATTACTAAGTACTAAGGTTAAGCTTTTTTATAATACTTACTTAGATAGTTAAGACTAATTAAATCTATTAAGTATAGTTATTAGATTGAGCGGGGAGATTCCTGTAGCTTTAAAGGCCTAGAGGATTAATAGCTGCCTTATTATATTAACCTAGGCCTGCTAGAATAGGCTAAAGAAATCTCTCTTAGCAATTAAGGCCAGTCCCTAGCTATTGTTTATAAAGGCTTATAGCTCGTTTAAATATGCTATTAATAGAGGCTTAAAGTCGTAGACATTAAGAGACTATAATATATACGTAGAATAAGGCGAATATATAGCTAGTAGGATTCTATTATAATTATAAAAGTTAATAAAGTCTATTATAATATAAGATTTATAGCTATTAAGAATTAATAACTAATATAGTTATCTAGATTTTAGCTTTATAAGCTAATTAAACACCTATTATAGCCATATAAGGCTAATCTAATTATTACTCTAGCCAGATTCTAATACCGTAATAAAGGCCTAGTAGTGTTTAGGATTAATATCCTTAGCCCAGCTTAATTATTTGTTAATAGAGCTAGCCTAATAGATAAGACCTAGGGCTAAGGCAGATCTGTTAGCGCATATATAAGCTATAATTAATATTTACTTATAGCTGCCATCTTATATTGCTTGCCTTATAGTCTTAGCCTTGTATAGAGGCCTATTAAAAATCCTCTTAGAGTAGGAGGTAATGTTAAGCAGGAAGCCTTTCTCGTCTATATTATACGTATCTTAAGCCTTAATCTAATATTATTTAATTTTACGCTGCAAAAGCTTAAAGTAGAGCTTATATTTAGCTGGAGAATTAGCTTTATAGCAATTATTATTAATACTAGCTGTCTATTAAGATATTAAGAATTCCTTGTTCCGCTATACAAAGCAATTAACCTAGAATATTAAGATTGTTAGGGATTCCTGAGGTGCGGCGCGCCCGGCGGAAGGTTCCGCCGAGCCCCGGAACCTTACCCGATTAGGCATTAGCGCCTCGGCTACGTGTGGGTATATAAGGCAGCTGTTAACAGTCTTTATACGCCACCTCGATATCTTAGTAAAATCAACTTCTTGATTTCAACCTTTGATGCCTTGAGTGATCCCTTACAAAGATCTACTTTTTAGCTATATATAAAGCAAAGCTCTATATTATCTGCCTTATAGGAGAAAGGCCACGTTTAGTAAGCTATTTGATATATCGTAGAAGCTCTACTTCTTATTGTTGGCTAATATTTCAACGCGCGGAGTTGGCAGCTGCACCTGCTTATATAACGCCTTAGTGCCAACGCGTTAGTGTAGAAGTCACAACACTATAATCCTTTGCAACCTGTCTATATAAGAAAGATTCTCCTAGCTCTCGCGATTTGATTGCTGCTATCGCAGCCTCAATTGGATCCATATTGGTGGAGATATGGCGCGTCAGTTGGGGTGTTGCATGGCGGGGTGTTGCATGGAGTGACGCGTTGCACGGACTGCCAAGCTAGGGTACCCCACCCACTTAACTTCTCTTGTCCCTATCGCCTTATCTTTGGCACACCCTCAACGCAGATCAAGGCCTCCTGTCCGGTGCGACCCGCACCTCTTCTTCCTTCAGTTTCGCTGGATCGCCAGCAGTCTCTTGACCTTGCTACCTTCGGGCATTCCTCGTGTTACTTCTGCCGGCCCCGAGGAGCCTATATCAGTACTTGCTGGCGGGTACTGACGAATCGATCGGGCCAGTGCTCCGAGTTATTTGGGCTAACGCAATCTGTCCCCTGCAGCGGTGGCCTGTAGGATCAGGGCAGAGCGCGATTTTCGAACGGGGTCTAAACCGGGATTTCGGATGCTTCACGCCCGGTCAGGGCGGTCGTAGACATGGCCCGGTGCTGTCGAGTGTGGCGCGGCCTGTTTCACACGACAGTTGGCTTTACTCAGAGGGCCGGACTGATACCATGACGGAGCTATACCAGTGTTCGCGGCGGCACTGATGAATCGACCAGCCGGACAACTTTGGTATGTAGGTACCACCGCTCTAACAGGCGATTGGGATCCCGAGAACGTCGACCAATCTCCAGCCTACTGCGCCCGCGCCTCACCAACAACGTAGTGGCCTGGGACTGAGCCCGCACTATCCACTGTTGCGAGGTGGTGATGGGTAGGTATGGGTTGGTCCTGCAGAACATTGTCCGGCCGACAAGCGCTCTTGCGGTTGGTAAGGGGTGGTTCCCGAGCCAGACTGTAGTCATGCAAAGTATATCATGTCCAGCTGACGGGCGCGACAAACTATCGAGTCAGCCGGTGCACAATCGTGTTGGATATTGGGTTATGACAACCATTTCAGCCGTGAAGAAGTTCCGAGCTGAATTGGGAAGTCTCTAGTGGGCGATAAGCCGGCTGACGGGGAACCTGCGCACCCCCACCAAAACGCGTACCCGTACGAAATACGCGTATTTTATCAACACTTCTTATTCAATATGGATGCCCGCGAGCAGAGTATACAATTAGCTATCGCGCAATTCAATGCCGGTGTTTTTACAAGCCAACGAGCTGCTGCAAAGGCCTACGGTATTCCTCCATCCACCCTACGCGCTCGACTAGGTGGCATAACGAACAAGCACTCCAGCCACGCCAACCAACAGCGATTGACGCCGGATCAGGAGAACTTCCTAGTAGAGTGGATCCTTGAGCAGGACGCAAATGGCTACCCTCCCTCACACGCGCGCGCGCAAGAAATGGCGATCCGAATTCTCCGTATGAACGGCGACGTCGAGCCTCTAGGCAAGCGGTGGATACAAACCTTCATACGGCGCAACCCTCGCGTTGCCTCTGTTATTGCAAGAAAGCTAGATACTAGTCGCGCTGAGGCAGCTACTCCAGAACAGATCCGCGCGTTTCTTGAGCTCTTTGAGCGCGTCAGAATCAGGCTGGGCATACAGGCAGAGAATATCTGGAATATTGATGAGACTGGTATTGCCCTTGGTGTAGGTACCAACTCTAGGGTGCTCGCAAGTAGCCAGAAAAAGAAGGCTTACATCAAGTCGCCAGAGAATCGCGAGTGGGTCTCAATAATTGAGGCTGTATCAGCTCTAGGGCAGAAGCTGCCCTGCGCCGCTATATTCAAGGGCCAGAGCCTACAGACAACCTGGTTTCCGGCATCTATACCAAATTGGCTCTATACAACCTCAGAGAATGGATGGACCTCAAAGGAGATAGGCCTTGAGTGGCTGCGCCGGCTGTTTATACCAGAAACAGCGCCCGAGGGTGGCCAATACCGACTACTCCTCTGCGACGCGCATAGTAGCCATGTGGATATTGAGTTCCTCTGGGCTTGTAAGCAGGCTCGAGTAGAGCTTCTATTTCTACCACCTCATTCAACACACCTCCTACAGCCACTAGATCTATCAGGGTTCTCAGTAATCAAGTCAAACTATAGAAATCTCATCCGCGACCTGGCGAGCCTCGACGACGCCGCACCTATCAAGAAAGAGCGATTTATTTGCTACTACCACCTAGCCAGAGAGGAAGGCCTCTCAGAGAGAGTAATTCGGGCTGGCTGGCGCGCTGCTGGCCTTATTCCCTACAATCCTAACCAGGTAATTCAATCCTCACAGGTTATTGGCAGACCAGCAACGCCGCCACGCCCACTTCAGGATCTCGGCGCAATTAATATACTCTATCGCACCCCTCAGAAACCCCAAGACGTGTACGCGGCTCAGAGAGCTATTGAGAGATCAGAAAACCTATCAAGATCTACGCGCCGACTGCTCCAGAAAGCGAGTAAGGCAATAGCTATTGGTAATAGTCGAGTAGCAAGGCAGGAATCAGAGATCTCTCGGCTACAGTATCAACTAGAGGCTACTAGCTCTCAGAGGAAGCGTAAACGGGTTACTATTGATTACAATCAGAGATTTGCCGACGTCGAGAGTATCAAGCGTGCGATTGATCAAGCTGCTGCTACAGAGGCTCAGAACTCTAGGCCTAGAGCTCAGAGACGTGTCGCAACTACAGCGAGGGCAGCAGCTGATACTACTTTTCAATCTATGTGTATAGAGTGGCAACTATAATAGGCGTTGATAAAATACGCGTCTTTTTGTTCGCGGTGCGCGTTTTGGTGGGGTGCGCAGGTTCTAGGGGTGCGCAGGTTCCACGTCAGCCGGCTTAGGTATACTGAGCTAGACTCAGCGACTTGTTGCTGACGATGAAGAGATGCTAAGCTAGGCTTGGCGGCCTTCTATTGTCGTAGAAGACATGCTGGGTAGGACTCGGCGATGTCTTGCTGGCGATGAGGAAGTTCCGAGCCGGGAACTGTACAAATCTTTTTGTCCCACCTTGCTGGCGATGAGGAAATTACGAGCCAGCCACTTTACCATTTTTTGGGAGATAATTTTTTTTTCACTGGGACTTGCGGCGTGCTGCATAGCTGGTGAAGAATTTGAACGCCAACCTTTCCGTTCTCTTAAGCGGGCATTTCATTTCTGTCGGTCGTTCATTGTGTACTACCATGACACGATGGATTTCGACAATATCGACACTACATATGTATGTAGCCAAGTCCAATCAAGTGCTTATACATTCCCCAGCCCCAGCCCCAGCCCACCTATATGGTTCAACGTGTCATACAGTTAAATGTAGATAGTCATTATCTTGTTTAGGTAAAATACGCAATATATGAGCTTAGATTTGGGCTTGTACATACATTTATCTTAAGGTTTACAATTTTTTATATATTTATATCTATTTATAGTTAACCTAACCTTTTATAGATTATAAGACTTAATAGTAAATATAACTAAGGTATGTGGCGTTATTTTGTCTACCTAGGGGTAGGACGACAAAGGCTTTCATCTTAAATAACATAACAAAAATAGTAGAGCCCCTGCTTAGTAATTAAAAAGAGTGTAAAAATAGTAGTAATTATAAAAAAAGCGTATACTATATATATTTATATTAGTGTAGAGTAAAAAATTATATAATATAACTAACCTAATATAGACTAGTTACTAATTATAATTCTACTACTTTAGTAGTTTCTTTATTTAGCTTATTATAATTAACCTTTAACGAAAATTTCGACTATGAATATTATATAGTAATGCAATAGTTTATTATTTATATCTCTTTATAAATACTAGTAATTATTCTTAGATTACTCTATACTATATTACTATATATATATTTTTTTTATTTTTTTTATTATCTATTCTTTTAAAGGTTACTACTAGTATATCTATATAGTGTTATAAGTAGTAAGTAAGTAGAGGTACTAGTGCGTGTACCTCTTATTATTATTCTCTTTAATAGTAGTTAACTATATATAATACTATATAGTAAGATAGTTATAATTATTCTAAAGGTGCTTCTTTAGTATGCAAAGGTTTTAGAGCTTTGTTATATATACTATATACACTAGACTATTACTATTATATAACTACTTATATAGTAGCTATAGGCAAATGTCCTCGCATTATTTATTTAGTGTTAATTACTCTTTTTAACCACATTTTTTTTAATTTTGAGTCTGCGTAGATTAGGATAGAAAGGCCGCTTTAGTCTAGTGCCTAAAAATAACCTCTTTTTATTAATGCTATCTTAAAACACTTCTCTTTCTTAATAATAGTAAAAGGAATAACTACTATTATTATAATATTTTTATTAGAAACCTCTTAGTCGCAAAAAAAAAACATAGGATAACCTCTTAGAGCTAAATAATCTAGAAATCTATCTATATCTAGTGTAGATTTAGTAGGTCTCTTAGGTACTATATACCTATTTTTTTAAATATACTTCTTAGTATCTTAGTATATTATAATATTACAATTTTATTAATATATATACTTTTTAGCTAGAATTCTATAAATATAAAAGCAAGGTATATTAACTTCTTAAGCGTATATAAATTTAATATAGTAGAGATAGTAGAGTAAAGAATATAATAGGCGAGTATTATTAAGGAGTAGTTAAACCTATAGTGTAAACTTATAGGAAGCTATAATAGTAACAAGTATTACTACCTATAAGTAAGTTAATATATTATATATACTTATAGTTTATAAGTATAAAGTAGTTACTAATATATATATATATATAGTATACTAAACTAATATTAAATAATTAATAGCTAAGTATATATAGTATATAATTACTATAGCTAGCTAATATTTCTCTTAGTAAGAATAGCCTAACAAAAACTAATAAAAAAATTAGAATTAACTTAGTTTCTTATTTCTAATTACTACCTTTTTTATTCTTTATAGTTATAAGTCTTTCTCCCCTAGGGTTAATTTGTAATATTACGTGATCCTAGTTGGCTATTTGACTAACCGCCGTGTTATATAATTAATAATTTCTTTAATAATTTTTTTGGCTATAATAATAATAATAATAACTATAATAGTAACTAGTAGACTATTTATAGACTACTATTAATAATACTACTATAAAGAAAGTTAATAATAAAATTATTATTATTTTATATAGATTTTGTTGCTACTACTATATACTAAATACTAGGTTTTAGTACCTTCTATTTTACTCCCCTTTATATATAGTGCAAACTTAACCTTAGTTAGAATCTCTATATGATAAAGATTTTTAATAGTTATAAGTCTAGTCTATACTTAATTTAACTATAGTTTACACTTTATCTACTTACTATATATATACTTTCTAAAATAAAAATTAACTTAATAAGCTCTAGTGTACTATAATAAGTAATATAGAAAATAAACTAATTATTAAGAAAGATAAGTATTTTTAATAAGCTAAGAAATTAGTTAAAGTAGATTTTGTAAGGGGCTTTAGACTAGAAGGTTAGAGTTGCCTAAGAAAACCTATAAATTTAATAGAGTTTAGTAGTAACTCTAGCTATAGACTTATATATACTCTAAGCTTAGTAGGAGTATAAATTTAGAACTCTAAGACTATAGGCTAAGTAACTATAGAAGAGTGCTTAGCCTCTTATATATTTTCCTTCTCTTAAAAAAATTCTAGTATTATATTCTATACTTTTTATAGTAGTAGTACTAATTCTTCTTTTATACGCCTAAAGCTTTAAGAATAAGTTTAATACTATATATACTAGTAATAGTACTTTAAGCCTTTATAAGGTTCTAAATATTCTTTAGCTAAAGAGAGTACTAGATTCTTATCCTTCTACCTTTAGTAAGGTAATTTAGTTATTATATCTAATATATTTATATTTATCTCTCTTAGTTTCTCTAGCGTAGCTACCTATTTTAATTAAGGACTTATACTAGTATTATTTACTTTAGCTAAAGTAAATAAAAAGGTTTTTATCTTAGTTTTACTTTTTTTCTCTATTGTACTACTATATTTATAATACTCTTTATTAATATTATATTATATCTTAATTATTACTCTTACTTTTATAATATCTTCGCTAATTTCCTTATTACTAATCTCTATTATAGTTAGAGCTAATAAGTAATACCTTATAATAGCTCTTATAACTTTAAGTAAGTAATATAGTTTACTAGCGAGTAATCTACACTAGTAAGCACGCCACCTTTGCCAAGACCCTACTATTACTAATAATACTATTATAATACAACTACCTACTATATCTTCTAAGCTATCTAATAAAACTTGGTTACTTATTACTATTAGAGCTATTAAACAAGACCTAAATCTTATAGAGTAAGCTATAGCAGGGCTATATAATATTAATTATAGAACGCTTAATCGACAACGTAACAGAATAACTACACAACGTAATAATCTACCTAAATTAAAGAATTTTACTCTTCTTAAGAAGCAGGCACTTATTAGTTATATAATCGAGCTAGACACGCGTGAATTTCCTTCTATAAAGCTTATAATATACACAATAGCTAATTTACTATGTTTATAAAGAGGAAAGCTACCTATTAGTATTAACTAGATAGATAGGTTTATTAAGCGTAGATATAAAATTAAAACGTGTTAGTCTTAGTTATACAATAACTAGAGAATATAATAAAAAGATTCTAAGGTTATAAATATATAGTTTAAGCTTATAGAGGGTATTAAAGTTAAGTATAGTATTATAGATACGGATACCTACAACTTTAATAAATTAGGCTTCCTAATAGGGGTTATAGGGTCTTAGCTTGTGGTTATAGTATTAGAGAGGCGTGCGAAACCTAAATTAATATAGCCAGGCGACTACTAGTAGATTATAGTAATCTAAGGTATCTACGCTGCTAGATAGGCAATTTCTCCCTTTATTATCTACGCTGGCAAGCGTTATATCTCTACCTAGTACAAAGACGCGTTAATTTCTAGCGATTAAGTAATTATTGTTAGCGAGAATAGCTAGACAAATAACAAGCTTAGTATTGCGTAGTTAAAACACTTTAACGCGCATATAAAGGGACGCGCTAAAGAAATCTATTAGCTACTAGTTATTAATAGCTATAAGAGCTATAACTTAATTATATTCTAAAATTACTTGTAAGGGGCTTTGGACCAAGAGGTCAGAGTCGCCTAAGTAAACTTAAGAATTCGATGGAGTCTAATAGTAACTCCGGCTATGGACTTATATATATACTCCTGGCTTGGCAGGAGCACGGACCTAGAACTCCGAGGCCGCAGGCCGAGTAACTATAGAAGGACGCTCAGCCCCTCACATATCTCCCTCCCCTGGGAAAAAATTCTAGCGTTATATTCTATGCGTGGAGGCTTCTAGAGTTCTCTACTAAAGATGCGACTCCCGTATTGGAAGCTGCAGCGTGTTTGTTAGTTTGGGGAGTTCCTACGGAAGTCCGTAGGTAACTCTCCATTGTTGTTTCGGAATAGGGAGGTGTACATCTCCTAGCGGTCCAATGCCTCCGTAGCAGAGAGATTCGCAGCGGGTTCCCAAGTTGGGTTAGCGTCGTCCAACCACTTGACTTGGTATAGTAATCTCCATGGCCCCCTCCCCCTTCGGGTGGGTTTCTCGGCCAAGATATCTTCTACGACCTATTCCTCTTCTTCTTCGACAATGACAGCCTCTGGTTTCCTGTCATTAGTGGCCTGGCTAGGGAGAGGGTCTCCTCTAGCTAGGCGTAGGCGATTCACTAAGAACACCGGGTGGACTCTAGGTGGAACATCTAGTTCCGTATTGTGGGAGTCCACTACTCGCGTAACTGTGAACTTTGCGTTTTTTCAGTCCAACTTCTTGTTAGGGCGGGAGTTGGACAGGTGGTCCCTATACTGGAGCCAAACTTTGTCTCCTTCCTTTAATACGGGAGCGTCCCTCTAATGCCGGTTCGCTTGTCGCTCCTGCTCCTGTTGGGACTCGGCCATTTTGGCTTAGACGAACGCGAAAACTTCCTGGAACTTCTGCAGCAAAGCTTCGGCGGACTTTGCTAGTTGCAAATCCCACTAGTAATGGTCAATAGCTTCCGTCTCTGCGTCCAGCTTGGCTAGGTCCACATTATATCTATGCTGGAGGAAAAATAGTGCTACTCTAGTAGAGGTGGCTTCTCGCCTATTAATAGCTATCTGCACCATAGGGTAGTGTAGGGCCCAATCTTTCTGGTCCCACTGCACGAAAGCGTGGAGGTATGCCTCAATCACGGAATTCATGCGTTCCGTGGTGCCGTCGGTCTCTAGGTGCTTAGAGGAGGATAATCTCCTCTGTATCTTCATCCTCTCACATAGATGCCTCCAAAAGTCGCTCACGAATTGACCTCCGCGGTCAGAGGTTATAGCATCGGGGAGCCAATGGTAGGCTACGACGTAGCGGAGGAACGCCTCCACCACGGTTTCCACCTCCAGGTCTAGTAGGGGGACTAGGACTGTTCCTTTCCCTAGCCTGTCACACACCACCATTATGTTTGTGTTCCCTCCACTCATAGGGAGCTTGGTAATGAAGTCCATAGAGATCTCCTTCCATATCTAGTCCAGGAGGGGGAGGGGTTTCAGCAGCCCTTGCTTCATGTCTCTCCACGGCTTAGTTCTCCCACACACATCGCAGTTCTTAATAAATCTGCGGATAAAATCCAACATCCCCAGAAAGAAGTATAATCTAGCGACCATTTTGTAGGTGATTTCTCTCCCCAGATGCCCAGATGCGGGGGAGTCGTGGACCGCAGCGACCAGCATCGTCCGTAGGGGTTCCCAGTCTGGGACCCATCTTCGTTTCCGGTACCAGAGGTGACCGGCGTCATCGATGTCGCATTCTCGTATAGCGACCTTCAGGTTCAGGGAGGAGGGGAAAGTGCGCCTGTGGTAAAGGACACACTCCTTTGCCTCCTTTAACACCAGGTCTTCCTCTAAGCCGCAAGCCCACAGTTCGTCTAAGTCCGCGTCCGCCAGGGGGCGCGTTTCCGGTCCGGGGGGAAACTCTTCCAGTGAGCGGGGAGGAGAGGACTGTTGGTCCTCGCGTTCGGCCCGGCTCCCTTCTTCTCCGGGGGGGTCGAGCCTCCCGGGAAGAGCTCGTATCGCTGGGGCGGTAGATGTTCGGAGCCCAACATTTCCGTTCCCCAAAGGGACCTTCTTAAGGAGTTAGGTTTCACGGGACTTGACCTAGTCATCTTCAGCGTCAGCAGGCATGTCCTGCTAGCGTCGCGAAAGGGCATCCGCCCTTAAGTTAACAGTTCCTAGTCTATATTAGAATATCATATTATATTTGCTGAGGGTGTTAGCCCAGCGCACATACCTCTTGTCTAACCTCCTAGACTTTGTAAAGTACGTAAGGTTCTTATAATTAGTGTATACAAGCGTGTAAGGGACAGCCTAGAGCATATTATACCACTCCTCAGTTGCCTTAATAACTGCAAGCATCTCCTTATTGTAGATTATATAGTTCGCCTCCGCAGGAGTGTGTTTGGCGGAGAAGTAGGCAATTGGCCTAAGGATTCCTTCTGCGTCAAACTGCGAGAAGCAGGCTCTAGAGGCCCAGCCCAAGGAGTCAGCCTCTAATACTCCTTCCTTCTTAGCATCAAAATAGGCTAGCGTGGGTTTGGTGCAGAATACTTTCTTTAGGTAGTCGAAGGCCTACTGTTGCTCCTGCCCCTATAAGAAGGGAGTTTCCTTCCTAGTTAACTTTGTTAATAGGGATGCTACCCCTAAGAAGTTCTCTATAAACCTCTGGTAGAAGTTAGCAAACCCTAAAAAACTCCAGACACCCTTCACGTCTGTGGGAGGGGTCTAGTCCTGGATAGCCTTAACCTTCTCTAGGTCTATGCTAATCCCCTTCCCACACTCCACAATAAATCCTAAGTATTTAGTCTTAGTAACCGCGAATTCGCACTTTTTAATGTCTAGGTGCAGCCCTGCTTCGCCTAACTTCTCCACTACTTTTCTTACTTTGTTCTAATAGTCCTCTAAAGATCCGCTAGAAAATATAAGGACGTTGTCTATATAAGCGGAACAGAAGTTATCTAAGTACTCCCTTAGAACAAAGTTGATATATCTCTAGAAAGTGCTTAGTGCATTAGCCAGTCCGAAGGGGACTACCAGCCACTTATATAACCCAAATCAGGTTCAAAAGGCCGTTTTCTATTCCTCTCCTTTCGCTATCCTCAACTTATGAAAGGCCTAAATCACATCCAATTTCGTCAGCCACTTGGCCTTAGCAAGGAGCTGTAGCGTTTCTCCAACGAGGGGGAGGGGGTAGCAGTCCTTCTTTAACAAGGCATTTAGTGCCCTATAGTCCACACAAAATCGTAGGCCTCCCCCAGGTTTTCTCGCAAACAACACCAGCGCCGCTGCGCTGGACTTACTCACCCGAATAAAGCCGCGGTCAAGGTACTCTGTTAGCTCCTTACGGAGAACAAGCAGTTCCTCCTTCGACATACTATAGAGGGGCCTAAAGGGGATTTCTGGGATCTCTCCGTTCTTCTCAATAAGGGGGATCAAATGATTAATCCTAGAGCCTCGTAACGGGGGAAGTTTGTCGGCTTGTTCCCTTGAGAAGACTTCTACCTGGTCCAGGAGCTATTTGGGGAGGTGGTCTCTTAGGTCTATCTTGACCTTTAGGGCTAGGGCTTTTTAGATGTCCTTAAGGGATACAGCAAAAACCTTTAGTCTGTTCTTTTCTTTTGTGTTTCTTCTATTTAGGGTTATGAACAACGTAGCGGAAACTTTCCGACTAGGAGCAGGAGTTTGTTTCCCCTACTTATCTCTAACCCTTGTGCAGGAGGACCCTATGTATATAGATCTTTTCCCTGGGGCCACTAATACAGCGTTCTTCTTCCACCATAGCAAACTAAGGACCAGTTCATAGTCCTCCTCTTTCCTATTAATGTACGCCCATATTGTTTCAACATGCCCCTCAATGTCTATCTCTATGCGAGCGGCTTCATGGACTAAGGAGGTCATTCCTCCAAATCCCATCACTTGACGGGGATTATTCAAACTAATGCGTTGTAGGTCGGCTTTCCTGGCGAACTTCTCAGACACAAAGGCTGTGGTTAAACACCCTGAATCAAGCATAGTATACGCAAAGGCGATATCATTAACGAAAGTGTTTATAGTAATCGGTGTTGAATCCGGCCATGTCTTCCTGTATGTGTTGAAGTTCTCCTCTAGTTCCTTCGTAGCTCGCTTCGTCTCCTCCCTCCGACGACTTCCGGGGGGAGGGGCTAGTTTTCCGACTCCGCTGAGCCATCAACATCTTCGTCACCGCTGTTTGTTTCCCGGGCCTTGCTAGCCCTAGCTTGCGTTGGGGGTATCGCGGCTCAGAGGTAACAACTCTGGACACCGTGTCCCTTCTTGCCGCAGCGGAAGCATGCTCCTTCTTTACGGCGTTTCTCCAACTCCTCCTTAGAGACCTATTTGGCGCGCTTCTTGGTCTTTAGAGGATTTGCTTCGGTGGTCTTCGCAGTGTTAGAGCGCGTAGGTTCCCAATCCATAGCGTCAGTGGACTTAGTAGAGGAGGAGGCCGCCGCGTAAAAGGGCTTCGATATCTTCATACGGCGAATATTTTCCTCAACCATATTAACTCTGTCCATAAGCATTGTAAGGTCCCAGTCCTTAGGGATCTCCAGCGTGATTAGCCTATCCTGTAAGTCCGTGCGTAAGGCTCTCCGGTAAATACTCTTCAGGTTCTCCTGATTATCCTCATTGGCCTCAGTGGCCAGGCGCATAAAGTTGGCATTAAACTCCGTCAGTGGGGTTTTGCCCTGCTAGCTAAGGAACAGTCTATTCCGTGCTTGCTCCTCCGCTAACTTATTATAGAAGCTTGTATCTAAGAAGTTCTAGAATTCATCCTTAGAACGGGTTCCTTTCTCTACAAAGGCCAGTGCGATGTCCGCCGCCTTACCTGTCAGCCTACTCATAATGTAATCAACTGCGTTCCCTAATAAGGGGCGATCCTCGCGAATCTTAGCCTTCATTGTGTATTCCCAACGCCGGTAATCCCGCCGGCTTCCAGAGAACAACTCCGGGTCAGGGAGTCGGGGACGTCGACGCTCTGTTGGCGCTTCGCTAGTCGTTGGTGTCGCCAATGTCGTTTGGGGGGGATCCAAGGGCACGGTCCCTACTCTAGCACTTTGCTCCAATTGGGCGAGTCGATCGGCGATCACTCCCAGCGAGGTCTGGAGCTGCTCGTTAGCGTTTGGTTGAGCCGCCGGTGCGACTCGGAGTTGCTCTAAGTTGGCGAGACGGCTCATAATTTGTGCCAGCGCGTCTTGGAGGGCGTCTCCTGTGTTCTAGCCCCCGCCCCTTCTTTAAGGAGGTGCCTGGGGCCCCGTTAACCTTCAGTCTCGTAGATACTAGCGGACCAGCTCAATCTTCTGTGTGCATTCAGCCTCGTCACAGCCTCCTATGCGTAGTTCCTTAGTAAGGTTAGCAGTGATGTCTGCCTCCGTAGCTCCTTACTGTTAGAGTTCGGTAACTTGTTGCGCTAGGCGAGGGACAAGGATGTCTCCCCTTCCGCAGGAAGGCCCTAGTATTCCCTCCATCGTATTCGTGTTCGTCCCGTGGGGGTAAGGGATCTTAATATCCAGCTCAACTACTCGTGTTTGTTCGTGGGTTGAGGGATCTTAATGTCCAACTCAACTGCGTATTCGTCCCGTGGGGTTGAGGGATCTCGATGTCCAACTCAACTACGTGTTCGTCCCGTGGGGTTGAGGGATCTCGATGTCCAATTCAACTACGTGTTCGTCCCGTGGGGTGAGGGATCTCGATATCCAACTCAACTGCGTGTTCGTTCGTGGGTTGAGGGATCTCAATGTCCAACTCAACTACTCGTGTTCGTTCGTGGGTTGAGGGATCTCAATGTCCAACTCAACTGCGTATTCGTCCCGTGGGGTTGAGGGATCTCGATGTCCAACTCAACTGCGTGTTCGTTCGTGGGTTGAGGGATCTCGATGTCCAACTCAACTGCGTGTTCGTTCGTGGGTTGAGGGATCTCAATGTCCAACTCAACTACTCGTGTTCGTTCGTGGGTTGAGGGATCTCAATGTCCAACTCAACTGCGTATTCGTCCCGTGGGGTTGAGGGATCTCGATGTCCAACTCAACTACGTGTTCGTCCCGTGGGGTTGAGGGATCTCAATGTCCAACTCAACTACGTGTTCGTCCCGTGGGGTTGAGGGATCTCGATGTCCAACTCAACTACGTGTTCGTTCGTGGGTTGAGGGATCTCAATGTCCAACTCAACCGCGTATTCGTCCCGTGGGGTTAAGGGACCTCGATGTCCGACTCAACTGCGTGTTCGTCCCGTGGGGTGAGGGATCTCAATGTCCAACTCAACTACTCGTGTTCGTTCGTGGGTTGAGGGGTCTCAATATCCAACTCAACTGCGTGTTCGTTCGTGGGTTGAGGGATCTCAATGTCCAACTCAACTGCGTATTCGTCCCGTGGGGTTGAGGGACCTCGATGTCCGACTCAACTGCGTATTCGTCCCGTGGGGTTGAGGGATCTCGATGTCCAACTCAACTACGTGTTCGTCCCGTGGGGGGGTCCTTAACGTCTTAGGGAGGTCTCGCGAGCTCCCACGTTATAAGGAGTTGATCGAATTCTATGTAAGGGGCTTTGGACCAAGAGGTCAGAGTCGCCTAAGTAAACTTAAGAATTCGATGGAGTCTAATAGTAACTCCGGCTATGGACTTATATATATACTCCTGGCTTGGCAGGAGCACGGACCTAGAACTCCGAGGCCGCAGGCCGAGTAACTATAGAAGGGCGCTCAGCCCCTCACATTACTATAAGAAATATAAGATTATTACTCTCTATATGCCGCTATATTTGTTACACCTACTATAGCTATTAGATATAGGCTATTTCTTTTCGCTAAAGAAGGCATATAGTGCTAAAATCTTAGGCTTAGCATATTAGCTAATAACCTATATTATAAAGATTAAGTTTCTTCTAGCCTTTAAAACCGCGTTTTTAAAGGTTTTCTCTGCAGAGATAATTAAGGATAGTTTTTACAGTGCTAGGCTAGTTCTATCAAATCTAGAAAAGGTGTTGCAGCACCTTAATATCCGTATATATACACCTAGTCTGCCTATTAAAGAGCCTACTACTTAGGAGTCTAAAATACTAAGTAACCTACGCGAATTTAAGGCGTAATTAATACTAGTTCGCAAGAGAATTAGAGAATACTTTAATTTATTACTAACTTTAACTATACAGGTGCTTAAAAAGCTTAAAAAAAGCACTTTAAGTGCAATATATAGTTATATACTAGTGTTAGATAAAATTGCAGGCCATTGCAAGATAATTAAGAAAACTATAAGGCAAAAATTGCGTAAAAGGAGGTATATCTAGTATTAGAGATTACTTATAGTAGTAGAGGGATATTAGCTAGTTACTCCTAAGGACGCTAGTAGACAGAAGAAGGGTAAATAGTTATTAGGTACTAGTCGCGCTATAATAGGGCTATTAACTTAATAGTATTATAGTATCTATAGGCAACCTAGATATAATACGCAAATCTGCTAGGGAGTTAAGAAGGAAGATTCTAAATTAGATGTATTAACTTAGTATATATTTTTAAGTAGTGTTGCGATATAGTCTAATAATAAATAAAATAGTTTAGTAGAGTCTTAGTAAAGGTAGTGCGCTTACTAGTGTAAGTTACTCGCTAGTAAACTACGTTATATAAAGTCTAGCTTTACTATACCTTAATATTTGTTTATAAAAATTAAAACTTAAAATAATTTTACCTATAATAGTAAGCCTTTACTATCTACTCTAAATTTCTATAGTACTAAGGACCTTAAGAAGTTTATATATAATAAGACTATAGAAAACTATTATAGAGTTAGTTTCTTAGTTCTTTTATATTATTTCTTACTAATTCTAAGTAGTTCTTTAAGTACTTAAGCTAGAAGTAAAAGACCCTTAATACTATCTATATAATATTTAAGAAGTGTGTCTTTAAGGCTGCCTATATTTATAAGAAGACCTACTAGTACTACTTTAAGTAGCTTATTTTCTATATATAGAGGGTTATAGAAAAAAAGTATAATTATAAAGCTTATATTATTTACTTTAGTAAGTACTTAGGCAAAGTATAATAATTCTTTAGTAGACCTCTTTCTTACTAATTTATATTTTAGATCTAGGATAACTTATAAAAAAACTCTACTAAAACTAAATTTACTAACCTTATTCTTAAATATATTCTCTATAGTAATAGTTATACTAGTAAACTTCTTTTTAATCTTTAGTAAGCTTATCTTAATATCTTTATTTATAAGTATAGCTCTACTATTTAGAGTACTTAAGTTAAGCCTTAAGAGGTAGATACTACTAATACTAGATATTTTAGGTAGAATATAAAGTTTCTATATTAAATTCTTATAGTTTAGTAAGATACTTATATTATCTTTTCAGCTTTTTCTAATAAACGTACTATAAGTTCTAGGTTTTTAGACTTTATCTTATTTAGCTAATATTATACTATAGTTAATTACTACTCCTACTCTACCTATTCTAGAGCCTCTGTATTAGGATCTAGTTAAGCTTATTCTTAATATTATAGAGACTATCTATTACTAATCTAAGATGCGGACCCCTTGCTTATATTATATTACTCTTTTAGGACTAGCGTAATTATTAAGTAAGGTTCTAAGCGAGACTATATATATAGCCTGCCTACGTACCTACCTTATATAGGTATTACTACTATCTTATATTTAAATTCTAATATCTACTATTATTTTATATATAGTATAATAACCCTTATAGTACTCTTATACTATAGTAGTAATTATTAAGCTATAGCTTAACTATTTAAAATTTAGCCTATCTCTAGAGTGTTACTAATAATAACGCCTATTAACTAATATAGTAGGTAGGCGTTTTATATTCTTAAGTATTTTAGATATTAAGAGTATAGATACCTTCCCTAAAGTATTACTAATATAACTAATAGTAATAAAGACGCTTACCTATAGGTTACCTATTAATAATAGGTGTGGTAGAAAATAAAGAATAGCTGCTACCTTATTTATAGTAGTGTATAGGTTATATCTTATAAAATATTAGCCCCCTAGCACTACTATAATAGTCTCTAGAAGAATAACTTATTTATAAGTAATATAGCTCTCTCTAATAATTTATAAGCTTACTAAGCTTTATATATAATAACTACTAAGGTATTTATAAGGATAGCTTACTAATAAGCAAATTTAGTTATTATAATAACTATAAGCCTAGCTTATTTAAATAAGCTACGTAGAACTTTTACTAAACTTATTATAAGTTACTATAAATTATACTAATTCTATTTACCTTACTAATAAGAAATAAGATAATATTAATATTAATACCTAGTTCTAATAATAGTAATATCAATAACTATAATATATAGGACCTTTATAATAATAGTAGATAGTTATAATATATAGAACCTTTATAATATCTCTTTTATTACCTATAATATATAGAATCTTTATAATAATAATAGATAGTTATATAGAACCTCTATAATAATATTAGATAGATACGCACAACCTTTATAATAATAGTAGATAGTAATAATCTAGATAACTTATAGTCTAAGGCATATTTATAAGCTAAGTTAGTAAGACCTATATCTCTAGTAAATTGCTCTAGTGCGGTATAATAGTAAACTTAGTTTAGGTGCGCTTACTTTATATAGCTAAAAGTCTTAAGGCCTTATAGTAATTCTAATAAGTCTTGCTTACTTTAGTAGAAGCCTAGAAAGTCTAATATTACTATATAATATCTTAGGTTTTTATATATACCTAGACTTTTATAGTTATATATAGACAATAGTTATAACACCTTATATAAAAGTAATTACTATAACTAACTATAGTACCTACTATGTTCTTAACTTTATAACCTTAATCTTTAATCTAAATTATATACTTACTAAAAGACAAACCTATTATATATAGTAGATAAGATAGTAAGACCTAGCTATAAGAATAAGAATTATATTAGCTTCTATAAGAAGTTCTATAACTTTACCACTACGTCTTAGCTAGAAGTTCTAACTTAATAAAGTACTACTTAGAGTACTCTACCTATAGATTAGAATAAGTTAGATAATAATGTATTAGAAATAGAGTAATATTAGAATAAGCGTAAAGTTATATTTAAAAAGAGACTTCTTTAACCTAAAAATTATAATAAGGCTTTTATAAATAATAATAATAATAAAAGTAAATTTTATAATAAGGCTAATTCTTTTATAGATATATCTAATTATCTAATTATAATATATAACAAATAGAACTATACTCGCCTATTATATACTAATCTTTCTAAGTATATATACTTTACTAATATTACTAATAATAATAGCAATATATTAAATTATAAACTCTATATTAGTATAACTAGTATTAAGAATAGTTTAAAGCTAGATAAAGTTAAGGTTTAAGAATATATATAGTTTGTTAATATAGTAAACTAGAAACCTAAATTCTAGTAGAATATTATTATATTACTATTAGTAACTATATAATAAGTTACTAATAAGCTAGAGAATAATTAGATTAAACTCTAAGAGCTTAAGTAGCTCTAGACTAGTTATAAGGTGTTAGAGTAATAGTTTATAATAAAGTTAGAATAGATTATAATATTAGAAAATTTTATTACTTTATATAAGCACTCTTTTAAGATTATAGAATAGGAGGAAATTAAGTTATAAGCACACTATAACTTAATAAAAAAAGACTTTATTACCCTTAGAAATTTAAAGATACTAGCTGCCTATTATATAGCCCTATAGCAATAGCTTAGAGAGCTCTAAGATTGCCTACTTAATAACTATATCCTGCGTATTAACTATTAAGACTTAGAAAACTATATTATATAATCTATAGAGTTAGATACTATGTATACTTATATTACTAAGCTTAAAGAATAGCTACCTATATACGTTATTTATTATTATTAACTTTATAACACTAGATAGTTTATAGTAGATCTAAATTAGCTAATACTATTTATTAAATACTTACTAAATATAGAAGTTTATTATATATTTACTAATAATATATTACTTAATTATATATATTCTTCTCCCCTTCTAGGTAAGAATTATAAACTGCCTCTACTTATTTAGTTTTTAAGTAGCCCTATTATATTTCATTACTATTTTTTTTATATTACTAGCGCCTATATAACATTATATACGTGCTAAACCCTAGGACTAAAGCGCGTTAAAGTTTTTCTAACGCCTTCTCTAGCTTCTAAAAGAACCTATAATAATAATATTCTATCTGCCTACTAATGTGCTATATTACTAGATAATTAGTACCTATCTTTTAACTTTTTACTATATTACTAGACAATTTATAATTTAGACTTTTACTCTACTACTATAATATATAATAAGTATTGCGTGTGCTCTCTGCTTCTAATACTAAATAATACTCTAACACTTTACTACTCTTTCTCTACCTATTATCTATAGAAATTCTATAGAATAAGCGCGTATTTATATATAGTCTATACTTCTAGTAACTATTTATTATATATTTCTTTCTTCTACTAAAACTATAGGTAGTCTAGAATATATCTAACTTTTTACTTTTAGATTTAACTAAATCTTACCTTTTACTTTCTAAAAGCGCTTTAGTAATATCTATTACTAATATAGCTAAGTACTAGATATTTAAACTAGTAGAAAAAGAGCTATAAGTTAAAATCTATAGTCTTTAAAATATCTAGATATTACCTAATATAATAAGAGAAACTAGCTATAGTAATTTATTTACTACGCAACTTATACTATACTACTATATATTTTAAAACAATAGTAGGCATCTAACCCTTATAATACCTATTTTATATATATCTATTATTAGTGTTTAGATTATACTCCTTATTATTATACTTTTTTTTCTTATTACTATTATTATTATTATTATTATTATTATTATTATTATTATTATTATTATTATTATTATTATTATTATTATTATTATTATTATTATTATTATTATTATTATTATTATTATTATTATTATTATTATTATTATTATTATTATTATATTATTATTATTATTATTATTATTATTATTTTATATTATTATTATTATTATTATTATTATTATATTATTATTATTATTATTATTATTATTATTATTATTATTATTATTATATTATTATTATTATTATTATTATTACACTAAAAAATATTATTATAGAAATTTTTAATTACGTATTATAGTAGTTAGTTAAATAACTAGCCTAAAATTAGGTAATATTATAGATTAACCCTAGGAAAGAAAACGACTGCTTTTATCTTAAACTATAAAAAGTAGGCTCTAGAGGCCTAGCCTAAGGAGTTAGGCTTTAATACTCCGTTCTTTTTAGTATTAAAATAAGCTAGCGTAGGTTTAGTATAGAATACTTTTTTTTAGGTAGTCAAAGGCCTACTATTACTTCTACCCTTACAAGAAGAAAGTTTCTTTCCTAGTTAACTTTATTAATAGGGATGCTATTTCTAGGAAGTTTTTTATAAACCTCTAGTAGAAGTTAGTAAATTTTAAAAAAGTCTAAATACCCTCTATATCTACAAAAGGAGTCTAATTTTAAACAGCCTTAACTTTCTATAAATCTCTACTAATACTTTTTTATAGTTTATAATAAATCTAAGATACTTAATTATAGTAACTATAAACTTCCACTTCTTAATATCTAAGTATAGTTTTATCTTACTTAACTTCTCTACTACTTATTATACTTTATCTTAATAGTTCTTTAGAGATTTACTAGAAAATATAAGAATGTTATCTATCTACATAAAGTAGAAGTTATCTAAGTATTTCCTTAAAATATAGTTAATATATCTCTAAAAGGTGCTTAGTATATTAGCTAGTCTAAAGAAAACCACTAGCTATTTATACAACCTAAACTAAGTTTAAAAGGCAATTTTCTATTTTTGTTTTTTACTATTCTTAACTTATAAAAGCCCTAAATTATATCTAACTTTATTAGCTACTTAGTCTTGTTAAAGAGCTATAATATTCTTTTTAATAAGAGGGAGGAAGTAGTAGTTTTTTTAATAGAATATTTAATACCTTATAGTCTATACAGAACTATAAACCTTCTTTAGGTTTTCTTATAAATAATACTAGTACTATTGTACTAAACTTACTTACCTAAATAAAGCTGTAGTTAAAGTCTTTTATTAGTTTTTTATAAAGAACTAGTAATTCCTCCTTTAATATACAATAGAGTAGGCTAAAGAGAATTTCTAAAGTCTCTCTATTTTTCATAATAAGGGAGATTAAGTAATTAATTCTAGGGCCTTATAATAGGGGAAGTTTATTAGCTTATTTTCTTAAGAAAACTTCTACTTATTTTAGAAGCTACTTAGGAAGATAGTTTCTTAGATCTACTATAGCTTTTAGGGCTAGAGCCTTTTAGATATTCTTAAGGGGGGTAGTAAAAACTGTTAACCTATTTTTTTCTTTTATATTTCTTTTATTTAAAGCTATAAATAATGTAGTAAAGACTTTTTAACTACGAGTAAAAGTTTGTCTTTTTTACTTATCTCTAATTTTTATATAAGAGGACCTTATATATATAAACTATTTCCCTAGGGCTACTAATATAGAGTTGTTTTTCTACTATAGTAACCTAAGAACTAATTTATAGACCTCCTCCTTCCTATTAATATAAGCCTATATTATTTTAACGTGCCCCTTAATAACTATCTCTATATAAGTAGCTTTATAAACTAAGAAGGTTAGTTCTTTAAATTCTATTACTTAATAAGAACTATTTAAACTAATATATTTTAGGTTAGCTTTTTTAGTATATATCTTAAATATAAAGGTAGTAGTTAAATATTCTTAATTAAGTATAGTATATATAAAGGCAATATTATTAGTAAGAGTGTTTATAGTAATTAGTATTAAATCTCGCTATATTTTTCTATATATATTAAATTTCTTCTTTGGTTTCTTTATAGCTCGCTTTATTTCCTCCCTCTAATAACTTCTTAGAAGAGGAGCTAGTTTTCTAACTCTACTAAGCTATTAATATTCTTATTATTGCTATTTATTTTCTAGGTCTTGTTAGCCCTAGCTTACGTTAGGGGTATTATAGCTTAGAAGTAATAACTCTAAATACTATATCCCTTTTTACTATAGTAGAAGTATACTTCTTCTTTATAGCGTTTTTTTACCTTCTTCTTGAAGACCTGTTTTGTATGCTTTTTAGTCTTTAGAGAATTTACTTTAGTAGTTTTTACAGTACTAAAATATATAAGTTTCTAATTTATAGTGTTAGTAGACTTAGTAAAAAAAAGGCTACTATATAGAAGGGCTTTAATATCTTTATATAGTAGATATTTTCCTTAACTACGTTAACTCTATTTATAAGTATTATAAGGTTCTAATTTTTAGAAATCTCTAGCGTAATTAGCCTATTCTATTAGTCTATATATAAGGCTCTTTAGTAAATATTTTTTAAGTTCTTTTAGTTATTTTTATTAGTCTTAGTAGCTAGACGTATAAAATTAGCATTAAACTTAGTTAGTAGAGTTTTACTTTATTAGCTAAAGAACAGTCTAGTGTAAGCTTACTTCTCTACTAACTTATTATAAAAGCTTATATTTAAGACACTCTAGAATTTATTCTTAAAATAGGTTTCTTTCTTTATAAAGGCTAGTGCGATATCTACTATCTTACCTATTAGCCTACTTATAATATAATTAACTACGTTTTCTAAAAAAGAATAATTTTTATAGATTTTAGGTTTTATTATATATTCCTATTATTAGTAATTCTAATAGCTTCTAAAAAACAACTCTAGGTTAGGGAGTTAAGGGTAGTAGCGGTTTGCTAGGCGCTAGTATTACTATTATTACTTAGAAGAGGGCTAAAGGTATAGTCTCTACTCTAGTATATTACTTTAATTAGATAAGCTAATTAGTAATTATTTCTAGTAAAGCTTAAAGCTTCTTACTAGAATTTTATTAAGGCGCTAGTATATTTTAAAGTTATTTTAAAATAATAAGACAGCCTATAATTTGAGTTAGTGCGTTTTAAAAGGCATCCTTTTTTATATTTTAGGCATCCTTTTCTCTTTACAGAGGTGATTAGGACCCTATTAGCCTTTAGCCTTATAGATACTACTAAACTAGTTTAATCTTTTATATATACTCTATTTTATTACAATCTTGTATATATAGCTTCTTAGTAAAGTTAGTAGTAATATTTACTTCTATAGCTCCTTACTATTAGAATTTAGTAACTTATTACGCTAGATAAAGAATAAGAATATTCTCCCTTTTATAAAAAGACCTTAGTGCTCCCTCTATTATACTTATAGTCATTTTATAGGGTGAAAGAATTATAATATTTAACTTAACTATGTATTTATTTATAGGGTTAAGAGATCTTAGTGTCTAACTTAACTATGTATTTGTTTATAGGATTAAGGAATTTTAATATCTAACTTAACTATGTATATATTTTGTAGAGTTAAGGAATCTTAATATTTAACTTAACTATTTATTTATTTTATAGAGTTATTCTTAGCGTATTAGGGAGGTCTTATAAGCTCCCCTATTATAAGATATTAGAGTTGCCTAAGAAAACTTATAAATTTAATAGAGTTTAATAATAACTCTGGCTATAGACTTATATATACTTCTAGCTTAGTAGAAGTATAGACCTAGAACTTTAAGGCTATAGGCCAAGTAACTATAAAAGAGCTCTTAGCTCCTTATATTAAATTTTTATTAAAGTAAGTAGTTTTATAGAGTGTTCTAGCTTAAATATACTAAAGAGAGTAGTAAAAGTGTATTTACCTTAAGGTATATTTATCTAAGCACTATTAGTAAGCTTAATTTATATATATTTAGAGACTAAGAAGTAGTAAAGAGTTTTATTCTATTGTAGAATAGGTACTATAAGCTAGGATAGATTTTATAGTATATATTAGAGTATGGCTAGATAAAATAAACTCTATTTAGCTATCTAAAAGTAGTATAAACTATATAGTAAATTAGGTATTTCTAAACTAAAGAGTTTTAAAAGTAATTAAGAGTAGTACTATAGATTATAACTATTTTTAATAAAGGGGAGAACTTTTTTAAAGCTAAATAAGCCTTATTTAATAGCTACTTAGTTAGTAATATTAGGCTAAAAGTAGAAATCTTCTAAAACTATATATACTAAATAGTAAGGTATTACTATTATAAGTATAGTATAAGTTTATTTAAATATATTTGTATGCTTATATTAAGCCTCAATAAGAATTATTTATTTAGACTCTTTTTTAGACTTTATTTAACTAGTAAATAGATTTAGAGTACCTTGCTTAGGTATATAGTTAGGTTAAGGTTGTGTAGACCTTAGGTATAGGTTAGGTTAGGTTGTATAGACCTTAGGTTAGGTTAGGTTAATTATATAAGACTCTAAACTGAACCTAACCTATACCTAATCTAATTACGTAAGACTCTAGCTTAATTTAATATATTTTAATATTATTTAAAATATATTTTTAATTAATTATAACAGCTATTTATTATAGACTAAATAAGTATTCTAGGGTTAAGTTAGGGTAGAGTCTTATATAATCTAAAGTTAGGTTAAGGTAGAGTTAGGTAGAGTTAAATTATATAATTAATTCTACCTAACCCTACCTAGAATATATAAGACTCTACCCTAATCTAACCTATACCTATTTGCTAGCCTAGACTTTATAATATTCCTAGTTACTAAATTTAATACTATCTCTAAAAATAGGCCTTAAGAAAAGTAATATTAAGTCTAAAGCTAATAGGTAGTAAGTAACTATCTTATTTCTTAGCTATACTATATTAATTAGTCTAGCTTAAATTTTCTTATAAATATATTATACTTACTAGTAACTTTAAGTTTAGCTTTGTCTTAATATATAAGCTATTTAAGGTCTACTATTATAAATTTATTAGTTAGCTAGTCTACTTTAAGTATAGTAATATAGTATTAATACTATATATTATAAAAAATCTCTTTAGAATAGACCTTTTTTAGTAGTTTAATAATACTCTTTTTTTTATAAGACTAGAAGTAGAGTAACTAGTTATTTAAAAATTAGCTATTAGCTACTTTTTATACTAGATAGTTAATAGCTTACTAGTAGAGTTAAGTAGAGAAATCTTTCAAAGGCAAACATTATATAAACAATTATTAGTAGAGTATAAGTAAATATTTAACTTTAAATTATTAAATCTAGAACTGCCTAGAGGTATAAAGAGTATAGGCAATATTTTAAAAGTCTTCTAGATTAAAAGATAGTAGCTTACTATTATATAGATAGTAATAGAGGTAAAGTAAAGTAGAAGTACTAAAGAGAGTATAGTAGAGAGACTAAAGCTAATAGACTTTATATAGTATACAATCTAGCGTATAGTTTAAACTAAGAAAAGATTAGATAAAAAATAAAGTATAAAATAAAATATATAAAACTTTCACTTCTATATTATATCTATAGTCTAGTTTTAATTCTCCTAGCTCTATATCTTATACCCTTACTATAATGGCGCTAAAAGGTAGTTATTAGATAAGTTAGCTCTATAGAGTATAGTATAGTAGTTATTATTTATTAATTATTATTTATTTTTTAAGAACTCTCTGCCTAACTAGATAAGTAACCTCTCTAAGTAAGCCTTAGCGTAATATACTAGTACTACCTAGCACTAAAGTAACTAATAAACTTCTAGCTTAACCTAATAAATAATAGCCTAACCTACTTTAGTATAGTATAGTAATATTATCTAGCACTAAAGTAACTAATAAAATTCTAGTCTAACCTAGTAAGTAATAGCCTAACCTACTTTAGTATAGTATAATAACTATCTAAAACTTCTAGCCTAATCTAGTAAGCTTAGCGAAGTATAATAGCTACCTAATACTAAAGTAACTAATACACTTTGAGCCTAATCTAGTAAGCCAAAACTTTTACTAATTTAACTATTTATAGGTAGTATTTTAAGAAAGAAGTAGATATTATATTACTATCTATATATTGTTAAATTATCTATCTAGGGGTAAAACAACAAAGGCTTTTATCTCAAATAACATAATTAAAAAAGCAGAGCCCCCTACTTAATAACTAAAAAGAGCGTAAAAAGGTAATTAAAAATGCGCGTTCGAACTGCAATATTCGAGATTCTTTAATTGGAATTAGGTGCCGTACATAGTATATAATAACCTTCTATCTCAACTTACTTTAACCTCAAACTAAAAAAAAAGCTTAAAGAAGGTATTTGGCAAGCCGATATTACTATCTGTAGCTAAAGAAAATAGTTAGTCTTAGAATAATATAAGAATAAAACACAGTCTTATAAGACTAACTTATTAGAAATAGCTAGAATAGTTAAAAGAGCTAGTTAAATTAATATTATTCTAAGATAGTAAATAAAAAAGGGATCTAAAGGACCCTTTTTTATATAGAGGGTAGTATAGAATATAAGCCTACACTAACTATTCCGCTAATACTAACTAGAAAAGGCGCCTTTAGAAAGGTAAAAGGTATAGATAGGGAAAAATAGAGTGTAAAGAAAAGGTAATAGGACGTGCTTAGTAGAAAGGCTAGTAGTTACTATTACACTAGATAATTAATAACTTAAAACTTTTACTCTATTTTACTACTATAATATATAATAAATTATATACACACTTTTTACTTCTAATACTAAATAGTATTCTACTATTCTTTACTAATAACCTATTAACCTCTAATATTATTTTCTAGTGTTAGTCTTACTCTACTTATTTTCTATAGAATTTTTATAGATATTTTATATAATAGATCTTACTTTTATAATTATACTATAGCTTCTTTAGGTTATATAGCCTTATTTTATTCTTCTAAAGCCTTTTATAATCTTTACTAATACTCTTCTATTACCTTTAAAAATATATTTAGTAACTTTTATTAATATAGCTAAGTATAATATAGCTAAACTAGTAAAGAGTAAGCTATTAGTTAAGTTATATATATATTATTAAATAGGTACTCTATAGCTAGCTATATAAATATTAATATCTAATACTCTATATTAGTAAGAAGGATATATAGGATAATTATATAAAAATAGAAAATAATATAATAAAACAATTTAGTATTAATTACTTATCTTTAAAAAGAGTATAAATAGAAAAGAGAAGATTCTATAGTGTATAGACTATAGCATATAGATCTTATATAATCTCTATATTATACTATTATATAGTAATATTAAAATATTAATACCTTTCGGTGCCCTTACCTATATAGTGTATAGATACTAGCAACTTTTTATTTTTAAGATTATTATTAGTAATTCTCCCTTTCTTTATATAAAATATTTACTTACTAATATAAACTCTATCTATTTATTATTTTCCTATTTATACGTCTTTTACTCTAGCTAGTTTTATTTTAGTTAGTAAGAAAATTCTATTAAGTAACTATTTATTATACTTTACCACTATTTATTAAAAGCGCAATTCGGCT
Organism: Laburnicola sp. JP_R_19; assembly: GCA_031010545.1. Classification (NCBI taxonomy): domain Eukaryota; kingdom Fungi; phylum Ascomycota; class Dothideomycetes; order Pleosporales; family Didymosphaeriaceae; genus Laburnicola; species Laburnicola sp. JP_R_19. The sequence continues at coordinate 954,549 of VOIT01000029.1, forward strand.
TATTAGTAGTAGAGTAGCAGTTTAGCTAATAGTAGTTAGGGGTAAGATTATATAGTCAATAATAAGATCGTAGTAATAATATATTAATTATATAGAGTTCTTTTACTTAGTTTATTCCATATATAATAGGTAGACCAATTTATCTTATCTATTTAGGTAGTAATATTAGGCAATTATGCAATATTAGATAAGAGAAAGATAAATACTAATGGGGTATAGGAATTAAAACTTTAAAAAGAAGGAAAAGTTATATAAAGTAGACTTTTTTTCTTTTCTTCTTTTTTCTCTTAATCTCTAGTTTAAATATCTCTCTATATATATTCCTTCTCCCTAGCTCTTTTCTTTTTTTATTAAGGTAATCTCCTATTTTGTATAGTACTAAACTATATCCCTTATTATATAATATCTTATCTTTATATAATACTAACTTAGTATAGATAATAGCGCTTATACTAGTAGGGCTTTACTAGCTAGGTCTTTCTAGCTTTAATACTACTATAGTAGCTCTTTTAGATAGAAGAATATATATTACTTTTCTAATTAGTTCTTAAGAAAACTATATATTTATATAGAGTATCTCTATTAATATAAGTTCCTTTATTATTTACTATTATGTAATACTAACTATAAAATAATAGGCTAAGAAGTTTTGTATTATATATTTATCTTTATATAATATTATTATTATTATTATAGCTAGTATAGACCTATATCTATAAGTTACTAAGCTTATTTAGTGTAAGGGCTACTTTTACGCGCTTCTTATCTAGTTGCGTAGTATCCTTAGGGGTACTATATATACTTACTACTATAGTCGTAACTCTAGCCCTAGGCCCTTTACTAAGTATTAAATAGTAGTAAACTTTTAGATAGAATTATATAGTTTTTATATATAATAGAGCTATAGTGCTAGGTACAATTATTATATAGAATAGGACTAGATAGTATAGTAAACACTTCTAAATATTATCTATAAGTACTAAACTAAAAATCTTTCTTAAAATAAATATATACTATATCTCTTCTCTTTCTATATAAATAATATATAGAAAAATATATAAATTTATTATATAAAAGAATAAATAAATAATAATAAATAGGAAAATATATATCTTATAGCAATATATATGTATATGTATATATATATATATAAAGAATTAAATAAATATATTATATAAAAGAATAAATAAATAATAAAAAATAGTACTATATAAAGGCTAGGAAGAGCTTATATAGGTAGGCTTAAGGCAATCTACTAATACTTTAATAGTAATTATTAAGGTATTACTAAAGATTAAGAACTCTAAAGTCTAGCTTAGTGCCTTCTTTATATATACATTAGTAGAGTTGTCCTTCCTATTAATCTATCTAATCTTAGAGATCTTATAGAACTCGTACAATTTGTGGAGTAATATAACATTAATTATAAGAGGCTTTTTATTTATAGTTCCTAATTATATAAAGTAGTTATAGAAAGACTTTAAATCTATATAGATAACTATAAAAATTAGTAGTATATTAAGTGTGTGTATAATCTTCTAAAGGATTATACTAATAGCAATAGTATTATTAAAGCCTCTTACTATACTATACAGCTTACTAGTAAGAATACTCTTTATTACTCTTTTATACTTAGTTAAATTCTAGTGTATAATATTTACTAGAATCTTAAAGTTATTACTATTACCTACATAATACTTATTATCTAGAGCAATTAGAAATTCTAGCTATAAGCTTAGGTCCTAATTATTAGCAAATAAGTTATTAGTAAAAATAAATAGCTTTGCTTAATAAAGATCTAATAGTATAAAGGTAAGGCTATACTTAGTATTATTAATTTATTATTAGATTTATACGTTTAATACCTTAATATCTTTATATAAAAGTAATATAGTCTAAGTAGCAATAAATAAATTAAATGCGGCTTCTAGTTAGTATATAAATATAATATAGGGGCCTTTTATACGCTACTTTATATATCTTTAAGAAGTATTCTTATCTTTAGGGTTAATTATACAAAGGCCTTTACTTACTCTTTTTATATAAGAACTATAGTATTATATATAAGCTAAATGCTTTTACTATTGCACTTAATAGGCTAGTCCTTAGTAAGGATAGTCTTATTCTTTATATAGAAGGCTGCCTTCTTTAGCTCTTCTTCCTCTCTTTGTGCGAAGTTCTTATTAATAATACTAAGAGTATTATTTATCTAAAGGCTAGTAATCCTAAAGATATACTCTTCTTTATTAGTAATAAGTAAATATAAGTTATATAATAAAGTCTTTATATTAAGCTTTTCTTTATAGTAGTTATAGTAGGTTTTAAACTGTCATGGATCCATGGCGGCACCCGGCCCGGAACAACGTTGATCCGGAGCTAGGCCCGCTTTGGCGTTAGCTCGGCAGCACCCATAAGGTGCTGCCGCCCTGCCTGCCCACTTGGCATAGCAGTATTTCATGTACTAGGAATCAACTTACTTTCATCCCAACTATAGCGGGCCCGAACCCTTACACTATACTGCTATCGCTCCCCCCAGGGTTCTAGCTGCGACAGGCTCACCGCCAGGGTGCCAGCGAATCGGACATCTCCCGCGATCGCGTGGTAGGCCCAGAAGTGAGGCGCAGTGGTGTGCGTACGGATTAGGTTACCAACGACAACGGTGACGACGACGACACGTAGAAACTTGACGACCAAGGGCATACTCCCTCTCAGGCTCGGTCGGCGGAGAAAGACCGTGGAGAGTAGGCAGGTGGTAGGGCTGGACGCGCGGGTCGACGCGTGTGCCGCTACAGAACACCTGCGGTGAGTACGCCGCTTGAAGAGGACCTGGCCTCCCCTACTACTACATCAGTATACAGTGTTTCACAGTGATAGCAGTGACATCTGGGGCAAGTCAGCAGAACGGACGTCTGTGAGAGATCCGGCTGGCGACTTTTGTATAACACCGCCTGAGGTGCCAAAGACCGCACCTCACCCGCACCCGCAACATCAACTTCGACTTATAACTTCGACTCACCCGCTGCCAATGGCATCCAGCTACCCCCGTGTCAGCGGCACGTACGACGAGCAAGGTCGACGCCGCGCACCCCAATCTCCCATGCCAGGCAGTTTTGACTTTGGCAACACGGACTCGCCTACGCCGCAACATCGCGGGGCTGGAGACCTAAAAAACTTTACCCCATCCTTCGCAGAAACCTTTGCTCGTAGTCGGGTAGGTGCAGACGATACTCAAGAATCCACTACCATCGCGGGTGACTCGCAATCTCAGTCACTAGTTACCCCCGCTATGAACCCACGAGCTAGACCTGCAGCTCGGGACACTCGACTTGACGCATTGGAATCTACGTTTCAACGACTGCGTAACGCATACAACTCTGCAGGTGGCACCGACCCCAAGGCTCATGAGCAACTACAACAAGCACATGACGCCCTGCTGGACTCTTATAAGCAGCGAGGAATCGACTTAGCCTCTGCTAAAGGCGAGCTGAAGGACATCCTTACTCGTTTCCGTCAGACAGTGCAGGCAGGACAAGAGTTGCAGAGCAAGTTCAACAATACAATGACCGCTAACCAGAATGCGAACACCGAGCTTCATAACGTAAAAGCTGACTACCAGTATGCCGTCCAGGATGCTCAACACCTCAAGCACGACTTGCAGCAGACAGAACGACGAGCACTACTAGCCAAGAAAGCGGCTTACGTAGCTAAGGATGAGTTAAAAACTCTAAGACAACAAACCACTCGTAAAACCTATGACGTGATAGGACGAGGGCAACCTCTCCCACGTAATCAATTTGATAGATCGCCTTCTCCTCCCCGCGGCACCGGTCGCGCGCGCTCTCCCCGACGCGATGTCTATACGCCGAACAGCGATCCCGCTCTTAACTATCATCTAGCCAGTTCGGCTTACGGTAGGTTTACCCATGCTCGTCCCAACGAGAACCCATACCGTAACACTGGATACGAACGACGAGATTTGCGAGGCAGCCGCGAGGATGCATATGAAACCCGAGACTACGGCCAGGAAGATCGCGATCGATTTAACCACCGCGATCGACGCGACGACCGAGACCGACGCGATGACCGTGACCAACGTGATGATCGGAGAGATTCAGAGCGACCTTTCAGCGCGTCTCACGTATCGCTTGCGACGGGTGGAGGATCGCACTACAAGGCACCTGAGATAGAGTCCTTTAGCGGGAAAGACAAGGAAGACTACGAACGATGGCGTATACAAGCTATTGACAAAGCCATCACGCTTCCGTTAGAAGAACACAAGGTTCGCTATGTCCGTCGCTTTATTAAGGACGATGCTTGGAGTTTAGTATACCCGATCCTCAACTCGGTTAACACCTTAGACGACCTACTAAAACCGTTAGATGAGACTTATATATCTTACGACCGCATTATTAAAGCTAAGCAGAAACTCTACAACAACTCCTTATAATAGAAGAAGGGCGAGACATTTGCGCAATGGCAAGGACGATTCCTATTAGTTATCAACTTACTCAGTATGGATGAGATGGGCAAAGTACGTCACGCTCGCCGACTCATGGATAGTCGATTGGCCCGTCAAGCCTCCGCCAGCTCAATCCCGAACGAGAGCCTTATGGCCTTCCTCGCCCGCGCTCGTCAACTGCACCAGTACAATCTCGACATTGACAGCCAACTACACTCCGGTCTAAAGAAGTCATCTACAAGCATATCAGGAAAGGATTAATCGTGTAAACGTTCTCCAAGCAACAGGATGCAGACACGCAAAGTATCGCGAGCCCTTACCTAGAAACGCACTACAGAAGAACATAACCGCATGAGCAAGTTAGGACTATGCTTTAAGTGCGGCAAACCTGGTCACACATCGCGGGATGAATCCGCACCCTGCAAGGGCAAAGACTACGTCCCTTCTAAGGACATACCTGCCCTAGCCGCCGCAATCAACACTGCCTATGTAGAGGATGCCGATGACGATGAGGACAGCTTCGCTTATGAGAGCGAGACAGATGAGGATTTGGAAAACGAGGCGCTCCCGAACTAAATCGCGATCGGGAGCAACCTTGGCGTAGGACCCAGAGGGAGGTCAAACGTACTATTCGTCGACTTGAAGCCGCTGCCAGTTATCATACCCTAGATGAACCCGCCGTCATCCACGCCGTTTCCGCGCTCGCCTTGGACGTCAACCCTATGCTGGACGCGTCCAGACAATTAGAATTTGACTGTCACATCAAACTCCCAGTTGCACGAAAATGGTTGCGCGCACGTAGTCTGGTGGACACAGGAGCTACTACTTGTTTTATTCATTGTCAGACAGTTAAACAACACCAGCTTAAAGAAATCACGTTAGAGCGTCCCATTGGTCTCGCTCTGGCAGACGGTAACTTATTTGGAAAATTACGAACTGCAGTCGAAGTCGCCATCAGACATGGAACGCATACTAGCATGGTCTTGTGTTACGTTACTGAGATTGGCAAGTTCAACGTTTTACTTAGTATGAATTGGATAGATTATCATAGGCCAGTACCAGCGTTTGGAGAAACAAGGTCCCTAAGCTTTGAGTCGACTCACTGTCTGGTGAACTGCTTGGACGGCGCTATGCCCGACAAGATCTACGACAACAAGCCACCTGACAGTGCTACCTGGAAAAAGACAGCAAAGAACGGAATAGACATAATCTCTGGCTGCGCGGCTGCTATAATAATTTCGAAGGATCCTGATTCAGCTATTTTCATCGAACCACACTATTGGGAGCGTCTTGAAGCACTCGACCCAGGCGGAGACGACTCCAATGACCTCCGTGAGCATATCGCAGCCAACCTTTGCGCCGCACAGCATTGCGCGGTGTCTAAGGCCGACTTCGAGAAGTATATAAGAAAGATGGAGAAACCTGCGCTCACCCGACAACAAATCACAGAGCTACTGCCGTCATTCTTGTCCGACTTTGCTTATAGATTCGACCTAAAGGAAGCGAACAAACTGCCGCCACACCGACCAGGAATCGATCACGCCATAAATCTGGATCCAGATGCAGCCGTTCCAAGGCCAAAGATCTACGGGTTAACACGAAAGGAGTGTGAGGCAGTTAAGATATACATTGACGAGATGCTAGGCAAAGGCTTCATTTGTCCTAGTAGCTTACTATACGCCGCCCCAGTCTTGTGCGTTAAGAAGCCTAGAGGCGGGTTGAGGATATGCGTCGACTACAGAGCCCTTAATATAGCCACAAAGAAGAATTGCAACGCACCTCCTTCTATTAAAGAAACTATAGCACGTCTGACTAAGGCTAGAATTATGAGCATCGTTGACGTCATAGCGGCTTTCAACGCCGTACGTGTCAAGGAAGGAGACGAGGAAAAGACCGCCTTTCTGACAAGATACGGCTTATATAAATATCTTGTTATGCCGTTTAGATTATGCAATGCACCTGGAACCTTTTAATCGTACATTAATGATGTCCTGCGACAGTACCTGGACGACTTTTGCACGGCGTATCTGGACAATATACTTATTTACTCTAATAACGAGGATAAATATAAGAAATATGTCTAACTTGTAGTGGAAAAACTTGTTGATGCTGGACTCTACTTAGACATCTATAAGTTATAGTTTAAAGTGAAGCGAGTTAAGTACCTTAGGTTGATCTTGACGACTGACGGCATCGAAATGGACCCCACTAAAGTCAAGACTATACAGGAATGGCAACTTCCTCGCAGCGTTAAAGATGTTTAAGCCTTCTTAGGATTTGCTAACTTTTACAGATGGTTTATCCTAGGCTTTAGCCAACTCGCCTATCCTCTTACTAAACTTATAAAGAAGACTGAGAACTGTGTTAAGACGTTCCCTTTAGCACTAGACTCTGCTGTAGCTTAAGCTTTTAAGCGACTTAAGCAAGCTTTTACTAGTGCGCCAATACTGGCCCACTTTGACGCCGACTTGGAGACTTGGCTTGAGACCAACGCGTCTGACTTTGTTACTGCAGCGGTCTTGTCACAGATGCACAATGGCGTACTTAAACCTGTTGCTTACTTGTTACATAAGATGAACCCCGCGGAGTGCAACTATGAGATATACGACAAAGAACTCCTTGCGATAGTGCGCGCCTTCGAAGAATGGCGATTTGAGCTGTCTGGTACCAAGACTCTGATTGACGTCATTTCTGATCACTTGGCATTGCGCTACTTTATGACTAATAAGCGACTGAACCGTTGTTAAGCTCGCTGGGCCGAATTCCTTTCCGAATTCAACTTCCTTATAAGATATAGGCCTGGGAGCCAAGGCGCAAAGCCTGATGCACTCACTCGACGCCCAGGCGACCTCCCCGAAGACGCGCACGATGAACGCCGACAACACCAGGTGCAGACCATCCTCAAGCCGCATCACGTTGCGCCTGAAGCCCGCACCGACGGCGACCCGCAAGCCCATCACGGTCCCAAGGACGGCGATGGCCGCGACGCGACGAACGAGAGCAGCTCCTGATATGCAGTATACATGGCGCAGATCTTGACACATAATTACACAGATAGTATCGCAAACCTGGCTTTGATAACGTATTTTGTTAGCAAAGAGGATTATGTTAGTGAGGAGTCTATAGAAGAATCACTAGCGTTGTTATCTTTGGCACCTGTACAGTCGCTAGAGACAGAGGAGGAGACAAGAATAAATCCTCTTAACAATGACAGCGACTCTGACAAGGATCTTGTTACTAGAATTAAGGAAGCGTACCCCGCTGATGAAGACCTGCAGGAAATTATGAGGGCTAAAACAAGCGGCCACTGACGAATCCCTATGGCACTTATCTACGACAAGAAACTCCGCATTGAACTAGGAGATTGCTAGATAAGGGATGGGTTACTCTACGTCAGAGACAAAGTTTACGTACCCGACGCCCGCCTACGCACGGCGGTTATAAAGGACTCTCACGACGAGCTTTGCGCAGGTCACCCCGGCAAACACGCGACGTACAATGGACTCAGCCGATAGTATTACTGGCCACGCATGACTACCGATATCGCACAGGAAACACGGATTACTGCGGCCACTGCCTATCCCTGACCGTTACTGGGAGTGTATATCTATTGACTACATCACTGAGTTACCAGCATGCAAGGATCACGGTAGAACTTACAAGGGTATACTTGTCAACGTGGACCGCCTGTCCAAGAAGAAGAAGTTCATACCAGTCACGGACCTGAAAGTCACGACGCTAGTACGAGCGTTCGTTGAGCACGTCTGGCGGGAGGAAGGATACCCCGCGCAGATCGTCAGTGATCGAGGTGCCCAGTTTGTCTCATATTTCTAGAGACGGTTATGTCAACGCCTGGGTACCAAACCAAAGATCTCGACGTCACACCATCCTGAAACAGATGGCCAGACAGAGATCGTCAACGCATGGCTCAAGCAATACTTAAGAGCGTACGTCAACTACCAACAGGATGATTGGGCCTTTTACCTGCCCATGGCAGAGTTCGTCGCCAACAACCAGGTCAGCACCACGACTGGCGTCTCTCCGTTTATGGCGACCAAAGGATATTTGCCACGCTCAACGATCCACGAACCCGACGCTTCCACGACCACGCTGTCCGCTCCCGCACGCACAGACCGGAGGAGAGCAGACGAACTTGTCGCTAGGATAGAAGATATACGGAGATTCTGTCAGGACAATATAGCCTGGGCGCAAGCAAAACAAGCGGAATACGCCAACTTAGACCGCATGCCTGCCCCCGAGCTACGCGTTGGTGACAAAGTCATGCTCGACATGCGGTTTATCAAGACAACTCGTCCAAGTAAGTCGTTGGACATGAAACACCGCGGGCCCTTCACCGTTACCAGAGTCATAGACAACTCCGCCTATGAACTCGACCTGCCACCGGAGATGGGTCGCGTGCATAACGTCTTCCACCCATGGTTGTTACACCGACAGGCCAACGATGCACTACCTGGACAGAAAGTGGAACCCGAAGGACAGATTAACGTTGACATAGAGGATACATCGGACTATACGATCAAAGCTATACTGAACTGTCGGGTTAATAGTGATCTCCGAGACCCATACCGCCGCAACAAGAAAGGCTTGCTTCAGTACTTGGTCAAATGGGACGACTACCCCAAAGGCCCAGACAATCCATCCTGGGAGCCATGGATGTTACTAATCGACGCGCCGGAAGCGGTTGACCAGTTTCATCGCGACAATCCACGCAAACCCGCAAAACACGCCAACTTTGGGGACTTAGCTGCTCGACAAGAGGTATTAGCGCACGAGATCAGTGCCATGTACGCCGTGACGTAAGTACGACAGGAACAAACGACCTGTTCAGACTTAGTCACCGCTACTAGGCACATCGTCGCAATACCGCTGTCGAGCGGTTACAAACTGAAGTTGAACGACAAAGGCACTTAGAATAGTTTACAATAGTTCACGATGATCTGCGATAATTAGGAATGGTTTGCGATGGCACTTTGGACACAACAAGTGGTTACAAGGTGTGGTTATAAGCCTCGTTGGAACTTGAGGCTATTGAAGGGGGGGGTAGTGTCATGGATCCATGGCGGCACCCGGCCCGGAACAACGTTGATCCGGAGCTAGGCCCGCTTTGGCGTTAGCTCGGCAGCACCCATAAGGTGCTGCCGCCCTGCCTGCCCACTTGGCATAGCAGTATTTCATGTACTAGGAATCAACTTACTTTCATCCCAACTATCGCGGGCCCGAACCCTTACATAAACTAGTAAAGACTTAATTTAGCTAAGCTATAGAGTAGTTATATAATATAAAAGATTATATTTTATAGAAAGTTTATATATAGTGTTTTAGGTAGTCTAGTATAAAGTGTATAATTTAGCTTATTAGTAAACTAAATATAGGCCTAAAAAATATCTTATACAAAGTAGAGGTTAAAGATTCTACTCTTATACTTAAATAGATTAAAGAAAAAAATCTTAAATATACTATTAGTAATAAGAGCGTCTATCTCTATATAATCTAACTTCTTAAAAAGTGCTTTAGGTGTTATAATTATATCTTTTATAAAGAGCTTTAGAAATAGTTCCTAATTACTAGTCTTTTTTTAGAAAAGAAATATAGTATTTTTTTAGGTAGTTTTTCTTTTTCTTTTCTAAAAGATCTCTTTATATAGTGGTAATATTATCTACTTTATATAATAGTAGAAAAGTATAATCTTTTTTTTAGTAGTATAGCTTAACTTATATATAGTAAAATCTTGCTAAACTATTTCTTAAGTTAAGAATTAAATTTTTATTCTTAATATTCTTAATCTTATATAGTCCTATTTATTATTATTTTTTCTCTTTAGACTATAACTTTAAATCTAAGTAAGAGCTTAAGAACTTTATATATAGCTAATAGACTATTATAATATTATAAGCGTGGATATAGCAAGATTAGTAAGAACTAATAGTTATATACAGGGCGCCCGCATAATAAGACACGGGGATAAGTTAGTAAGTTATATAATAAATTACTACGATTATAGTAATTATAGTAACTAGAGGCACGTAATAAATTATTATAATTATAGTAATTATAGTATGCCTATAAAATATTAGGACTATATAAATCTAAGGGATCTCTTTAGTTTTAAATCTTTATAGTTAATTCTTTAATAGTATAATCTTCTATATAGATTACTGCTAGTTATTCTATCTTATTTAGAATTAGAAGAGTCTTATATAGAACTGTTAATATCTTACTTAATTCCTTCTAAAGCCTACTAGCATAGCCACCCTAGAGTTACTTTACCTTTTTTAATATAGATTAGGCCAAAGTATATAACTTTGTGTTAATATATAAGTGTTTAGCGCATAATTAATATTAGTCTTATTTCTTTTTGTCTATAATATTTTTATTACCTTATATATAGTATTTGTGTATATAAGAATATTAAGTAATAAAAAAAATTTATACTAATTCTAAAATATATAGTAAAGACTAGTAGTATAAGTATAAGAATATTTAGGCCTATGGTATTATTAATAGCTTTAATAGCTATTTAGAAAATATTTTTTTTATTTATATAATTTTCTAGTTTAGTCTTAAATATATTAAAGACTTTATAGAGGGGTGTGTATAAGTACTTAACTTTCCCAATTACTTAATATACTTCTATTAGTATTTGCCTATACGTTATACTAATAATATTTATTTAGGTTTTAAACTTATTTAATATAAAGTTTATACCTAGGTTATATATAATATAGTTAGGTAGACCTTAGTAAATATTAATCTAGTATCTATAGAGGACTTTCTATATATCTTATACAAATATTAATTTTAAGAAGATTATAGTTTAAAATAATATATTTCTATTTATAATATATAGTGTATTTCTAGTTCTAATATATATAATATTAATAATAATCTTATAGTTAAAGTAAGTGGTATCCTTCATAGTAAACTTAAAGTAACGTAGAGCTTATTTACATAATTAATAGTAGTAGTAAAACTTCTAAATTTTGTTTAGTATAGTAGTATCTACTTTATAGCTAGTATTAGTAAGTTTTTATTAAAGTTTTTTTCTATAGGGGTGTCTAAATTATTAATAAAGATAGCGGAGTTCCTATTTAGTAAAAAAAAATATAGTTTTTTTCTTGCTAATATTAAAAAAAGGGTATCCCTATTTGTGTATAATAAGTATAGTTATACTATTCTTTTATATAATAATATTTAAAACATTATTAAAATAGACACTTAGCCTATTAGTATCTGCTAGTAATAGTAGAAATAGTGTTAAAGTGTCTAGAATATAGTAAGTAACTATTCTTATTAGATTTACAATTTATATAGTTTTTAGAGATTTTTATAAGTTCTAACCTTTAAAGCTAATATTATTACGGCTAGGTGTCTAATTAATTTTTATGTAAAGGTTCTCTTATATATATATCTCTAGCTATACTTTACTAATAGTATAAATTTTCGCTATACTTATATCCTATAGTTTACTATAGTATATTATATAGTATTAATCTTTAAGAATAAATTATTCTATATATTCCCCTAGCTCTATCTTGTAAATATATTTGCTAGTTATATAGTAAAGATAGGTAGTAGTAGTTAGATAAAATACTTAGTTATTACTATCCTTATTATTTTTGTCTTATTTCTCTTCTTTATATAAAATAGAATCGTTATTATTATACCCTTCTATATCTTAGATATTAGACTAAATAGTTTTATATAAAGGCGTTTTATTATTATACTCTTTATAAAAGGTAATATATTACTATATTACGTAGGTATGCTTATTGAGTAGATAGTTAAATAACTAATAACCTTTTTTATAGCACTTAAAATACTTCTTTAGTCTTATATAAATATTATTTAATTAGAATTTAAATTGCAATAATAATAGTATAAATTATTTACAAAATTCTTATTTACAAAGTACTAGTAATCTTTTTTTTTATATAGGAAAGTTATTTTTACAATTAGTATAGTATATATTAGCCTCTTATAAGTGCTAATTAGATTAGCAATTAATTACAACTTAAATTAATATATAAAGATTAGTAAATAGAGCTTTATAAGTAGGCTTAGGGGTAAATATAGCCTATTCTAGCTCTAGGTATCTATAGTATACTTATATAATAGTAGTATAGAAAGGGAATTTTCTAGTAAAGCCTATACCTAATACTTTCTATATAAAAGTAAGCCTATTAATTATTACTTCTAGGACTTTATATAGACTTTTATTAGGGTTCTTGCGCTAATATTATATAAAAGTTATTATAGTCTAGTCTATCTAATAGTAGTGTTAAAGTAGCTATTAAGTATTTTGTATAAGCACTTTTATAATTATCTAAGGTAGATAGTATATAGGTAATACTATACTATATAGCTAGTAAGGATATCTAAAAAGATATCTAGGTTGTTGGGAGGACTTGTTGCACTAGTGCTGAAAGGAAATACTTAATAACGATTTACATTTGTTAATAGATAGATTCTTATTGTTTTATCTACTAAGGAGCGAAGTATATCGCGGGGTATGGAAGCTAGTCCTATATAGGGCTCGCTCCACACATGTAGTGTTTTGCAACACGACAGAGGCCTCAACGACTATTAATAGAATGCTCGCTCCTCCACACACACCTTTCTGTGATATACCTGAGGCCTTTGAGATTGTTAATCCGACATAGGTATTAATTCTTAGTAATATCTAGGCGTCTGTATAGGTCTATAAAGATTCTAGTCTTATTTACTAATATAGTATATAGAGCTTTAGTATAGTTGTTATCCTTATTCTATGCCTTTTAGAATTATATTATCTTGTTAGCTAGAACTTTCCTTAGAGATAGGTTATGCTTAGGTAAAAGTTTATATAGGTTAGATTATAGTATAGGCTTAGTTTATATAGATTAGTATAGTGCCTATAATTTATATTTAACTAGTAGTAGCTCTATTCTATATAGTATTTAATAATTGTAAGCAAGTAGGTAAAATAAGCTAGCGTATACAGATACGAGTCACATAGGGTTTCGAGTCACCCCACCAAAACGCGACACCTGCACAAAACACGCGATATCTCTCCACAACGCTCATCAATATGGACGCCCGTGAGGTAGCTATAGAATCAGCTATTGCTGATTACAATGCAGGCATTTATAATAGCTAGCGGGCTGCAGCTAAGGCGTATGGTATTCCTGCACCTACCCTCTCTGCACGTGTACAAGGCGCAACTAATAGCTGTACCAGCTATTAACACTAACAGCGATTGACTCCTCTATAGGAGGACTTCCTAGTAGACTAGATCCTTAAAGAAGACGCACGCGCCTGCCCTCCCTCACACGCTCGCGCTCGAGAAATGGCTAATTAAATCCTACGTATGAACGGCTATAATTAGCCTATTGGCAAGCTCTAGCTATCCTACTTTATTAAGCAACAGCCACGCGTTGCCTTAGTTATTAGTAGAAAACTTAAGGCTTAGAGAGCTAATGCAGCGACTCTAGAGCAGTTACACGCGTTCCTAGAGCGCTACAAGCAGACTTGACAGCGGTTTAATATACAGGCGGAGAATACATATAATATAGATAAGACTGGCGTTGCTCTAGGAGTATGTACAAACACTAGAGTACTCTCTAGTAGTCAAAAGAAAAAGGCTTATATTTGATTACTAGAGAATTGCGAGTGGGTCTCTATAATTGAGTGCGTATCAGCAACAGGCCGGAAACTACGCTACGGTACGCGGTTATCTTTAAAGGCCAGAGCCTACAAACTACCTAGTTCCTATCGTCCTACGTACCTAGCTGGCTGTATACAACCTTAGAGAATAGATAGACGTTAAACGCGATAGGTGTTAAGTGGTTACAGCGCATTTTTATCCCTAAGACAGCTGTAGGTAATAGCTAGTACCGCCTCCTTATCCTCAACAGTTACAGCAGCTATATTAACATAGACTTCCTATAGCTTTGCAAACAGCATCGAATTAAGCTTCTCTATCTACCTGCGCATTTGTCGCACGTCCTACAGCCTCTAGATCTCGCTCCATTCTCTGTAATCAAGTCTAGTTACCGACGCCAGATCCAGGAGCTCGCATCGCTCGACGACGCCGCACCTGTTAAGAAGGAGCGCTTTATTGCCTGCTACTATCAAGCTAGGGAGGAAGGCTTCACAGAGCGTGTGATTCGAGCTGGCTGGCAGGCTGCTGGTATCTGCCCATTCAACATCAATCACGTGCTCAGCTCGTCGCAAGTCTCCCAGAGGCCTACTACGCCTACGCATCAGCAGCAGCCTCAGCAGCAGCCTCAGAGCTTCCTCTCGACCCCTCAAGGCCCTCGCGATCTCTATATAGCGCAGCGCGACGTCCAGAGCGTCGAGAATCTAGGTTGTAGGACCCGGCTACTCCTATAGAAAGCAGGTAAGGCGCTAGCAGCTGCAAATGCTAGAGCTGCAGGACTTAAATTAGAGAAAAGACGCCTTGAGCATCATCTACAAACTGCTAGCTCTCAGCGTTGTCGAAAGCGCATTTAGATAGACCCAAATCAACGCTTTGCAGAAGTAGAGACTATTAGAGAGGCTATGCGCGCAGCTGAGGCTTTAGCAGCTCAGCAACGTAGATCTATTGTAGCAAGCGCTTCAGAAAGGGCTGCAGTAGTTATAGCAGCTGCAACGCTTGAATCTATGTGTACTCAATGGCAATTATAAAGGCGTTGTAGAGAGAAACCGCGTGTTTTGTGCAGGTGTCGCGTTTTGGTGGGGTGACTCGAAACCCTATGTGACTCGTATCTGTATACGCTAGCTTAGTACGGAGGTGCCTTTCAAAAGTTTTTGCCCACCTTGGCGAGCAGGGGTATGCGCCACATTCCAGATCGGGAAGCATCTCCGAGTTGACGTGGCCACTTCTCAACCTCAGGCCTTACCCTCTGTAACTACTACTCTCTGTCAATTGATCTATCTAGTACTGTCGCTATGGTTCATCACGATAACTCTACTCGTGCCACGGTAGTCGTTCTTAAGGCTATAGGCAAGTCAAACAATGAGATCACCGGACTCACTGGAATCGAGAAGCGTACGATCAACTCTATATACGCGCGAGCAATCGAGCGAGGTTTCGATCCAGGCCAGCGGCCGCTGAAGCTTGAAGATAAGCATCTTGAAAACGCCTATCGATCTGGCCGGCCATCAAAGCAATCTGAAGTCTCCGAGAAAGTAGTCAACACCGTACGCACTGATCGATATGGGCGAGAGAAGTCTTGCGCTGACGTTGCTGGCGCACTTAGCCAAGAAGGATCAATATCTCAGCTGCCACAGTCTGGCGAATCTTAAGGAAGGCAGGCTTCAAGAAGACCAAGCCAACGAGGAAGCCTGGGTTGACGAAGCAGATGAAGGAGGATCGATATAAGTGGTGCCAGGCCCATCAAGACTGGACGCTTGAAGATTGGAAGAATGTTATCTGGTCAGACGAAACGTCTGTTGTTCTCAACCATAGGCGTGGAGGATATCGAGTATGGAGGAAAGCAGATGAGGCCTTCGTACGGAGCTGTATTCGTGAGAGATGGAAAGGCTACTCTGAATTTATGTTTTGGGCTGTTTCTCGTACGACAAGAAGGGCCCCTGCCACTGCTGGACGCCAGAAACAAAGAAAGAGAAGGAGGCTGCTGCTGCTCAAATTGATGAACTGAACAAGGAGCTTGAGCCTATCAAAAAGGCTGAGTGGGAGCTTGAGAATGGCATGCGTCGCCTAGGTCTCCGTACCAAGCCTGGACGGCTGCCCCAGTGGAGATGGAACCAGAGGACTGGAAAGCTCAGCCGAGGCAGTGGCTCAGGAATTGACTGGTACCGGTACCAGACAACAATTCTGCTGCCAAAGCTTATTCCTTTTGCAAAGCAGTGTAAGGCTACGCGGCCTAGAACAGTTGTACAGGAAGACAAGGCGCCTTCTCACGACCACTACGTTCAAAGCTATATATATAGCATTCATGATGTTAAGAGGATTATCTGGTGTGGTAACTCTCCTGATTTGAATTCTATTGAGCCTTGCTGGCCATGGATGAAAAGGGCTACTACGAAGAAAGGAGCTCCTAAGAATAGAGCAGAGGCAGTACGGGCATGGGAGCAGTGCTGGAGAGAGCTGCCTCAGGAGAAAATACAGGCTTGGATTGAGCGGATTCCATACCATATAGAACAGATCCTTGAGCTCAATGGAGGCAACGAGTATAAGGAGGGTCGGAGGCTCAGGAAGCCAGAGCTAGAGCCAGCCGGAGAACGCTCTTAATTAGGAATAGCACAGAACCCCCTGCTCGCCAAGGTGGGCAAAAACTTTTGAAAGGCACCTCCGTAGTTAGGTACTTTATATAAAAAGTAGTAGTTTATTTAGTTATTTATACAAATAAAATTACTTTTAGTACTTATATAAAGGTTTTCTTAAGATATTTTTAAGGACCTATAGCTATATAGGTGCCTATAGTAGTAGTAGCTTACTCTATTTAAGTTTGTATAATAGCTTAACTAGCTTAAATAGAATTAGCTTTAGTGTCTATATATAAAAAGTTAAGTAGACTAGAAAAGATAGTATTATATAAGTAGTATTAATATTACCTTAGGCTACTTTATATAATTTCCTAGCACTTATAGCTCTAGTATTTATTTTTAGTATAATGCTTTTTTTCCTAGAACTATAATAAGCTCTCTCCTAAATATATAGCTTAACTTTAAAAAATAGTATTCTTTCTATTCTTTAAAGTCTTCTTAGAATAATTCTAAGAAATCTATTTCTTTTTAGTATAATATATAATAATTAGCGATAGTATATATTGCGTATAATTGCATTTCTAATAGAAAGGGATTGTCTGCTAGATTAATCTTATTCTTTTAGTACTTAGGTCTTATTCCCTTACGTAGTATTGCTTTTAATATTTCTATTTTTTTAGTATACTTATTATAGAATCTAGTATATTTAGGCATAGTAGTATTATTTTATAAGGTAAAGGTAGTAAAAGTAGAGGCTTTATATAAAGTAGTACTAGGGGTAGTTATTATATATAACTAGTTTATTTAATAGATTAGTTATATAGAAAGTTACGTTTTATTAGAATTTATTATTATCTAACTATATATTTATATAGTTACTAGTAGTATACTTAGTATACTATCTTCTCTTAAATCTTATATAGTAGTAATATCTACTTACTAACTTAATAAAAGAGTTAATCTGCTATTTCTATAAATAAGAATAGGTTTTATATATTTTATATAATCGCTTTCTTTATTTTATATAGTAGTAATAGTTACTTACTAATTCTATAAAGGTTTAATTTACTATCCTCTTATATCTAGAGAATAGGGTATAATAAAATAAATTATATAGCTAATAATAACTTATATAATCTATTATTACTTTTACTAATTTATAGTTAAAGGTTAGTTAACTACTAATTAGTATTAAATAGGTACTCTATAGCTAGCTATATAAATATTAATATCTAATACTCTATATTAGTAAGTATAGAATGTGTATAGAATAATTATATAAGAAAAAAAAATATAATATAATAACTTAGTATTAATTACTTATCTCTAGAAAGAGTGTAGATAAAGAAGAGAAAATTCTATAGTATATAGGCTATAGTATATAGGTATTATATAATCTCTACATAATACTATTATATAGCAATATTAAAATCTTAATACTCTTAGGTGCTCTTATATATATAGTATATAGACATATATTCTCCTTATATACTTATTAATATAGTAGAATAAACTAGCTAAGGCAATTTATTTACTACACTACTTATATTTTACTACTATATAGTTAATAATATTAGATATTTAATCTTTGTAATACTAATTCTAGCTAACTTTATTATTTTTTTATTATACACATATTAATGTGTAACTACCTATCTAGTAGTAATAGTGTTATTAAGGTAAGGAATAGCTATACTAGATTATAACCTTAAGATCTTATATAATAATATACTCTAGATATAAAAGTAAATAAATACTTAATCTAGTTATAGATTTTTATACTTTATATATAGGTAACTATGTTATATTATTATTATTAACTTTTTTACTTATAGACTATAGTATAGCTTATAATTAACTCTATAAGGGGCTAGCTAATTTGTATATACTTTGTTCCTAAATAGTCGCTAAACTAGTCTTATTGCTTTACCTTAATTTATAGCGTTTTTTAGCACACTTATAGCTTTCTTTTATAGTGTTATACTGTGTACAAAACGTGCGCAAAGTATTCTTCATAATAGTAAGAGAAAATAAGAAGCAGTCGTGGTTTCGCGTGCCTTATCGTGCTTATTAATAACGTATACGTTCGCGTAATGCACGGATTCGCGTAATGCACGGCTTTTTACTAGGAAAATCAAGAAAAATAAGAAAGTTTAAAGTAATACAACTTTTAAACTACTAATTATTTTTAAAAAGTTCCTTAACTAGAGTTATAGAGAAAGATTCTATATATAATTCTAGGATTTTAGTTTTTTAATAATAATAAAGTTTAGAAAACAAGTATAATAGTAGAAAAATAAACATTCTTAAAATTAAAATATAATAATTGTTTAGGAGTAAACTATATAATTTAAAGTACTTTTAATATTAGGTATTTTTATATAAAATAGCTAGATACAAAGTTATACTATCTTTTTATTTTTTAAAAAAGGAAAAATTAGGAAAGATAATCTATCTTTTAAAGTAAGCTAATAGATAAAAATATCTAATATAAAAAGTATTCAAAATTATATAGTTTACTTCTAAGAAATTATTATATTTTAATTTTAAGAACGTTTATTTTTCTACTATTATACTTTTTTTCTAAACTTTATTATTATTAAAAAACTAAAATCCTAGAATTATAGATAGAATCTTTCTCTATAACTCCAGTTAAGGAACTTTTTAAAAATAATTAGTAGTTTAAAAGTTGTATTACTTTAAACTTTCTTATTTTTCTTGATTTTCCTAGTAAAAAGCCGTGCATTACGCGAATCCGTGCATTACGCGAACGTATACGTTAAGCGTAGACATCGCAGGCGCATGGCATTCGCAACTCCTACGTCACTTTACTCCTCCATGCGAAAGACCTGTATAATCGCTCCAGCAGCCCAACTATGCAAGCACACCACCCTCGAGATGCCTGTCATCCTTATCATAGGCGCCACCCGTGGCCTCGGTGCGAGCCTAGCGAACACCTACACCTCAAATCCGAAAAACACTGTCCTCGCAACAGCTCGAACCGCCAGCCCGCCGGCAAACAGTACGCCTTATCGTCTTCGTAATTGTAACATTCAGTTAGCGCTGGCTGTCCCCGTCTCTACAGCAAAACAACTCCCCTACGTGCCTGGCATCGACATCGCCTCTCCAGATGCTGGCAAGAACCTGCTTAACTTCCTGCACACGAGGTCAATCTCCCACATTGATGTCGTCATCATTACGGCGGGATACTTTGCAACGGAGACACTCAACGAACCGTCCTTTGAAGAGCAGGAGCAGATGTATCGTACTTGCGCTATTGGCCCTACGATCTTGGTGACCGCTCTCGCCAACGACTCCGCTTCTTTGTTAGGGTCCGGTTCGAAGGCTGTGCTGGTTTCCTCGGAGAGTGGAAGCATCAGCTTGAGGCACGAGGAGGAGGGCGGCGGCAATTATGGGTACGTCTCATCTACATTACATACCCAAAGGCGATTGGCCCGGGTGAACTTTACCTACTCAGCACTCATGTCATAGGCACCACGCTAGTAAGGCTGCCCTCAACATGTGCGCAAAGCTGTTGAGCCTGGATCTGAAGGAAAGAGGGGTCCCAGTAGCCACTGTTCACCCGGGCTTCATGCGGACCGAGATGACCCGTAGTGTGGGTTTCGACAAGTTCTGGGATGACGGTGGTGGTACGCTGTGGTTGAGCAAGAGCTGGGCAGCGATGCTAACAAGGAGATAGCTGTGACTCCCGATGAGGCTGCAAAGTCTCTCGTGGAGTGGATATCAACGTTCGACATCTCGAAGACGGGGCAGTACTGGGCGCCACGCGGAGCTGGGTGAATAGTCTTGTGCTGCTGTGGTCTGGCTTTGCTAACTTCAAATCAGGGATATTGGTACTGCAGAAGCAGTGCTTGGACCAAAAGACAAGCTACCTGTTCCTCTTCAGCTTCCTTGGTATAGCGCGGGACTAGGAATAACCTCACAAATAGGACAAAAAAATGATTTACATAGACAGGCTTATGGCACGCACTGTAACAGAACGCCCGATTTGATGCAGGATAGTCAAATAACCGAATGTTACAGAACCGTCTCATAAAAACACGATTACGACTTGAATCCCTGGTCTTCGCCACTTGGTCGTTGATTTTGACGTTGCCAGTCAGTATCCTATTAACCGAAATACTCTCTTTCCTTGATAGCCAACAGTCCAATCACAACCCAGGCCCACCAGCACAATCGCGAAATCCCACAGTTGGGCACCCGCACCCGCACCTGGGCACCTGGGCACCTACATGATCACGTGCCTTCCCAGCAACCTTGGAACCTAACCTCACCCATCCATCCATCTTCCCAACCACACCCCTATCTCGCCAAGCCCCCAATCAATCTCCCACGCATGGCAACTATTGCTCTCTCTCACCGGCACTCCCCTCTCTCCCAACGAACCCAATGTCGAAATCCCAACAGTTGCATGGTCCCGGGGCGGGACAGGGTAAATTAATCAACAGCACTATGCGTGACGCACGGCTTATGGATGCTGAAATGCAGCATAGATGAAGTGCGATATTTTGTCACTGTGGTGGTGGGGATAAACATGGACTAATGGGGGTGGGTAGGTGATACATAAGCGGGTGCGATCGAGAACTGTGGATCGGGTCTAGGAGTACTTCGTAGTATATGGGGTGCCGCTCACTGCTTCTAATCCGCCTACATCCACATCGCGAACCCAGATTTTTGCACTCGACAATTAGACAGACCGTACAAGGAGATGAAGTGGCCCACATTCCTCCTGCAAGCTGGCATCGCCCAAGCAGCCATCCGCTTCGGCTGCTCAACCGTCTCCGTTCAACGGCTCGACCCCCTCGTCGAACCCGGCGCCAACCCCTCCTCACACGTCCACCAAGTCCGTTGCTCTCTCCCCCATCCCCATACCCATCTCCTCATAAACCGAAGCTAACGCGTCCGCAGATCGTCGGAGGCAATGCCTTCGCCCCAACAATGACAGGTGACATAGGCGAACAAGCAAATTGCACGACGTGCGCATATAGCGAAGATTTCAGGTACATCCTACCCTATCCATCCATTCACCTCTCAGATGAGCGTTGCGTGGGACCTAAAAGCGAAAGAATGAATGCGCTAATTCCAGAGATATATAGCAACTACTGGACCGCAACTATGTATTTCCGCCACGAGAACGGGAGTTACAAGCGTGTGCCGCAGTTTCCTAACGCGCAGCTGGGGTATGAAGGGTGCGTTTCTTCCATCTTTTTCCTCCCCTTTCCTCGTCTTGTCTCTCCTATCTGTCAGATTATTATACTAACATAAAACTGGGGGTACCACAGACAAAACGACAGAACTATAAAAGGTGGTATGACCGTGTATTATACCCAAAAAGACTTCGACGGCAACGGCGACCAGTACATCACTGCTTTTCCGCCCGTACGTCTACGTCTCGCGCTCTCCTCCTCCCTGCGTGCTTGTCCTGTCTTTCCCAGCGCAAGTCACAGTCGCAATTGCCAGCTAACGCCCCACACAAAGGTTTCCGCATGACAGTCGGCAACCCCACCATCACCAACAAATCCCAAGCCACCGTCGGCCTCCGCTACACGTGCCTCCAAACGATCCTCACCCGCGGCTTCGAAACGCCTGATTTCCTCCAGGAGCCCTGTCCAGCCGGTATAATGGTACGCACGCACCCCCTTCTCCCACCCCACACCAAACCTCACACTCCAGATACATCCACTAACCCACAACCACCAGGCAATCCACCACTTCCCCGCCTGCTGGAACAGACGCGACAAAGACAGCCCCAACCACCAATCCCACATGTTCGGGTGGAAGGGGGATAGCCTGCAGCGCGTGATGAATGATAGTTGTATGTTTTATGGGTGTGGGAGTCCCGGGATGCAGGGCGTGTTGGAGACGCAGACGGTGGAGGAGATGAATAGGTGTCAGGCGGTGAAGGCGGTGGATGAGGATGTGGATGGGTGGTTGGATGAGTTGCCGGGGCAAGAGATGGGGAGGAGGTTCATGGCGTAGGGGGTTTTATGTTTGAGAGGGAGAGAGAGGCTTGTAGAGCGGGGTCACGGTTTGTTCCTTTCGAACGCGTATCGTTTGCGATAATGGTATTTATTCTTGCATCGACACTGTGGCTCGTCGGCTGATATTGCAATTACTTATTCTCGCGCGTATTGAAAGATACTCTATACTCTATTCGCAAGCAAACGAAAACTCTGCCATCGCCCATCGGAACGTCTTACGCGTCCTCCCGAACGTCAATGACAGTCTTCTTGAAGTGCCGAGCGGGAATCTTGCGGTTGAACAAGATGTCGGCCTCACGGTACGACCGATCCTTGAGTTCAGGCAGAAAGAAGTAAGCACTAACCCAGCAGACGAGTGCGGTTGACCCCCACACATATCCACACTTGCCTGCCAAGTTCCACCCCGTGGGGTTGAGCATTTGCGAGGCGAGGAAAATCATCGGAATCTCAGCGAGGTAGTAGGCTCCACGGCCAACACCCGTGCTCAGCGCGCGGAGGCGGACGGACGATGTCTCGGAGATGATGGCGTAAGAGATGGGGCCGAGGGTGCCTGCGTAGACAAAGGAGATGATGACTCCAAGACAGGCTTGTGCGTAGTTGGTTGAGCCATTCTGAGGAATGGAGGCGCAGATGCCGAGAATAACGAGGAAGGTGACGTTGGCGGCTGTGCCCCAGAGGTAAATTGTTCTGCGGCCGAACCAGACGCTGAGAAACCAAGAGCCAACGTTGGCGACGAGGCCCAGGCAGGAATTGATAAGGTTGAGCTCGAAAGAGAAGGAATTTGACATGCCGGCCTCTGAGTGGGGAGTCAGTTATGCACGTCATACTTACATGTCGAAGTAGGAACAGGAGTACTCACGCTCGAAAAAGAAGGTTGCCTGGTTCGCAATCAGGTTGCCGGCGAAATTCTGAGATGCGTACATCAAGCAGGTGATCAGCGTTCTCCGCAAGTCCACCCCCTTGAACAAGTCGGGAAGCTGAGGATTACCACCCTTCTCCGCTTCAATCTTAACGGTTCGGCTTATCATGGCGAGTGTGTCGTCAGCCTTTGTCTTCGATTTAGCGCCTAGCCGTTCGATGGAGCGCAGCGCTTCGTCTTTACGCCCGCGGCGAATGAGCCACCATGGCGACTCGGGCATGAACCATACGAGCAACAGAAGAGGGGTCTTAACAGATTGTCAGTTTGAATATGGCGGCGAACAGGATCCAAAAGACTTACGGGAAAATCCACTGCAGAGCAAGGGGAATTCGCCATGCCCACTGGTCATCGCGCTTGTTGAAGGAATAAGTGACGCCTGCGACGAGGATACCTCCAATGGACCAACTCATTTGCAACGTAGCTGTGCAGGCACCTCGAAGGACGAGGGACGACCTCAGAGGCGTAAGCAGAATTGGCGATGAAGAGGCCCCATGGCACACCTTCGAGCGCTTGTCCAACGACGAGAAGCTCAAGAGAATTGGCCTGCACAAAAACTATTAGTCTAACTCCAATAAAGGGAACAAAAAACCCACAAAGAAGGAGACGAAGATGGTGGCATTCATCAAAACCAGTCCCAAGATGGTGGTCCAGCGGTACCCGAGCCGGTTAGTGATGGGCCCCGCGATGAACACGCCAACAAATGCGCCACACTGGCCGGCCTGGAAGAGCGCGCTCTGCCACTTTGTTTCGATTGCTTTTCCACCTGATTGGACGGGGACGCCGTAATGGTCCTTGAAAGCTTGCTGCGCGACGAAATTGCCATTCAGAAACATGTCGAAAGACTCCATGATCTGTGGGACGTCAGTGATGATCTGCGCCAAGTGGGCGGGCCGTTTTCTGCGTGAGAAAATGCCCGACGGGGGCTAACTCACAATGGTAGAGCACATGAGGAATGCCCAGAAACAAGCCATGGGATGGGCTTTGAGGGCTTGCCATGCAGTCATCTCATGTTCGCGGTTTTCGGCGTCGACGGCATTATTCCAGGCGGTGGTGTCGTCCAGAATCTCGGAATGGAGCTTGTTCTTCTTCTCGTCCAGGTCAGACTGAGCGTCCTTCTCATCCTGGGGAAACTGGGTGTCCTTCTCGTCGAGGGGAAGCTGGGCGTTCTGGTCGACGCCGTCGTAGGTATTGGCGGCCGTCATTCTGGATTCGGCGATGGGCGCACGGTCGGAGTACCAATCAAATTGCGCAGAGAGGACAAGCACTGCGCGAAGAACCTAGGCAACGGCGGTGGCTGTCTCTTATAACAAGCCATCTTGTCTTGTTTTTCTTGCAGAGCACCGTCGTAGCGTGGGTAAGATGAAGTGCTAGCTGGTTGGGGGAGACCCGCCGCCCATGGGGCTCCCGCCATTGCACCTGCCATATACCGATTGGTGGAAAGTGTGCAGGGGTCGTTCTGTCCATGCTCCCTTCGCCTCGAGGCCTCGGCCTCTCCCACCGGCGGCGCAGCATTTTTGACCAGAATACACGCGCACCATACGCCTCTTGGAGATGCACCCGGGCCAGTTCAACGTTGCTGAGCCTGTCAAGCCTGTCATACCTCAATTGAGCGGATCGAGTGTTTCCCCAGGATTCCCATGTTACATATCGACCTACCATCACGCCGTCCCTTCACTGACTAGTATCTTGTCTGCTGATGGCGCTTAGTTCTTCCGCCCCTCTGTTTCTCACGCACTGTTCGCCACGCTGCTGTGGGTGCTACTCCCCGCAGATACAATTGCATTCTTCTCTTAGTAAAGGAAGCCTCTGTCACAGCTAATCCACCCCAGATCCGAAGACAGCCTCTCAGAGACTAGAGTCACAGATAGAGAGCTCAGAGAGCGAGACGGTAGCAACCGCAACATCAGAATGTATGACCATCAGGCCTCGGGTACCATTGCCGAAATATCGAATTTCTCCCTCTAGCTCACACGGGCAATCTTTCCTCGTTGCACGGCTCTCAGAGTCCACCGAGCCCACAGCCTCCAGGGCTAACCCTGAATCAGGTGACGCAACGAGTAGCGGGCCGACAGCCTTGTAAAGCTCGGAATAACGAGAACACCATGACTCCGACTGCCGAGCATAAACCAGTGGCGATCGAGCTAGCCGACCACCAAGAACAAGCTTGTGTTGGCTAGAAGCTTCCAACATCGAACAGTTCCAACAGCTTGTGTGTTCCAGAAGACAAAGTGGATCGTACTAGGCAGAAAAACGACAGACAGCCAGTGACAGGCACAGGGATCAAAACTCAGGTGAGGCAAGGCGCTGCCTGAAAGGGGGGACCCACCAAGTTTTCTGTACTCTGCAGCATCCAAAGAAGAGTCAGGAACATATACCATACTGTACATTCTACCCTTACACTATATCTATGTACACGCATCTTACGCCGTCCGTTCGCTATGCACCTCCTCTTCGGGCTCCTTCTTGGTAGTCTCGTACCGCTTCCCTCTGAACGCGTACAAGCCCCAGTTACTGCACGTCACATCGTGCGGATCCAGTTCGTTCAGATCCCACCTCAAGCTCCTGAAAATGTTCTCTCCAGGCTCGAGTAGGACATCCAGCTCGTTGCCGTACCGCTTGTTCAGCAGCTCGACATCCTGCTGCATGTCCCATGGCGAGTAGCCCGTAGCAATGATGGGCACCTTGGTCTCCAGCAGCAGCGGCAGTGTCTCTTCCCACTCATGCATCGAGGCAGGGTTACCAAAGCCGGGATGGAAGCAGACGAAACAGTCGAAGTAGGGGTCGTTAGGGTAAAAGTAACCCGTCTTGTGTATGTTGTGGTAGTATTCAACAAATGTGCTGATCTTCATGGCGTTGGATATGCGGTCCTCGATCACGGCACCGAAGGGATTCAACGGTGTGCGCTCGGGCAGCGGCAACTCGTGTTCGCGATTCGCCATGCTCTCCGGTCCAATGAAGTTGATGGAAAATTGCACGCGGTGGAAAAGGTATGCCAGCTGCATCCAGGTCTCTCGCGGGAGGGAGGACTCGGCTCGCGCGCCGAGAATGAAGAGGCGGACCGCGGGGGGTCTGAGGCGGGCGTTCTTCCAAGTATCATCTCCGCCCGTTCGAGGTGGATGGAGGGAGTGTCTCAGAGCTATTATTGTCAGTTGGGAAATCATGCACGGGTTATTCCCTACGTACCGCCAAAGCTCTTGATGCCCTCGGGTGTCATGCGGCCACCAGAGCGAATATGGTAGGGGCTCAACTCGTTGATCACACTCGCAATGGTCATTGGGTACGTTAGCAGCTTGGTAGCCTGGCGCATCTCCCGGTCCTTGTTCAGGGCATCAAAGTCGCGCGTATACAGATACGTATCCCAGCTGCTCATGTTGGTCAAAATCTCCTCGATTTGCGGCTCTGCGAACTGGAACTCCTTGAAGAACCTGCCGCTTCGCAGATCGTGATCATCCTCGTTGGACTGTCGTAAGATATCGCACACGTCCAGATGCGCCTCGTAGTCGTCCGCCCAGTGTTCCTCGCAGCAGTATACTGGGATGCCGCAGTCGGGACACTCGAAATCTACATGCGCCGGCGGTGTGCCAGACGCGGAGTCTTTGCGCGCCTCGAGGTCCTGTGGGTTGCTTGCGACCCGCGTGGGTTTGTGCGAGGGATGCGGGCAGTAGGCATGCTGCCGCATGAACGCTGCGCGCTTACGGATCTCGGGGATGGGCGAGTGCGTGAACGAATGGAAGAGGTTGTCTTCGGTCAGGACAAGCTTCCGCCTGATGCCCTCTGGGTCAACATATTCGTACGGCTCGAAAGCGTCCTGGAAGTTGCGGTTCGGCGTCGTGGAGATGGCTCGTTTGGGTAGGGAGAGCGAGGGTTGCGCGAGACTTTTGGTGGAGTGATGACGCTGCGAGAAAGTTTGAGGGGCAATGCGCAGGGCCGCTGAGGGCCGCAATTGGGACCGCGGGGCCTTGATGAGCGAGAGGCATCTATTGCAGGTATATGGGGGCCTCATAGTGGACAATGGCTCCTCCAGCGACGGAGGACTGACAACGCGAAGCTTCGCCTGGCTCAGAATCATCACGTCCAGCGGCCCCGGGCCGAGACCATGTCACGTGGCTCCGGCCCGACCTCGGGCTCTCGGAGGCTCAATGTACCGGTACGCTAGTGCTGCCTTCCGTTCACCACGCGACCTCGACCGCAACACCGTCTTCTACTCTTACAAGGGCTACCGGATAATTTAAAATTCTCCCAACGACCGGACCGTGACAAACCTCCACTACACACGACCTACTCTAGATTGACGCGCAGAATCCTGTCGGAGGAGTTCCTGCATTGTACGCTCTGATGACTGTCGCTGAATCATCAGCTTGCGTCTGCACACACGTCTCGAAATTCAATGCTCTCGTATATGCGCGCATCTCGGGTTCTCGCCCATATCCAATTGTACCCCTCACAAACCCCTTGTCTTTCCTAAGACACAAAACGTGAGCTTCGTTTCGGGATGTGCACATTGCCTTCTCTTTTGGTTGCAAAGCGCGTGGTTCGACCAATCTTTGCAAATGCGGTTGCCATTTCTGCCCCGTATGCATCTGTTCCGTCGCGCCCTGGCGTATCCGTACTCCTTCCAGTCATTGTGTTTGCGAGTGTCTCAGCCTTGCATCCAGGGTTGTCAACAACCAAACATGCCTCAATATTTTGTTTGAATTTTGTTTGAATTGACAACGTCAACCAAACAAAAAGCTGCTGCTGCAATTTTGATAGGTCAAACAAACAAAAGAGGCAATTGCAGTCAAAAAATTTGAAGTTTGTTTGAATCGCTTAGCATACTGTAATGATAAGGTACCCTAGAGTTAGTGATATATTCTTAGTGTTGATGTAACAATAACTTTCCCAACGCTGCAATTATATAGGTATTCCTATAGTAAACAGAGCAAAAAACGGAGCTTCTTAAGTGGATTGTACCTGCGTAAAAAAAGCCCGCATAACGGTGTGTGCTTCCACTGGCCGCCAGCAACTGATATACATGAATTGCTATTCGGCTTTAGCACCTCCTATCCTCTGTTCCTCCTCTTTCTTTACGTAGGTAATAAGCTGTTAAAACAATAAATATATATATAATAATCTAAATAAGCTAATATTATAGTGTTGAGGTATTGTAGCAAAGTGAGTTTGCGCTGTTGCAGCGAAGCCTAAGTTATGTTTATATATTCTGAACCTAGTTACTACTCTTAAAAAATCGTTTGCTATAACCACGCAATAAATCTTGTCTTCTATAAGTTAAACTATTAAATCAATGTTTGCTAAATTAATTCCTGTCGCCTGTTTTACTATATCTCTATTGTTGCGGGCTGCAGAGCGTCGCGCAGTACGCCTTGGCATGAAGTGGTAATGTTGGCTAGCCGACCGCGTACTTTCCGCGTACCTTGCGCGTCAACGCTTACACACCCACTATACTTTGGCTTACTTGCCTGCGCCTACAGCTTACTTTTTCGCGCCTTTGCTTACCTTCACGCTTACCATGCCCCCAAAACGAAGCCGCGAGCCTGCTGAGGCATCCGAACCTATGCCCAAACGTTCCCAACGTGCGCCGAAACCCAGCCAGCGCCTTATGGATAGCCAGCGGCCGCTTACTCCTCCGCCAACCCAGCCGTCTATTGAGGTAGTTGACGAGCCGGAGCCGCCTATTGAGGTGCTTGAAAGTACTCTAGAGCCGCGCTCAATAGAGCCACCAACCGAGCTAGAGGAGCGCGCCCGGAGGCCATCACCACGGCCTATACTACAAGCCTTACAGGCCGATGAGCCAGCTTGGGAGTTGCTGTTAGTGGCTAATAAGCCGCCTATAGCTACTAAGCCGCCGCGCGCGTTTAGTAATGCTGCCACAGAGGCTTCAGTGGAGGAGGACGCTGCGCCTAGTGTTGACTTCACCAACTACGAAGGCCTTGACTTGAAGCGCCTGCTGGGCTTCAATGTGCCTCTATCCACACCCACAGGCAACATCAGCTGGGTCTTTAGGCACGGCTATCGCCTTCGAAAGCTTGGTACTAACCCTGAGAAGATCTACTTCCAATGCAAGCACTGTCACATCAACAGAAAGAAGGGCGGCCTACACCAGACCACTCTGTCAACTACAGCCGCCAACAACCATTTGAAGCAAGACCTTCCCGGCCATCGGCTCACCAAACAAGGCACTATCGTACACAAGAGGCCGCTCGAACCTGGCCAGAAGTCGCTGCGATGGGCGGAAGAAAACGGGGTCACATTAAGCCAAGATGCAACGCAGGAGCTGGGTAACTTCGACGTACAAGGCTTCAGGCAAGCTGCAGTGTTATGGCTCGTCAACAACAACAGGCCATTACGCGAGTTTGAGACTGAGTCCTTCCGCGCGATGATCAGGTTCGCCAACCCAGAGGCAGAGGCGGCGCTATGGAGGTCTCACAACAGCGTTTTCGAGGTTCGTGATGAGGCTTTACAGCTGGCTACAACCTCAAGTCAAGCGGCCTTGTCTGAGGCCTCTAGCAAAATACACATAAGCTTTGACGGCTGGACTACCAAGGGGGGGAAGCGCGGCTTCTTTGCAATTTGTGCGCACTACGCTGACTCTCAAGGCAATATAGTTGACCTTCCATCGCCTTGCCGCAGCTGGTTGGTGCGCACACAGGCTCAGCGATCGCGGAAGCTGTCGTACGAATCCTACGCTACTTTGAGATTTCTAGCAGCAATTTGGGCTATTTCGTGCTTGACAACGCCTACAACAACGATACTGCAGTTAATAAACTCGGCACAATGTACGGCTTTATCGCCAACGATCGACGCCTCCGCTGCGCTTGCCACATACTCAACCTCGTTGGGCAAACTATTATGTTTGGCACTGACTCCGACGCCTTTGATAACGAGCCTGAACACTACAACGAAGAGGAGTTTTATATGAAGCAATGGCGGAAAGATGGTCCGCTTGGCGTGTTTCTTGATATTGTTAACTACATTAACACGCCAAAACAATGGGGTATATTTGAGGATTGTCAGAACAGCGAAGCAGTTGAGATGCCTGCTGGCGCTACAGCAAGACGCCGTGAGCCTTTCAAGCCTGGAGTTACGCGTTGGAACAGCTATCATGACTGCTTTAAGCGCGGTGTTGAGCTACAACACGCCATCAACAGCTACTCCTCCTACCACATACAAGAGACTGAGCACGCTGACGAGCTTGCCAAAAGCAACAACACTAAGCCGCCTATTGTGCCGCAGTGGATGCGATCAGGCGGGCTTGCAGCTGCAGACTGGGCGGTGATTACCGAGTACATTGAGGTGCTTGAGCCGCTGAAGTCCGCAACTAATCGCTTGCAAGGTCGCGGCAAAGCTGGCACTCACGGCGCGTTATACGAGGTTATCCCTGTGTTTGAGTCTCTTATTGCTGACCTAGATGCCCGCCTTAGACTGTTTGAAAGCGTCAATTACCTGCCAGACGAGGCGCCAGAAGATCACGTCGCTATCAACGTACGTGCTGCGCTCAAGAAGGCGAGCAAGTACCTTAATAAACTCCTCAAAATCCCCGTCTACTACACTGCCACGGCACTCCACCCACGCTTCAAGAACTACTTTAAACGCTTCTGGCGTGAGAAGCCCGCACAGTTACAAGCTACGCACGCGAGCTTCGAGCAGCTTTGGGCTCGTTACAAGCCCGCCCTAGCGACAGCAACAACAATAACAACTGCGCCTAAACACGCGATGAGCACTTTGACGACGCGATCGATTCGGTACTTGACAACAGCGACGAGATAATAGGGGTGGCGGATGAGTACGAGAGCTGGCTTAGAGAGCCAACATGGACATCAGAACAGTACAAAACTGGCTGTACAGCTGTCCAATACTGGTACCAGCTCAAGCCGAGGTATCCCAATTTGTCACGATTGGCGCTGGACGTGTTAACTATCCCTGCCTCCAGCGCTGACTGTGAGCGAGTCTTCTCGGGTACTGGCGACGTACTTGAGCCACAGAGACGCAAAATGGGCAGCCAACTATTGGCTGCTTTAATTTGTACTCAACGATGGATTCGAGCAGGTTTTAAACCTCCAAGCGCAAAGGTGGTGGCAACGTACGATGACAATAAGCTCAACGAACAGTTTAGCATACATGAGTGGGAGGAGCCGCCGCCTATAACACCACCAGAGTCTCTTTCACAGTCCTCTTAAAGTACTCAAAATCAAACAAACAATCAAATAAAAAGCGCCTCTATAGCTCCATCAAATCAAACAAACAAACTACAACACCAAGAAAGTCGTCAAACAAACAAATTCAGAGCCTCAAATTTTGTTTGTTTTGTTTATTGACAAGTCTGGTGACTAATAAATCTCACCCCATCCTTGCACTCACAGTCCACAAAATCACTGTGTTTCACACTGTTAATAAGGCATATAGCCACGCGCCCCTCTAGTCCAACACCTTTCAGCTCACTCACACTGTTGTTACAGTGTTTTAGGGTAACTTTCACGGCAAGCAGCCCACACAAGAACCTGCTGACGGCTCCTTTTTCTTCCCCTTGCTGAGGTTGGGAGTTGTTTGTTACCTGTCGCGCCATTTTGACCTAGCATCTCTCAGATTACCACTGTTGGCAATCTGAAGGGGGTGTGTAAGACTGCCGCATGGCTGTATAGTCGGTCCTTAGTCACATGACTTCGGCCGGAATAACCTTATGCCTAGCCTCACCCGTACACCTTCAGGCCCTCAGTCCTCCATAGTAATGACACACCTCTTTTCTCATGGTCAACCCATCTTACTATGAATTACTGTGATCTCCACTATCTTACAGAAAGGGAAAGGGAAAGGGAAAGGGAAAGGGAAAGGGAAACAGAGAAGGAGGGGGTGCAGGGGGGGCAAGGAGAAAGAGGGAGAGCAAAAAAGAGACAGAGAAAAAGAGAAAAAAAGGGAAGATGAAGAAAATATAAATAAACTACAAAACCTACGATGCAGCGCAACCAAACCCAGTAACCACCTCTCCACCTCCTCACTACCTACGCATATATCCGGCCGCGCCGCCACGGCCAGGCCATCAGCAACAACCCAGCGTCTCCAAACATCTTGATCTTGATCCGTACTACGAAGTTTAAGAGTGCGATAGTAACGTGCTAGAGTTTCTTGAGTAGCGACAAGGTCTCGCCATGCAGTCCAGTCGTTGGATGCAGCGTAGATGGAACGGCAGGTACGGATGAAGGCTAGCGCTGTGGTAGAACAAGGCAGATGAGTGAAGATTTTGCGTAGGAGCTCTACAGGTAGTTGCTGTATCAAAGGGTAAGCCATAAGAAAGTAAAAAGTAGCAAGGTAGACAGTACGATTAGTAAGTATAGAGAGAAGAGGCGCTTCGACCAAGGTAGTACGTAAAGTAGTAAAAGAAGAGGGGGAAAAAGATAGGAATATTGTAATTGGCAAGCGGCAGAGTCAGGTATATATAGTTTCTCTCTACATGGGTAGTTTCTATTTTGGAAAGAAGCTGTGCCGTAACCCTATCTTTAGGCTACGGAATTTCTGTCACGCGCCTAAGGGTAACGAATGCGCTGCATTGCAAATGGGCCACGGTACACCTAGTAAACAGGCATACCAAATGCATTTATCCGTCTATCCAATATACCAAGAGCATACCTAGCGTAAGTCACCCCATACTACCCTGTAGTTACCCTATCCTAAAGACACGATAATAGTGTATACCTAAGGTATACACTATATAATAATTTGAAAACCTCGTCTTTATCCCAGGAGGTAGAGAATGCTTCGTATAGCCCTAAATATCGCCTTAATATGGCCTTGTTCAGTGTGGTCGCCTCTCCTGGGATTCTCTTCATCAGGGTCCCCTACAGGCTCCTTAGTGGCCTCAATATCGTTTGCAAGCTCTTTCATGGCCTCGATATGCGTATGTCCGTATCCATCATAATATAACGCGTGCCCATGTTCCCAATCTCCCGACCAAAGAGAAGCACGGTATGCGGCATTCCCGCTCTCGTCCTTTCGTGAGATAATGAAAACCTCCGGCGTGTCTGGATGAAGCTTATAGACCTCTTCTGCTTAACCGTTAGGCATTTTGTGGTAGAACGAGTATGGTGCACTCACCGGCAACCTTTCTTGCAGCCTTCTCAAGGCCTTCGTCAGGGGTTGGTCTGGGCCTCTTCACTAGTGCTTCAAGTTCCGCAATACTACGTCTGAGAACAGGTCTCCCAGGGGTCTCTTCATGCTCGGAAAAGGGCCGGAGTTGGTAACATATTTTGATTTCAGCGTCGTTGCCAACTGCAAGTTTTATTTCGTAGCGATCGGCGTGCGCGGGCGAAACGGTCGAGGATGCTTCCGTCATTGTTGCTGAACTTGATTATAGCAGCAGTGTGCATTTGATGCGCGTAGCGGGTGTACGTGATGATGTGCTGTTCGGTATGCTGATGTTAAGGAGATAGCAGAATAGAGCTGTCTGACAGGGAAAATTGTATGGAGAAGAAAGTGAAGAAGAGGTAGAGAGGTGGTAGTATTTATACTAGAACGTTCTTTGGCTATCCAGTCATACTGAATGCTCTGATTGAAGTGAGCAAGCCTGATTAGAAGCTCGAGTGTGACGCTGCTCATCGATCCTATACAATAAGAGTTAGTGTTGCTTGACTCAAACCTAGTATGAAGACAATCCAGTATTGAATGAACACAAGATATGTGAGTCACATAGAAAGGATTCAATGAGAAAGTGGGACAAGAAATAGTAGTGATGCCATTTGGAAATTAGATACAAAACATGATAATGGATGAAGGGGGCAGGTGAGCCAATTCCAATATCGACTTAGTCGGCCCCACGGAACCGGCGATAGCGATCGCGCTTCAAGTCTAAGGCCCTATAAAGTTCCGTCAAAGCATCCAAGTGCGAGTTACCAGCCTCTGCAAATGTATATAGGCTCCGTTTGGTATCATCTTCTCCTTCAAATACTTCCGCAACATACTTAATGTAACACCCTGACGTAACTTCTCGGAAACTCGAGCGTATCAATACATGAGCCGCATTCGGAGCAAGCTTGCGTTCTTCGACCAGTACTGAGTGTAGTTAGCCTTGGGGAGGGCCCAGTTGTCGCTAAAAACAACCCGAATAACACCTACAAGCGATTTCCGAAGCCCAATCCTGGCATGTGTGCCCGTCACCATACCCTAATCTCCTGGTAAATTTCTGGTCGTGTTCTGCGCGCTTCCTGCGACAAGCCACCTCGCGAGTTATCTGGCGAAACATTTCCTCAGCACTCAACCTCTGCGCATCCTGTTTGGCTTGCTCCTTAGCAGTAAATCCTAGCACGCCTTTCAGCGCATTCTTGAAACCCCTCTTGCCCGGCTCTTCTTGTCTCACTGTATGGCCGATCGCTCCATCAGGGATGCTTGTGCTTAGTAGAGGTTCTTCGGAGTTGACCGAATTGGTGGCAACAGTGTCCTCTGATGCTATTTGCGCGGCAAAGTCTTCGCTCTTCACCCGCATGTCCTCGAGTATGGACGTGTCCTTGAGGATCGACAACATTGCTGCTCTCGAAAGAAGAAGGGACCGTGTTTGGTGACTCGGTAGGTGCTGTGCGATTTGTGATGTGCTACGTGGGAGCCATGCAGGAGAGACGGTTGAGTACATACAGCCTTCGTGTTGCCTTTACAGGGGCAAAACTTGTGTCCTACTACCATACCTATGTCTCGCCCCCGCAGCCTCGTCTAATAATAGCACCGGCTAACGTGGCAAACAACGGTCGAAGGTTGTAGATGACGAGGTAGTCCTTGCAAGCTAAGAATAATATTGGGTTGTCATATGTTTCGAACCCAAGTGTCGGAACGTGCACCAGGTCACACGGTGCAACTTGCTGGAGGCAGGATAAGCGGCGACGCGGCGTAGTGAGTGTGCAACAACGACCTGATCGTCTGGCTATGGAAGCTTGGAAGGGTCCGATGGATAATGTCAACGTCAAACTAGGATGCAGGTACATTCAAGGGTTGTGCATGACGCACCCAGCGCTGGGGGGCTGTGACGCGGCGGGACACTAACGTAGCGTGCTTGACTCAGCTGGCCCGCACACTTGACAGGCTTCAACCCAACATCTTCACCGCAACCTGCGCCGCAGTGTGAATATTGGCATTCTGGTTTTATGACGTTTCGCTTGGGACATAGCTGTAACATGTTCTACACTCCTCGCTGCGTGTCTACGCTTTCCGGCTGCATCGCCGCCTATTCCCCGCATCACCTCCCCCCAACTCTATAAATGTCGCAGCGACGACTCTGCAAGCCCTGAAAAGGATACAGGGGACTACTGGCCTCAAGAAAGTTGAATGCAACTCTGCGACCATGTCCACCAAGCAGGCTGCCTGCCTTGCCTGCCGAAAGAGCAAGATTCGGTGCAGAAGGGGCCCGGGAGCCGAGGTTTGCGAGAAGTGCTTGCATTCGGGATCTGCGTGCGTTATACCGGATGGATTCCATGTCGGAAGACAGAAAGGCGTCAGGAAGTAAGTCGGATATCACCTTTCCGATTCCGATCTTCTCTAAACTTCTACCAGTAAGCGAACCGGACTCGAAAAGGCTCTCCACCATATTGAAGAGGCGATCAAAAAATCAAAGGCAGACCCAGATTTAGGCGAGAATACTGTCGAACAGCTGCAGCAGCTCCTCCTCGAAGCACGAGGACGCCGAACTTCCTCAACCAGCAGCCCTTCCAACAGCGTTGCCGCACCTGCGGACGGAGTGGCACATGTGAGCGAGGATCAGCAACCCCTGGATGATGCCGAGAATCCGCTTCAATTGCTTGCTCGCGCATCAGATCTGCGCTTGTCTTCGTCGCAAACTATCGAAAACCCCTTTAGTCCATCCGCATCACATCTAGGTAGCAACGCCGACCAACAGTCAGATGTCCATCGATTCTTCCTTCCAATCAAGGCCAGCCTAGATCGCGGCCCTGCTTACGATCCGATCGATCTCGGCCTGGTGACGGAAGAAGAAGCTGAGCTATTACTTTCATTGTAAGTCCGTCATGAATCTTGCGTCTTCATCCAACCCACTCTTTGGGCTTCGCCCATAGAATTCATGATGGATTGGAAATGGCGAGAATTCGTCGACTTTTAGTAGGACAGACTGACTGAGGGTTTCAGCTATCACGAAAACTAGCACATACGCGTTGGGGCTCAGATAAGGCGACGCATACTCTGGCTTTCTGCCGCAGACAGTCAGCATTCCTTCTGACCTCGCTCTTAGCGGCGTCATCGTTATTCTTGCCATCAGCTGCGGCCATGTGCAAACGCTTGCTCGTGCACAGGAAGTTTATGGCCGAACAAGTGATTGCGAAGAGGTTCCGCTCTGTCGAAATCGTCATAGCTTTTATGGTCAATGTGCCCTGGATGCACCCCGGCGTAAATGCCGGAGACGACGACACAGGTCTGTACATGTCAACCGCGCTAAGCATAGCCTTGGACCTGTCGCTCAACAAGATCATCGTTCCCTCGTCGTCGTTCGACCAAGATGTACTCAAGCGTGTCCCGAAAGGCTATTGCCTTGACGCGAAGAAAGCTTTGACCATGGATGGCTTCGAACGTCGATTCCACATCGGAACTGGGCAAACAGATGCTTCGCAGAGAGAGCGAGCCTGGATAGCGCTGTTCGTGCTAGACCGTGGCATAGGCTTAGCTCGCGGCCGCAGCTTTTGCGCTACAGTAACCCCACTAATCATGTACTGCGACAATTGGCACATCGATACGACCCCAGATCCCCAGGACGGGCCGCTGGTGTCCATGGCTGTGCTGAGACGCGACCTTGATAACTTGTTCAGGGCTGTCCGTTCGAAATGTGATTTATACCAAGCTACCGATGTTGGTTCCAAGGTGGCTGAAGACATCGAAGCGATCATCGAAGGCTTTTTCAATACCTGGCTCGCGAAATGGACACACATCATCGGCGAGGGCGAGCAGAAGATTTTACCACCATATGTAGAGATCCTTCTTCCTCACACGCGCCTGTCAGCGTACAGCCACGTCATTAACCATCCTACCGCGCCACTGGAAGTCAAGCGCTTGCTCCGGGCATCTACCTTATCGGCGGCCCTGAACGTCATGCGTGTAGCGATACAAGGAGAAGTGCGCTTGAAGTCCATGCCGAACAACACGGTCACGATGATCTGCTTCGCCGCTTGTGTCGCATTGACACTGAGCGCACCGTCTCCATACGGAAGTTATAATCTGGCACCGAGCGTTCGCAACCTCATTGAAGAAACAGCTACAGTGATGGAGCGCATTGGAAGCACACCGAGCCATAGAAATGGTGCTTCCGTAATATACGGGAAATCCTTGCGTGAACTGATCAACATGCACCGGAGCTACCTCCGCCGGCACAGCCGACTTCGTTCGACCACATCTCTCAAGCTCCAGCTGCGACGAACTCCTTATTTGTTCCCGCTTCCGACCTCTTGCAATCCTCTACTCAACCGCCGTATCAGTTGCCCACCACATGGGCGGAACCCCTCCAATTTTCTGCCATGTCTGGTAACGAGATCATCGAGACAGTGATGAACGTCGGCGACTTCGACTCCGCACTTCTAGATGATGTCCCAATGCACGAGCTCGACTCCCTGATGTGGATGGATTGGATCAATCCCATGGATCCCGGATTCTAGTAAAAGTAAATGATCCTGCAGTGTGCCGCTCTGCACACAGTGGTATTCTTTCAATCCTTCCAGCCATTTTTGAACAGTCCAAAGAAATACCTTATAGGAACGTCTCCACACAGCCGCGGCCTCTCCAGCATGGGGTTCGACCATTTCCGCCTCCACCATCGCTCGCTTGCATACACGCCTTGGAGCATTGTCGCCTTCGGCCGTAACATGTTCCTGTATGCTACTGATTCTAGGAGGATGCGAAGTTCTTCGCATGATTTGGTGTTGACTTTTAGCACAACCGCGGCATGATCGCCCGAGCCGCCCCACCTCGGCGCCAGATTTATGTCCGTCACGAAACGCAGCTTCGCGCGTCATGGCCAGTTGAACGGGCGGCCACTTGAGCCGAACCCCCATCTTCATTACAGTCACCGAGCCAAATCCGACGGCCGGTAGCTCGGGGCCCTTATTTCCGATCGATTACGTGCTATCCGCATGTGATTGAAGCGTCTTCCCTCTACTTTGCACTCATAATGGACACATTGTCGACGTCGTCGCGATTATTGCTCTTGCTTCCCTCGCGCATATGCGCGAATCGACCCATACCCACACAGTTGCGCGCTGCCCGAAGTGTAGATAGGAGATGGAGGTTCGTTTCCCAGAAAAGATTTAAAACTATCCCGACTCCACGCGAACCTACCATCGATCGCTCGAAGTCGAAGCTCTTCAAGTCGGCCGACGAGGCGGTCGCAGACCTTAAGTCGGGGTCTACAATCCTCAGCGCAGGTTTTGGGCTATGCGGCGTTGCCGAAACTCTTATTAAGGCGATTCAAAACCGAGGCGCAAAGTCACTACACTCACTCACCGCAGTATCAAACAATGCTGGCATCGAAGATGTTGGCGGGCTGGCCCTCATCACGAAATCCGGGCAAGTCAATAAGCTGATCATAAGCTTTTTGGGAAATAACAAAGCATTGGAGAAGCAATATCTATCTGGTGCCATCACCATTGAGCTGTGCCCGCAAGGAACGCTGGCGGAGAGGATAAGAGCTGCTGGCGCGGGAATCCCAGCCTTTTATACTCCTACAGCTGTCAACACACTGCTAGAAGACGGCAAGATCCCAGCACAATTCGATAGCGAGGGCAACGCTATTGGTTACGGCACTCCGCGAGAGAGCCGCGAATTCAACGGCCGAAAGTACCTGATGGAGACTGCACTTCCGGGTGACGTCGCGATACTGAGAGCTTGGAAAGCTGACGAGGAGGGCAACTGCGTTTTCAGGTATGATAACACCGAACTCTTTGCCGGCGTTCGCTAAGGCTCCCAGATACACAACGAAAGCTTTCGGACCCATTATGGCTAAAGCAGCGCGGCTTACCATCGTTGAAGCAGAGGAAATCGTTCCCGTTGGGTCACTAGACCCGAACGATGTTCACCTACCTGGCATCTTTGTCAACCGCATTGTCCCGGCGACCGCACGGAAGAACATTGAGATCAAGAAGCTCCGCGATCCCAACGATGATGGCAAGGTGTCGGAGGCGAACCAAGACGCAGTGCGTCGAAACCGAATTGCGCGACGGGCAGCGAAGGAGCTCAAGCACGGATACTACGTCAACCTTGGTGTTGGCATTCCCACAATGGCAGCGACTTTCGTGCCAGAGGGTACAAAGGTGTGGTTGCAAAGCGAAAACGGCATTCTCGGCATGGGTCCGCATCCCACCGAGGAAGAAGTCGACGCTGATATCATCAACGCCGGAAAACAAACCGTTACCCTCCTCCCCGGTGCGTCCACCTTTGACAGCGCCGAGTCTTTCGGCATGATCCGTGGCGGCCACGTGGACGTGTCCATCCTTGGGGCCCTCCAAGTTAGCACCTCCGGGGACCTCGCAAACTATATGATACCAGGCAAGGTGTTCAAGGGTATGGGCGGCGCTATGGATCTTGTCGGTAGCCCGGATGCCACAAAAGTCGTGGTTGCAACGGAACATGTGGCGAAGGATGGCAGTAGCAAGATTGTGCAGGAGTGCAAGCTACCGCTTACTGGGGCGAAGTGCGTCAGCACGATCATTACGGACATGTGTGTGTTCGAAGTTGATAGGAAGAAGGGTGGGTTGACGTTGACGGAGGTAGCAAAGGGGGTTAGCGTAGAGGATGTGAGGAGTAAGACTGATGCTGAGTTTCGCGTTGCGAAGGATTTGAAGGACATGGAGTAAAGAAGAAGTTTTGTTCTGGAGGCGTGTATATACAGCGCACCGCAATGAATCGCATCTAGCGTCCACTGTCGATTGACTAGCTATGGTCTTGAGAGGCATCTCAGCGGCGCTGTGTCCCTTCGGAGAACCGAATGACACGTAACGTCCATACATTATGGGTTTTATTTATCTCTCTGATGATTCCGAGCCATTTCAATGCTCTGCGCGCCATTGGAACCGTCGAGGCCTCAAGTGGCGAGTCTTACGTGCTCCGGTCGCTCCTTCCACTGCGATGTGACTTATTACCGCACTGCCGCTACTATGACTCCTACACTCCTCCACCGTTGTCTTCAAGGTAGTATTCGACTCACCTCTTCAATGCACCCATCGCACGCGTCATACTCAGTTTCTACGATTCGAGCGTTGCTCTATCACGTCTTTGCCGGAGACGTGAGCGGTGTCGCTCCCGCCGGGGCGCTCCTATCCATCAACACCAGCATCTCGTCTAGGATCTGTTATTGCTAGCACCATCGTGTTATCCTCTATCACTCCCAACACTGGTAATCCAGCCTTGAGTCCACACAGAAACTTCCGAGCAAGCATGCTACAATACTGCCAGCTAGCCACGTTTTGCCCTCGTTATGACCCAGCTACAGCATTCGATGATGCGATAATACATCACGCAGCGCTACCAGTCAAAGGCACCGGCGTTGGCGATGACGTCTAGGAGGGCGACTCCGGGCGATGGATCGACCAGTGGCAGAAACTGGTAGTGGGTAATCGCGTACGATTCTTGCGTCGCGCGAGACGCCATCGGAATTGTCGCGTGTTCGCTGTCTTGCTTGGTTCTGCACCGAGTTGAGCATCAGCCGGACAAGCTCGCGGATACGCCGTGGCCGTCATTGGGGGGTGGTGGGGGGGCGGGTATCGGATATCCTACGGCATCCCACATCAGCTATTCTCACGCTCGCATCACCTTGCGCCCCAATCTGCCCATCGTAACTTCTCATTGAAGTTCGAGGATACGTCCAGTTCTCGGTTTGGAGTCTTCACGAGCGATTCGTTCGCGGCGCCATGCCGTCGGCAAGCTCCCGGAGCCTCTCTGGCGTCTTTCGTTTGCGGGGTTTTATCGGCCGAGAGTCGATGGCGCATCGTTGGACTTGCCTACTCTGCGGCTGAACGCTGACCGACATGTGGACTGCCTTTGGCGCCTTCGAGCGAGTGTGCCGCTGTGCCTCCACTGTCCAGTGCGTTGCCAATGCGCCCAGATATTGGCAACCCCTCCCGCGACGGCGCCCCAGCGCCGGAAAGCTTCGATGAGCTTGGAACAGACGCACTAATTCACACCCTTCGGATGGCGTTAATCTCAGATATCATGCTGCACTCGCTCTTCGCTTGATGGAAAGCGTAGTGGGGAGCTCCAAGTGTGAAGAACTGTTTAGGTCTCGGGGCACAACGCGCTTTTTTGAAGTTTTTTCATCTGCGAAGCTTCAGAGTTCGTCCCCCACCATTCCCCACAAATATGGTCAGGCCCTTGCTTTGTGCACCCCCCATGGGGAAAGCGCCTGCTGGCAGCCTGTGCTACCGTTCGCGGGCAGGCTTTAAGCCTGCATGTCATATATTTAACACTTCCCCGCGTCGCAACGTTGTGCCTGCTCACTTCGCTTGCTGCTCCATTTTTGCTTCGACAAAGTTACAACAGTGATTACGACTTCTTCGCCGGACAAGATGCAGGACGAGAAGATCGGAAAAGACGACGCAAGAAATGACGAAGAGATTGCCGCTGAGGAGATTGGGGACGCGTCGGAGTTGACTCGACAGGTGCTATGGAAAATGGATGTTAGGTAAATTGATGCTTTCATTGTAGCCCAAACAACCACTGACGAGAGTAGGATACTTCCCGTCCTCGCATTGCTGTTCCTCTGCTCGTTTATTGATCGCACGAATGTCGGCAATGCGAAAATACTGGGGCTACAGGCGGATACTAATATGACCGACCATGAATACGCCATTGGACTCTGCGCGTTCTACGCAACATACATTGCGAGGTAAGGAATTTTCCATGTGTTTTGGCGCTGAATATAAGCTGATATCATGCCCAGCGAGCTTCCGAGTAATTTGGTACTGAAGAAGATGTCGCCAAAAATCTGGCTTCCGCTCTTGACTGCCGTCTGGGGAATGCTTACAATGTGTCTCGGCTTTGTGAAAGGCTTTGGCTCATTCGTGCTGTTCGAGCGTTACTCGGTGTTTGCAGAAGGCGGTCTCCTTCCGGCATGGTAGGCTTCTTACACCCAGTCACTGGAGAATACTGCTAATATGGTCAGGTCCTCTACTTGTCGCATTTCTATCGGCGCACCGAGCTCGCACTGCGGATTGGTATCTTCTACACCGCTGCATCTCTTTCTGGCGCTTTCGGTGGGCTACTCGCCGTGGATTGAACGCGATAGGGCACAGAGGCGGCCTGGCGGGCTGGAGGCGAGTCAGCCTTGGACGAAGAAAATACATTGCGCTAAAATGCTGCAGATGGATACTTATAATTGAGGGGCTGCTTACCGTAGTCATCGGCGCATTCAGCTACTTCGGGCTACCGAATTCCATTGAGTCCGCGGGCTTCCTGACGGCAGAAGAGAAGGTCCATGGCCGTCAACGCCTCGACGAGGAAAACCGCGCGCATGAACCCTTCTCATGGGACGAAGTCAAGCGCGGCATCTTCAACGTGCAAGTTTGGCTATCTGCACTTGCCTATTTCTCCATTCTCTGCGGACTATATTCCTTCGGCCTTTTCCTACCTACCATCATCAACAATTTGAAGTTCGCCAGCGATCCCAACGAAGCGCAGCTGTGGACCGTCATTCCCTACGCCGTAGCAGCGATATGCACGGTATTCGTCGCTATCCTCTCTGACAAGCTTGCCTTACGCGGCCCTGTCATGCTCTGCGTCTTGCCCATCGCCATCATCGGATACGGCGTCATTTCGCAGAGCACAAACCCCCACGTCCAGTACGGAATGACCTTCATGATGGCGACTGGAATGTTCGCCTCTGTACCGTGCATACTCTCGTGGAACAGCAATAACTCGGCCGGCCACTACAAACGCGCTACGACGTCGGCGCTGCAGCTTATGGTAGCGAATGCTGGCGGTTTCGTGGCGAGTTTCGTGTATCAGAAGAAGGAGGGGCCGCACTTTCATAAGAGTCATATTATCATGCTGGGGTTGCTGTGTGCGGCGTGGGTTTTGTAAGTCGTCCGTCGTCTTCGTGTTTTGGTGGGTGGATACGATGGCTAACGGGAACGTAGGATTGCTGCGAATATGCTGTGGGTTTGGAAGATGAATCGTGATAAGGCGCAGGGCAAGCATGCGGCTTGGGAAGGCAAGGGCGATGATCGG
This sequence comes from Laburnicola sp. JP_R_19, assembly GCA_031010545.1. Lineage (NCBI taxonomy): Eukaryota > Fungi > Ascomycota > Dothideomycetes > Pleosporales > Didymosphaeriaceae > Laburnicola > Laburnicola sp. JP_R_19. Next base: position 998,347 of record VOIT01000029.1, read on the forward strand.
GACCCGAATTTCAAAATGGTGGTGTAGAGTCGAAGAGGGTGAGGGTGTCCTCGCGCATCCCGGCATCCGCCTGGTCTTTGCTACATGCTAGTTCTTCTAACTGCTATCTAATGGATTGATATTTGCTTCAACGCTGCTTCATATGCTCAACGCTGCTTCATATGCTAAACGCACCACGTCGCCATCTATTACTCACTGGATGAATGTCCAATCGAACACAGTATGACGCCCTACCCTAAGACCTGTGCAGCTGCAGCACAAGCGTTTGAGTAAATTTCCTCTTTGTATCGCCTATCCTGCGATAACACGCAGTATGCTTCGAAGACCCATCCATAAATCTTACAACGAGAACGATGGCGGATGGGATTAAAGTGTCTATACTAGCGCGCTGTTTTGTCGAGGTTGTAGTAGATTCTAGAGGGATTGTTATTGAAGCATCTGGAGGGAGGTATGGCTTTTTCCGTAAGAGGGTAGTAAGGATGGGATTGGATGCGTTGGTTATAGGTTGTGGTGGTGGATGCGATGGGTTTGGAAGTGAGGAGGAGGAAGGAGAAGCTCAAGAAAGAGGGTGAGCGCCCATTATCTATATTTTTATTGATCTAGCAGTCCCTAGACGCGATTTAGTTCTGTGTGTGTATAAGTATAAGTTTGGAGTGTAGATGGAAAAGCGAGGTATAAAATTAAATTAGGTTAAGAACCCATTTGTGTACGGGACTCCGCGAATATTGCAATATAGTTGGCTCATGAACAACTTGTACAATGAGTTGGTTATTAAAATAATAAGTAAAATCAGTTAGCCTACATAAATGCCTGTGGAAGATACGCTGGAGTCTAATGCGCCGAAGCCGAAGACAGGAGCATCAAAAGACGAGACTTCGCGACCTTTCTGTACACGGTTAAACGTTGTGAGGGAAAGCTATCATAGGAGCATCAAGAATGCTCATCTCTGGCTTCAGTTTAGTGATGATTCCAAAACTGCTCGAACCATGAGAGAAGTGGAGAGTTAACGAAAGGAAAGGAACTGGGAGGTTAGTGGGATTGGGGTCTTGGACATATATCCTGTAATTGTCATTACTATATCTGTATTATTTATCTTGCATTCCCCCTCGATCCACCAGGTATTAAACATGCTCTAAGCATTTCCGTCTAATCCACCCTTATAGAAACCACCTAAAAGCCATCCATCCATGCCCGTCAGATTTTAGCCTGCGGAAACAGCCTCCCGTCCCAACGGCTGCGGCGCCACCACCGACACCCAGCTTCCCACTAGCGTGTCGAGCATCTCGCAGCGAAACTCCGATGCTCCGCAACATCTACCGTATTAATAAGTCGCAGGACGGACGAAAAGTGCCGTGGCGATTAGGCCCGAATATGTCCACACACGCGGTCTCGAACGCTCCATGCAGCGCGTTTCGACAGCAGACATACGTACGACGTTGGTATCCTGGAGGTGAGATACTGCCGGCTACTAGTAAATGCGCGTCGTGCCCAGTTAGGAATGGTTTGTACGACCGAGTCCATGCGGTTGACTGACAAAGATTGGTGTCTGGGCGCTTGCATCACCTACGCGTATCACTGATCATACCGGGGTATCTATCCGGAGAAACGCGGATCAATAAAGTGAAAGGCGCGGGAGAGTGGTTCGTGTTTGGGATGGTTATTGTTGCACTGTGTGGGACATTAAAAAAGTTAGTATATGCAGGCAGCTTTGCAGATCGGCTCGAGCGGTGCATTGTTGGCTCTTTGCATCTGGTCTTTGGCGTTGAGCATCCACGACGGGTCTGTAATTTTGAGGGATGAAGTAGGTAGCTGTCACAGAATTGGAAGTTGTCCTTCTAGCATCGGCTCACGACGCCGCGGTGGGAGAATCTAATCTCAGCCACGATGGAACTTATGCATGGTGGAGACCACAGGAGGGTGGGATCAGAAGCGAACGCGAACAAAGGGCGGAAATATTTGTTTCTAAGATGAAGGGCAGATGATGCAGTCTCAACGTGAATATGCGGGACAATAAGGCTCCAGTTGTTCTATGCTGCTACAAGAGTAAGAAAGTTGCGTCGATTGTGGACTCATACTCTTGGTAGCTAATCCGCAGCAAAACGATTCCTTCGCGCTATCTTCATTGGTTTCCATTTGACCCCCCGATCTGCTGCTCCTTTTGCCAACGTCGGATCCCTTCTATCACTACATGCCAGAAAGACCTGCGATAGGTTTGGAAGAGATGTTTCCTTGCTATCGAGCATAGTTTTTAGCCGAATGTATAGCGGAGTATCGTCATCACGCGTATACAGCAGGATATGAAGGTAGACGCTCCGTAATAGGGCATATGGACTGAACGCGGCGTTGAACCCCGGATTCTTGACGAGGTTGCCAAGCTCGCACCGAAGGACTCTTAACTCTCTCATACCGCGTAGAGAGTGTGTGAAATGATTATCACTAGTATTGTATATTCGTGGTATCTAGAAATAGGCAGTGTAAAGCATGGAAATGATAGGGATGATGACGTCACTTACGGAACCAGGAAAGTCTCCGGTTTCCAAATAAAGTGTCTGTAAGGAATGTGCACAGTACCGTACAAGCGCGCCAATGAACGCTGGGAGAGTGATGCACCCGCAGAATGAATGAATGCCATTTGAGCCAGATTTTACCTACGGTAGCAAGCCGTTTAATATGCGCATGTGATATTCCGAACCTGAAACTGCAAACGACCAGGATGGCAGCGCAGAGAGCAAGGTAGCAAGCATTAGTTAGCGTAAGATTGCAGCGATTAGATACGGTATATACGGCTCGAGAGACTGTGGAGAGAGAACAAACATTTAAAGACAAGGGGGCGGCCTACCCGCATCTTTCCCATCTTCCGCTCCGATCCTCCGCTGGAGCACAAGTCACGTGCAATCTCGCAGACCTCGGGACCATCAGAGTCACCTACGTAGGTGGACAACGACAAATCTTCATCCTAACGGCACAGGCGACAAAGCCGGCTCAAAGAATCGAGCGGATTCGGGCGATCCTCTTCACAGTGTAGATCCACGCTTTTGTTCATACCTTGAAAGTCACGTCCGCAGCCTGACCATGGGTATTTTGCGCGATTCAACGGATCGTGAAGCCCTTTCACTCGGGGTTCCTACCAGACCAAGGAGTCGCATACATCCTGTGTGTTACCTAGCGTTGGCAAAAAAATTTATTACATTCATGAAGCAAACAGAAACCTACGAGATGATAGCTTACCTGGTTGATATCCAAATCCCGATGTTACGTATCGATAAAATACAAGGATCAAAGCAATACAGACACCCAGTCACAAATATACGGTGTCTAGTTGACCTAGGGAAGCCACGAGGTCGCTACGTGTCTTTCAATATATATATATAACGTGTTTACAAGCGTGCCGTCAGTACAAGCGAGCCGTCAACCCTACCAACTTTCTACACTTAAAAAGCCACGTAGTTTAACAACACATCAAAATTCTATTAATATAATAGCTTTCCTAAATCAAGCAGTATCTATAGAAGCCTTCTTGCACGTACGTGAGTTGTGCCCAGGCTCCCTGCAGCGCGTGCAGCGCGCTGAAGCCTGCCGGCTCGCACCTGACCGCGCCTGGCTATACCGCGTTTCTCCCTCTAGTTGCTGCTCAACAGCCTTCTAAGCAATAATATCCTCTCCCTCTGCCTTTGATAGAGTGCCTCGCTTCTAGATCCGCTTCTTTTTACGCTGTTTACGCGTTGTGGCTGCCTCATTTGCCCTTCGTAGACTAGCTATCTCATCGCATAATCACCATCGAATGCGCCATTCTCTCAGCCCCTCTTGTAAGCCGATCAAGCGATTGGATAACTGATGTAGGAGAGGATCCTTGATGCCTTTGGATCCGCTCACGAACTAGAGTTGACTGAGCGCCTAGCTCGCGCGCGTTGCTTGGTGTTGCAGACTCCCATAGGGTCTCTAGTAGGGCTGCTGGCGACGGCGTACGAAGCTTCACATCAAGCTTTAATATCACCGCCTCTAGATTGTGTGGGACTAGCCCAGCGCCTCGAAAGCTTGCGCAGATATTCTCCTTTGTAATTGACTGGTCGTAGGCGGCGCGGAAGGCTGGTAGGAACTCAAGCTTAGTGATATGGTTGATGTGGTCGCGTATCAGGCCCTCGACCTGGCGCCCGTACGCCCGCTTCAACGGCGAGAAACAGCCAACGTCAAGCGGCTGCAGAAGGTGTGACGAATGTGGCGGCATACAGAGAGTGTAGATTGTTCTTCTTGCAGATCTCCTAGAATTCAAGCGAGTTGTGACTCTCATGGCCGTCAAGTATTAGTAGCTGACGCGCGCCCACTCTACGCTCTACTGTATGCTTGATAAAATGCCGTAGCCAGGCAACACCAAGCTCGTTCGTAGTCCAGCCATTGTCGCTGAGACCAATAGCCCAGTCACCTGGTATATCGTCGCCCTCGTACCAGGCAGAGAGGTGGTACTGGCCAGCGAAGATGATAAAGGGCGGGATTGCCCCCAGCAGCGTTGATTCCGTGGATCGCCGTCACCCACTCACGATTGCCTGGCTGGATCGCTTTTGGCCGGCCACGCCTCTCTGAGCCAGTAACGACTAGCTGGGAGGATTTTACCCATCAGAAAGCCAGTCTCGTCGAAGTTGAAGGTATCCTCGTCGCAGATACCGTAGGTGGCCTTTGTACGTGCTACTAGCTCAAACCAGGCCTGTATAACCGTCGGGTCCTCGCAGAGGGCTCGCTGTCGATCGTAGGGTCGATTAAATCGCGTTGTGAGGCTGTCTGTTCGCTTGACAAAGTTCCTAGGCCACTGCTGGCCAACGTGGCCTGCGCTGCGCTCAGTGAGCAGCTTATTCGCCATATCTCGTACAGCACCTAGAGTGGGCGCAAAGCCTCGCGAATCTAGGTCAAGTATTTGCTCAACAATCACCTCCTCTTCTAGCTTGGTAAGCTTCTTTGATTTGGGCTGGGCTGGTAATCGCGCGCGCAGCGTTGATCGAGGGACGTTAAACGTTAAGGCAGCGCGATTTTCGCTCTGAATCTGATTTTTATTAATAGCTGAGATGGCAAGGAAGATATCTCCTTCGTTATAGGGCAATTGAGTTGTAGTTGGTTGAGGCATTGTAGTTTGCTTATCGCGCGTTACGGAAAGTTGGTGGGGTTGACGGCTCGCTTGTACTGACGGCACGCTTATAAGCACGTTATATATTCCTTTTAGCTATTTTTACCGTAAGGGACGTCAGCCGGCCATAGTAAAGCGTATATAACGCTTAGTCATCAGTCATGTGACTTATCACGTGATATCAATTGTATCAGTTGGGTGCACCGTGCCCGTGCACATGTCTTCCAACATACCTATTTTCTTTTGTGAACAAAGCTGCATCCTGCGACTATACTATAGTAAAAGAAAACCTAGCTATAACCTTTTTTTCTGTGTACCAGCTCTGTGCAAAAATCTTGAATCTTGAATGCATGTGGCTGAGTTGATGACGCGCACTCAATATACCTAAACCAATCAGAGAAAGCGCTACCGACATGCCCCGCAACCTATACCACACAAATACGAGGCATACGGTATGCGCAATTTTACACCGGAGGGTCGGAGAATTCATGCATTGAGGGTGTACGGATTTTTCGTCCGAATGCGAGCAATCGGAAACGACCGCGTCATCCGTGAAACCAGAGTTGAGCGGCCGGCTGATAAAAATCATATAAACAATGGCTGGTCCATGATGTCTCCTCGTGCTATCACTCATCGCTTCCCGTCTTTCCTCTGCATGCCATAACAATGTCATACCATTCAACCAATACGGCTGATCTCTTTTCGCCATCCTTGCGCAATGTTTCGGGTGCAACAATTACTTCCTCGATCTTGACCATCGTCAGTCTTATCGATACTCATGGCTCAATCACGAAGCTGACTTCTGTGTAGTTGATCGTCCGCTTCCTCGCAAGAGCCATTTACCGAGTGTACTTCCATCCGCTCTCGAAATTCCCTGGACCCAAACTCTATGCGGCAACCCGCATGCCCCTAAATCTTGCCACCTACAAAGGTCAGCCGCATAAATTTGTAACTGCCGCACATGAAGAATACGGCAGCGTTGTACGAATCGCTCCAGACGAGCTTAGTTTCATCAATGCAGATGCATGGAAGGATATTTATGGACACAACACTAAGAACAAGACTACGAAAGGGTCACCACCTCCTAAGCACTTCGCCATCATGGAAACTCCAATGAATGGTGCTCCGTCCCTCGTTGTTGCACCAGACGCCGATCATACCCGTATGCGTCGTATCTTCACTCCCGCATTCTCCGACCGCGCGCTCAAGCAACAGGAGCATCTGTTCCTGAAGTACGTCAACTTGCTCGCGGAAAAATTACGAGACGGTATCCAGAGTGACCAAACCGGAAGTTAACATGGTCAAAATGTATAACTTCACGACCTTCGACATCATGGGCCACTTGACCTTTGGAGAACCCCTCCAGATGCTGTCGCAAGGGAAGTACAACCCTTGGGTGGCGACCATATTCGGCTTCATTAAAGCTACCACTCGAGCGAACCTAACCTTACATTACCCTTTGCTCAAAAGGCTTCTCCGATCAGTGACTCCAAAGGCATTCGCGAAGAAAGAATTGGACCACCTCAATTTCTCCAAAGATCGGGTGACAAAGCGACTAGAGAAGGATCGCGAGAACGAGGGAGTAGATCTCTGGGACCTCGTCCTAAGCCAGCCCGAAGTGAAAGGGCTTTCTCGGCTCGAGATGGATTCGAATGCCGGTCTTTTCATGATTGCTGGCACTGAGACGACAGCGACACTTGTATCTGGTCTCACTGCTTTGCTGTTGGAGAATCCCCGAACGATGGAGGCCTTAAAGACTGAAATACGGACTAAGTTATCGGCACCAGAGGACATGACCATCGAGAAATGTGCTTCATTGCCATACCTCAATGCTTGTATCAAAGAAGCATTACGGCTCTACCCTCCATTGGTCGCTTCGCGACCTAGGCTCACTCCAGCGGACGGTTCGACCATCTGCGGACACTATATTCCTCCTGGGGTACGTAATTCCTACTGACAATGATTCCGGTCGCACGAGAAGCTAACGATCGTGTAATAGTTCACCGTCGGCATCCACCAATATGCCACATACATTTCCCCTTCGAACTTTGCAGAGCCCTTGTCTTTTATCCCGGAGCGTTGGCTCGGTGACCCTCGATTCGACAATGACAAGAAACACGCCTTGCAGCCTTTCCTGGTGGGACCTAGGGACTGCATTGGTAAAAAGTAAGTGTATAATCGTACTTTGAGAACTGACAAATCGCTGACCACTCATTGCAGCATGGCTTACCACGAGATGCGGCTAATTATGGCAAAAGTCCTCAGTACGTTTGACCTTGAGCTTTGTGAGGAAAGTCAAAACTGGAGGGACCAGGATGTGTACACGGTTTGGGAGAAGAAGCCGTTGCTATGCACGTTGAAGCTTGCGCATTAGTATATCCTTCCCATTGTTTGCGATACTTCTCTTTGTAGGCGAGGGGCGAGAGGCGCAAACAGAGCAGACAAGGCTACGATATCAGACGCAACGGGTGCCGAAGTATTAGTCCCGGTAGCACCTACCTAGCTAGGACCTAGCAATATTTGGCTTAATATCGTTCTCGATCGGCATTGAAAAAAATGTGTATCGAAGTTTCTGGTCGGCGTTTGGTAATGGAGCAAAACTTTACGAGAGCATTCTCAAGGCTGTTCAGAAGGTAAAGACGAGCTAATGGAGTCATCACGGGAGGCGGGGTCAATCCGATTTCGGCTAGCGCGTGGCCTACTGTCACGGTGGCCCACGTCCTCACAGTTGGGCTTCTGCCAGGTAGTCCAAATTCCTAATACTTCATTTTAGCCCCTGCGTCTTCCATCCTATCCCATGAGAAAAAAACGTGCACACACATCTAGAACTTTCTCGTCCTGCTTTACGTGATAGATTTGATGCATTCAGGTCGTTCCTTCGACCAGAATGGCGGACGAAGTACCCCCAATATCGCTCGCCAAGGTGAGTATATAACTTATGCCGATCAAACTAGGACTGGATCCAATGCAGATCAAGGCCGAAGCCTTTGAGCAAGACGTGGACTATGCTGCCACCTGTCTTGAGTGCAGAGAAATCATACACGTGCTTCTACAGACGGATCAAAGCCAAAACTACGCACAAAAATTGCAACAAGGTCCTCGTTGGCTCGGAAATATATCTGCGCTTTGGCAGAGACAAAAATGCATTCTTTGTCGGCTAGTGCTCGGATTATTGCCCCTAAAAGAGACAGAGGACTTCTCTTCGCTACCTGAATCAGCTGAGCACCAGCGACCAGCCTTTCACCTTACCCTGGACAATTTTGACAGCGCTGTTTTTGTGCACGACGAAAATGAATCTTATTACGGATGTATTACTTCCCAGGGCATTGGCCATGACAGGATTCCGAAAAATCCTTTCAACCCTCAATTATACTCTTCATGGGTCAAGAGCTGCGAAAGTGGCCACCCGGAGGACCGAAACAAGGTATTTCATTTACATTCTTTGGAGGATAATGTCTTGTCTACAGTGGAGCAGACGAATGAGGAACTAGCTTCCCTGGACTTGATTTTGCTAGATGTTTTGGATGAATGTTTGATAAAGGCCACATCTCGACATCGATACATTGCTTTGAGCTATGTTTGGGGAGGTTCTCCAGGATTGGAGCTTCTCGTATCGAATCGCCGCGAATTGGAGATACCAGGGTCTTTGACGTTAAAGCGAAGAGATATTCCGCCAGCCATCCAGGGCGCAATGAGGCTGGTGAAGCTAATGGGGGAAAGATACCTCTGGGTCGATCGGCTCAGCATAGAGCAAGACAACCAGATCCAGAAAATGTTCAATATTTCCCGCATGGACGCTGTCTATAGTAGAGCCCTTGTCACTCTTGCGGATCTTTCGAGTGTGGACGCAACCCAAGCTATACCAGGCATTGTAGTCTAACAGCGTTGACAACGTACCGTAGCGAGTACGGCCGCAAGTACGGCCGAGCCGTGCACGGTGTATAGAGTGCGCTTTCAACCTTGAAATTAGCCAACATACAATCTGTGCACGGCTCGGCTGTACTTGCGGCCGTACTCGCTACGGTACGTTGTCAACGCTGATTGTAGACGATTCGAGAACACCCATTGCCTGCATATGGCTAGGAAGTAAACCTTTGGATGCCAAAAGCGGGTACACAGAGAAAGTTTCCCTGCAAACGTATCCACCAACATTGAAAGATGTCCTCCCAAAATCGATTTACGAAACACGAGCCTGGACTCTACAAGAGCGACTGCTATCCCGCAGATGTCTGTATTTCACGGATCACATGGCTTACTTCTACTGTCAACACGGAGTGTTCCACTGCGATGCCGACGGTCTTGTCCGGGAACATAATCAAGTAGAAGGAAACCAAAACTCACGCCTGCGAGGGATGGTGGATCCTCTCTGGCTGGACGCTTCCATGACTGCAAGGTTTTCGGAGTGGCAGCTCAAGTTGGCGGCTTATACCACTCTAGTGCATCAATATACCGCCCGCACACTTGGCTTCTCCCGGGATAAGCTGAATGCATTTTCTGGAATATTGGCTGCTTTTCTAAAAACAATGCCTGGAGGGGCTACAGGGGGGCTCCCGGAATTTCTCCTGGACTATTGCCTGCTATGGAACCACGTCTACGTAACTGACCGCTCGGTAGAGCGCGATCCTGATTTCCCAAGCTGGACATGGGCTGGATGGAATCATCCTAAAAGTTATTACAATGGACCTTTGTATCTGGAAGACTTCAGCGCCAGAAGATTTGCTTCTGTCGATCGGAAGCCAAAAAGGCGTCTCGTCAGCCATCTTGAGCGGGTTACAACATCTTATGAAACCCCGATCCGCTCAATCGTACGAATCATGGACGATTCTTCCACTTGGAAAGCTGAAACTAGTCCAGATTCTCCGAAGCATGGTCGCGACGTACTCCACTTCGAGGCCAAAGTGGTCAACTTCAGCCATTTTGGCATCGGCGATTTTGAGCGGAAGACAGGGAATGCGAAGCTAACAGCCACCGAAGGTTATGCTTGTGGAATTCTTTATATCTGCTCAGTATCTATACGCCAAGAAAACCAAAATACCTCTTCAGCGGATATGGACTTGGCGTTGTTGTCAACAGTGGAATGTCCCTTGTGCAAGATTCTAAGGCGGGTGTCTGGCGCGCGGCGTCTTCTGAAACCGTTCACCGACGACAGATATTGCCGCACATCGGAATGTACACTTCTGCATGTCATGGTGATTCAGTGGCATGACAACGGCCAATGGGCTGAGCGGAAAGGCATTGCTACTATTCAGTGCGGAGCGTGGGAACGTTGCGAGCGACGCACAATGCGAATCACGCTGAAATGAGAACACATGTTCATGGTTACGCATCAATATGTGCAAAACGGCAATTCATTGTGCTGCAAAAAAATGACACGGCAAACGAAGGCACTCAATGGCGCAATGTCAGCGTTTGATTGATCGTAGCTGGCAAGAATTCTATTGATTCATTCATATCCGTTCGAAATCAACCCAGAACTCAAAGACACCTAGCCGAAACACGATCGCTACCATGCAAGCCAAACCCGACCATATATGTAAAAAGCATAACTGCCTATATCGATTCTCTGGGTGTAGGCTGCTATTCTGATGCCATCCATTGGCATGTGATATTCCGTATGGTCAGGGTCACTTGAATCGGACTGAAATAACCCCAGGAAGACTTGGCCTCCATCTGCGCGTACTTGGCAGCTCCAAGTCTAAAGGGATTCTTTTGTAGCCAAATTATTGATAGTTTAATACTTTAACAACACAACGATGCTGTACAGTAGGCGATCAAGTATGGGTGTAGCGAAAACAATTTCTTTTTTTATGGGATTTGGAAACCCATGAATCATGGACTGTAGAGAGTACAACAGGAATTCTTTTCATTTTTAGTGTCGACGAATCTCCCCCTACGTTGTTATTCTTCCCACTGGATTGCTTTTGCCTCAGCCTTTGCGTTTGCTTCTTGTTGTGCTACTCTCAACTTTGATATCTACGTTGCGCAAGTTCCTCATCGATTTCATTTTGGAAAGGGTCGTTGACAAATTTAAGCGTCGAGAGATCAGGGACGTTAGTCCAAGCGGCGCTGTCCTCTAGGTGGATTTTGTAAACCATCTCCATCAGTTGCGGAAGAGTCGGCCGATGCTCAGGGTTGACGTCGATATAATTTCGCAAGTTGCTCGCCGATCTCATTACGGAAAGTGTCGTTGTCAAAATAAAGCGTCGAGAGATCAGGGACGATAGTCCAAACGTCACTGTCCTCCGGGCGAATCTTGTAAATCATCTCCATCAGTTGCGGTAGAGTCGGCCGATTCTCAGTGTTGAATTCGATACAATGTCGAACAAGTTCCTTCAGAGCATCTGAATATCCCCTTGCTATACCATACGGACCTAGTTCATTCAGAACCGAAACAGTGGTGTTCCTGTCACGACGAGGTCTTTCATTGATGAGCCTGTATTTACCGGTATCGCCCAGTGGCTCGTTTTCCAGGACTGGTCCGTTTGGGACCTTGAGAAGCGAAGCCGGAGCAGCCTTCGCGTGGTGGTTGATGATTAGATCATAGATAACACAACCGATAGACCATACGTCGGCCTTTTCGTCTATAATTGTTTCTCTATTCAGTGCATTATTTAATTCCTAGGAACGACTCAGTATTGTATTTGTATAACCCATTTTGGCACTCACCGGCGCAGTATCTCCATTCATCTTCACATTGGGCTCGAAGACGTAAGCGTCTGGATTTGCGGAAGTTTCGGGGGCTGAATCTAACTCAAAGAAGGCTAACCCAAAATCTGCAAGACAGAGCCTGGGCCATGACTGTGAATGGTTTAGTAGTACACCAAGACTAGTTACGCTGACTCACCCCTTCTTTAGAGTTGGCAAGAAAGATGTTGCGGGAAGCGATATCTTTGTGCGTAATCGGCTTCCAGTTGCCCACCGAAGCCCTGTAATTCGGCGGTCCATCGCGAAGCACTAAGCATGCCTGAACAAGTGCTCTAAAGACGAACCAAATAAAGCTTTCCGGTATTTTCCTCAATTGAGTTTCCTCAAACGTGGTTCCGGCCCTCTGTACAACTCCTGTTTGTTTTGTGAGCACTTTGTCCATATTGCCGTAAGACCAGTATTCCAGATACAGCCTGAACATCTTCCTCTTCATCGCAAGGCGGTGACCCCGATGTTGGATCAAGTGGTCGAAGCCCATCATTGACGGATCTGTCTTTCGAGCTTCGTCCACTCTTCGATGAATAGCAACCTCGTTCGGGAGATGGTCCCGCCAAACATGCGGGTCGAACCAATGACGGCATGTACTGTAGAATGTATCTTTAACAGCAATTTGCTAGAAATACGGCAGTCAGGACTGTTCTAACTCCAATGTGCATACTTTATGCATGTTGGTGTCAAGTACTGACATCTAGGATATTATTCTCGTCGTCTACGCGAACCCACAGGCCCGCGAACCCAAAGGACCCGGACCCGATATTAACAACGCCATGCCAGGTTGATGGATCATCCAATCCTTCCATATATAAGCCGCCGTCGATCCATAGATCTTTGTCCTCTTTGGGGTGCACGATGTCGGCCAAGTCATCTTCCCGAGGCCAAGGGGGCTGAGGTAGATATTCTTTGGGCCATTTGTTTGGGTTGACATCCACTGGCGCTTCGGGGTATTCTTGGATCCATTCGGGGTTTCGATTTAACTGGCAAGTCTGCATTAGTGGCGGTGGAGTTTTAAGCAGCCGAATTTTAGCAGCGAAGCTTCACGCAGTCCCGACACCAAAGAGACCAAATTATGCAGAACCATCAGGGGCAGTCCAACTCACCAAGTCTTCGTCAATCCCATCACCACTGCCTATGCCTTCGTTATGTCCATTATGATCGACTACGGCTTCGGCCCGTGAAGAAGGAGTCCTTGACGAGGAAGGTAAATGTGGCGGCGCAGGCATGGCCGGAGCAGGTGGGGCAGGTGGGGCAGGTAACCCGCCCCCATTTCTTGCAATCACTGCTTGCTGTTTGGTGTATGGCCTGGGTGGGACAGCATTAGGCGGAAGCGGGCGTATAGGCGTCTTGCCACGACTATCGTTGCAGTGCAGCCTGATAGCTGGATCCCCGGCCCAGACCGCAGAGATGGTATTGGTCTGTTCGCCTATAAAGTGTCAGCAGTGCATCAGAACAGTTACGAGAGATTCGTGAGGGGCTGAGTGTACTCCTGGTCCAGTCAGCCCGCTGGATGTTCATGAAATCTATCGCAGCTCTTCTGAAGTAATCATAATCTCTCCTATAAGTTCTAGACATGGCGTGAACATTTGATGCGGCTCGGTTTGTGTAGAAGGATGTTTTAAATGTCTGTTCATAATAAGTGAACTTAATATGCTGTTGGTCTTGAGCCTAGACAAAGAAAGCGTTGGGGCAGTTTCGAACAGTTTTTCTGTATTATTTCTTTGTTGCCCTCGCCGCAATTAGATTAGTTCGTCCATCGCAAATTTGCATGCAAAAGTCTCGATCTTCCTAACTTTAAGTAATTGTTGGTTTAGAATATTTGTTGAATAATCATTTTCTAGCGTAACTTGTGGATGTGGTCCACACTAACGACACTGCAAATGCACTACATCTTCACCTACAGTATTAGAGGAAAAAAATTAAGTATAGCGTGTTACCCTAGGATAAGCAATACTAAGGCCAAATATACTTTTGTTCTGTACCTGTATGATATCGTGGTAAGAAAAATCGGGAGGGGGGAGCTTTAAGCATTTGCGAAAGCATAAATAGATGCATATAATCCTTGTATTAGGATATGGAATAGCACTCACCAATAAGAGAAAAGTCACAATATCCGGGCCGCAATAAGTACAAGGCATGTCCACTCTTAAGAACCGCAATCTTGTCTCCACGCTTCGCCCGAAAAAAAATTCGGCCCCTTCTACCGACAAAATTGTGTCGGTTGCAACAATTGGCCGCAGGTGGAAGAACGGCCACATTTAGATTAATGTACAGTAAAAAAAGTGGTTCTATGTAGCAACTACCGATATCCTACCATTCTCAGATACGATCATCCCTTTCATACAAGCCAATGAACTCAGGATCTAGCTTCTTCCCCTCCCTTGTACCAAACACCTTATCCGCGCGCACTACATGAAACATGGCCTGTACCGCAAACATGGGCAGCGTATCACAAACATAAAGAAACACCTCATGACTGACCAGATATCCATCGTGCCCCTGCGAAAACTCGATAACACGAAAAACGCACCGTGCGATGATGACGAGCGCGGCGCACGCCAACAGTTTGAACAGCGCCGGCCAGCCAAACCGCCCATACTGCGGAATGCTATACCTCACAGGGCTGCTGCGCATGCGGAAGTAGAATACCACGCTGATAGTGACGAAAAATCCAAAGAAGAGTAGCTGCACAAAGAGGCCTATGAGCATGACGTTCTTCCCCAGCTCCGCTTTATCAGCGCTCGCCATCATACCACCACCACCCGCTTGCATGAAGAAGGCGAGCACATCTCCGATAACGAAAATCTTGGTGACGCGTGTGGGGCGAATGATGGACGCTTCTTCGGCATTGACGAAGACTACCATGCGCCCGTAGATCATGTAAATGGTGGCGGCGTAGAGAGATGGCGGAAGGATGATGAAGAGTTGTTGCCCAATGTAGAGCTTAAGTTGGTTAGGGTCGCGGGCGGAGAGAAAGCGGATTGCATAGCCGGCGGTCATCACTGTGATGTTGTTAGTTGAGAGGCGATGGTCGATTGCGATTCCCGAGGCCAGACACATACTTATCGAGCCGATGACGAAGGAGGTGTAAAACCAAGCTCGACCTTTTATCATTTGTATCAGATGAACGATTGCGCTTAGGCCGAAGAGGGCAGCAAATATGACGGCGCCGAGCTCGCTGGGAGCGTAGGGGAAGAGACCATTGGGCCCTCGGCCGTTGGAGGTTGCGTCGTCGGACATCTTGGCTGGAGGTAGATCGAAGAGGGTGTGTCCTATCAAGGAGAGAAGAAATGAATGCAATCGAATCGTGGAGTAATAAATCAGCGATGTGGATCTAATGAGCGTTGTCAATAAAACTGGGTAGGCAAGAAAAGTTGGAAGGCGCAAGACAATTGAGAATAAGGAAAATGAATGTGCGGTCTGGAAGAAGGAAAGTATGGTATGAATGTCATCCACGACTCCTATATACTACTGCGTTCAGAGCCCCTCGTCGCAAGATAGTCCTGAAGCGCATAAGCTTGTAAGCGAATACGCGAATCGCGTATAGCTATGAATGTGGCCGTGCAGGACCCACATGGTGCATGCTGGAACGCCTTCACACCAATACGAGAATACGCAGAGCGGCAACGTGCACACTAGCACCGAATCACATCATGCTGGTGTTCCCACCGCACTACAAAAAAAATCTATTCTTATACTATGCCGGCGAAAGAGATGCAGATTGTGATGATCCAGGTACCTAGTACCTGCGATCTCTTCTCAAGCCCGAACAGACGCACGTGACGACCAACAAGTTAGTTGGTGATGTACCCGTATAGGGCGGGGCCGAAGGTTTTTTCCCCGTATAGAACCAAACGTCTTCTCAGCGCTTGAAGACGATGCTGATGGAATTTTGCCACTCGATCTGAAAATCTGCGTCCTTCGCGTTTCCGCCATAGATTCCGCTTGTTGACCTTCCTGGGCGGTAACAGAGACTACGAGCGCGACGCTTCTATCTCTGCCTCGCTCAAGCCTGACCCATGGGCTTCATATATTTAATGTGGAGATATTCCGTGGCGTGCAACTGATCTAAGCGGTGCTGGAGTGGGAGAATGTTGTTCGCATCATCTCGCATTCATCATATACATTCAAGCTCACTACATGTATGTTTCATTCATTCACATCAGTTTATAGTTCACCTAACCTTTTATAGATTATAAGACTTAGCAGCGCAACTAAGGTTCAACAGCCAAAGTACGAATTAAAAATGGGCGCGATTGGGATCAACCACATTGGGGAGCGGAAGCATGACGCGATGATTCCCAACGACACCAGGCGATGCAACAATTCGTAAGGCCTTCAGCTAAAAGTTTAGAATATAGTTAACATTTCGATTACTTATCCTAGGGTAATATGTAGTACTTAGACTTTTGCCCCGTGAGTCTTCTAAAGGCCTTATACATTATCGCACGACCTGGTGACGACACTCCTCTTCTCTGCAATGACCACCTATGTTAGTGAGCGACGAATATCAACAAGCACTTCAGTGCTTTTCTCAGAGTTATTACCTAGTTGTTACCTCTTTCCCCTGCAATTACCACCACTGTGCTTTTGCCAAATTACCAAATCCCATCTCTCTGGCAGATGTACATTGGGGACTTGTAAGTTGTACACAACTTGGGAAAGGCTTCCGTGGGCTGTGGTTTCACTGTTCATCGGCATGTGGCGATTAATAAAGTACTGAAGGCAAGGCATAGAGTATCATATGAATATATTGTGTACAAGAATTGAAACCTCCCTCAGGGAGTATCATCGGAAATGTACAGTTCCGCCACGCTGAAAGTCGGACCTGTTCGTCCTTCGTGGCAAGGAGGTATCATCTAAGTTAAGCACGGAAAGCACGTGCGTGTCTTCTGATGTTTTGGGCCGGAGTGGGGCTGGCTGAAGCATCTGCCTTCTCGAGGAAATCGATAAACTCTGCAATAGTGTACTTCTTCTCCGCATCCGTCGTCGGCCTGGGGGTAGCGGTGGGCGCAGTGGCAGAATTACTTGGTGCGGGAGCGAAGCTGCTGGATTATGCAGGCTCCTCAGCCTCCGGCTTCTCAACAACAGCATTGGGCGAAGCAACCGCGGAAGCTTGAGAAACAGACGTAGAGCTAGTAACTGGCGTGGCAACAGCAGCACTCGAAGCAGGCTTTGTAGTAGTAGAAGGCTTAGCTGTGGCAGCGGGCGCGCCCTCGATTGAGCCAAAAGTTAGGAGCTGGGGGGTCGCTTCAACTCCACCTTCGATAAGGGCAGGACCGGGGGCGGGGTAACTGTCGAGAGGAGCATGGATGCTAAACCCGAGGCCCTCGCCAGTCTTGCTGTATGCTGACGGGAAGGTTACCGTGTCCGTCGGAACGAGGGATCCGCTACCACTGATAGTGAGCTGGTAGCAGGAAACATAGTGCTGGGCGCCTCCTGAAGCGCTCGCGGCGTGGAGTGCGATGGCTTCGGCGCGGAGGAGATAGTCTCCTGGAGCCAACTCTGCGGGGATCTTGAAGTCGAGCTTTCCGCCTATTCAGAGTCAGTGAAGGTCCCTCGATTTGATCTTGCAAGTTCTTTCCTGACTTACCATTTTAATTCAAGTCTTCGGTGCCCCAGAAATCGCTGTCATCCTGGGTTGACCCAGGTGCCTTAGCCCATGTGTTCTGGTACACCTTGAAGAAGTCCTCCGCTCCAGTGGCAGCCGCAGCGTCCTCGACCTTGGCCATGTATGCAAAGACCGGACCCCAATGGGCGCCACCAATGCCCTCCTCGGTGCTTGAACGGCTATCGTGCTGGTGCATCTCGATAGTGACGGTATCGCCTGCCGCAATCTCGCAGTTGCCCTCCGCATCAGCCGGGTTGACATTGCACTGCAACGCCGTCCCGGTGTAGTCCTCAATAGGGCTGTTCGAAGGGACTTTCCTCACGCACGTACTTCCAAGATCCTCTCCGTTCTTCCACAAATATTGCCATGTGGCATGCGCATTGGCGACGGTGGCAATGCCAGCAATGACAGCGACGGTCTTCATGTTTGCTAAGTGAGTGTGTCGGCGAAAAAGACTGCGATGAAAAGAAAATGAACGAAAGACTCGACGAAGTCGGTATGAATGAGAGTCAGCGCAGCTGCGGTACCATTCTCAACATTGGGCATCATCCATTTTATACCGCCTCAAACATTTCCTATCGCGCTGGTGTGATGCATCAAATGATTCTTGGCCGGGGGCTTTTTCGTTTACCACCCGATACCCGGATCCATGCTTGGAATGTCACAAATGCATCCACATGGATTGTGTCAAGGAAACTTGATGCTCATATCATCTGCTTTTTGGAGTTTTCACGGTCCTGTAAATCTGTGTATACTTGACAATTGGGAAATGCGTTGATATGATTGGTGGATCAACTAGTTGGGATAGGCTGCGAGCGGTTCCGTGCGGGAAACAAAATTTAAGGGTTTCAGTTTCAAATTTCATGCCATCCTTGACATCCCGTCTACCTACACTGGGATGCTCCGATACACATGCGTGGTCTTGCCAGCAGGTAAGATTACTTTACCAGGCTAAACTCTAAAGCATCTGATCCGTTAGCCATATATGGGTTTTATCCATCTTAAGGTCATTTGGCTTCGTTGTATTGTTCCAGCTACGACCAAATAATCAAACTTTTGCTTCTAGTATAATGACAAATGGTTTCGGAGCATTTCTTTGAGGATGGTATTGTTATCATGGAACTTGGATGTGTGAAAACGGAAAGCAACCAAGCTAGCCCTTTGGCGTGTCCAATCGCCGCACCCCAGCTAGGAAAACTACCATTACGCTTAGTTTCAACACAAACCGCACAGAGCTCCCCAGCTGGCCCGTCGGACTATCACGCTAACGCTGATCCTAACTCAATGGCAAAGGGATACTTCTAAGGGCATGGCGGTTTATTCATTTAGTCGTTATTGTTCACTAAAAACCTTGTCACTTCGTAGGGAACACTGCAACACGCATACAAATTCCGGCAATTTCTACACATCATATCATGAGTAGTGTTCATGCGGGGTACTCTGGGCTCGATTGACGTGTTCAGCTTGTGTGGGCAGGTGACAGACATCAAGCCACATGTGCAGGTTTGATTCGTCGAAGTACCCGAGATCCAACTCACCACGAGCTGTATAAGTGGCAGGTGGTTCTACAGCTAACGAGCAAATGAGAATAGCGCCTCGCTTATATTCGTCGAGCAACACAATCTTCAAAAAATAATTTGGTCCATATCCCGTCCTCCTACTTCTAAGAATTCCTAAAAGCACATTTGCTATCAAACCTTGGGTCAATCGAAGGCTACAAAATGCATCGTATGTGGGCGATCACTGAAATTATTACCTCGATCAGCTCGAAATTTACCAGAAAACGCGAACTTGGCCGCCTCGCACGAACTTGTCGAGCGTTTTCTAAATTTCTCCTCTCCCTCCTATGGCGCACACTCGACTTTGGTTCGCACTTGCTAGGGTTGCTGCCGGCTGATCGTTGGCAGCGGACCTTGGTTGCGGGTGATCTGGAACGCCTAGATTTCTATGGAGAGATGGTGTGGGAGCTGGATTTCACGTCGTCGGTTATCGGTGTGGGATCTGTAGCCTTGATGGGTATGGGTTCATGCCCAAGGTGGTTCAACGTCTCTTCATCAAAATGGGAGCCAAAGCACAAGACAGAAAAGGAAATTTGGGAGGAAACTGCCCGGCTACGACCAACTGCAAAATTTCTACCCAATGTGAGGAGGATACACATTGAGCTCACGGATGATCCACTTATCAGCGCTGACAGCGCACTTGTTGGCATATCCGGCTCACATCTGGAATACGTATACTTTGGTAGCCGGCCCACTTGGAGTATCAATGCCCTATCTTCAAGCGTAATCACGAAATTCCTGCTGTCTCTGGGAACCGTCAATAAGTTGAAACATCTTACCGCTCTAAACCAACATGACGATATCCCACTGCGAGTCTTGCAAGAAGCACCTTTGAAATATGTGTGCTTCGATCCGAGAGTGGCATCTCAGTCCATCGATTCATCGGTGCCTGTCTGCAACCCTGTCAAGCATGAGGACGGTACCACAATGGCATCTTATGGAGCAACAGGAGGACTCGGAGAAAGAGAGATCTGCACCCCTCTCCAGGGCCTCGTGCTGGGTAAGTTTAAAGGCTTGTGCTACCACGACGGGAGTTTTCTACTGAATCTCACGGCATTAGAAGTGGATCTCTCGCAGTTCCCGTTCTACGAATCCACGGAGTCGTACCAATCTACCGTACGCTTTCTTGATGCATTGGACCAACCATGGCTCAGGACTTTGACCATACGATTCCCCTACCGTGTCTCAGGTCCAGAATTCATGCAGGTGGTGAAGGCGGCAAAGCGCTCGCGCCAGTTGGAAGGTTTGGAGGAGCTTAGCCTTTCTGGACCGACATGTGGACGCTACAGCAATGTGGAACCACACAGACATCTTATTATGCCAGATCAGCTACAGGAGGCAGTTTAACACCTTCTTCCGCTGCCAAATCTGAAGAATCTTCGCATCAGCGTCGCTACTGGTTTCCTCCATCCATTGGACATGACCACGTACACTAAAATCGCGACACAGCTCCCAAACTTGGAACGTCTGGACCTCAGCTACAAGGGTCGCTTTTACATCGACATTGGCTACACTCCGATTCACTATTATGCTGCTTTCTGCCACCTTCTCCCCAAACTGAGAGAAATCCACACTGGAAAGGTGAAATGGAGGGCGCTAGAGTCATGTCCGAACCCAGGGTGGGCGTGTCCGAATGTGATAAAAATTGTGTTCCAAAACAACGACTCTCTTAGAGAGGCGAGAGCATTTGAAGACCATGGTTGTCGGATCAACAGACGTCTCAAGCAGAGCTTGGCAACATATTTTCCATCAGTTTCAAGCCCAGGTTACGAATTTCTGTCACCGCCCTACTCGTTTTCAAGGGTTACGTCTGGTGTTCCTCAAGGTTTAGGTCTGATGAATTCCTTTCGTGAAGCATTCTTCTCCCACGTTCCGTTCACGGTAGAGTTATAAACAGTCATGTTTTTGGATTTCAGGAAGGTCATGCATGCAACTTTCTACTGAGCTATAACCAACAAGTTTTTGATTTGTGCGGCCGCCATAAGGGAACGCTGTAGGGATGCTGAACAAGAATAACTTTGTTTGAAGGGAAAGGTGATGGCGGGTTTGTATGTAACTCGGGTTTCCCGTTTCTCTTTCTCTATCGAACATAGATCATCTTTTGAACTTGTGGAAGAATGACTTCGTCTTTTCGCCCCAAGCGTCCCGTTTCTCATTATGCTCCTTCTCGCCCATATTTCTCCGCGCCTGCTCTTCTGTATCCAACTGGGTAGTGTTTGCGTCCATGACCTGCTGTGCAAACGCCACCGAAGTCTGCCGCACAACGTCTTGCTCTTGATAAAGCATTGCATCAGGCCGGTGAAACGGCACGTGTCCATTGCCTCCCGACCCACCAATCACGCCCATTTCTTGCGTTTGATCTGGCCACATTGCGCCATCATGCTCGACTTTTGCGCATTCGCGTCGTCCCCGGGAAAGAGGTCGGCCACTTTTCCTGAACCGAAGAGCCGCTCGTAGACGGCTAGTGTTGTGCCGAACTCCTTGTCTTGCGAGACCTGGATAGCGTCAAGGAGTTGGAGAACATATGTCTGACAGTTGTTGCTGATGAGGTTGTATCCCGGGCGTGTGGCACGAATGTTCTGAATGACAGCTTCGCCTGCACATGCCATGTAAGCGCCAACCTCCGAGAGCCGTATCCTCGACGATGGGCACTTACCAGCCCTTCTGACAGCATCATCGTTGAATCTCGTCTCCCCTACTTGAAACGTCTGCCACTCCCTTGGATCCACTTTCGCGTTGGTATATATAATATCGAAATTCTCATCCATCCACAGCTGATGCGCATACTCACCCACCAACACAGCCCAATGCTGCGTCGGATCAGGATACTTGTTTATCCTCTCTGTGATCATTTTCCCCAGCCCTGTGCTCTCCGAGAACCACCTGCCTGCGAAGCCGCCGACGGGATGCCACCCAACTTCGACTGTCCGCGGAGGGCCATTGGTGGACGGCTGAGAAATCGGTATTACATTGTCTCCTTGGCCGAGTCCGATGGCGTGCTTGAGGGCTAATTCGCCTTTGTTGTAATTCTTCTGCCTGTGCGACGTTAGGCGATGGGCAGCGGGAGTAGTGTTGTTCAATCTTCTTCTCGCGGTGCGGGGCGGTGCGGCACATTCACACGTACAGGAACTGGCCAAACTTGTCTCTCTTCCTCTCGGGCTTCCCCGCCTCTTCGCCGGCGTCGGCCATGACGTAGGAATGCAGATCGCGAAGCGAGCGAACAGCGGAGACATGGAGTTTGTATTTATGGTCGTCGCATTGCAATTCTGATTCTGAGAAGGTGCACAGCCACCGCCACGTGGCACTCAGCCACCGCAACTTCCCCTCACCATCACCTCCATCATCCCTGTCTCTTCTTGGGTCTCTTAGAGATGAATCTGTTCATGCGAAGCCGTTGCACCTCCCAAGCGTTCTCCTCACGCACGTTCTAGTGTTTCCAGAGTGAACTGAAAACATGGCAAGTTCACGCACACTTTTTATTCCTACTATTCAAGCTATGGATAAATGAAGGGATGGGTTCTGCTAGATGAGTAGGATGCGAAAAGCTGACAATTTGGTTGCGGATTGGGAACTCGGTAAATAATGCTCTGAGCTGGTGCCTAGCTAGTGAGTGCATAAAGAGACCGACCATCCTTAATACTTGATCTTCTGTCACTCAGGATCACTAGAAGACGCAGAGCTGAAGGTGTTGATCTGGTTCTCAATTACCAGGCACGAAGAGCCATTTATTGCCCACAGCGATTCTGCTATTTTCGCCGCCCTTTGGAGTTCCATAGTCGAATGGTGACTAAGGTCACTGTCCTATAGTTCGCTGTTATGTGATCGGCCCTTTACCAATTATGCGCGTCATGCTTCGGCTCCCTACTGTGGTTAATCCCAATCGCGCCCTTTCTTTTTTACGTACTTTGGCTGTTAAACCTTGGTTGTGCTTGCTGTTAAGTCTTATAATCTGTAAAAGGTTAGGTCGACTATAAACGGATATGAATGAATGAATGAATCAATTACCAGGCGTGAAGACGCTAGCGCGTGCATTGAGAGGAGCAGACGTGGAGGCTGGAGATATCGGTACGGCTGGACCTAGTGGGGATACGACCGGAACGGTTGTCGAGACTGGCGGTGTCGACACGGCCGGACTGGTTGGCGGTATCCCGGCACTGGTTGTCGAGCCACTGCAGGTTCCTGGCACTATGCTTCAATTTCTGAGATTCTAGGGTTAAGGATCCAAGGATCCATGGATTTAATGTGTAATTTTATTTGTGACGGATTTTGGGTGATTACATCAGCGCCTTGGCCCGTGCTCTACTCAGGAGTATACGGGGCTCCCATAGCTCAATAGTTACAATCAACAATTGCCTCAACTTTCAACTAAGGATCTCAACGATCCAACATTATTGTACATCGCAGCGAATGCTGCAGTCTACTCGGCCTGCCTCTGTGGAGCCCTAGCCGTCGGTATTACAAATTCGAGCGACGGTAGCAGAGGTAATGAGATGGGGAGAGGTGTCTGCGGGGTCTACAGAGCCGAAGCGTCAATCGTGACCGGAGGGCTGGTCGCGGATTCTCTGTTGGTACCGGCTGCAGCTTGTACTTCAACTTGTGCTTGTGCTCGCGCTTGCGCATGCGCTTTAGCCTTAGCTCGCTCTTTAGCCAGCTCCCTCCTTCTCCTAACATTTTCTTCATTGTGCTTGATATTTACCATGGTTTTCCTTGCCCGACTACACGAAGTTAGCCAGAGTCGCCGGACTTCCTCGAACCAGGACACCGCAAAGATGGCGGGTACGAGCACATGCTTACTCACTATGCTTTCCTACGTGAGAAAGATGTCAGCTGGTGGGTACCGTAGTGGTCTCTGGAGGCAAGCCTACATAGCTCCCTGTTTCGCGAGCTCATCAGCTGCTTCGTTGCCCGGGTCGCCGATGTGGCCTCTAACCCAGTAGAAATATGTCTTCGCACAGACGACGAGCCGCTTTTCTATTCTTTCCATTATCTTCTTGAGTATGTCGTCGTTGTCTATCACGTAGCCTCTGGCTTGTTTGAAGCTGTCCAATCTCCATTTCGGGTACCATCTTTCCACAGCGTCCATAGTGTATCTCGAATCGGTTCGGATCTGTACGTCTCGATGAATCGCCGTTCGGTCGAGTGCGATTTTGACGGCCATAAGCTCCGCACGCTGGTTCGTTTGCAGGCCGGGGCCTAGAGGAAGAGCGGCGTCCCTAGAGACGGTATCAGTGGCTTATGGATCTCGATATTCGACTCAGTTGGCGTGGGTATGACAAAAACACCGTCACTGACTTGGGATGTTTAGGGCCGAAGTGCACGCCAACGCCAGCGATGGCATCTTTTTTGCCGTTGAGCAGACTGCTGCCGTCCGTACTGATGACAATTACCCCGGATAATTGAGCGGCTGATAAGACTCCTATAACCGCCATGAATGAGGGTTTGGTTCGCAAGGACGCGGCGATGAGCAACCAGGGGGCGGTCGTGCCGCAGGACGCGTCAAGCAAAAGTGGTCCATGCGTCCAGACAAACCTGCTGTAAGCAGCCTAGAGCTATGTCACATGACGACATTAGTCTCATGAGTCAGCTCGCCTACTATATACGAGCCTCTGATCACTCCATGTACGATACACAAGGCATATACACATCTGAACACAGATACTTCTACAATATACACTTTCTACACATACTACCCACCTGCTTACACCTGCAAATTTGATTCTCACGTGACGGTAAATGCACCTGGGCATGTGAGCGCTGGAGCCTGCGACCAAAGGTTGATGCCATCTTCATTCTCGTCTTACGTCATAATTAATTAGGAACGATAGTTGAAGTTTGGTGATTATAGTCGACTATGCTAAACAGCCGCTCCCGCAGCAATCTCCATATCTACCTAAAGGTAGATGCATGTGTGGTTGGGCAACACTGTGAAGGGTTGAGTGTCCAGCCATAAGCTATGCCTGAATTAATTCATGACACAAACTCCTACTCATACTTGCCATCCGCGATGTGCACCTATTCTGAGGGGTCGCTGTACGCATGCCGGGAAAAAATGATATACTTACTATAGATCTAGTTTCCTAGTCTGGTTTTTACCATGGGAGTACTTGTAATTATATAAAAGTCACTGCGGGTTTTGAAAACCTATATGGCATTTCCCCTTACAATTTTTTCAATTAATGACTAAATAAAAACTCAACAGCTAAATCCAAAACAGAGAGAAGACAACCAGGACAACCAATACAAAAGTGTTTTGCTCACGCGTCTGCCTGAGCATTCAAGGTTCGTTCTCTCATATACTCTCCACAGTCCTCTTCAATTATATCCATGAGATCATCGCCGTCCGTAGCAGCTCAAACACAAAGTCAGCATAGTCCCAAGAATAGAGAGAGAACACGTACAAAATGGGCGAAGTTCCCGGTATGGGGGCAAGGGTGGTTCCGTGTTGAATCTTTCCCTTCGGTATTCAGCACAATGCCTTTCCCAGTCTGCTCTGGACCATTTTCTGCGCTCATCTTCGAAATCTCGGATATTAAAAATATCACCTATGTCGAAGTTCCATTGAATAAGGTTGGTGGGGTTTCCGCCGATGTAATCGCGTTGTATCAGTTTCCAAAGTACTTCCGGCAGGCCTTCCCAGCTGTAGGCCTGGCAACCACGACGCTTGACCCATGTGGGAAAACCAAGGTCGTTCCCGGCCGAATAATAAAACTCATCCATTATACTTTGGGCGAGAGCATCGCGCCGTAGTACTTCAAAGACCTGGGAGGTCTTTTCGGGAAGTGGATTGCCATCAAGGAACAAGTGAAAACAGTCATAAGCCATCCCACGTTTGTCCAGTTCCACAGTCTCAAAAATCCAGTTGCCAAAACACTCCGTGACATCGTATCCTGTCAGGTCGCCAGCAGGAAAGCGGGTAGGACAAAGTCCAGCAGTCCAAAGCTTGAGAATGCGTTCGATGTGTAAATTCCGATTCTGGCGACAGAAGGGAATGAGGCCTTGTGCATGTGACGCCGGGTTTGCGATGGACTGGTGATCTTCGAGCAATACCATGTTGCTAATATGCTTCACGTTCGCGGTTCCTATCGACTCCAGGAAACGAATGGCCAACGAAGCTGCGGAATATGAACCGACCCAGGCGCACACTTCAAAGTAAAATGGTTCGGTAGACAAGGGACGACAGTGCACCAGACGCGCTATTCGTACGACTTCATCCAGGTCGTGAATGGCCCATGGCCGCGGATGGATGTTGACCAACTCTGCTGCATTGTACCTCCAATCGATTTCACTTTGGCTTGGGGGATTAGTCACCCACGCTATATCCCGAGGCCACGATGCAACAATGCGCTCGGCTTCTATTGCGAAGGTGGGATGTTTCGATAGGATGCTGAGCGTGGAATGGACGAAATCGGCCCAAGTCGACTTTGTTTCACCCCAGGATGTGTTCACGGGATAACTCATCGACCCGGTCCAAGTAGGGAGCAATATCGGTCCTTCAGACTGCCATTCCTCTAGGAGCTCTTCGAATTGGGGAAAGGCGTCCGTTGCATCGGATATGTCCTCCGAAGCAGAGTTGCTAACAATCAATCAGGTAGCAGTTAGTCCGCTCGGTTTACTGCCAAGCGTCAATTCAATCAGTCAACCATTGGTTCATACAAATTAGTAGGCAAATAAGGTGCCGGCCTTGAGCCTGATTGATCAAACTGACCAACCTGGTGATTTGGGCCCCCGCAGAGGGTTCCTGGAGTAGTTTTTGAAGCTGGAAATATCATCAAATATCGATATTTTGGCGAATATTTGGTGTTTTAGCTTGCCGATTACTTCCTAATCGGGTAATCAGCCGTACACCTGAAATCCCGTCGGTGCTCCCAGACCTTGCACCTACCCACATACTCGTCAATATCCATCAGTATACCCGTTAGATGAGCTCAAATCGACGCGGCCGGGGCTCAAAAAGACGGCAGGGGCACAGGAGGCGCCTAGTACACCAGCTACCTCGCTCACTGCTGAATCTCTGTCTAACGTCGCCAAAGATTCCCAGTCGACCCAGGACACCCAGTCCTTCGAGGTAGAGCTTAGAGATCGGGCGGCGGAGTCACATAACGCCTATACAGATATTTCCATTGCTGTCGCACCTACTGCGCCCACTGCACCCACTGCGCCCTCCGCCCAAGCCCCCGAGGCTGTCGATACTGAGTACGATGCTGGGTACGAGGATAACTTTGATGGGATCGACTGGACGCGTCTGGGGCCGTACATGAAGCCTTTGCGGACGCAGAGGAGTAAGAAGTCGCTGATATACAACTACGGCTATCGAGTAGCTCTGCGCAAGTGCCCAACGCGTTTTCTTGTCTGTCAGTACTGCCACGTTCACAGGAGTATTGGGTTTGCAAGTAGGGTATATACGACGTAACAAGCTCAACGTCGTCAGCTTGGTCTCACCTTGAGACGCTCCGTACAGGACACGCGATAACTCGCCCTGGGCGCGAGTCTCGGGCTGGAGGCTGGCCAGCGTACTCTCCGTGGGTTGACAGGCGCCGGGATGGAGGTGTCGCAGGACGTTGCCAACGCGCTGGGTAACTTCAATATACAGCGTTTTCGACTGGCGGCAGTCAGCTGGCTTGTCGAGAACAACCATCCTCTCAGCGAGTTTGAATCGCCAACCTTTCGAGCCCTCCTCCGGGTTGCCAACCCTGAGGCAGAAATGGCGATATGGAAGAACCACCAGAGCGTCTCGGCGTATACTGCGCCTCTACGATTACCTGGCGCCGTTAGTTCAACGCGAGCTGTCTCACGCGCTGGGCAAGGTCCACTTCAGTTTTGACGGCTGGTCTGTCAAAGGTGGCAAGAAGGCCTTATGGGGATTGTCTGCCATTACGTCAACGCCCGAGGACGGATCTGCGACCTGCCTCTCGCCCTGCCCCAGCTGGCTGGCGCCCATACAGGAAAAAGGATGGCGGAGGTTGTCAAACAGACGCTGACAAAGTTCGGCATTGACGCGTCTCAGTGGGCTACTTTGTTCTTGATAATGCCGCCAATAACGATACTACTGTTGACTGCCTAGCCCAAGAGTTTAATTCAACGCGGTCGAACGCCGTCTGCGCTGCTCACCCCACTCGCTCAACTTGACGGGTCAGACGGTGATATTTGGGGTTGACAAGGACGTTTTTGATAACGACGACAATCAGACGGCGGAGGAGGAGAAGCTCATGCGTGAGTGGCGTCAGAAGGGCCCATTGGGGGTGCTCGTCGACGTCCACTCAATACGTACTCCCCAGCAGTACGACTTGTTCAACCAGCTTCAGCGCACTATTCTTGAGTCTGAACGCGCAGAGGGTAACAGGAAACCCGTCAAGCTTCTAGAGCCCGTCAAGCCCGTTGTTACAAGGTGGAACTCCTTTTGCGACACCTTTGAGAGGGCTATAATACTCCACTCCACTATCAACGCGTATATGGAGTGGCATATCACAAAAACGCGCTCCGACTACGCAACGCGTCGAGGGCGTCAGACAGAGACGCCAGCCGACGTACCTGAATGGATGAGGTCCTCCGGGCTCACCTCTGGAGACTGGCAAGTAATTACCCAGTACGTACATGTCCTCCAGCCGTTGAAGGAGGCCACCAAGAGACTTGAAGGGCGCGGCTTCTCTGGACGTTTTGGGGCCATCTATGAGGTATACCCGACCTTTGAGTATCTCCTCAATCACTTTGAAGCTCTGGCGACCCAGTGGGCCGACGTTGGTTTTGATAAGGACGACGCTCCCGAGGACCATATAATAATCAACGTCCGGCTGGCGCACAAGAAACTTGCAAAGTACTACGCTAAGCTTGAAGACTCACCTGCCTATTTTACGGCGACGTCTCTCCACCCTTATTACAAGCACTATTTTGTCAACGCCTGGGGTGAGGAGAACCCGACGTGGCTCGCCAAGGGCAAGGCTCAGTTCAAGGAGCTCTGGGATACGTACAAGGCCAAGAATACGGGTGCTGTCAACTCTCCCCCGCGCAAGAGAGCAAAGGTATCAAATATCGACGCGTTTACAGAAGGTCTCACAAAGCCCGTACGCCTCAGCGCCAGCCCAGCTGTTAACTGTTCAGATGAGTACGAGCGGTGGTATACTGACGAACCTTACCCTCCCGATTGATCACCCGCTTGCCCAGGACCCGATTACTTACTGGCTGGGCATGCGAGACGGCTACCCGGACCTGTCAAAGCTCGCGATAGACATGCTATCGATCCCAGCGTCCTCTTGTTACTGTGAGAGTCTTCTCAGAGACAGGCGACATGATGGAACCCAAAAGGCGTAAACAAGGTCCCCAGCTAGTCTCCGCAACTCAGTGCGTACGATCTTGGATAAAAGCTGGGTTTACGGACGTCAACCGTACTCTAGCTAACAGTACAGATCTCTCTGAGCAGGTGCTAGAGGAG
The DNA here is from genome assembly GCA_031010545.1 of Laburnicola sp. JP_R_19. Taxonomy (NCBI): domain Eukaryota; kingdom Fungi; phylum Ascomycota; class Dothideomycetes; order Pleosporales; family Didymosphaeriaceae; genus Laburnicola; species Laburnicola sp. JP_R_19. Next base: position 1,027,755 of record VOIT01000029.1, read on the forward strand.
AGGTATCATTTGGGGTCTTGGGCCCCGGAGGCTTATATATAAGGTCAACACCATAGATGCCCCACTTTTTTTTATACAATATCATCAATCAGGCCAATCACCAGGTCAGTTTGGCCCCCCAACGTACACCAGTTCGATCAGGTCAACTCCAGGGACCCCCCCCCTTACAGGTCAACCCAGGTAAGACCCGCGAGACTGACTTACCTGACTGTTAGCAACTCTGCTCCGAAGTGAGAAGTCGAGGGGCCAATTCGTTGAGCAGGAGAGATTTACGATCAGTTATTCTCCGAAGAGCGACGTTATAGACAGCCGCGCTTCAAGTTGTAAGCTAAATTAGAGAGTGATAGTGGACGACTGGCCTTTGCTACATACCTCAATCTCGTAGCCTTGGAACAATACGTCTTGAACGTGATCGTATTGGTATTCAGAGCTACACCTGACATTTCAGAGGCAATTTGGCGACACGTAAGCGATAGTGCAAGGTCGATACGATCGCCATTCGCGAGGGTAAGTTTGTTGCGCGAAAAATTGTAGATATACCCATCCTCGACCCAGACATCTATACAAGACAGCCAGTTAGCAACGCAAGGGGAGACGGGGAAAGCATCACGGCTTTGCTCACTGCGATCAACGTTAGTTTTCGGTGCAGCTCGGGTATTGTAGCTTATAACTTGCCAGTATCTGTAGATCATATCGCGCAGCTCACGCGGGATTTTGAGAAAAGGGATCATGGTATCAGGCCTGTCTCTACGACGCTGAAGTTGCAGCGACATAGCATAAGAATGGTCGCGATTACGATGCGAAGGCGAAGCAAGAAGAGGGCTGGAGGTTAAAAGGCTGAGGCCACGTCGCAGGGCGGGGCCGGATTAGCTGTCACATGATGAAAGGCTAGCCGTGAAAAAGCTTAGATTGCTCCGTCCCGTGGTGCTTCCACACTGCACGCCGCCTTTTGCTGCCCGAAGTACGCGGCCTTTTTCGGAGAAAAATCGAAAGACCGCGAGGGGCCGAGTACTGTAATACCTCGAAGTCAGGGACCGCATCACGCAATACACACACGCATATGGGAACTGTGGTTTTTTTTTCAGTGCGAGGGCTGCACACTTATGGTTTGTTTGTTTTGCGACTAAGGGGGTTTCTAATAAAAATATTACAATAATAGCAGTTATCCCTCCTGCTGTTGTTGACACAGAAAAGCGTTTCAAGGTGGTGTTGACAAAAAGGGGTTAGCGCGTCTACGACTGGTTAGCATGTGTGTTCGTGGAAGATGTGAGTGTGGGATGACGTACTACAAGCGAGCTAAGCGAGCTTGGCGCGCTTGGCGCGCCCACTCCGACCAAAAAAAATCCACATGCAAAACCATGCGTAAGGCCTGTGGTGGTGGTGAGTGCGCAGCTTTGAATGGGTAGTGTCACAACAACTTACCACATCGCCGTACCGGTTCGGAGCGGGGGAGGGGGAGGTATAAGACGGCGCTGGCGCCGCAACTGGTACAACTAGTAAAGTTAGGTATTCACATCCAGCGCATCGAATACGTGACAAGGTACATACCGCCCGCTGCAACCATCACATCTCCCTCTACCGTCATCTCCGAAGATTGCCAGAAGCAACAGCCGTCTGAGGGTCAGCGCGATAAACAACGCATTCAAAGGCTTACTCACCATGCCGGCAGGTTCTACAATGATTAGCACATTCCCTCAGATAAGGTAGAACGTGGGGATTAACGTACCGTGCTACTTGTGAGCGATACATGCTGGGTGGGAGCTTACACACCACCTATGTCATGTTAGCCTTTCAGTGTGCCGGGGTAAGTTAAAATGCACGAAACCTACAGGTACACCGACCTCGACGCTCCATCTCCGCATTGAGGTCGACCTCGACGAGGAATCCACCGTCGCTGTCGCATTGTCAGTAGGAACCCCAAGTCGCGCTTGCTCATGACACCATACCTCCATTTCCCGCCATCTTCCCAAGCTTCGATGCCGATGCCGCTGTCGAGGCCGCCTATTTAACCTTTAGTATCTATCCATCATGAGCAGAATCATCGAAGACCTACCCGAAAGTACGCTCCAATGATCCGTCCGCTCGAAGTCGCCAGATCCTGTTGTCAACACAATGCGATTAGCCGGTTTTCCCGCTTTGGACAACAGCATAGCAGTGCGTGGGTCGCCACTCAACCAAGCGTTAACCATGTAGAAAGAGGAGAATTCTGCTCACTACGCTACGTTAGCCTGGACTCTCTGCTTTGACATCAGCTTCAACTTACCCACACCAGAGTATCGCTCCGTCTGCAAGATTGTCAATGGGAAGCAGAAGGTGTACCTCACCCTGTACGAGGCGGTCCCTAAGCGTGAAGTTGGTAAAATGACTCGTGGCATTGATCTGGTGCGCAACTTACTGGTGTACCAGTTGGGCTGGCAATGGATTGGTGACTGCAGGAGCAGTGATGATGGATGCACGGAGTTCTACGGGAAGAAGTGAACGTTAGCGATATCCAAACGCTTCAAGACACAGCTTCACTTACCCCACCACAGTTCCTCGCGTTGCTGCCGGTTAGGAAGGCGGCAATGGAGAGCAGGATCGAGGGGAAAGGGAAGAAGATATTTGTCGATGAGCTGCTGGGGGAGCTGTACACGTTAGCATTTGCACTGGGGGCAGAAGAGACATTCTCACGGGAGCGTTGCGTGGATGCGTCAGATCCTCGCGGTCGTGGCGTCGGGCTATCCCTGGTCAGTTCCGTGATACACAATAACTGATTATAAACCTCACTGAGCGCGACGCGTGAGCGGCGCGGTCGCCGACGATGGCGACGATGGAGCAAGTCTACCCAGGCATGTTATCAGCACATTGGTCCCGTGAACCACGAACAAGATGCGGTGGTCAGGACTCACCGGTTTTCTGTGCACGCTTTGAGTGACTCTGTAATGTGTCAGTGTTCTGTGCGTGTCTGAAGGACAATCATGGGTGTTGATACTTACTTTGACGGGCGTCGGAGCGCTTACAGACAATGAGGGGCGAGTGCGCAGTTCATGAGCTGTCATGAACTGTCATGAACTGTCGTCGCTACAACCAATCTTGTCAGCAAATGGGCTCCCATCAAGAACGTGGACGAGACTAACCGTTGGCGGAGACTAGTAGACTGTATTTTCAGGCGCTGGACCTATTGATCTTCATTAGAACAATGCCGCACAAGACAGAACATGCAAAACATCAATTGTGCGCTTACTAGAGCGGCCTTTCCATCCCAACCTACGCAGGCTCAATTCAAAAAATATATCAAAAAGGTGATCAACACTGAATAAACAATGCGACAAAGAGAGAAGGACTGGCGTGGGCACGGGAAGAATTATATATTCCAGGTAACCTAGATTATAAGCGAGTCGCCCTTACAAGCGAGTCGCCCACCTCGTCAACTTTCTACGACGCGTCACCTACAAACTACAATAGCTCAACCAACTTCTACTCAATTGCCCTGCAACAAAGCAGATATCTACCTTGCTATCCTAGCTATTAATCAGAACCAAATTCAGACTGTACGAGAGGCTGTACGGGCTTATAATGTCCCCCGATCAACGCTGCGCGACGCGATTGCCAGCCCAACTCAAGAAAGCTTACCAAGCTAGAAGAGGAGGTGATTATCGAGTATATACTTGATCTAGATTCGCGAGGGTTTGCGCCTACTCTAGAAGCTGTGCGGAATATGGCGGATAAGTTGCTCGCTGAGCGCGGCAGTGGCCAGGTCGGTCAACAGCACAATTGTCAACAAACAAATCCAGTCCAAATCCACCCGTTGACTTGATTTGATGTGCCTCAACAGTGCTGGAGGACTTGATTAGGAGGTCTTGGCAGCAGTTTGTACTTGATTTGGAAGTCGGATTTGCAAATATTAATCTAAAATTGTGGTGTTGTACTGCAGTTTGGCAGCTAATCGTCCCATTTAGATACACTGTACAGAGTCTCGATTGCTGCGTCAGTGAGATTGCTCTCATCAACCTCATTGTCGCTGCTCATAAAACCAGCCTTCAGCCAGCTCCGCACACACTGCAGAGCAGCTAGTAACTGTGAGCTCATTTTGCGCCGCTTCGGCTCCAATAAGTCGCCAAGTTCGCTGAACAAGCGCTCACACTCCGCGCTAGAGGCTGGAATACTCATTATATCAAGCGCAAACTGCGCCAACGCTGGGTACTTGTTGCGTAACCCAAGCCAATAGCGGACTGGGTTACCTTCTCGATCGAGTCGGCGCGGCTCCAACGCGGCTCACAAGCCCGCCAGCGCTCGTACTCATCGCCAGTTTCTTCATCAGGGTCGCTCTCCGCCTCGATAATCGCGTCAACGGCGTCGTCAATGGTGTTGGACCGCTTAACCAGCGGGCGTGGAGGCGGCCGGGGAGCACAGTACCGCTATAGAGGCGCCAAAGTTGCTGAAAGGCAGCGTCGGCAGCCGCCAATTGAGCTGGGTCACCCGCCCAAGCGACTTTGCAGTAGTTACGATAGCGCGGGTGGAGTACAATTGCAGCGTAATAGGCAGCACTGTCGCTCAGTTTGCTGTAATAGAGCTTCAGTTTGGCGACAGCGCCGCGCAGGTTGATGGCCAAATGGTCTTCCGGAGCGTCTTCTTGCTCAAAGTCAACATCGCGATAGGTAATTAAGCGCTCTTCATAAGCGCTTATAAGCTGCTCAAAGGTAGGGATAACCTCATAAATGGCGCCGAAGCGCCCATTAAGCTTGCGATCGCCTGGCTGCTTGCTCTTGCCGCGACCTTCCAGCCGCTCTGTGGCTGCTTTGAGCGGCTTCAACACATCCATATACTCAGTGATAACTACCCAGTCTGCTGCTTGTAGACCAGTTAATCGCATCCACGCCAAAGCAGCTGGCGGCTTATTAGTTGTTTGATCAAGCGCTTCGATCCGTGAGATGTGGTGTTTGGCGTAGTCAGTGATAGGACGTTAGAGGATAAGCCCACGCTCAAAGGCAGCACAATAGCTGTTCTAGCGTGTAACGCACGCCTTGACGACGGCCAATAATAAGGCCTTGTTTGTAGGGTCTTCAGCTAACGCGAGGTGCTGGAAAGTAGAGAAACTGGAGTACTATTTCAGCGTACTAATAAAGTTGATAATGTCTAGAAACACTCCCAAAGGCCCCAGCCGCCGCCACTTATTTATAAACTTCTCCTCCTCCTTCTCGTGCTTTGGGTCATTATCGTAGGCGTCTTTATCCTTGCCAAACATAACAGTTTGGCCGACGAGGTTGATAGTGTGGCAACTGCAACGAAGGCGGCGTTGAGCGGCAGTAAATCCATACTGTTTACTCAAGTACTCCACTGCCATATTGTTACTTGCAGCGTTATCTAACACAAAGTAACCTAGCTTCTCCGCCGTTATATCGAACGCCTGCAGCGCTTTGTCGACACATTCGCCTATCCTCTCGCCGCTGTGGACGCCAGCGAGCTGCGGCAGCGCGATAGGTAAGTCTCGAATCCTGCCCGCGGTGTCAACGTAGTGAGCAACGACACCAAAGAAGCCGCGCTTGCCACCTTTTGCAGTCCAGCCGTCAAAGCTAACGTGCACCTTACTGCTCGCAGTCGCTAATTCTGCTTTAACAATAGGAACAAGGTAGTCGTAGAGCCGCAGTACGAACCTCGACACGCTGTTGTGGCTTGTCCACAGCGCTTGAACTGCCGCAGGATTGGCGAACTGTAGCATGCGCCGGAAGCTCTCAGTCTCGAATTCGCGCAGCGGATAGTTATTCTCAACAAGCCATTGCACAGCGGCGAGCCGGAAGCCTTAAACATCAAAGTTACTCAGCTCATTAACCACAGCTTGCGTGACAGGTACGCCCTTCTTCATCGCGTCAAAGATAGTTAACTGACCACCCGGCAGCTGTAGCAGCTGCTTCCCGCGCGCAGTTAGGCGATGGCCGCGCCTTTAACAACCCAGGTGCTTCGCCACGGAGCTTGTAGCATCCGTCACCTCAATTATGCTGCTCGTCGGCGCGTTGTGGTGGCAGAAGCGGCACACAAAGAAGGTGCGCTCAGGTTTATCAGCCGCAATTTGTGCAGGACTTTGCTTTAACGCGACGCGATAGCCGTACTGAAAGACCCAGCTCTTCTTGCCAATAAGAGTACGCCGCGGCACCTGGTACCGAGCCAGCTTCTCCCAATCAATGCCATCGTAATTGTCCGCAAAGCGCTCGTCAAAGCCGCCGCCGACGACATTATCATCCTCCACAGTCGAAGCCTCCGTGGCTGCCTTTGACGCCGACGATGGCGTTAACAACGCCTGCGACTCCAGCAACTGCAGCTCCCACGGCCGCTGTGAGGCATCTATAACCTGGCCGACAAGCGGGTCTTCGGCGGGCATGGCTGGCTGGCTGGCTACCCGTGATGGCGACGATTGAGGCGACGGCGGCGCAGTTAGCTGCGTTTCGGGCAGCTCTATCGGCTGACTGGCAGTGCCGGCTGGCAGCGAGTCGCCTTCAATAGCCCGCTGGGTGCGTACTTTCTGACGCTTGCCGCGACCTCCACCTTCATCGGTCACCTCTACCGGTACGGCGCCGTTGGCGCGTACTCCGGCGCGTGTGTTGCCATCGATAGCGCGTTTGGGGGCATCTCGGGCTATTAGCAAGCCCACAAGGTCAGCAAAGGCAGCGAAAGTACGCAATAAGTTAACTGCAATAGCTAAAACACCAACAAAAGTACACCGATAGATAGGCGATGGTAACAAAACAGCGCGTCAAGTGCGCGATGAGATGGCTAGGGGGCCTGGGCGTGATGCCGGCAGTAAGTTGTGGCCAATCAACGACTCCAAATAAGCCAACTTTTGCAGCAACACCCGCTCGCTTCTATGGCTAAACAACACTATCAAATCTATCAAATCTCCAAGTCAAATCTTCATTTTGGACTTGATTTCCGCCTCAATTTATACGGCAAAGACTTGATTTACTTGAATTGGCAACTCGGCCGTTCGAAGCTCGAGATTTGGAAGTATATTTGATTGTTGACAATTGTGGTCAACAGTGGCCTGGAAACTTTGTCAAGCGAACAGACAGCCTTACTACGCGGTTTAATCGACCGTACGACTACCAGAGAGCGCTCTGCGAGGATCCAGAAGCTATACAACGCTGGTTTAACCTCGTAGCGCGTACAAAGGCCACCTACGGTATCCACGACGAGGACACCTTCAACTTCGACGAGACTAGCTTTCTAATAGGCAAGATATCCTCCCAGCTAGTTGTCGCGGGATCAGAGAGACGTAGCCGGCCAAAAGCAATCCAGCCAGGCAATCGCGAATGGGTCACAGTGATCTATAGAATCAACGCTGCCGGGTGGGCAATCCCGCCCTTCGTCATTTTCGCTGGCTAGTATCACCTCTCTGCCTGGTATAAGGGCGAGGATATACCAGGCGACTAGACTATTAGGCTCAGCGACAACGGTTGGACTACTAACGAGCTTAGTATTGCCTAGCTACAGCACTTTATTAAGCATATAGCAGCGCGTAGGGTAGGCGTGCGCTAGCTGCTTATACTTAACAGCTATAAGAGCCACAAGTTGCTCAAATTCCAAAAAATCTGCAAGGATAACAATATCTATACTCTCTGTATGCCGCCACATTCGTCGCACCTCCTACAGCCGCTAGACGTTAGCTGTTTCTCGCCATTAAAGCGGGCGTACGGGTGCCAAGTGTCGAGCCTAATACGCGACCATATTAACTATATTACTAAGCTTAAGTTCCTACCTACCTTCCACGCCGCCTACGACTAGTTAATTACAAAGGAGAATATCTGCACAAGCTTTTAGGGCGCTAGACTAGCCCCACACAATCCAGAGGTAGTAATCTTAAAGCTTAATATCAAGCTAAGGACGCCGTCGCCAGCAACCCTACCAGAGGCCGTGTGGGAGGCCAAAACACCCAGCAATGTGCGCGAACTAGAGGCTTAATCAACGTTGATTCGCGATCGGATTCGCGCGCATAAGAGCTCGTCACCTGCTTCTATTATTGAGAGGCTTAATCAGCTAGAAAGAGGCTCTTCTAAAGCAATGCATCAAATGGCGCTTATGCGCGAGCGAATCTTAAGCCTTGAGAGAGCAAATGAGGCCGCCACAACGCGCAAGAATCGCAAAAAGAAGTGGATCTAGAAGCAAGGCACCCTATCAAAGGCAGAGGGAGAGGATATTATTACTCAAAGGGCTGTTGAGCAGCAACTTAAGGGAGAAACGCGTCAAGGCAAGGCGCGATCAGGTACGAGCCGGCAGGCCTTAGCGCGCTGCGGTCGCTACAGAGAGACTGGCCATAACTCACGAACGTGTGAAAAGCGTACTGTAGATACTACTTGAACTAGGACAGCTCTTATATTAATATTATTTTATTGCGTTGTGGATGTACAGGCTATAAAAGGCTGAGAGAGTTGACAAGGTGGGCGACTCGCTTGTAAGGGCGACTCGCTTATAATCTAGGTTAACGGGCTTTGCGACTAGTGTCATGCAGTGTGCGCGCCTCCCCGCCTCTTGCGTGGACCTGACCGTGGACATGCATGTGGCCTCGCAAGTGTCGTCTTCACCGCTACTTGCGACACGCACCCAAATTTTCAGGGTCTCCGCCAGCGCCACTGTCTTTCCAGGCGGTAACGTGTTTGATCACGTAATGCACGCTATCGCGTAATGCACGCGCTCCACCAAAATCGCGAAATATTCAACCCACCATAACTCCACCAATATGGCTCCAATCGACGAGGCTCTTGCGGCAATCGAATTGCTGAAACCAGGAGAACATTTTACGTATACAAAAATCGCCGAAAGATTCGGGGTTAGCCGGTCAACTCTGTTGCGGCGGGCGCGTAATAAAACCCAATCAATGGCGCGTAAGCTCGAAAATCAACAAATATTCAACGCTACGCAGGAAGCAACGCTCGTACGGTATATTCAAGACCTCTCAGCGCGAGGGCTACCTCCTACAAGCCATATGATACGAAACTTCGCGTCAGAAATAGCTGGAAAATACGTTGGGACTTGCTGGCTGTCACGCTTTATTGAGCGCCACAAACTCAACTTAATATCGCGATGGATATCTGGCATCAACGCCTTACGCCGCAGAGCTGATTCGGCCTTTAAGTACGCGCTGTACTTCAAGCTATTGGCTAAAAAAAATCGAGCAATACAACGTTGACGCGCGCCATATTTACAATATGGATGAGAAGGGATTTCTTATTGGAATCCTCTCCAAATCAAAGCGCGTCTTTTCTCGCGAGCAATACGAGCGCGGGAAGTTCAAATCGATGCTCTAGGACGGCAATCGCGAGTGGATAACTTCAATAGCCTGTATTTGCGCCAATGGCTCTACCCTCACGCCTGCCCTCATTTATCAGGCAGCCTCTGGCAACGTACAAGACACCTGGCTCTAGGATTTCAACCCTGAAATCCACAAGGCTTTTTTCACCTCCTCGCCCTTAGGATGGACCAATAACGATATTGGGCTCAGCTGGCTCAAACAGGTGTTCAACCGCGAGACGAAGGCAAAGGCAAGGACGTTGTACCGCCTCTTGATTGTCGATGGGTATGGATCTCACGTGACAAAGAATTTTATTGATTTCTGCGACGCCAATAAGATCCTGCTGGTAATATTTCCGCCTCACAGCACCTATACGCTTCAGCCGCTGGATGTGGGCGTCTTTGGGCCTCTCGCGAGCGCGTACAGCAACGGCCTCGCGAGCTTTATGGACGCCTGCTAGGGCCTCTCCAGCATTACAAAGAGGGACTTTTTTGGGATATTCTGGGCCGCCTGGGAGCGCGCGCTGACATCAGCAACGGTCCTTAAGGCCTTTGAGGCTACTGGGATCGTGCCTTTAGATCCTGACAGGATCCTTAAGCGATTTAAAACTCGCGAGCCTGAGCGCCCTAGCTCGAGCAAGAGCAGCACGTTGGTCCTTAGCGCCAGCGACTGGCGTAAAATTGAGCGCTTATTACGTTAAGTTGTTGAAGATATTTACGAGTCTTAGGCTGCCAAACTCTCGCGTACGCTCCACTTGATTTTAGCAAAAAATTAGATCCTTAAGCACGAAAATACTTAGCTTAAAGAGGCCCTTGTTAACGAGCGCAAGCGCCGCTAGCGGGGTAAGGCCCTGGCGCTCGAGACGCCGGAGGATTACAATGGTGGCGCGATTTTCTGGTTGCTAGCTAAGGTCTAGAGGGCTTGCGACTGGCAGGCACAAAAGGACGCGGAGGAGAAGGAGGTACAGCTTTAAAAGGACATCTAGGCCCAGCTTAGAGAGCAGAGTAAGCTTGAAAAGCAAGCCCTCTTTCAACAGCGACGCCTTGAAAAGGCTTAGGCTTAAGCAGAGCGCGCTCGCGAGCGCGAGCTGAAGGCTATTAAAGCTTAAGAAAAGCGAGAGGCCCGCGCAATTGAAAAATAACTCCGTGATGAGCTTAAAGCTTCCTAAAAGGGTAATTAACGTAGCCTTAAGCCTCCAGCAAAAAATCTAAAAGATACTGAGCTTGTACAGCCTGAGTTACAGCCTGTCAAAGTTGACGAGCCCGAGATGCCCGAGATCGCGCCCACGACGCGCCCACGTCAAATACGCCTCCTAGAGCGCTACAGGTAGCCAATAGAAGGGCTGTATTTTTTGAATAAGCTCTTCCGATTATTACTCTAGAAAATCCGACGATTTTACAATATATACAAGCTGTACAGCTTCAAGTTGTGGATGGGCGGAAATCGCCGAAAACGTGCATTACGCGATAGCGTGCATTACGTGATCAAACACGTTACACCAAGGAACCTGCGTTTGGAGTACAGCATGCAGCTGTTCCCGGCGCTTGGATCTTTTCTCTCATCATCACTTCTTGCTGGGCGTCTTCGAAGCCTGGCGCGTCTGCTTAGTTTTCTGGAATTGCGGTTTCGCCGTGGTACTCAGGCTTGGTGGCGCCAACTGTGATGGATCCAAGCAACGATGTCAACCAGGGGAAGGGGCCGAACAAGAAGAAGAAGAAGAAGACGAAGAAGAAGCGAGAGCATCTTGTGGTATTGTTCACTTCTCATTGTCCCAAACTTCACCGACTGACAAGCTCCCAAGATATTGAAAAAGGAGTCATACATGCCTGAGCAGAACACAGGTCGTGCACCGCCCAAGACCACAACGGAGAGAATGGTATTACCTGACGGCCTCGACATGACTATCATGAATGACGGTAATATTGTCATCTTGAGCGTCAACTTGAAGATGGCTCTGGTGAGACTGACGAACCTCATCGCATACATCAAAAGCCGCACTGGACCTCCCGATATCGTCATGATTCAAGATCCGCCACTCGCGTTCGCATGGGAGTCACACCACCATTACGATCGTTGGTATCGCGTCGAGGGGGAGAAGGAGCTCACCGTGCAAGACGGCCCTAACCATAGAGAATACCTGTCTCCGTATGACCGACGTGGCCGCGCGCTGAAGAAGCAGGTACAGTCAACTCTCGTTATAACGATGTCCGTTTTAGCGATATCCTCGATATAGCGATATTTTTCGCTTGCACGGATTCAACTCCACACAATCTACCCCTGTATCCGATATTCAATATCTAATACCACTTCAGCGCCAAGTATCGTTATAGAAGCTATGGGCCGCAAGGGGATATCCAATCATGAGAGGAAGGCTCTCCGCGCCTGGGCCTTCTCTCAGCAACCACAGCCACGACAGAAAGCTATCATCGCATGGTTTGAAGCTGAATTTGGCAGAAAGCTCTCCCAATCAACTGTATCTGAGTCTCTCGACGATCGCTTTCGACACCTCGACGCCCTACCTGCCTCCGCCTCCGCCTCCGCCTCCGGTACATCCATATCCGATACAGCCTACCGCTCACGAGCGGCTGCCTGGCCTCTGCTTGAGTCTATCCTGTATGAGTGGCAGCAGGGAATACAAGTGCGAGGGGGACTAGTATCAGGCGATATACTTGCTGAGAAAGCTCGAGAGATCTGGCGTCAGATTCCAGCCTACCAGGGCCAGGCTATTCCTGAGTTCTCGTCTGGCTGGGTATCAAAATTCAAGCAGCGATATAGGATAGCAGAGGTTACACAGCACGGCGAGCAGAGCTCTGTACCAACGCAAACAGCAGCCGAGATGGTAGATGTACAGAACATCTGCATCCGATACCCAGACAGCGATATATTCAACATGGACGAGACTGGGCTATACTGGAGGTGGGCAATATCAAGAGGGCTAGCTACTGCCTCAATGCCTGGTGTTAAGAAAGATAAAGCTAGGGTATCTATCATGCTCTGCTGCAACGCTACTGGTACTGAGCGCGTAGCACCATGGGTGATAGGAAAGTCAAAACAGCCTCGAGCTTTGCGAGGAGTTAATATATTAGCTATTGGCTGTGTCTGGGGGCCTCTAAGAAGGGCTGGGTAAACACATCTATCATGGCTGAGTGGCTTGCTGCATTCTATAGCTATATTGGCTCAAGGAAGGTTGTTCTTCTCATGGACAACTACTCGGCCCATCTTTCTGGCCTTCAACAATCGCCGCCTCCGTCCAATATCGCGATCCAGCTCTTACCAAAGAACTCAACAAGCATGTATCAGCCTCTTGATCAGGGTATCATCCAGAACTTCAAGACCTACTACCGGAGGCAGTGGCTAGCGTTCACGGTTAAACACTACAACCTTGGCCTTGATCCATTCAAATTTATGACGATTCTCTATACGCTCCACTGGATAGCTGAATTATGGCTGCTCGATATTAAGGATACTACTATCCTACACTGCTACATCAAGAGCACGTGCATCCCGAAGAGGTGGCTAGATCCTAGCTCTGGACTTGATAGAGAGGAGCCAATAGAGAGTCTATATCAGGCTGCTGCCCAGGCTGGCCAGATCCAGGATCCTATGGCTATAGAGAACTTTCTCAATCCAGTAGATGAGGATTTAGAGGAGGAAGAGGAGGATACATCCCTACAGGATATCGTAGTTGCTCAGCTAGGGCTTGTTCAAGGATTAGAGGAAGAGGAGGAGGTGCTACCTCCTCCTGCTCCAAGCGTTGCAGAGGCTCTTCAGGCTGTACAGGTTCTACTCTGCTATCAGGAGTATCAGGAGACTGCAAAGTATGAGGATATATCCTATATGAAGCGGCTAGAGAGGTCGTTGAAAGCTCAGTCAATCAGAAGTATGAGGCAGCCAACAATTTCGGAGTGGCTGCAAGTCCGCCAAGACTAGCTTAATAATCATCGATTAAACGATATTTCGATATAACGATAGAATTTGCTGTGCACGGATTAATCGTTATAACGAGAGTTGACTGTAGAAGAGAAGAGAGAGAAGCGCAAGGCGACGGCAAACAACCGAAAAGATGGCGAAGCAGAACAAGATCCAGAGGAAGACGAGGATGTGAAGCGACTGACGAAGGCTGTTTTCATGGTCCATAAGACAGTATCAAAGGGAATGCGTGTAGAGGAACCAGAGAGCGAGAACAGAGGCCTTCTCGCCACATTATTGATCCCAACCTCAGATCGCACACTGGCCTTCCACAACCTGTACAACCACAACAAGTCAGCCAAAATTGGTGCAGTTATGAAGCACATCGAAACAACTGATACTGAGGCCATACACGTGTTCGCGTCCGACATCAACCTCAAGCACAAGTTGTGGACCGGTGTCCATAGCTCCGACCCAGCTGCCAAAGAATTCGTCGAGGGGATGAGCCGAAATGGTATGGTCTGTAAGAACGAGCCAGGTGTGATCACGTATTCTCGAGGCGAGGAGGGGGTGCATGATCGTTGGTCAGCCGTTCTCGACATTATTTTTGTAGAAACCAGTGTCGAGCACAGAGTCGACAGCGAGGTCCTCAAGGGCATCTTCGGCTTCACATCCGACCACCGCATCACAAGGACAACGATGAAGCGCGATGTCACCCGGCAAGTGAAGAATCGGTTGGTGTGGCAGCTGACGCAAAGGCTAGCGTTACAGGAAGAGGTCGAGGCCGAGTTAGAGAAACATCTCGGTCCGTCAGATGAACTTGCTGAACGGTACGATACGAACGATGAGGATTCGGTGGTAGAGGTGAATCGTATCTTCAACGACGTCATGCTACGTGCGATCGAGAATCATGTTCCGGTCGAACTAATGTACAAACCACCCAAATACCTAAAACAACCGCAGAAGCCGTCCGAAACAGCAGACGCACCCAATACCGCAGACGCACCCAGTACCGCAGACGCACCCACTACCGCAAACACAACCAATGCTGCAGATACAAAATCATCGCAAAAGCAATCCAACACCAAGAAGCGTCATACAGCGTTTGAGGCCGCGATTTCCAATCAACCGCGCTTCATCCGCCTGGTCAAGTCCAAAAAGAGACGTGCTCCTGCGAAGGGAATGGAACAGACTGGCGACTTCAAGGTCGACGGCAAGATTTTTCAATCAGGACGAGAAAAAGCTGGAGCGTGGATTGAGAGTGTGTTTGGAGAAGGTTGGGATATCGCATCTGAGGCGCACGGAAACAATTCACCGACTGTTCTCCCAAAGCCGCTCTTAGATCCATCCCGGGAGCAGTACTCTGCCGACGATACTGTGTCGGTAGACGAGGTCCTTGCCTTACTACGGGATACGTCATCTCATAAGGCTTTTGGTCCGGATGGAATTGCTTACGATGTACTGAAGATGTGTAGGCAGGTTATTGCACCTTACCTAGCATTCATCTTCAACAGGCTCCTTGCCTTAAGGTTACACCCTACTATCTTCAAAGAGCAAGTCCTAGTTGCTATCCGAAAACTTCGAAAGCCAGCAGAACACCCCAAATCCTACCGCCCCATAGCGATCTTGAACTGCACCGCCAAGCTTCTTGAGCGACACGTTACCAACCGTGTGAAGGCCGTCTTGCAGTGTGACAAGAGCCTTCTTCCGTATGTCCAGTTTGGTACACCAGGAAAGAGCACTACTCAGGCTCTAGAGTATATGCTCAATTTTGTTCACATGAACTGGTCTGCCAAACGGCTAGTCAGTCTTTTTGGTTTGGATCTTACGGGCGCTTACGACCATGTCGACCGAGCAAAGCTGCTCGAAATTTTGAAGAAAAAGAAGATGCCAGACTGGATCATAGAATTCGTCTGGTCTTACCTCTCAGATCGCTATACGAGAGTCCGTTTGCCGGGTAACGTCGATACCGAGCCGGACGCATACTGGATCAACATCGGTATACCACAAGGCAGCCCTCTGTCTTCCCTCCTATTCCTGTTCTACACTGCTGATCTCGTTGAAGAGGTTAAAAAAGGGGAATACTGTCAGCGCGACCTATGCATGTTTTCGTTCGTTGACGACACGTATCTTGTGATCGCAGCTCCTGACCGGCGTACTGTTTGCCGGATGTTTGACGACGCCCATCAAAGGCTTTTCAACGCTGCGCAAGACCTCAAACTCAAATTCTCACCACTAAAATATCATGTGTTTCACTTCATGGCACCATACGCCAAAATCAAGTTCCAGGATCCCGACATGCTGCCCGAACTATTCAAAGATGTCACTGAAGAGCAGCGAGCCACGCTCTGTCCGGAACACACATTAGACGTATTGGGAGTCCGACTCGACAAACGATTAACATTTGTACCACACATTCAAGAGGCAAGTGACGAGCACATTTCAGCGACAGATCTAACTCTTTTACAGATACAGCGTAGGATCCGCGGCGATCTGTCCCTATTCAAAAAGTTAACAGGCCCAGTGTGGGGTGCTACGTTACCGTATAATCGCTTGTTATGGACATTCAAGATTTTACCAAAGTATGCTTACGCCGCTCCAGCGTGGTTTATCTACGATCCTTTCGAGGATTCAAAGCTCAACTATGGTCTCACCACGGACGCCATTGGCAAGCTGAGAAAATCTCAGACGGAGTGTATGCTTTTCTTTTCCGGTGCTCGTGCACTCACGAAGGGAATTACACTGCAGGCTGAGATGAACATCTTCGACATTGTACACAAACTCTACTCTCAGGCCATGACGCATCGCTGCCAACTCCTGTCATCCGACCTTTATGACCGCATGGACAACATACGCCGCTCCAATGACAAATACGATGTTATGGAACAACCCTACCATCGGCTTGTCAATTCGGCCTCCCGACATATGGAAGAGATTGTTCGGTCGACCAAACTCTGCGATGACTGTTTCAACGAAATGTATTGCGTGCCTGAGCCAGACGCCGAGGGTTTGAAGAATGACCCTGGGGCCCTGGTAAAATACCAGAAGTCGTCCGACAAGCGCCGCGCACTGAATAAGCAGTTTTGGGAGTTGAAAGCCATGGAATTGTCCAAGGATGCGTTCGATGACTTCCTTCGTACCCTTATATATAAAGGGCAGCATCCTCACTTGGCCCATCTAGCGCCATTCGATGACCATACTCTATCGCTCTACCTCCACCTCAGCCGACCACAATGTACCATGGCTATCTTCATCAGGACCGGCAACATTCCTTTGAACGGCAACCCCATCTGGCGCCATGCCATGCAGATCGAAAAGAGTACCTGCCCTGAATGTCCCGAGCACCTCCATACAGCTGAGCATCTCTTCTTCCACTGTACCGCATTGGACGAGCCTAGGAGGTGGTTGATGGCAGAGTGTGGCTCAGTCTACGACTTCAAATTGTTGATGACGAAACACATTGAGGTTGCGACGGCCTGGGCTATCCAATATTTCGGCATCGAGCAGTTTGATCAAGTCAAGAAAAAGACCGAATACCAATTTCCACGACAGTAGCAATAGTTAGAAATAGAGTTCTTTCCTTTGCAACTTCGCATGAGGCTGTGACCTGTAATAGGCCACGACGTGATGATGTGTTTGATATACCTAGGTAACGCCGGTTGTCGACAGCTTCCTCGAAGAAGATTACACGTACATGGTCCGGCCCAATGATGGACGTATGCACATGCGGGACTCGATGCACGCGATGATTTCTCGGATGATCAAATGACTCTAGCCGCGTTATGGGTGGATCCATTTGCACAACGCATGCGGCATTTACCGTTGCATTATACAGTCGACCAGACGGTACGGGTGACTAGCGCGGCATGGGTCGCAAATCCCTTTGGTGGTCCTTCACGAGAGATTTGTTCCCTGCCGAGGATTGGCGCTAGTCACCCGTACCCTCTGATTGACTGTATCGTACGATCAAAGGTACAGGAAACCCGAACGTGTGCTAACCGCCCGCGTAACAGTTTTAATTTAGACTTAGGTGGAGTACCGCTGTGAGCCAGTTACAGGTTGGCGATAAGCAGGGGACGAGTGACGAAGGCAAGAGATAGATACGTATTCACCTTCGTTGGAGATCTGCTGGCTAGCGCCTCCGAAACTGCTCCTTGGCTGGTGGGCTCTGTCAAGACAGTATGCTCTAGATGCCGGAGATATCGAATGGGATCCTGAGAGGACAGTCCCGCCTTGGCTCGGGTGCGTAGCGTGGCATCAGTGCTTTCGTGCGCACAGTCGAATTTTTTTATGAGAAAATCCTACACGCACGCCCTCACGGCACAGAAGCCCTGATACCACACTACGCATCCGAACTGAGCGGAGGACTGTATTAAGTGAGAAAACCACATCTAGGGACAATACCTTGCGAAACCCGATACTCACAAGATCAGGAGCCACGATACCGAGAATGGAAGCATCAGAAGAGTTTGAGGACCCGCAGATTTCGGATGAGATGCTCTGCAGCATTGCTGAAGCAGACACCGCCATGAACGACGCCGTGCCTCAAGCATCGGCAGCGGAGTCGGATTCCCGTCCGCAAAGCTCCGCCTGCAGCCAGTCACAGTTTTTGATGATCATGGACATGTTGAACCAGACAATTAAGAAACTGAACTCAGTGGAAGACATAGTCAAGTCTTTGCTTGCTAAGCAGGCTACACATGCAGCCAGACCTCAGGCGACAGAGACGACGAGGCCAAACATTAGGCCGAAGCATCCGGCGTGGGAACACCCACTGGGCTCCCTGACGCCCACACTCAAGATACACATCCATCCAGACGACTTGGAAATAGCAAAGGCGTTGGGCTCAGGCGACACATTCAGAAAGAAGCACGCAACGTTGCCCGACCCCTACCATCATATCCGAACTATGATGTTTAGGGAGCACAACAACCAGCTCTGGGCACAGGTTGATTGCCACGAGGGCTACAACCTGTTGAGCATCGACAGGTTTGCCATACAACTAACCAAGCGGCTTGGTTTTGGTCCACTTTCATATGTGATACCTGAGAGATTCTGGGTCGTATTATCACACTTCAGTATCTCCAGCGAAATACTGAGGAACTGCAAGGACTACGTCAACAAATGGGCGTCAGAGTGCAAGTTCAAGATTGTGAGAGCACAGTTTCGGTGTGGAAACCTCTTGTGGGGGTTCAGCAGGCGCGAGGATGCACATGAAGCTTGCAAGGCCTGGTTCTATTTTGAAAACACTCAGGCAAAAGCACGGTAAGATATGCAATCGTAAGTCCTACAACTATCGCTGACCTCTTTCTCAGACCGTTCGAGACGCGTTCGTTGCCATACTTTGTTTATATTGCGGTGAGCCGGGACATATGGATAAACAGTGTCCGCATAGAGACAACATCACGAAGCAGAAGGGATGTTTGAAGTGCGGGTGTAAGGATCACCGGAAAGATAAGTGCACGAGCAAAAGAAAGTACTGCGTCAACTGCGAGGTAGAAGGACACACGACCGAGGCAGCCGAATGCCCAGATCCCAAAGTTGTAGCACACCGCGCAGAGTGTGCACTCTACTGGAATAAGCTGCCCCTCTGGGCTCACGGTCTTGACATCGCCGATGTTCCAGCGATCCCGCCCCGTTGCGGCAGGAAACCCAACCCGCCGACCAACACCGTAACTGAAGCCGCATCTGGATCGGGAGTTGTTCCTGGAGGCATTCCTGAAGTTGCGCATCAAGCTACACTGAGCGCCACACCTGCAGCTGGCTCTGGATCCGATGCTGCTCCTACACTGGCCCGAAACACATCAACGAATGGCAATGCTCGGGTTACTGCGAATAAGGGGACTTTGGATGCCTGGTTTATAACCAAGACATCAAAGCAAGTAGATAAGGCACCAGCTCCAAGAGCTTCAAGCATCGGGTCGCGGGAATCAGGTTCTGAGGTAGATGAACGGACAACCGAGTCGGTGTCAAGAGGCAGATCGCAGCGCACCGGAGAGGCGCAATTGAAACCGATGTCGGAGTCAAGGCACCGTTCGCAGAGCACAGGAAGGACCTCACGGAAACGACGACCAACCGGCAGTCCTGAAGGTCCGTTCGGCCCAGCATTGAACAATGAGGGGCGATTGGTCAATCACCGAGGACAGTCACCTGAAAAGAGGATCAGGGTTGGCTTAGGCGATCAAGTCGGTGACGTTGAGGAGGCTGAGCGAGTCAGATACGCCAAGGATACCGAGGGGGGCATGGAGATCGACGACGATCAGGAGGACGAGGAGGATGAACATGGTATACAGAGCGTGGTCGATTGTCGGCAGCGGGGAGGTCAACCGCCCGTAATCGACTTTCTGGTCGAGTGGGAGAAGGGGTGGGTACAAGAAAAGGACATAGGGTGTTGGGAATTGGTCGCAAATTTCTACAAGACGAGCCCAAACAAGCCTAAGAACCGGTTTGTGAAACAGAAGCTTTCGGAAGAGGAGGCTGCGCAAGAGGCAGAACTCGCAAACAACACTCCGCAGTCTCCAGCTCAGCAAGCTCATGAACGTCACATCGGACAACCCTCCACCAACACGGTCACAACACATCTCTCGCCGCAACGGAACACAATCCAGGTCGAATCGCCCTCGACTGACTTTGAACGATACCCCAGCTTGACTTCAGATTAGCATGATAGCCTTGATGCCTCGTCTAGCATGAATTCGACGACGGCTACAGGCTCGAGTCAGCCGACCCTAGATGGGCAGTTACAGGAGATGGCTATCCACAATAGGCCTGAAGAACAGGCCACAGTGGACGGGGATCCAGACGGGGGTGAGGACGGGAGTGAGTCCGGGAGCGCAGAGGATGAAGGCGAAGCGGAAACATGAGTATACTTCGTAGCATACCAAGACAAGCAGACTATTCCAACTTGACCAATCACCCCATCACCGTGCCTCATTTGCCTTGATTCTTCTCAATCGCCTGTCACGGACACTATACCTTGATGCATCTAGAGTCAGACAACCCTCTAACAGGTCACTAACGAGCGGAACAAATCCCAGCCCCGACAGCTATTCCTATTTGGTGGCGCTGTCCTCTAGAGAGAAGGGGAGAGGGGAAGGGAGATGCAGCGCCCAAGCGCCCCGTAGAAATTTTGTGAGACAAAATCATTCCCTATCTGCATAGCTACAAATTCCAGCTACTCCCATACCATAACGCACTTCGCGGCCGTCATCACCAAGCTCAGATACCCATCTGATCATGTCCAACTCAAAGCTGCTACTGCGGAAACCAAACTATACATGAACCGAATCTCGACCGTGCCTTTGCCATACACTGTCCCTAATCCATACGCGGCGGAAGCCAGGAGAGGACTGGACAGCCCAGCGTAGGAGTCAACAGACAACCGGAATAAAGAAAACCCTGCGTGCAAGCACGAACATAGCATGTCGTCTACACAATCAATTTCAAGCCAGAACGCCGGTGTCCACCCAAAGTCTCCCAAGTAAACAAGGCCGTGGCGGGATACGGCGGGGCCGCATCGAGATGTCAGTCGACCGGAGCAAGTCGAGGTAGTTCGAAGAGGCTGAAAGCATGGCTGCAATTAGCACGTGTCTCGCATGCGGGGCGTGTCCAGGGTGACTCACAGAAGATAAAACCAGGACGTGCGCACAGCGGCTATGCCTGTGCAGCGTCCTCCTTGCGGCCCTCCTCTTCGAAGTCCTCAGCCGACGTTTCCCGGTTCAAGCTGGTCTCGCGGTGCAGGAACGTGTGTTCCTTCACGGGGCTGCCGCTGCCAACACCCTTGTCTTGGCCGTTCTGCGTCTGCGTCTGCGTCTGTCCATTGTGTGCGGGTGGTGCGATATGCGGGATCTTCTCGGGTACGGGGTGCTCGCGGCCGATGGAGGTGACACCGCTGTCAGAGGCCTTGCCGGCTTTGGAGAGGGCGTAGTCGCCGCTGTCGAAGTACTTGCGCTCCTGCGGGGTAGCGATCAGTGGGGCACCGCGAGAACTTCAATGGGCAAGGCGTGTACCTTCAGCTTGTTCTGCAGCAGGTCTTTCTTGTTGGGCAGCTTGCCATAGAGGCGGAAGAGCTTCGCCTCGTCGGGGGACAGTTTCTGTTGCTCACGTCAGGAGACCTGTGTGGGAGCCGTGCAGCGCGCGCACGGAATGCTGCGGGGACGTACGCTGATGTCCACTTTGTTCTTCTGATGGGGGTTCATGCTGCGTTCGGCTGCTAGGCCAAGTCGATGGTTTCAAGCTCCCCAGGTAGACGTATGGTGAGTTGGGAGTTGCGTGTTGCGTGAGCTGGGCTGCGGGCCGTTGGACGTTGCTGCTCGACAAGCACCAGGACCCCGCGAGCGATGCCTAACTAGGGAACGTCGCGCCCTGGACCCGTGGTTCTGCCGAACAACCCACACATGCTCACGTGACATCGCCGCTGTCGTGCCCTGCAGCTGGTGTGCGAGTCCAAACTTGCTGCATTCTATCTACCGTCCAAATGGCCAGCCTCAGTCCCCTGCCGGGCAAGACCTTTGTGGTCGAGCACCTGGATCCAGAGCTCGAGGCATGGTCGTCGCTCGAGTACTCGGCCATTGCAGCCGAATGCCACGCAGCGGGCGCACAGTTTTTGCTGTCTTCGGTCCCCACCTCGCTGAAGCTTCCGTCCAATCTGCAGCAGGCCAAGGGGTTGCACGTCGAGACGAGAGGCATCGAGGACATCTACGCCGACCGCAAGGACAGAGTGTGCCTGCTCGACCCCTCCGCGTCCGACGATCTCGGCCCAGAGGATGGCGCTGACTTTGACATTTTCCTGTTCGGCGGCATTCTTGGTACGTCTACGCCGCGAGTTACGTCGGAAATGGTTATGGCTCACTCTGCTTAGGTGACGATCCGCCTCGAGGTGTGTGTGCTGCGGCGTGCAAGAAGTGCACCGCTGCCACCAGCTACCTACTGACACGATGCCATGGCAGATCGAACCTCGGAGCTGCGCAAGAAGGGCTATCAGGGCCGTCGTCTAGGACCTGTACAGATGACGACCGACACGGCCGTACGTGTGACGAGAATGGTGGTGCAGGACAGGAGTAGGTTCTCCGTAGCTAAGGGGGAGCTCGCCATGGGGGATGCTGACGCGTCGCAGTACCCGTTGACAAAATCCCCTATGTGGACCATCCCGAGCTCAAGATCAACAAGAACGAAAGCACCGAGATGCCGTTTCGCTACGTGGTGGGCAAAGACGGACAGCCGATCATGCCAAAGGTAAGGCTCGCGCAGACACACTCACCATGGTCTGGAATCTTCAGCTCATCTACCGGCAACAGGGCATGGTGAATCTCATTGTCAAGGATTCAGCAAAGGGGCTCGACGACCTCTTGTGAAGGCTGTGTATGTAGTGTAGCCATGATCAGTGATCAGGGCGGTACTAGCAGACGAGGCGTTACAGCCGTGGGTGTGTTTGAGAGGTGAGACGCCGAGGGTTAGGGCGTACCGCCTGCACGTTGTTCCGCCCCGCGGACCCCCTGCAGCGCTGCATCTAGGTACTCGTCCGGCCACTGCCACCTAAGCCCTAATTCCTTGGGATCGCCGGGCTCCGATATTCTTCCTGCCTACCTATAGTAGTACCTACCTATCCCGATCCTCGTGCCTCTGCAACGTGTCGCGAGACGACCACGAGAGGCCCCATGCGATAGCGACGACGGCCTCGCCCACCCACCACACACGCACCATGCTCTTCACGCCCGCCCCGTCGCGCTGGCGGCCCGCTCTCCTGGCGGCCCTCCTGGCCGCCTCGCTGTCGTGGCTGCCGGCCAGCGCCGCAGCGAAGGCAGAGAAGACGCAGGCCGACTACTTTGTGCGTTCGCTGCCGGGAGCACCAGAGCCGCTATTGAAGATGCACGCCGGGTAGGCCGCGCCTCCCTCCCAGCCAGCAACCTGGAAGCACCCGCCCAAGCTGACACGACGCCAGGCACATCGAGGTCGATGCCAAGCACAACGGCCATCTGTTCTTCTGGCACTACCAGAACCGCCACATCGCGAACAAGCAGCGCACCGTCATCTGGCTCAACGGCGGTCCGGGTGCAGCAGCCTGGACGGCGCCCTGATGGAAATTGGCCCCTACCGCGTGATGGAAGGCGGCAAGCTGCAGTACAACAACGGCTCGTGGGACGAGTTTGCAAACCTGCTCTTTGTGGACCAGCCCGTCGGAACCGGCTTCAGCTACGTGAGCACGGATAGCTACCTTTCCGAGCTCGATGAGATGGCGGCCCAGTTCATCGTTTTCCTGGAGAAGTGGTTCGCCCTCTTCCCAGAGTACGAACACGACGATGTAGGTGCGCCGGAAACACGCCCAGCTTCATGCATACTGACAGACTACAGCTCTACATCGCCGGTGAATCGTACGCTGGCCAGCACATTCCGTACATTGCTCGCGCCATCCTTGAGCGAAATAAGAAAGCCCCAGCGCAGGTTTGGCCTTTGAAGGGCCTCCTCATCGGCAATGGCTGGATTTCCCCAGTCGATCAGTATCTCGCATACCTCCCCTATGCCTACGAAATGGGTCTTTTGCAAGCCGATAGCGCCTCGGCTAAACGAGTGGAGAGGCTGCAGTCTGCATGTGTCCAGTTACTCAACGACGGCGCCAAGGATTCCGTCGATACCCCAGACTGCGAGATCATCATGACGGAAATTCTTCGAGAGACTTCAAATAACAAAGGAGACCCGACGCAAGCATGCATAAACATGTACGACGTACGACTCCGAGACGACTCTTCGTGCGGAATGAACTGGCCCCCGGATCTTGCAGCCGTCACTCCGTGGCTACGCCAGCCGGACGTCATCAAGGCCCTGCACATCAACTCGGATAAAAATACCGGCTGGACGGAGTGCAATGGCGCCGTTTCTGTGCACTTCCGTGCCAAAAAAAGCCAGCCTTCGATCAAATTCTTGCCCGATCTTCTGGCTCAGGTGCCAATGGTTCTGTTCTCGGGAGATAAAGACCTGATTTGCAACCACCTCGGCACAGAGGCTTTGATCGATAGGATGTCATGGAACGGCGGGACAGGGTTCGAAATCTCTCCCGGTGTTGTAGCACCGCGTCAGGATTGGACTTTTGAAGGCGAGGCGGCGGGCACGTACCAGGAGGCCCGAAACCTTACCTATGTCAAGTTTTACAACTCAAGCCACATGGTCCCCTTCGACTACCCGAGGCGTACGCGGGACATGCTCGATCGCTTCATGGGCGTGGACATTAGTGCCATTGGCGGCAATCCGTCCGATAGCCGCATCGACGGCGAAAAGGGACCGTTGGTGAGTGTTGGCGATCACCCCAACTCGACCAAGGCGGAGGAAGACAAAACAAAGGAGCTCAAAGAAGCCGAATGGAAGGCCTACTACCGCTCTGGCGAAGTTGCTCTTGTTGTGGTGGTCATCATTGCCGGTCTTTTCGGCTTCTTCGTTTGGCGCGACCGCCGCCGGCGAGCTGGCTACAAGAACGTGGATGGCGACGAAGGGCGGGAGTCACTTATTATGGGCATGGGGCTCGACAACTTTCGACGGCGGGGCGAAAATCGAAGACGGGATGTCGAAGCGGCGGATTTTGATGAGAGGGAACTGGATGACTTGGACGGGCAGCAGAAGCAACCACTGAATGGCCAGGCTAACGGGCACGGTGGCGAGAAAGAGGGGGCAGTTCCGCAAAATGATTCGACGTTTAGTTTGGGCGGAGCGAGTAGTGACGGGGAAGCGAGTGGGAGCGATAGGAATCGGAGAATGGCTGCGAGGGAGAAGTCTTGAGTTTTTTGTAGTTATTTTGTACTCTTGGGATCCGTTTGTAGCAATACGTTTTGTTTCTATTGCTTTCTGTCCCTATCTGTTTTGGGGGATTTGATGACTATGTATGTGTGTGTGGTGTTAGATTTTTTACCTAGGGTAGGACGACAAAGGTTTTCATCTCAAAAAAATCACAAAAAAAGCAGAGCCCTCTGCTTAATTGACTATGTATATATCCTTAGACAATGGCAGAGTATTATTATTATGTTTATATTTCCTCTTTTCGTAAGATGAAGTAGTAAGAAGTTTTGTTTTAATCGTGTCTTTTGTTCCTATTCTTGTTCCGACTACTACCTACCTACCTTACCTACTTACCTACCTACACACGTGCTCCCGACTCAGCCTGGAACCGTCGCACGCAAAGCCCACCGCTATCCCTATCTCTCTACTCAACCCTTAAATTTAGACCAACTTATCCCCAATTACCTAACATGTTAAAGACTTGAATAGAAATTATTATGATGGTACGTCGTAGAGTAAGTAGAGTAGCGTAACGTGCGGATATGGACTCGTTCCTAGTTAGTGGGCTCGGATGGGTGTTTCAATATAGGTAGTTTACAGGGCTGCTTGGGCTTGCTTTGTAGCCTGAGGGGGAAAGTCTACGTCTATCTACGGTGGTCACATGCAACCTCGTCCTTACAAACAAACCCACATTAACCATCCCATCCCATCCCATCCCATCCCAGGCCCCTCATTCACTTCACACATCATGGCGCGCATTCTTGCTCATGTGACGAATGGAGGCTCCGTACTAGATGGTACGCCGTAGTCAGACCAACGGTCGGACAAGAAGAGAGCTCATTCATGACATACGTGAAAATCGAACAAGCGAATAGAAGGGAGGACGGGGAGGGAGGAGGAGTAGGGACGGACAGACGGACGGACGTACACGATACAAGACAATTGTCACGGGGATAAAGCATGTAGCGATGGCGCCGAGGAGGGAGTTTCCGGGGCCGATGCCGAGGGCGTGGAAGAAGGTGCGGGCCTGTATTTTTGGGGGTTCAATTAGTTGGGTAGTTGGTTTGGGTGTGGAGGGAGGGCATGGAGGGAGAGAGAGAGAGGGGAGGAAGGGAGAAGAGGGTTGGATGTACTTACAAAGAGGGGGAAACTGGCGCCAAAGCCGGCGCGGAAGAGGGCGTTCTGTGTCGCAGGCAAATAACATCTTGTCAGCCAGCGTACGACAAAGAAAAAGGAGAAAGAAAGAAAAGAAAAATGGGGAGGGGGTATGTGTACGTGTACGTAAAGAAGGTAGATAAACAACCAAGCACCGTGTGTAGATGAGAAGATACAAATACAATACATACCCCCGCAGAAACCGACGCCGTTTCATGCGGATACGCGACAGCCAAATAATTAAACGCGGAATTAAACAAGGTGACGATGCCGACGCCGAACAAGGACGCGCCGATGATGAGCACGGTCCAGTGGGCCATCCACCCGTACCAGAAGAGGCAGACGGGGAAGGTGAGACAGCCTGTGAAGGCGGGCGGGAGGAGCATCTCCGGTTTGAAAGGCGTAATAGTAAGGTAGTTAGTGGTGGGGGACGTCGAAGCCATAGATTTGGCCGAAGACGAGGGGGAAGGATTCGAACCAGATGAAGAGGACGCCGTAGAGGAGGCCGGTGTAGAGGTCCATGAGGAAGACGATGGGTTCCGAAAAAGTGAGGGTGAAGGCGCGGGCGAGGGTTCGGAGGTGGTGGGTGAGAGTCAGGTTGGCGGCATTGAAGTCGCTTTGGCTTTTGAGGCGAGGGTTTTTGGTGAGGTGGCGGAGGCGTTGGGCGCGTTGGTGGAGGATGTTGGATGCGCTGGTTTCGGGGAGGAGGAAGAACATGGTGATTAAGACGGCGGAGCAGAGCCATGTGACTGGTTTGTTTGGGTTGGGTAAGTATACGTGTGTGTCTGTGCTTGTTGCATGCTGCTCTCAGGGGGAGGGGGTGACTCACAAATCCATATCGTCCACGACCACCCCTTAACAGGCGCGACGCACCCCCCTATCAAAGGCCCAAATATGGGACCCCAAACCCCAAACATAGACCAGCAACAGATACAAACCAGTATCTGCGCCGGTTCGTACATATCAGCGATGGTGCCACCCCCAGTCGCCAGGCACGGGCTACCAACGAAGCCAGTAATAGTGCGAAAGACGAGGAAGGTAGCCATGTTGGGGGCAAACCCGACGGCGAGCTGGAGCAATACGAAGAGGAGGAGCGTCCAGAAGAAGATGGTGCTGCGACCGATGCTGGGGATTTCGGAGAGAGGCGACCAGAGCATGGGGCCGAGGCCGTATCCACTGGTGAGATGGTGTGTCAGTGGATCGCATTTTTCTTTCCATATGAAGCTGTTATGTTGTTCTTGGTGGAGCTGACATACACAGTATACATCGACACACCCAACGTAGCCACAGTCTCGCTCGCGCCAAACTCAACCATGATGCCGGCCTCTCCAGGCACGTAGATGGAGCTGCCAATGTAGATGGCAAAGTTGAGGACGAACATCTGCGCCAGTATCAAGAGTTTCCATTTCGTGGGCCAGTTTTGGGGATTCTGGGGGTGGGAAGTTGTCAGCCATGGATGGGGAAGGGGTGGGCGGCTGGGTGCATGTCGATTGAGTGTTGTACGAGGCACTTACTTCGGCATCGTTTGCACCGTACCAGCCTACGAGCAGCACGTTGTTTCCTATACCAGGATCGTGGCGTCCAGAAGATGCCTCCGAGTCTCGGGTGGCTTCTCCTTGCTCTTTTCCCTCTTGCGTTTGCATTTGCGTCTGTCCCCCATCCAACGCCCTTCTACCACCATCACCCCCACCATCACCATCACCAACACCCACCTTCCTCAACTCCCCATCAATCTCATCCGGATACCGCAAGCGCGCATTCCCAGAAACAAGCCGGACAAACTTCCCAAACACAGTAGTGCGGTAGAAGCCCTCCATTATATGATGCCGACGTGACGTGACGTGACGTGCCGGGTAGAAGAATCGAGAGTAGTGTCCAAGGAGTTTTGTGAAGTCTGTCTGGTGCGAGAGAGAGAGAGAAAGAGGTACGGTACGTACTCCCTCCGTCCGTCCGTCCCTTGGAAGTCTCATTTATCATTTGTAAAGCAAGCCAGTCAGGCGCACGGGTCGAGTGAGTGTGTATATGGCTTACCCAAGCCATGTACCCGTGCACCTCACATCGTCACACCCCCCATTTATCCTCATGTGAGACCCAGCATTCCTCCTTCCATTTATCCCCACATAAAACCCATCATCCTACCCCCCTCAAGACTCAGCCATTCTAAACCTCGTTCTATATCCATTGTCCATCCCCCACGGTAGGTATGTATACCTCAGACGTTTCGCTTCCCTACAAGATACGCAAGCAACCATCACCATATATATATTACAAGTAACCCCCCACTCAAAATAGGACACGAATCCAAGCCGCCCAACCAACCAGCTAGAAACGAGGGTCGTCGATACTAGTATTGCATCTACATCTACATACGGTGTATATCCAAGCGAGATCTGAGGTCTTGGGTAAAAAGGGATCGGGGATCAAGGGGGAGGAAACTCGAGAGAGAGGCGGAGATAGGAGTATCCCTGGGCTTGGCTTTGCTTGTGTACGATGGTTTATTCAGGGACACGTGTGTAGGATGTAAGGTGTAAAGGGTGTGGGTTTTTAGAAAGGAGAAGCTGTCAGACGGGTTTCCGTCACGTGCAGGATGTAGCGCCAAAATATCCGCCCGGGCCGGGCGCTTACTATATAATCACGTGACGGAAACCCGTCGATTCCACCGGACAACCCGGTGGTAGTCGTAGGTAGGGGGGGGGATTTAGAATGTGTTTAGCGTGGCGCTAGGGATATGACTTGTATGGAGTTAATAGTAACGTCATGCAAGTAACTCGTCCAACGTATGAAGCGCAATAAAATCTATTAGTTGGGAGAGTGGATAGCGGGACTTGATGAATAGTGATGGCCTCCAAGTGTGACTGTATGATTTCTGGTCGAAGGAAAAAGGAAAAAGACGAATTCTTTACTGTCTTGGAACGAAACAAAACTAAAAAATGGAAGGAAGAGTGCTGTAACTCCACAGCTGTAACTCCACACCCTATGAAATTTACTAGCCTACAACAATATATAAAATCAACCAATTTCAGATAGCTACCCCTAGATTGCCCCCTCCCCTTGCCCCACAGGCTTGAATATCAACACACACAAACCCCTCAGCCCATGCCAAAACTAAAACCTCGCCTCAACCTTCGCCTCCGTATCCTGCAACGCCCAATCACTCCTCGCCTTCCGACTCCTCACCTGATCAACCTGCTCCCTCGTAAACCCCTTGGCCTCAACCGCAGGATTATACCCCAAGCCCGTCCGCCTGGCCACCTCCTCACTGCTCACATCCTGCGCCGCACTCCCATCCCCCCGCTTATACACGGTGACGACGACGGCGCCGCCCAGTCCCAGGTTATGCTGCAGCGCGACCTTTGTGTCGGGGACAGAGCGGTTGTTGGCCCAGCCGCGCATGTGCCAGACGAGTTCTGCGCACTGGGCGAGGCCCGTGGCGCCGAGCGGGTGGCCCTTTGAAATGAGGCCGCCGCTGGGGTTAATGACGACTTGGCCGCCGTACGTGATGCCGCCTTTGCGGACGAGTTCGTGGGCTTTGCCGCGGGGCGCAAGGCCGAGCGCTTCAATGGTAACCATTTCGTTTGCGCTGAAGCAGTCGTGGAGCTCGCAGACGTTGACGTCGAGGGGGCTGACGTTTGCCTCGGCGAGGGCCGTCTGGGCTGCGAGCTCGCTCATGCCGTAGCCGATGAGCTCGATGGCGCTGCGGTTGAAGAGCTGTGGGCGGTCCGTGGCCATGCATTGGCCTGCGATGAGGATGGCTTGCGACTTTAGCTCTGGGCGGTTGTCGAGGAAGGATTGCGAGACGAGGACGGCGGCGGCCGCGCCGTCAGAAGTGGGGCAGCATTGCAGCTTGGTGAGGGGCTCGTGGATCATGGTCGACTTGAGGACTTGGTCGAGCGTATATTCGTCTTGGAATTGAGAGTAGGGGTTGTTCTTGGAGTGGGCGTGGTTGACGCGGCCGATTTCAGCAAAGTCCTCGAGCGTGGAACCGTACCTGTAATCATTAGTGGAGAAGTCTTGATAAGATATGTATATGATGCGAGCGTATTAGTGGTGAGGTAGGGACAAAGCATGGATATGATGGGAACGTATTAGTGGTGAGTAGAGACAAGACATGGAAGTGATGGGGACGTATTAGTGGCAATTTAGAGACAAAAAAAAAGAAGAACATACTTCTCCATATGCTCCCTCCCCGCATTCCCAAACATCTGGGCCGCCCCAGGCGCCTTGGTAACCCCCCTCGTCTCCATCATCACCAAACCCGAGGTCCCCGTAGGATTCGCCCGATCCTGAAAAAAAGTCTGCAAGCTCCCCGGAAACATCTTCTCAAAGCCGACAACGAGCACGCAGTCGGCGGCCCCGTGCGCAATCATAGTGCGGCCCATGTACAAGCCCGTCGACCCCGTGCTGCAGTTGTTGTTGACGTTGTACACGGGGATGCCCGTCATGCCGAACTGGTAAAAGACGCGCTGCCCGCAGGTGCTGTCGCCGTAGCAGTAGCACGCAACGCCCTGGTCCACGTCGTCGTAGTTGATGTGCGCGTCGAGCATGGCTTTGACGCCAGCTTCGAAGCCGAGCTCCGGATAGTCGACCTTGCCGCGCGGTTTGATGAACTTGGTCATGCCCACGCCGAGCACGTAGACGGGCTGCTTCTGGGGCGCCATGGCTGTGTTAATTGTCAGATACGAAAATGTCAAAGGACGTGCGGTGCGGAAACATGCGTCGGCGGCAGAGGCTCCAGATAAAAGGTCGCCCGCTTCCCCCCCGGTTCCCGCTTCGTGGGGTAAAGTACCTCGGCACGCACCTCTTACCCCGACCGGGGATATGCTTTGCCCACACGACTCAAGCCTTCCCGAGGTCGCTTTGCACTTGTTTGCTCATTGTGAAAATGCTGATTATCAACTGTAGTACAGAGCAAAAAGTAGTGCGAACACCGAGGTATCAATGGAACAGAATCCCGCTCCCAAATATACACCGCATACTATGCGTGCGTGTGCCACAACCGCCTTCTTTGCGGCCTCGTCGAGTTGGCATATATACAGTCCTCTGAGACTAAAAGACCACCCAAGGTATTTCCCAAACGCCACATGCTTGCGTAAATTCGTGAGTCTGGACGAAGACGGGCGCCTATGCAAACTTCCATCAAGTCGGTCGGCTTAGGTACCAGCGCCATTCACCAGTGTCAGCGGCTCCTGTCTCCGCTCCGGCTCGCTTTCTCGCCCGTGGCCTGTCCCGTGCCAACCTCACTCTCTGTTTCTGAATGGCTCGAACTCAGGGATACAGGAGTCTCAATATGCGAGCTATCATGCTGCAGCGCAGCCATCACCCCCTGCTCGTCTTGCCAACTACGCCGTTCTCTATGCTCCACACAAGGCAGCTGATCCTTGTGACTGCTCCACCTATTCCGGAACTTGCTCCATCTATTGTCCTTCTCGCCCAAGCCCATCGAGTCTCTCCTTTCCTTCTCTATTTGGCTTTCTCTCCTCGTCTGTTCGTCTCGAGCGGGGTCCGCTATTTTGCGAGTTGAAGGAAGCACATTGAGCCACACTACGAAGAGCGCGCTGGCGGCATAGGCTGCGATCACAACGCAGTATGCATACTGTACATTGTGTGCATGATCGACTGCATACATGATTGGAGGAAATATCTGAAAACATCATTAGTGCGCATCTCTCCAAGCGGGATGAGGTCACTCACTGCGCCGCCGCCAATGGCCGCCGTAAGCAGGACCGCAGCGTCTTTTGTGTGCTTTCCGAGGCCACGAAGCACCTGTGCGTAAATCAAGGGAAATACGGGGCCTTCAAAAAATTTGACCATGACGACCTTGAACGTGAATGCAGTGTCAGTAGGTGTTAAACTACGAAAAAGGATCTGGAGCCACTCACCATAGCTACCCGAGAGCCACCGGTGCCGTCCGACATGGCGGCTGCTGCGAAAGCGACCGCCCCGGCAAAGATGAATGCCAAGATGAAGCGGGGCTTGATCCAAATGCACGCAAAAGCGGCTAATGCGCGTGATATAGCGAATCCGGTATGTTCTATAGCGTGAAAGCTGACAGAACTCAAGCTAGGTGACACGCGTGCCAGATAGTCCGCAAACGACGTCGAGGTGCTTTCTTGACCGCCAACGTAACAAACCATGGCGAATACCCCCAAGCCGAGCGTTACCCACACGACGCGTATGTTGGAGGTGCCAACGGTAGCGTACCGTGGTATCGGCATCCGCGCGCATGCAAGCTCCAGCTCCTCGTCTGTGGCCTCTGGCAATGGTACATAAAAGAACACAACCGCGAGAATGATGGTGAAGAAGGAAATCCCGAGATAGGCCCACTGCACATCAATCAAGCTGTCTGCTGATGATTTGAAGAGGACCTTCAGGGCTAAAAGCGGTGAGACAATTGTGCCTATAGCCTGGATGCCCTGAGACATGCTAAGGCGAGCCTCTGCATACTCGGGAGGACCGCAAAGGGCGATGAACGGATTGGCGCCGAGTTCCAATGTTGCCAAGCCTAGACCGACGATAAAGTTTGAAATTAAGAAAGCAGGAAAGGATGTGATAACCGCCGACGGCCAGAAAACGAGCGCACCGCATGCGTATACTACGAGCCCTATAATGTAGCAGGCTCTAAACCCCCAGTGGCGGAAGACAAGCCTCCCATATGTCAGTGGCGCAACAATGTAACCAACGTAATATGCGCTGTGCAGGCCAATGGTTTGACCGTCACCCATATGGGCTGCCTTTTGAAATCGAAAGTTGAGAGTATCCAGGAGGCCGTATGCAAAACCCCAAATGAAGAACAATATCGTGACCATTGCCACTGGAAACACGGCCTCGCCACTGGTCCTCAGTGTGATGTTCTTTCTTTTCTGCATGTCCACAAAGTCAAAGAAGGCGGCCGAGTTCCTGCGAGTAAGAGCCGTCGGGGCGAAGGTAGCAACAGTATCGTTGCAGCTCACATGGGACATGTCATCCATGGCTGGAGTGGTCAAAAAATCCATCATCTCCATGGGCTCGTTCGCACCGCCAACGGCTGGCGGTGGCACTCCCCTCGGTGATACTGGCAGGCTGGGTAAATTTGACCGCCTGTTCGCCGTCACGTTCGTTGGGTTGGTCGAGTCATTACTAGTTCTGCTTGTCGCTTTATCGAGGACAGTCCCGTCCAGCACCCATTGCGGCAGAAATCGCCTAACCAAAGGTTTCAACGCAGGGACGCATGCGCACATGATTCCGGTGTTGATCTCGACGGCACTCCACATGCACAAAAACGAAACATACCACGAAAAGTCGGTCTTGTTGCGCGGATCCGCCCTGGTTGTACGATGAGCATATGCATCGCCGGTACGTAGTGTCCAGAGGGCAACTTACCCGTCCACGTATGTGCCGTTCTGTTTAGCACGGAGCTGATCTCTTTGCGCGCCCTGCAGATAATAGATACGGACCACATTGACAATCGTGACAAACACACCGAACCCAAAAGTAATGACCAGAATAATCTTCTGTTTCTGGGGCAGTCGCATGCCTACAACAGGAAGATGAGAGTCAGCAAATGGCAGCCCGATTCACCTCCAAGACACATACCTAAAACCAACCAAGTCAGGAAATAGTAGGCCAGTGGCACGCCGGGGGTTACGTACCAGTAAGTATCGGCATAGGCAGAAAGAAGATGGCCAAGTCGGTGATGATATTCAAGGGCGCCGAGGAGAGATACACGGTGACAATGCTGACACAGGTATGCGGTGGCTGGACAGGGGTATAAAAGGCGGCGCTGACGGGACTGCACTGAAGAATATTTAGAAGAGTCAATGACAGGCCGCCGACGTTGACTACGACCATGGTCGCAATGGTGGCGGAGCGGAAAACCTTTTGCGACTTGGAAAGAGACAGGTAGAAGATGAGGATGGACGTTTTGGTCGCCATCAAGGTCGGATTCTGCATGTCTCAGCCTACTAGACTCGAGATTTACAAGGCAAGACACCTACATAGAGCACGGAAAAGGCATAGGTAGCTTTGTTCATGGCCGTCAGGTCGGCTGCTGGGATGGAGTGCTGGTGTCTGCCCAGTCCCTTGGTGGTGCCGAAGCAGATGGCGAACGAGGTCCCAAAGGCCAGGATCCACGCCAGTAAGATGGTGTAGTCGTCCCATCCTGGCTTTTTGACGACGGCGAAGCGCGACACGAGGCGGAAGAAGACGAAAACAGAGCAGCAGGCGAGGGTTGCAGCCGGAACAGCGAGCACGACAGGGCCGCGCGAGTCGTCCGTTGCCATCACGTCCGTCCAAGGCCGTCCAAGTCGCGGGCGCGCATTGTACTGGGCGTCGAAGCGGTCGAGTGGTGGCGTGCTGCTATCGCGGTCGCGGGTTCCGTGGGTGCAAGGTGAAATGTCTGTTGCAGCGGGACATGCTCTGGTCGCGGCCCCGCCTTGGAAGGCCACAAGCCTTTCCGAAAGTGCGGAGTGCGGGTGACGTTGCTGCCTGCAGGGCGATGGGGACAATTAGGCGATGACAGGGCCTGGGAAGCCGGGGAACTCGGGGAACTGGAGCAGACTCGCCATCTCAGCGCTGGTGACGTATGCTGACTACTAGCAGGACAGGCCCTCCGATCCATCATCGCCCGTCGCCGTTTCGCAGGCTGCTGATCTTCCTCTCACTTACCTAGATACTTGGTTTTAGCCTACCGTGATTCTCGCAATAGCAGGCATCGGCTACCGCGCCAAAATGTGGGGCGAGAGACATGGAAGGAAAAGCAAACGACAGCGTGGCGCGGCTGTTTGGCGGGTCCACGTTCCAACCAACCATTCATCTGTGCCTCGGCTGAAAAGTCACGTGGCTATACGAAGACCTCGGGACCTCGGGACCTCGCCAGGCACGAAGAATCAAGCAAAAGCTTTCTTGTCTATTCATCTCCCAGCCCAAAACACTCCGGAAAATAAAACCTCCAACACCAAGCCTCGAACCCACCCACGCATCACACTCACTTGCATAACAACAACATTGTCTCAAAATCAAGAAAAAAATAATGACCGCAACGGCAGAACAACTCCATGTGCCCCGCCCCGCCATCGACCTACGTAGATAATATATAGCATGACAAAGGCAACTATGACAAAAATGCTTTCCCGTGCGTGTTGAATTTTTGTACACTCGCAGCCAAATTCAGAAAACTGCTGTCCACCACTCTCAAGCATAAAACCCCGTCACAGCCACGCAACCGCCATACACACCCGTCCCCACAAAACAAAATTCTCCTACTCCTGCCCAAATCCAACGGTTTCCTCGACGGCAATGGTGAGCTTCCCGTTAAGTTGCTCAAATGACTTGTACGGAGGCAAATCTAGACGGTTGAAACTATCCTTCGTGTTAGCTTCTCAACCTCCCATGTTCCCGAGCCGAAATAACGTACCACGTATGTGACTTTGGCAGCTGGGTAGGCTCCCCGGCCTTCTCAATGGTAAACCTTCTGGGCCCATCGCTACCCTGCAGATCTTTGAACCCATTGACGGGAATACGCGAGGTACCCGTTGCGAACTGCAGTAGACGAGACTTCTGTTCGGCATCCCAACTCCGGATGCACTTCCAAAAGTGTGCAATAACTTCATCGTTCTCCGTGTAACCGCGATAATCAGTGTGCTTCTTCCAATCGTCGACATCAATGTCAGCAATACCACCAATCAGCAACTCAAGTTCGCGCTCGTCGAACACATTTACTAGATCCGCGGGGATCAACTCGTGGAAGCCAGAGATGAACGCGTTGAACTGCTCCTCAACCCGTTTCTGAATACGCCACTCCGTAATGAGGCTAAGCCGATTAGTTTCGATTCCGTACGCTATGAATAGCAATACACTTACTCAACATATTCCTTCTTGTTCTCGTTCGTCACCTCAATGTCCTCGCCTCCAGGCTTCAGCTCAATGCTGACGGTCTCGCCAAATCGCTCGTCGTCCGTCGAAAAGGTGAGTTCCAGAGCGTCGGTAATGTCATTGTTACTGACACGACAGTTAGTACAGGCCCTTCTCGTGCATGCAATGGCACTTACAGCATCCATTCCAGGTTGCGGTGGAAATCCGCGTCCACACCCTCCATGTCGCCGAGCGCCACCTTTTTCCTCAAAATCATCTTGTAAAATGCTCCAATGAAGAATGCATCCAAAAAGCGGCGGTGGAAGATAGCCAAGCCAACAACACGCCCAATAAACTTGAAGTAATTCAAATGCTCGGGGTTAATACCAGAATGCGGGTTGATCTGAAGCGTGTAGTTGTCGTGTGCCGAATACTCGAATAGGCAGTAGAAGGGATTAAACATCTCGTGCGAAAGCAGAAAGAAGAACTCTCTCGAGAGACCTCCATAATCCAGACCGTCTTCTCCATCGAATTTAATCATGAGTCGCTTCTTTAGATCCGCAGCGCTTTGCCGCATAATCTCGTGATATGAATCCTCGAAAATATGCGTTCTCCGGACCTTGACGTGGCACTGCCCAGAGACAATGCGAAGCGCTGGTTGTGATCGGAAGTAGATTAGCTTGCGACGGAAATCTCGCTTGTACTGGGGTACATTCTGATCGAGCGAGGACGGCAATCGGGGATCATCCCAAGTCGTAGTCTTGGTATTGTGGTCGACAAAATATACACGAGCAGTGTTGGTGAGGCGCATTTCCCATCCTGATGGCAGCGGCCCGAGCTGAGATACGGGCTGCTGTTGAATGGTACTATTGTTAGCATTTTGCCCGCCATACATGCGAATGTACTGCTGACGGCGCGGATCTACCCAAGTCGTGGTGCGTGTATTGTGGTCCACAAAGTACGGGCGTCCTTCCGGGGTGTGTCGTTGTTCCCAACCTGACGGGAGCTCTCCTGTTCCGGCCGTCGTGGCTCCAGTAGCCATCATGCTTACCGCGTTCGCGGACGATCCTGGCGGTGACGGTTGGCGTTCGGAAAGCGTGGGCGAATTCGCGCCAGTGCGGTCTTCGGGTAGCATTCGGTTCTGGTGCCGGGTACGTTCCTGCTGAGTCTGAGCCGCCATTTGCGTACGATTGTCTGCCTCGTTGAATCCGGCGCCGGGCCTTATCCACGTAGTCTGCCTTGTGTTGTGGTCGACATAGTATGTCCTCCCTAGATGGTCTTCTCTGCGTTCCCAACCCTCCGGCAAGCGACCGTGCGAGTCTTCGAACTCGCTATACCCGCGGGTCTGTAATGGGGGTCCGTTTTGGGGTGGTGCTGCCGTCGGGGGTTGCAGGGTGGGCGGATTTGGACGCTGGGAGGGGGGTTGGGAGGGCATCGGCGGTCGCTGCCCGGGATACATGTCAGGATGAAGGCCTTGCGTAGCCTGCTGTGGCATCGCGGCAACAGGCACCACCGCACCGTTTACCGATCCATGTGCGGATACCGAGGGGCGGTTCGCAGTCTGGCCACCCTGGCCGATGGGCTGGCTCAAGTTGGTAGAAAGGTTGAGGATCAATTTACCATGTACGACCATGTTGTCGTTTGACTTTTTGAGATCGCGGGTGAGCATCTCTGGGGTAGAAGGTTAGCCTGTACTCACACCCTGCTTTGGGTGACTTTACCGTCTCCGCCCGCGTCCAGGTCGATGACGCTCCCTATGCGTACATTGATGACGCCGAGGAAGCCCTGGTCCTTTTTCTTGAACTTCTTCTGGTCAAATATCTGCACCGCCAGTACGCTGTCCTCCGTCACCCGCCTGCTGCACGTTAGCACGGTCCCGCCATGCCGCTCGCGCGGTGCGAGATAGGACGTACATGTCGAAACTCTCGTTCCAGTACGGGTTCAGCGTCTTCTTAATCACGCTTGTCGTCCGCGTCTGCTCGCCGCTGATGGTGGCCACGGCAAAGGGGTCGGGGAAGCCTGTACCATGTGTGAGCGAGGGCGGGGTTGAGGGGGGAGATGCACCTCGGGCGGGCAAGACGTACGGAAGACATCACGTTTATACAGGCCATCGGCGGCGATGACTGCACGCGGTCAGCAATGGTGGCCGAGTTCACGACGAGCATGGGTCGGGCGCGGCAATACGCACTGGTAACGCGCAGGTTGGGTTGGGCGGCGCCGTCCATGGTGTTGTCCAGGCGTCAGAGGGGCGTTCAGCGTTGGATGCGGCTCGCAGAGCTCGCGCAGCGATCGAGGACTCGTTCCGGTCGAGCGTGGTGGGCGGGGAGGCGCGACCAACAAGGCAGACGGGCGGTGGAGGAGGCTGTGCTGCGCGGTGCGGTGCAGGTGCGCGGCACGTTACCAAGGGCGGCGGGTGCTCGGCCGGGTGCCGGGAGCGCAGACGCTGGCTCCAAGGCGCCAACCGCTGCGAAGACGGACGACACGGGAGCACGACGACGGGGGTGAATGGGCGTGCTGGAGCTGGGCGTGGGGTTGTGACGGGCGTGAGGGTCGTGGCTGCCCCGAGGCCGTTGGTGCCGCCTGCTGGATGGAGTCTGCAGCTGCCCTGCCGTGGGCGCGGTGGCTTGGCGACCGACCCCGCTTGTCGACAATGTTCATCGTCTCCTACAACAACAGCTGATCGGATACATGAATACTACTACTGCTACTACTACTACTACTACTACTACTACTGCAGGACCTGCCCCATGCCCAGCATCGCCCGCATCTTGAGGTACCCTTCATAAGCAGTAAGCTTAAGCTCCACCCTCATGTGCGCGCTCCACGCCCGCAAAAACGCCAGCAAGTTGCTCGGCCACAGCATGCTCCCGCCCAGCTTCTCCAGCGACTCCTCGTACACGGTCCGCGAAGCATACCTCGCAAGGATCAGAAACGTCCTCGCAGGTCCCTGCCGCGTGTGGAGGTTCTCATCCAACGACCTCGCTGCAGCTCGAATTAGCTCCGGCAATCTACTTGACTTCCACGGGGGAACGAGGGCGCATTGCACAAACTTACTCAGATCGTTGGTCTTCAAGATGAGAAGAATAACGCGGGGTACTCGCCCGAGTAACTGTATGAGGCTCTCCAACATGCCATCGCCCAGCGCCTCGCCAATGACCTCCTTCTCCTGCTTCGACCGCCGACTACTCATGCCCTCCCTGCTCTTCACCACGCTGTAGTCTCGCCCCGTAATCGCACTCGCAAAGAGTGCAAAGTGCTCGTCGCCTATGCCAGCTACCTCTTTCGCGTACGTGCGCATGCGCGCCTCGTCCGTGTCCAGCACTGCGAGCCAGAGCTTGGCATACGAGCGCCGCAGCTGCTGCGGTATATCGCGGTAGAGCCCGTGGTCATATAGGATGACGTCGAAGTTGGGGGTGGAAGAAGGGTTATACGTATGGCTATGTTGCCGCCGTGCGGATCGCAGTGCAGAGGTGCGTTGCTGCCAAATATCATCTCGTTGAAAATGCGGGCGAGCGCTGCCGACACATCGTCGCGATCTATGCCGTGCG
The DNA here is from genome assembly GCA_031010545.1 of Laburnicola sp. JP_R_19. Classification (NCBI taxonomy): domain Eukaryota; kingdom Fungi; phylum Ascomycota; class Dothideomycetes; order Pleosporales; family Didymosphaeriaceae; genus Laburnicola; species Laburnicola sp. JP_R_19. The sequence continues at coordinate 1,067,217 of VOIT01000029.1, forward strand.
AGTCCAGATAGTCCAGATCATCTGGGCGGTGGCCGCTCACGTACTCCATGACCAGTATCCTGCGCTTGCCCATATGACCTCGGGAATGATGACGGGCGCGTCTCGCACATGCGAGAAGTACTCCCTCGCACGCATGGCATTCTGGCCTTCGCGCTGGAAGTCGAGTTCCTGCGGGAGCGAGACTTCCATCTCTTCGGAAAGCCATGTCAGATCGTACTCGGGGAACCAGTATGCCAACGTCTCGAACGTGAATCGCGTGAGGGCGAGATCTAATTTTGCCCACTCGTCCAGCGCCGGATGCTGCACTTTGACTGCGACCCTCTTGCCTGTCTCCCTGACCACTGCGCGGTGCACTTGGGCCAGCGACGCAGCGCCAATGGGCAGCTGCTCAAACTCGGAGAAGAATTCCGACAGATCCGTGCCCTCGTCTTGCATCACCATCTCCTTGATCGACTCGTACGACGAGACAGGACATTTGTCCTGCAGCGGGATGAAGGTATCGCACCATTCGCTGGGGAGCAGGTAGTTCAAACTACTCAGATGCTGTCCCAGTTTTATAAATATGGAGCCGTTGCTCTCGAGGGTTCGCAGCGTGCGTTTTGCGCAGCGCAGGTGGCAGGCTCTGAGGATATCTTGGTAGTTCTTCTTGATCGCGCTTCAGAGTATCTCGATAGCTAGCAAAAGTACAACCACCATTAGCTTGCGACCCCAAAAACCTAGAATGTCTGTGTTTCGCTCACTCTTTGATGTTCACAAACAGGGTCGACGCCACTCTGCCGCTTCTCTGCACCGCCGTCCACGCATGCTTCGCGTCCTCGTTCAGCGCAACAACCGCCGCGACAATCCCCACCCCTCCCCCCACAACGAACAATCTGTTCCTCTTACTCTTTCCCGCACGTCTGATGGTCGTCGCCGCTGTATCCGCCTTCGTCGTAAAACCATTCCGGACCTTGGAGACTTGCGGCACCTGTCTTCCAAGACAAGCGCTACAGGTCCACGGCACCTGCGCCGAGCGCCGTAGAAAGGAGGAAAACGCGCGGGGGGAACTCATTATAGGCGCATTATTCAGGGAGAGAGTCTATCGGGAGGACATGATTTCCAAGCGAAGGAAAGGACTGCAATCGACCGGGCAGATGCGGTTTGGAGGCTTCGAGACTTTTCACAACGAGGCAAACCCTAGCGCGCGCGACTTTCGGAAAGGGTGTCCCATCCCTGTCATCCGAGTCTAACATCACGTCATACACACTCATGGCACACCCTTTTGAACATGCAATTGATCCATCTCTGTATAGTCCACCAAAGCCATCTCAACATTGCAAAGATAAATATAAAAGAGAAGTCTATGCACAGTTTCCTTGAAATCCAGGCAACCACCCAAACAAAATCTATGTCAAGCCAATCGCTCCCAATCGTTCCTCCATCCACCCGCGAAACTCCACAAAGAGCGGACAGCCGCCCCAAACAATCCACAGTATTCAAATTTTGGACGCCCTGTCTCCCTATGCCCATGTACAATGACTGGTCCCGCCCACGCCAGAGCAACACCACAATCAGGCCCGCAAGCCCTACAGGTCGATGCTCTCATGAAACCTCAATACCCCATTACCTTTGAGGATACCATCTACGCCGGTCGGCATGTAGTCGCTGATAGGCCTCGCTACTCCAAGATTCGCCCGTGTGAACTCTGGGTTTGCGTTATCGGAGACGTCCGTGACCAGGACGAGACCAGCGGTTTTGATCGATTCGATGATGGCAGGTGCAAGAGCCTAAGAATTTGTTAACCCCATAGCATGCATATCGAGACCGGCTGCAGTCAAGATAAGCCGCAGTAAACTTACTAGTAGACGCGAGCTACATATCAGGCCCATGAAATTGTTATCGCGAGCAATCTGCACCGCCTCCTTGACTGAGATCTGCGTGCGTCCACTGCTCTCCACTGTATGCGACCGCCCGGAAGGTGAATTCGAGCCACTAGCACCAAGCTCGTTGCAAAGCAGCACGGGATCTGGATCAATGTTAGCACCGCCCAGAACCACAGAGCATACCAGCATTTACAGTTCGGCTGCTTCCAGTTGATAACGGTGCAGATATCCTGATTGAACGAGCTAAAGACGATGCTCCGCAAGGTACCGTCGATTTCCCCGGCACCTTGATCTCGCAGCACTCTAGCATGTTCAAAAACGACAGACAGGATCTTGTCCGCAAAGTCGTTCATGTCCTCAGTAGGACCCAACTTGAGTCGTTCCTCTTCTGTTCGCGAGGGGAATAGGACATGTAGCTCCACATGTATATGTGCCGGAAGCAAAGCTAATGCATCTTTGAGCGTAGTAAAGGATGACGCTAGAACCTGGTATATTGCTGGGATGTCATTGGACGTTGCGCCCTGGGGGGCAGCGAGCTGTGTTGCAGCAGCCGAGCTCTGTCTGGCTCCAATAGCGGCGAATTGCGCATAGGTCAAGATGTTGACGGGTACGTCCAGCCCCTCATGGCTGATTTTCCATCGCGGGTATAGAACAGGGACCCCGTCAGCGGTGAGCTGTACGAACAGTCGAACATATTCTCCGGAGAGGCTGGATCCAGTTATTAGGGTGTGAGGTTGCGAATCCAACTGGCTTGTCGCTTTCCAATACGTAGCAAAGTGTGTGATCTCCAGCGGGATACCACGGAAAGGTTTCACCACCTGGAAGTCGAAAGATATTCTGCCTATGCTCCGCAGCCTAGGGTCAAACAATTCCAAATGCCACTGCCCCGTGCTTTTCCCTGGGTTTGTAAAGACTTTGGACGATGCAACGCTACGAGCAATCACCTTAGAGCCGATGGTCGGATACACGTCGAAATCGATCGAAAACGTTGCGATGTTTTCAATCTGGAAGGAAATGACTTTAAACTCATCTTGTATAGGGAGCAAGACAGTGCGAGGAACCAGGTCTGAGCTCTTAGATGAGATGGTCAGTCTCGCCGCCGGATATTTCTGGTCGTCATAGAATCGGATCGCATCTTTACCCAGCCGCTCGAAGCTGATGACCACGAAAGTCTTGGTATCCAAGAAATTGTGGCCGTAGCGCCTGAAAGGGATGATCGGAGGTGGAAGAATGAACTCTGGTATTCCCTCTGCGTCATTTCCTGTCTCCATCGGGCCAGGTGCCGTACCGGATGCGGTTGGGGTTGTAATTCTTGGAGAAACAGCTCGTTGGACCCTCAGTCCAACGCCGCTCCCAACAGCAGCAAGCAGCTGCATGCACTCCAAGTGGCCCTCCCAAGTGGCGTAGTAAGTGGCAGACAAGCCCTTTTCGTCCACCACATCCACGTCAACTTGACACTGGAGGAGGGTCTTCAAGCACTCTACATGTCCATCGCTAGCAGCATGGAAAAGAGGCGTCCATTGGTAGAGTTTGTCTGGCTGATCCAAGTCTGCGCCGTACTTCTTGAGTAACAACAGCATCTGCGGATTCTTCCCTGAGCGTGCTACGAGATGAGCAGGATAAAGGCCTTCGGCATCGGCGAGCATCTCTGCATCGCGCTGGAGAAGAAGCTCAACAATATCCATCGATGCGTGCTGACAGGCTAAATTGAGGGGAATGTGCTCCGCGGGGCCCAGGCGAGTCAGATGAGCTCCGCTCGACAAAAGCATCTGAACGCAATCAAGGTGAGAATGCACGATGCTGTGGATAAGGGGCGTAAAGCTATCCTGGTCTCGTAGGTTGACGGTATCTGGCGCAGCATTGATGAGTTCCTGGAGAAGCTCGACTCGACCATGCATCGCCGCATAGTGCAACGGTATCCGACCATAAACATCGGTCGCATGCACATCAACACCTCCACCCAGGCCCAACCTCAGTACCTCTAGCCTTCCGCGGATAGCAGCTTTGTGAAGACAGTTTCGTTCATTGATCTCATCCTCCTGTCGCAAATCCACCTGATTGGTGTCTAAAACGATCTTCAATGCTGCTTCGGGAGCATGCTCGACGGTACTAAGGAAAGCTCTGGTTATTCTTTCTTGCGCGTCGCTGAGCTTCTGCAATCGAGAGAGACAATCTTCGATCTGTATCGTATTGGCAGTGTTGATGGCCTGAACGATCTGATTGTCAAGCTCAAGGTTGGCTTCTATTGATGAGTCGTAGACTCTTGACTGCGGGGTCTCTTGTGGAGCTTGCATTCCCTCTCCCTCAGCCCACCCGGAGAAATCGAGCAGCGCTTGAGTTGCTTGGTCCGAGAGGTTGCTGATGACATCCCGATTGAAACAGGGTTGGACTTCGACGGCTCGTGAAAGGTAGAGTTGTTTCTCTCGTGACTGGCATGAATGTCAGCCAGCGTCGTGTGGTTGCTGAGCAGTATCCGACCTTGGATGTTTTATCCCACTGTTCTACATTAGCACTCATTCAAGCAAGGGTCAAGGGATGACAGACCTTTTTCAATATCTTTGAAAATGCGGTCGCATTAACTTCGACAAATTGCTGGCCATGGTTAGCTTCACCCAGGTGTGGTTGAACCGAACAATCACCTCGAGCTTATTCAAGTCCATGCTAAACTGTTTTAGGCCTTCTTCGAGAGCGATGTACCTAGAGGACGACTTGGAGACCGACTGTGGATGCTGCTGCATGACTCGCTTCTTGTCGAGAAGCGTAGTCAAGCGAAGGCGTAGCTAACCAGGTGTAAGTTGCAAGTGCCATGATGAGGATGGCAACATACCTCTGCCTCCTTCTGGAGATAGAATGCATTAACTTTTTCCAACTCGCGTTCCTAGGATATGGGGTAAGCACAAGTCTAGCAGATATTTTCCGAAAGACTCACCACTCGGAAGAAGAAGGTCGCCTTGTTAGCCTGCAGAGAGGTCTGCGGGTCAAACGTGTCAAGTCCATGACTGCTCTCTCCTTGTGCAGGTAGCACTGGGGTTGTGCTCAGCTTCTTGATGAGCTAGAGAAGGTTAACCTGTGCGGCGTGCAAGAAAGGGCGGAGAGGGCACCTTCTTGAGGGCCTTGTAGTCGACGAAGCTAGCGGCATATTCTGGAATCTCCAGTTGCCGCTTTTGTATATGTTTCCCGAACTTCCTAGAGAAGCGGGATGCGTCAGTAGGTTCATCCTTGGGTGCTAGACTGGACGCAGAGGCAGACTTGGTCAAGACGACAATGGGGCGCGGACGAGGGTCCATTGGATTGAGACATACATGGTGACGACGGCAGGAAGGTAACGGACACAGCAGCCGTCGGGCCCTTGACGGGAACGCGCAGAGGGTGCGCAAGCGAGGAACCTGGGGCCGGCAGACGTGTCGATCTAACCATACAGATCGGGGTTTGACAGGCGGTGCTCGTCAACCAGAGCTCATAGGGCCGGGAGGCGATGCAGAAGGGAAAAAGAAGGGTTGGTGAGGCTCGTCTGGATGCCGAGGGCGGACGAGCGCAGGCGGTAGAGGCAGCGGGCGTCGAAAGGCGGAGCGCAGAAGGTGCTGTCGTGGTGGCCGCGGTTGCTCGTTCCAAGGTTCCAAGGTTCCACCGCGCTCGCGTGGGATTGCCGTGTAGGTGGGTGCCGAACGACTGGCCATCCAAGCCCTGGACCCGTGGACGGCTACTGATCAGGCGTCGTTCTGCGAGGGCCACGAGACGGTGCAGAATCCAGAGGGACGCTTCATTCACACTCGCAGTGCAGCAGGAACCAATGGCAGTGGCGCCATCGAGCACGTGCACCTGCGCTAACCACGACTGGTGCTTACGTAACCATCCCACGCTCTGGAGTCTGAACTTGCCAGACCCGCATTATTAACTTGTTACATGCACGCACTGGGAACTCTTCGCCTACTTGTGACGTCGCGCGGGGGTGTCCTGTACCGTGCCTCCCGAGGAGCCATGTGTTGCCGGCTTGTGATACTAGTCGTCACTGCAAAAGCAAAAAAAGGCGACCCCTTTTACATGTAAAACATGCCCTGGACATGTGCATCAATTGTGTCGCTAGAGGATATCATAACGAGGCCTGCAACGTCCTCTTCTATTTTTCGTTACCCAAGTCCATTGCAGAACGCCCCAAGGCACATGTCTGGGTATGGGTACGCAGTCGCACATCGCCTACCAGCCCAAAAGTCCACCGTCGAAGAAAAGCCAGCGTCGGACCAAGATGCCTCGTCCTAGAGCGCATTCAAGAGTAGTCCCCCTTGTAGACTTCCATGGTCAATTCTCACTCATAGTCCATATACATTCCACCCATCGAGATCGCTCGACTCCTCCATCAAAACCCCAGTTGATCCCGTGCTTGCCTTGACTCTATCGAAAGGGGTCCGCGTTGCCGTGTTCAGATTCGCGTCTTCGTCCAGTCACAACTCGTCGTCGTCCATATCCGACGGCTTCAGAAGGCCGCCAACCTTCATCGCTCGCTGCCGTTCCTCCTCTTTGGCTTTGGTAGCAGCCAGCTCACGCTCCTCGGCGAACAGCTCAGCATTATCGTCCGAAAACTCCTTCAGCGAGATGAGGAAGTCTCGCAAAATGGTCTTGAAGCGTGTCAGATCCGAATTGGTAGCGAAGAGACCATCGATGAAGGAGGCGATTTGAGCCCTGTGCAAGTCAGTCATGCATCACGTTAATCATAGGCAGACACGTACGTTTGGAGGTTAGGGAAGGCTGTCGACAACAAGTTGCCTATGAAATTCGCAGAAAGTCGTGGTTGGAAGTGCCGGAGGCGCCATATCGGGGGATGTGTAGATTGGGCCGTCCAGCTTGCCCGACTCGACAAGCCAGAACATCTTTGCGAGAAGCATTGACTGCGACTTGAATCCGGCCTTATGGTCGCTGTCGGTGAGCACGAAGAACACATCCTGCAAGATAGTCGAAAAGAATTGCTGGAAGAAAGCGTTGCGCGTCTGTGGTTCTGTGTCGGCCATGTTCGAGATGAGCTCGAAGCACATCGACAGTCCCGCGCTCTCGACCTCACGATTGTCGTGCTTGCTTGCCCACATGCATGAGTCGATGACGAACTTGAAGGATCGAGCATCCAGTCGCAACAATGCCGGGAAGCAGCGGAGATTAATCGTCCGCAAAAGCTTGAAGAACTCGACTCGATGCTCTGGATACTCGGAGAAATCTTTGTTGATCATCTCGAGGGTGCATTCGAAGACGCTGTCCATGATGTTGATGATCTGGTCTTCCATCATGCTCTGGGAATGGTTAGCATACTGTGCGACCGTGGTCCATAAGTTTTCTCAGGCTGGGTCTCTTACATGTAACTTGTTGATGATAGTTGTCATGACGTTGAGGACCTCTGCCTCGCGGGCATCTGGAACATTGTTCTTATAGTCAATGAGCACGGCTTCAAGGAGCTTCGGGACGAGATTGTTGTGAATCATCTCCAAATCATCCGCCTTCTCAACATAAGTGTTGATCAACTTGAGGATCTCCTTCTTGATGGTTCGTAGCCCTCGGACTTTCGGCATCTTGGTTGCAATATTGCCTGATCGATGTTAGCCACGCCATAATTAGTGTATGCTATAGGAGACTGACCATCACGCTGAACAGACTCGTCGATGAGCTGAGAGCTTGCTCGGTACATGGTCAACATGTCGAAGTAGATACGGCCGATCTGGGGATAGAAGTAGGAGCCAATCGAACTGCATGCCGCAACGTTCGTCTTCATGATGTTGCCGACGATCTTGATCACGTCACCGTCCTGCAAGCAAACGGGGTTTTGGTTTGCTTGAGCGATGATGTTATCCCACTGTATACATCGGTTAGCGAAATGAATAATCACAAAAGCTCTCATTACTACAGCCTGATTAGGTAGCGACATCAGGTCGTGAATGAGCCTCTCTTGCATGCTCTTCTGGCCTTGAGCGCTAATCATATACCCACACGCCTCGTAGAAAGTGTGCACTTGCTGAGGTGATAGATCCCCTGTGATCTTGCGAAGACTCCTAACGATTTCGTCGATGAAAGGTTCTGTCTCCCCAGGCTGGAGCGCGACAAAATGTCGTCGACACTTGTTGGCAATCTTGATGAAAGTATCGCAAGCCATGTCCTGAACGCCTTCGTGTGTCTCGTGCATGAACTCGAACAGCTTGTTGACTACCGTCTTGAGGAACTTCCAATGGGCTTTCAGGAAACGAGGATATTGTCCGACAATATACATGATGTTGCTCGCAACGACGGCCTTGTTGTCTTTTCCACGCTTCATCTCCGTAAGTCCTAGGAGATCCTTGATTACGGTGACAAGGAACCGCTTTTCTGTCTCCTCATTCATGGCGCCGGATATCGATCCAATCGCCCAACAGAGCGTGTTGCAGTTTGCCCATGACCATTCCGTTCCGTCTACTTGCCGCGCTAGCTTCTCCGACATGATCTGCTCAGTATCGTTAACGTCCAAATGAGTCAGGAAGACGAGACATTCGCGCGTTGACTTATACAGTTGGATGGTGTCGCTCTCTTTGACGAACTCGCGGACAATCTCACCCTCGTCGTTCTCGACAATGAGGACTTCCTCTGGCCTCACCATCTTCTCGATCATGACGGTCCGGGAGGTTGGACAGGATCTCGCCATACTTGTGCTTACGCAAAGGATAGTTTGCCAGGATGGCAGGATCCCGCGCACCGCCATTAGTCGCTGCCATGCCCACCCAAGAGCGGGTTCACGTCGGTTATGGGCAGAGCCTGCATCTCGTCGTACAGCTCTGAAACAAGCTTTGTCCAATACTCCAAGCAAATCTTGAAGATCTCCCGGTCGTCGATTTGGCTAATGCGGATGAGGTAGAAATGGCCATGGGTGAGGAAATCGCGGTTCAGGAGGTTCTCGATAACGTTCAGGTGCATGGTGAAGAAGTTGGTCAAGAACAAGGCAAGATTCTGTACAAACTCCTGATCTCTGCTGTTGCTCTGCGCATATGTGCTCTTGAGATCGAGTGTGAGCGGAATGATGGCGGTCAACGTTTCGGTAAACATCTGGACAAGTTTATCATCATAAGCGGGCTCGGTGTGAAGACCGGCGATCTCAGTCAAGCACTTGAGTGTGATATTGCGAAAATCGGGCACGTCGAGGAATCGGCTTCGTAGCGTCTCGATAAGGCTGGCACCGCTTGGAGGAGTCTCGAATATGTAGCCAAGAGGGATCCAGTTCAAGAAGCGAAGGAGCGTCTCGAGTCGACTTGATGAGAGTGGCCTCGGTGGCCGTCCGGAGGACCTCGGAGCAGAGCTGATATATCGACGTAAACTCATCGCACATGCTCTGCTTGAGCTCCCGTCGCTTCGCCGACGTCATTTGGTCCTCGGAATAATCGACCTCCTCTGACAGTAACCGTAGAATTGCCATGTTGTTCTCGCAAATCGGGGGCTGTGGCAGGACGAGATGATCGTTTATGAACGTGGGCCAGTTGTGAGGCCATTCCTGCTTTAGGACAGAGACGAGAACGAGGTTCAGCTTGTTGAGAAGTGTACGGTCGATCGCGCTCCGGTCTTCGTTGTTCGACAGCTGGATGATGAAGTTACGACAAAGTTGCGGATGCCTGCGATGGTCAGCAACACGCCATAGCAGCTTGGAGAAACTGTACCTTGACACTGGTCGCGCGGCAAACCTTCCATCGTGTCATGATGACATTGTCGCAGCAGCCCAAATCTGCCGCCGGTTAGCGCGAGTCCAGCCGGCCTCGCAGTTGGCATGCTCACACTTTGTCTGCGGGTACTGAGCCTCCTGCAGGATCTTGTCGACCAAGAGCCATGCATCTGGGTTCTCTTTGAACTGGCGAAGGTCAGCTTCCCTGCGCCACAGCAGGCTCGGAGGCGGGCAGCTCACCTGGTTCAGTGTTGCCTGCGCCTGCTTCTGCGTCTCGCCGCGGCCTTCGTAGAAGGAGCGCACCGTGGCGTCAAGCTCGTCGATGGACCTAAAGAGCAGCGTCAGTGGCCCGAGGCGGTGCGGGACGTTTGCACGTGTCGACGTGGGACAAGACGTACATAGACATGTTGGCTGCGCGCGGGACAAGCTCCCAGACAGCTCGCGGTGGTCTCTATCTCCCTCCCTCTCTGGGGCTTGCTATGCTGATGTACGCGTTCGCAGCTAAAGTTAAAGGATCAGGGAGACGCGCGGGTGGGGGTGAGGGCGGCGTGTTCAGCGCCTTGGAGCGGTGCAAAGACGATGGTGGGGCAGGCGGTGCGGCGGCGACTGGTGCGGGCGGCGCGAAATCACGCAGCAGGGGGAGGGAAGTACTTGCCGTTCAGTAAAGCAATGGCAAAGCCACAGGACAGTCCAGCAGCCGTGCCGAAAGTTTGCGGGTGTTCCAAGCTGCGACGAGGATGGCGTGGGGAGCGCTCTCCAGGTCCAGTGTCGCGTTGTCGTCGTTAGTCTACACTAGCGTAGTCGAGCCGAGCCAGCTTGGGCGCTAACCGCATCGGGGTGCTGCGCTGAAAAGCGGACCACCGCGAGACCGTGACACGGGGAGACTGGGCATGGGCATGCCACTTACGCTGTCATAGGAACAAGCCTAGATCCTCTCATGTCTTCCATCGGCCATTGCCCACTCAATTAAGCATGCAACTAGTTGCTACAGTAAGACCCACAGCAGCGAAGCAAACATCCCTTGCACCGGTTTCGAAGCCCTATACCCAGCACCCATTTCTAGCCTTGCCGTGTCCCCCAAACACCGTTGCTTGCGCCATAGAATGCAGTACCCTTACTCACTCGCCCAAAAATCCCAATTCATGCTGGCCCTAGCTCGAACCCATCCTGCAAGCCAACCGTACGCCGTTACCTATTCCAAATGTAAACCTCAAGCACCATCCCACCGCAACTGCTCAACGTGCCGTATCAAACCAACATCGCCCCATATCGAACGGATACATGTCGTCAAATCCACCTCTCACATGCCATCACCCTCCACGAACCGGCCCCGAACCGGCCTTTTTCGACTGTCCGCACTCCGCACACTCCCATTGCTATCACGTATACCCCCGTTCTTGTTCCCATGCATGTACGCCCCCGGAGCAAAACCCCCACCACCGCCGCTTATAATGTCCGGCCCTCGCACTGGCACTGGCTGCGCGTAGAACTGCGCAGGCGTCTGCGTCGTGCTCGGTGGCAATCTCGAAGCCCCGTCATCGCCATCGAATTGCGTTCCGTCGGCGCTAGTCATTCGATCGGAGGGTGAAGGCTGCGTTTGTTGCGAAGGGGGGCGTATTGACGGGTCTGGAGGCGGCGGGTAGTAAACGCGTTGGTGTTGGCTTGTTGGTGTGAAAACGAGAGGGTGCGTGGGCGATGTCGGTGTCGGGTACGACGGGTATTCGCGTTGCAGTGCGGCGGCTGACGGGGGCGGGAAAATATCATGATCATAATTTGGGGTATCGTAAGTATGCGGATTATGGTTATATGTGGCATATTGATCTTGATGAGCGTAGTTTGGAAGCGGGTATTCGTTATTATATGGCGAAGGGTAGGTTGGTGTCGACGCGGGAGAAGCGGGTGGGAACGGCTGTGGCTGGTATGGAGAGATCGAGTTCGTGTGATCGTCACTTGGCGAGCGCGAGTGTATTGAGTTGGTTCCGGAATATGCTGGATGCGCGCCCATGTCGGGCTGTTGTCGCAGGCTCATATATTTGGGCGCCCTAGTGGACGGCATTTCTTGGATTGGTGAGTTGGCTGCCAGTTCGACAGGGGGAGGTCGCGATGCGGTGTTACTCTTTTCCCCGTTTGTCTTCAGAGCCTTCTTCCGGCGATGAAGACACAACAGGACAAGTAAAAGGATTAGGATAAGTGCAGCGAGGCCTCCTGCAACGCCCCCAGCAATAGCGCCTATGTTCGTCTTCTTCGGTGTACCAGTACTTGAAGGATCTTCTGTATTACTTGGGATCGCCCGCGTTGCTGCTCTAGCAGAGAATGAAGCTCGTCGAGTGAAGTAAACCCCGAGATCACCATTATCCCAATCTGAAGGCTTTGTCAAGGTTGCTCCTCCTGTTGGCCTAAAGCCTGTCAGCAACGAGTCGCGGTGAACACTACACCTGCGAAGCGCACTCACCCTCCACCAATAACAGAAATGATAGGTGTAGGCACAAAGTACTTAGTAGCCGTTGGGTTGTACTTGTCCCAAAGAGCGTTGTTTTCCCCGTTGTATCCGAGGTTCACTGATAAAGGAGGATCATCAGCGCGCGCCTACTTGGTGTTTTCACTTCTGTCCTGCTTACTGTTGTGTTGCCCTTTAGACTCCGCAGTATCGCAATCGGTATAAGACGAATTCGTGAACCATCCCCCAATGATGAGCATTTGATTGCCACTGATCACGTTGGCAGAACAACCGCCATGCGGGAAAGACTGAGTATTGTTTTCTGCAGTGAAGAGGTTGATCCAGGTAAATGACGGGAGCGAAAGGACGTAAACATCGTCATAGCCATCCGCGCCCGCGATGCCATATCCTCCGTATAAATAACTTTTTCGGTTAGACAAATTGTTAATGCTGTCCAAGGGTTGCCGACTCACATGTTGTATGATGACTGGTCATCTGCCCAAGTTGCGCCAGCGCAGAACTGTCGTCTCGTCCCTGGGACATCTCCCTCTGCTCTTTGGGTGTACCATTTGTTCGAGGCTATGTCGTATATATGGATTGTCTACAAATGATGAGATCATGTTTTAGGATGCGCTGAGGGGTGACATCTTACGCTCATGTTGGCCTGAAACTCCCAATTAGTACGAATGGTTCCCAAGAACGCGCACATGACATACCGCGACAAAGCTTCCATTATTGTTTGGATCTTCGACACCACCGAAGTATGCAAGAAGCCCTCCGTCAGATGCAGGAAGATAAACCATCTGCCCTTCAGCTCTTCCAATGTTGTCTGGCGGCCCACTGTTGTTTGCCAACACACCGGCACTGAAGTCGTAGGATATCAGATTACTCGTGGCGAGGGGCGGTCCCCTCCATTTGGGAGAAGTACGGTTGTTCATGTATCCTCCGAAGTAATAGCCCATTCCCAGGTCCTCGGTTTGTGTCCCAGCACCATACGCCACGCGTTGCAGCGACTCCACGTTGCTCTCAGGATCAGTTTCGTTCCCTGCATGGGCAGCCATGAAGTCAGCTTAGTTCAGAAAAGCGGGCCAAGGTGCTCTGGGGGTGTCTCAGCCAGGCAAAGAAAACATACACTGGTTCAAAAAAGCATCGTACGTCCAGAAGCTGAAATCGGCGGGATGGCTTTGGAACTCCCCACCAAATTGATAAAAGCATTGGTTGACCTCATCCGCCCATAGCACACCCCCCGACACGCTCGGGACTGTTGAGTTCTTTGTGAGGTTTGCGTACTGGTCGGGCATCCCTTTTTGGGTGGTTGAATTGAGGTCGCTGTAGGGAAGCCATGTGTCTGTACATGGCGCGTTAGCAATTGTCCCAGGCGAAATCTGGACTACTGTACTGGTATAGTTGAGCGGATTGCTGGGCATGGGATTCCATGTGACCAGCCCTCCGTCTATGTAAAGCTTTCCGTTGACTTGGGCGGTTTGGTGACCCCACCGTCTACAAAAGTCTCGGATCGGATCCTTTGCTTGTAGCGACCGAGACGCAAATAGCAGTCCGGCAAGCAGGGTGAGCCGTATTGATGCCATGGCTGGCATTCATACTCCCCAGGGTGGTACATACATGGAATAAGAGGGATGTAATGGTGGCCGAAAGAAAGGGGCAAGGGCAGCAGTTGAAGCTGGCTCGAGAATCACGGCAGTAGCTGCGGGAGGATTCTTGCAGGGCTGAGATAGGTAATCAGGGAACGGGATGCAAGCATAGACTGACTCGTGCTCGGGATGCCCTGTCATTCGTGGGGCATCCGAACGGATCATCGAAAGCTGACGGTTGTGCAATGCGGTGTGGCCCTTGGGACGACGCCAAATGTCAGCCGTGCTGCGGCTGTGGGACGCGTGCCCAATAGCGCGATGTAGGCAGCGGAAGGAGATTTGGGATGGACCCGAGCGGATGCGCGATACCGTTTCAGAGGTTAGATTTGTTGGAGTGCGCGGTACCTTATAGGGATCGTCGGGGCACCCGCCTATACATGCGCAAACCCACGAACTTTATCAGACGGATGGACTGATGGCACTTCGGGGTGTGTGGTGTGATGCCAACGAAAAGCTCCCCAACCGGCTGTGTAACATGTGGCTTCGTACAGAGGTGCCTTGGGGCGCGCGCTACCGCCGGCCAGGTTCTGCTCGGAACCACAGCTGAGGGGAAACCTTTCAGCTGCACGGTGCTTGTAGGTAGTTTTCGCCGTTCGGGGCCACTGGCAAGTGCCGTCCATGCAACAACACAGTAAGATGAAGTCTCGCCGGAACGCAGTGCAAGTTCCGTCGACACGCTGCTGTCTGTCTGCTGTCTGCTGTAGGAACCCATCATGCAGTACCACCCAATTGCTCTGCCCGGGCACCCCGACGCCACGTTTTCTTGTCGTCTGTTGCCAGCTGTCGCCTGTGTCCCTCGGCCGGGTACGGGTAGATAGGCCGACGCCGGTCTCAGCCTGCCAGGTCGCGCAAATCCGCTGGCTTCGACATCGACGATGGCCCTAAACGTCGAAGCGTGGACGCTTCGCTGAGACCAAGCTAGCCATAGCCATGTAATAATGTTGGCCTCCGTTCAAGACTGGCCAGAGACAAGACGCCACAGCACACCGGAAGCCATGGCAAGATCAACAATGACCTCATCGTGGGCACATTCAGCCCTTAGTGTGTGCGCTGGTATGGTTGGCAATACCGTACGCCCTCAGCCACACCACCTGCAGCAACAAAAACCATCAACTGAACAAAAACGATAGATGTATATGTAAAAACAGCGCCAGCAAGTATCATATGTAGGCCTAAAGCGAACCCAAAGCTCCCAGACCAGCTTCTACAAACGTAAAAAGCCAGCGAAGTCGAACCCCAGGATTAGAACAGCCCTTCTTTCGAATCCATCTAGGTCCATCGGCGAGAAAAGCAAGGTTCCACGAAGGAACCAAACTAAGATGATGCGTCAAGACCGTGTATATGTATGTATAGAGAAAGGAAAGAGGGCGGCCGTGTGGAACATGGAGAGAATTTCGGACGGGACTTGGCGCGCTGTTTTCTTGGCAGTGGGTGGTTGAGCTGAGCGGCCGCCTGGCCTCTCTGGCTTTGCTTTCTTCAATGATAATGTGGGGTTGTATGTCTTCTCATATCCCAAATAAAAGATATGATCCTGTTCCAGCCAATAGATAGTAACGTATACCTTGCTGTAGAGACCATTGGATTCCCTCGCATCCAATCTCGTATGATACACATCATGAAGACTCTCGACGTGCCGACTAAGTTTGTATTCCTTCTCAGACCCTAGCTACGTGTTGTGGCAGGTCTAGTGAGATTTTGTCGTCAATATCATGCCCAGGACGTCCTTATTCACACGATCCGCCTTGGTGAGAAAGCGAGCAACTTGAATCGAGTCCGTCCACTCTTCCGCCGTCGAACTGATAGAACAGTGCTGATTACCGGCTGGGAATAACGTGGGCTTCTTTATCATCAGACCTTCCCAGGGAATATGTCTCATGTCATCACGATAACAATGCATCGACCCTTCATCCTGCTGCCTCCCGATAGAAGCTGATCGCATTATTCCCACCACCCAGAGCAAACATCTCGCTCCGCGTGTTCTTCGGCAGCCATTTCGCCGTCCACAGAGGCCTATCTCCATGTGAGTGCGTAGCAACACAAGACCGGGTCTCGATGCGCCAGATCTTAGCTTTAGAGTCGTGGGATCTGGGGGGAATTAGCAGATGAATATATGATGAGGTGCGGGGAGAGTTTGTAGCAATTGTTGGGTAAATATTATGCAGCGGTGAAGGGATTATGACATACCCTGAGAGTAGGTATTCTCCCGTGTTGCTCCAGTCCAGGGTCAAAACCCAGCCACCGTGGCCGGTAAAATTCGCCACCTGCTCGCCAGATTTAACGTCGTAGAGTGCAATGATGCGCGAATCGCCGGCTGCAGCGAGGAGTTTAGATCCTGGCGAGAAGGCGACGGTGCGCACTGGGTGGACGAGGCCAGCGAGAGAGTGTGCCAGGCGTCCGGTGTTATTGTCGAAGACGTAGATGGATCCGTTTTCGTGTCCCGAGGCCGTGAATTGTCCATCCTGGCTCTGGTGATGCAATCAGCACCGTGTTCCGCAAAAGAAGCGCGCAGGGAACTTACCAAGTCAACACACATGCCGAAGCTGCCTTTGGTTTCGTATTCTCGGATCTTTGGCTTGCCTTCTTCGTTCAAGCTCCACACGTTGACTTTACCGTTTATGCTACTGCTCGCGAGATATCTGCCGTCTGCGCTGAGGGCAATGGCCCAGACGTCACCTGGCTTCATCTGATCTGACATGCGTCAGCTTTGCTCTGCTGCTGCCCAAACACAACCAGGTATGTAGAAATAGGCACAGGCGTACCTACCAGTGATCTCGCCGTCGGCTTTCCATACTCCATCCTCACCTTCACTCCATATCTTGACCGTGCCTTCAAAGCCTGCACTTGCGGCGCGGCGTGCTTCTTTTGCCGTGGCAAGATGGTGAATACCTAGTGGATGTACGCCTTCGAGGGACTGCACGAGCGGAAAGTCAGGTTGCAGCGTGTCGTGGATCTGGATGGAGGACGAGCCGCTGGCCGAGAGGATAGATTTCGGCGTGGCCGCGAGGGCGAAGACATCTGACGGGTGGGCGTCGGAGAGCGTGTGGAGGGTGAGGTATTGTTTAGACTGTGGGCCTCATTAGCAGAAGAATTGACAGCGCGCGGGTGAAGGTGGCATAGGTACCATTCTTGGTGTGCAGATTGCCGTTCAATGGCGGCGGGAGCTGGAGTGGCAACCGGAGACGACCCTGCTAGCAGACGCAGCAACGGGGAGGATGAATTAGGTTGCTATGGCGCCATGCGCGGTGTTGCGAAGGGAACTGCAGTTGGAGCTCAAGCAAACGTCAACTCGCACGCGAAAACGCGCTGTCACCAGCCCACTTCTTCGACGCTGTGCCCCGCCATTTGCTGCAAACACACCAAACGGCATGCAACCTCTACCTTGGCCGCCAATCATAGCGCAACACCCCATAAAACAGATTCCAGAACCAGCACTCAAATGCTCTCCCCATGCCATTAATATTTCTGTCCCGCACTGCGAGAGCTACTTCACACGGCTACCTTCGGCTGCCGCTTACCCTCACGGCGCGTACAGCTAACAGTCACCACCTCTCTACGACTCATAGCCCCTTGTCTGCACCCGTCCGCTGCTACGAGCAACCATCCCCCCCGAGCTGCCCCAGACGACACACCACGCACCCATTTTCCACCCTGTCCCCCGCCATGGCACCCATTGCGCCTGTGAACACCTCCGCCATCTCCTCGCACCGGCCCATCGTCATCAGCGGACCCTCTGGCGCTGGCAAATCTACCATTCTGAAGCGTCTCTTCGATGAGTACCCCGACAAGTTCGGCTTCAGTGTGTCGCACACGACACGTTCGCCGCGCGCGGGCGAGGAGAATGGCCGCGAGTACCATTTCGTGAGCAAGGAGGAGTTCTTGAGTTTGGTAGAGCAAAAGGGCTTCATTGAGCATGCACAGTTTAGTGGAAATCACTACGGAACAAGTATCAAGGCAGTCGAGGACATTGCGGAGAAGGGCAGGGTTTGTATATTGGACATTGAAATGGAGGTATGTATTTTCCAGTCAACGGGAGTGTGCCATGGGTTTGCTAATATATCGCAGGGCGTCAAGCAAGTAGCGAACCACGCCACTTTCCCGCGTCCACGGTTCCTCTTCCTTTCGCCGCCGTCTATAGAGGTGCTGGAGGAGAGGCTGCGGGCAAGGGGAACGGATAAGGAAGAGGCCATCCTGAAGAGGCTGAAGCAGGCTGAGGCAGAGATGGACTTCGCACGGAGCCCGGATGCTCCTCACGAGAAGATCATAGTGAACGACGATCTGGACAAGACCTATAGGGAGGTCAAGGAGTTCATCGTGGGTGCAGATGCTTGAAATGCATCGAGCGCCACCGAATATAGTCCATAGAAGATTACACATCGAATGCAGACGCAAGTACCTGCCAGTAGGGGTAGGTATGATACCAACCCACGGCAGACCAAAAGCATCAAACGGGAGTCGGGCAGATGCATTCACACAGATTCAAGCAACCTTCAAACTATCTAGAGCCATAATGTTCATCAGATACCGTCGTAGAAATGCTCGCCAGTGGCCGCCCTACCCGTTGGGATTCAGGCAGCCTCAGTGCTTGACTCTATTTCATTGATCTCATCACCTGAACATGGCATAATGAATCTGGCTTGTTCGACCAAGCACGGAGCAGCCGAACTGTCCTCAGATCCGGAGTGGAGAGTGTGAACGCCCCTCGCATCGAGAATAAGCCCCATTGAGTTACCCGCCAGCAGCCCCACGTGGTTGGAGAAGCCGGCAGGCAATCGCATAGCCATAAACTGGACGAGAAAACCCTCCAAGCCACCAACGCGCCTCCAGGCACCCATCCCTCCTCCCAGCCTCTTACGCCATCGGCGACGTGCTTCGGAAACCGGCGGACTCATGTCGTCGTCCAGATGCCAGCTCTTCCACCCGAGCCTCAAGACGCAAGGAAGAAGAGAGTGCAGGTGGGAATAGGTGCAGGCGGTTGTTGAGTGTGGGGAGGCCGCGCTTCTATGGCGGTTCGTTGCTGAAGGTGCGGATCACAAAGACCCGATGTCCGGGGACTTTCTCCCAAAGCATGGCCGAGACGCCGTGAGACGCTCTGTGTGTGTGCTTCGCTGCGATTCTTCGAACGAGGGGTGTTGGAGAGGAGAAGGGTGGGTACACCGTTGAGATTTTTGTTCTGGGGCCGGGCCGAGTATGCTGCCGAGTAGGTGACGCTAGGCAGGAAGCGGCTGGTGTCTTGCAGCTGCCTACAGCGAAAGCTGCGTCTTGGCAGAGAGCTTCTTTGACGCGCCCGCGAAGACAACATAAAGAGGTGGCGTGCCAACCGCTCTTTGACCCTGCTTGTTTCGCCCTCCAGCTTTGCACAGAGTCGAGTAAACAGCGTTCCACTTGCGACGAGCGCCTACTCCCGGCCATACCACTACGAAGCTCGAACAACGGTAACCCGGTGAGTTGACCCAGATGCCGTCATACAGTACGCATATTGACGTTGCAGGACAAGCTCCCGGCTGCAAACAACTATGGCGCTCTTCGGAAGCACTCCGGCTGCGGCCACGTCCACCACGGGCGACACCAGCAAGGACGTCGCAATCTCCCAGGCGCAAGGCCTCCCGGACGACAGCATCTCAGACATAAGTTTCTCGCCCGTGGGCGACTATCTTGCAGTCAGCTCCTGGGACGGCGCTGTGCGCATTTACGAGGTCAACCAGAACGGTGTCGCACTCAAATTGGCGTTCCAATGCAAGCAGGATCAGAATGTGGAATACCCGCTTTGCGTGGCATGGTCACTTGTAAGTAGTTTCGTGTATGCTGTCACCCTGTGCTAGACGCTCACATGCATCCAGGACGGCACGAAACTCGCAGCCGGTGGCATCGCCGGAACAATCTACTACCTGGATCTCACGACGGTGAGCGGGGGCCCCGAGATCAAGCCCTCAGCCACCTGGCTGCATTCACCACAGGACTCGGAGCGGAAGGGTGTGAAGGGCATCCGCTGGTGTCAAATCAGCGGCCAGCAATACCTAGTCACCGGCTCCTGGGACAAGACGATCAAGTATTGGAATGTCGCCGAACAAGACACAAGCACCGGAGGTCCAAAAATGATCGGAGCGGTACAATGCCAGGAGCGCGTTTACAGCATGGACGCCAAGAACACGCTTCTTGTCATTGCGACCGCCGAGCGCCACATCCACATCATCATGAACGAACCCCTCAAGATCTACAAGACGATTCAAAGCCGCTCAAGTGGCAGACGCGAGTTGTGAGCTGCTTTGCCGATGCGTCTGGCTTTGCCGTAGGCTCAATCGAAGGACGCTGCGCGATTCAATACGTCGAAGAAAAGGACACCAGGTACGTACTCACTCAACAGCGGAGACGGGAGCACAACGGGCGTATCCCCAACTCGAATCTACGACGTTAATAACTTTCCCAGCCTGAACTCTCTTTCAAGTGTCACCGCCAACAAGACCCAGCAACCGCGATGTTGCAAAAGTACTCGGTAAACGCCATATCCTTCCACCCGCAACACGGCACCTTTAGCACCGCCGGCTCAGATGGCACCTCCACTTCTGGGACAAGGACAAAGCACCGCCTCAAAGGCTATCCTGAAGTCGGCGGCTCCATCACCGCGACCGCCTTCAATAGAGACGGCAGCATCTTCGCCTACGCCGTTAGCTACGACTGGTCCAAGGGATACACGGCCAATAGCCCCGACCAAAAGATTATGCTAAAGTTACATCCTGTCGTTGGGGATGAGTGCAAGCCTAGGCCGGGGACCAAGAAGAGGTGAGCACCGGTCAGGTGAGGGGTTGAAAGGGCTTTCGCGTGCCTGCGTGGAAAACGAGTGTAATCATGGGATATCCAAAGGCTACGACCTCAAACTAGCCAACCTGCCTACCAATCCGGATCCATCACCAATCCGCGCCGCACTGTTGAAGAACAATAGCGAGTCAAGCTGCCCTACACCATGCCAACCAGCACCCCGGTCATTTGTTTATTTTCTCTCACTGGCAACGATTCAGGCGTTTCTTCAAGAACAAAATGCGGAACATGTATGTGTGTATGTACGGATGCATTAGCGGGCAAGGAGGATTCCCTTTTCTTTTCCTCTGGCGTTTTTCTTTTTATCTTTGTCAAATGGCCTTGGTTTGCTTTGGCTTTGCTTTGCTATGTTAAGTTATGGACAGGTAGACTGATTGGTCTCCCATGCCCCACACCTTCAAGGCTGATCTGGGGTAAGGCTTAGCTAGCGAAGAAGACAAGGAATGGAATGGAATGGAATGGGATCGATTCTTCGATCGATCTTCTTTCGTGATTTTCGTGATAAAATACCACCGTGTCAGATAGAACATGAATAGGACAACAGAAAAGAGGCGAAGACAAAGATGTATGACAGATGCCCCTTGTTTATCGTATGAATATTTGGTGTATCTCTTGGGGAAAACATTCCAACGACTGCTGCACGCAGACGGCCTGCACTGTTGAAGATAACGCCTCGCTCAATCTTAGAGCATCAAATCCTTGCTCCAAACGCCGTCCCAAAGTCCAACCATTCCTTTTCGTAGACGGCAAACACACAGAGACCCATACATATGCATCTCGCCTCACCCATATCCACACCACACTCGTTCTCACAGATGCACGCCCAACCCCCTCTCATACACCTCGTCATGAACTACTCACATTCTCCATCCCCGGCCCTGACCCCGACCCCGCCCCTTCAACCTTTTGCCTCTTCGCGTCCGGCTCGTTGCTGACATTGCCGTTCGCACCACCACCCTGGTTACTCACATCCTGCAACGGCGGCCTCTTCATCGGCGGCTTGTAGGCACTCCTATTACCTGCAGGGCTCATCCCCCCTGGCCCACCCGGCATCCCAATCCTCCTATTGGCATCCAGGTTTGGATTCACATAGTTGGAATTGCGAGGTCCGGCGCCAGGACGGTTGAACGCTGCACCAGCGGGCGCTAGATTCGGGGGTGCAGGTGGTGCAGCGTTGCTAACTTCGCCACGTTTGATGGGCACGCTGCGCGCATGGTCTAGACCCGGTGTGCGTTGCTCTTTCGGGATGGGAGATTCGGCGTGCGGGTTGAAGGCCGGGATGTTGGTCAAGGAGGCGGAGGGTTCGGAGGCTTGCATTAGTTCAGCCGCACGGGAGGTAACGAAGCCGACGGGAGGCATGTGGTTTGGCGGTGGATTTACAGTGGGTGTTTGGACTGCGGGTTTGGGCGGTTGTAGACCTTGTTGTGCTTGCGGGAGCGTCGGTCGGAGAGGTTGGTTTTGCGGTGGTGGGAGCGGCGTCTGGTTGTTTTGATGGGTTCTCTGGGGTCTAGGAACGGCATGGATGTCCACAGTCGATGGCTGCATGCGCGGTTTATTCAACTCGGGGCGGTTGTTGCCTTGTTGCTGCACAGATGTTTGCGGTCCCCGCGCATTTGGCGCAACAGTCGGTGGTCTACCGGCGCCGTTTTGCTGCTGGTTCTGCGGAGGTGCATTGGGTGCACCGGTCGGACCTCGAGACGCTGGCGGGTTCTGTGCCTTTGGATTAAACGGACGTAGAGGGCCTCCGTTCTGGAACTGTGTATTGTCACTGGGTGCTGCTGCATTGGTAGTATGCAACGGCCTATTGGATGGAACTTCTTCGCCGCTGCCGTCGATGCCGATGTCCTCGCCAGGGTTTTCGGGGATGTCCACTCCATCGAACAAGTTACCGTCAAACTCATCATCAAATTCGCCCGACATAGTGGCCCCCAGGTGATCTGTGCGCGTTCTCAGGATGGGGTTGGCCCGGACAGGCGTCTGATTAGGTTCTCTTTCCACCACCCTTTCCTTTATTCTAGGAGCGAAACCCGGATGCCTGAACAGGTTGTCCTCTTGGATCTTGATTGGTTCGTGCTTCATTGCTTGCACCTTCTTAAGGTATGTCTTGTCATACAAGCAGTTGCCTAGCACGTTACCAAAAGTGCGTAATGCGCGCTTCAGTCCGTCGGTGGCTGCTTCTTTCTTCGCCTTCTCGAACGAGCTGCTTTGCCTTTGCCGTTCTCGATGGAGCCATAGCCGATATCCTGAACGCTGTTAGGTGGGAAACGCAGAGGCGACCAAGCTATTCACCTCGTGGTATGTTCCGTCCTTTAGCGTGATCCTCACAACAATCGATAGTCCGAGGCAGACTTTGCCATTTTTAGTGTTTTCGTCCACCTGCACACATCAGTTCCTATCCTATCTCTTGCACGGCCAGAGGAACTACATAGTCAATCTGCACCTGCCCCAGCGAGCTCGACCAGCCATTGAACCCGAACACTTCGTTGGCCAACGCTATCGCCTTGTTCCCCTCTAGGTATGCGACCTTGCCTCCTCCATTCCCCGGTCTCTGAGAGATATACTCCGGTCCGAGCTGTTGGTTCAGGCGACTCTGTAGTGTGGCGATTTCCTTTGCTGTGAAGCCGTTGACGACGCGTTCTTCGAAGGGGTTCTTGACGTTGCCGCTGTTGTACTGATCGCCGGGACTGGAAGACGTCAGCATAATTCGAGACAGAAAAATCACATGTCGTGAGAACTCTCATTTCACTTACGCAGGCATTGTCACGGCTCAGTGCGGCGTGGGCATGGAGATGTCGAGAGGCGGAGGTTCAAGGTTGGTGATGACGCGAGCGCGCTTAGGATGGAAGACACCAGCGCGCCTGGTCACGTGGTATTCCGCCCCACCAGGCACCAGCCACCGTCCATGAGGAAACACTGCAACAATGTGCTGCGGGTCAGAGATCGCTCACAATCAGAACACGATAAAATTATTTGCTAATTCAACTGGAATCATCTCATTTCCACACCTGGTGCGGATTACACACCCAAGGTGGCAGGCACGACATGGAAGTCTTGCACATCTACTGCGTCGTACTCTATGTGAATCTCCATAACATCCCTTCGGTGATAAGCTCAGTTACAAGCCTTCAATGCCTCAACCTTTGTCTCTCTGCATTTTTCCAAGAACTCGTCCGTTGTTGGCGTATCTTTCGTCGAATACTTCGCCACCATAGTCTCCTCCACCACGCCCCTCAAGCTGGCCACACCATCCCGAGGCACAATTTCCCACTTCTGTCCATCACGGACATTGAAAAGGATAATATGGGGAGCTTCCTCTCGCCCGTGCTTTTTGGACCAGAGGTAGGCATAGACGCAGGCCTGAATGACGTGCTCGAGCGACAACTGCGCCACAAATTTCATCTCCCAGATTGTCACCGAGCCCGTTGGTATCTTCTCTACCCATCGTTGTCCTTCCTTCTTTTTAGTTTCTGTTGCATTCATGCCCCCTTCTCCCTTGTACTGCACAATGTCTGCCCGCCCCTTCAGGCGGGTATGCTTGTTCTCATCTCCCAAGGGATTAGCTACATAAAATCGCTCTTCGCTGAATTCAGCTTCAAACTCCAGCACATCCGATTTAGAAAATTGTGCCCGTAGCCGATCCCTAGCTGCGTCATGGTATGGTCCGAGCCAGTCAAACGAATGACCTTTCATCTGTATTCTACGAGACTTGTACCCCGACATCTCAGCCTCATATTGACAGGCTTCACGGCAAAGCCATCTTGCTTGTGCTCCGGTGGTGGGAAGCGCTTCCAGCACTGAGGCTTTGGCATTTTGAAGTGTGGTGAGAGTGCCGAGTGATGCATGTTCGTACACTGCAACCACGGCAAGCCCATTCAGATCGCTGACGGCCTCGTAGTGATGCCTAATAGCGTCGGTGAGAACTACTGATGGGGCATCGATATGCGGCGCATCTGGAGGGGACGAAAGAGTCTGGTTGATTTTCAGGTATTTCGCACAGATATCATCGATCACTTCATTAGGAGCGTGGCGTGCCAGATTCGCTGCAGAGACTGCTTTCGGAAGATTGAGGCCCAGCTGCCGCAGGCGGCCCGGGGGGTTACGTTCCAAAATCTTGCCATTATTTTCTAGTTGGACGATATTGGCTGTTTCATGCAGTTTGGCATTGTCGATAAAGGGCATTGGCCTACGTTTCTTATCATGTACTATGAATCTGGTTACGCGCGCGGGTAAGGGCCACGAACGTCGTGTTCGGGCACGTATGATCCGGGAGGCCCTTGCCTATGAAGTCGAAATAGCCATCATCGACACCGTAAACTATGACGAGGTCGCGCTCATTTCCCTTGAATTGGTGATAGGTGCTCACACACAGCTTGCCGCGCAAGACTCGGTCATCGAGCGGTATATCTTCTGCGACGGACACGGCGATGGGTATTTTGTGTACCTCGGACAAGTAGTTTGTCAACCATGACAGGCGTGTGTTTTGACGGACTGAGGGGGTGAGGATGGCTGTATGCTCAGGTCCGTAGTCGTGAATAAGTGGGTCCAGATGTCGGGCGAGGCCCTTACAGTCATAAATGCTTCCATGCAGGTATAGTGGCTTTGGTCCTCTGTGAGAGCCGACAATATATTGATCGCCCCCTAGGAACACGTCATTGACAAACGCCGCGTTTTCGTGGCTAAGTCGGAAACTCTTGCTCAAGGTCGAGTATTCCCACGGGTAGGGCGAGAGAGTGGCCATGGCCTCAGAAGATAGACCGAGGTAGCGTTCGTCTGCGCCTTTGAAGTCGTAGATAGCCTGGCGCTCATCTCCCAGTGCTACGATCCGGGGAGCCCTGCCATGGGCTGCGTGCGTCACGACCGAAATAAATCCACATGTCAGCCAGAAAAGATTGTCTGTGCAGTCTTGCATTTCGTCTACGATAACGATTTCATACAATTCTCCAGTCCAGGGGGGCACAGTTGCATCTCTCCTCAAAGCTCGTAGAACAGAATCGTTGCGAACAATGGTATTAAAGAGATTGCCAGCCAGGCCGTAGAATGTGAAGACATCGCACCCGAGGTATGGCTTCAAGCGGCGGGCGGTATCAAGCTGCAGGCGTTTGGAATAGGTGACGATAGCTATGGATCGGTTCGGGTTGGCGGTAACGATGGCTTCAGATTATAAGACTTAATAGTAAGTATAACTAAGGTTTAACAGCTAAAGTACATAAGAAAAGGCGCAATTAGGATTAGCTATAGTAAGGAGCTAAAGCATAACGCAATAATTATAAAGGCTAATCACATAATAGCTACAAAGCAATTATACTATAGGACAGTAACCTTAGAGTCACTATTTAACTACAGAACTCTAAAGGGCGGCAAATATTAAAGGGCAGTAATAAGAGAAGCAGGATCGCGTTATGCTTCGGCTCCCCACTATGGCTAATCCCAATCACGCCTTTTTTTTTTATATACTTTACCTGTTAAACCTTAGTTGTGCTTGCTATTAAGTATTATAATCTATAAAAGGTTAGGTCAACTATAAACAGATATGAATGAATAAAATAAATAAGAAGCAGGATAAAAGCTAGTGCCTCTACCCATTCTTATTGTAACCCACCACAACGAAGCTCAAATATAGCAACCTTAATCCCTCCTATTAATAAAACTATTATAGCTCTATTAATATACTATAGTAGTATAAGTAACTCTTAAATCTATATTTCTTAACTCCCTTACTTTAATAACTACTATACTAGAAGAAGTTAAATTATAAGTAAAAAAATAAAGGTATATAGTATTACTAGTATGGTCGCATTGTTTATTCAGTGTTGATCACCCTTTTTGACCACATTTTTTTTGATTTGAGCCTGCGTAGGTTGGGATGGAAAGGCCGCTCTAGCCCAGCGCCTGAAAATACAGTCTACTAGTCTCCGCCAACGCGACGACAGTTCATGACAGTTCATGACAGTTCATGAACTGCGCACTCGCCCCTCATTAACGCGCTAACCCCTTTTTGTCAACACCACCTTGAAACGCTTTTCTGTGTCAACAATAGCAGGAGGGATAACTGCTATTATTGTAATATTCTTATTAGAAACCCCCTTAGTCGCAAAAAAAACCATTACTAGTACTTAGGCCTTTTAGCTGCTAAAATTATACCTTAAAATCTTAGTAGAGTAAATCTATAAGTTTAACTTTTTTTAATTAAGGTATTTTTTATATAAATAGTAGGTAATTAATACTAAAGTATTAATTACGCGTATATTTAGAGGCAAAAGGCTACCTTTACTACTATTATTAAAAAGAATAAGGATTATAAGCTTAATAATAAAAAGAAAAGTATTAAGGTAAAAATTTATATATAAAATAAAAGGTAAATTTAAAATATACTAGACTAGTAGTAAAAAAGTAACTCTAAATAATTAATATAATTATTAACTTTAAACTATACACTGTGTAAAACTTAACAAAGTACTTAACAGGTCTGTATCGAAGACCTTGTAAGCTAGGTATTCAACAAGATCCAGATATTAGAGCCTAAAAGAATAAAGCGGGTCAGCCTGGTTGTCAGATATCAGGTCACTGGAAATCACTGTGATTTCACTGTGAAATCCAGTAGTCACGTGCGTCCGACCACATAGTCTCCTTATAACTAGCGTACTACTGTTACACTACCGTGGGTCACCACCTGGTGCACGGCCCCATCTGGTGCACGGTTTCCAGATGCCCACACCCACAACTTTTGAAGCTGTAGAGTCGCATATATATTGTATTATCGCGAGATTTTTTAGTGGAGGGCTTTTAAGGACCTATTTGATCGATTGGCAACGATAAACTACGTGCGATACCTCTGTGGAAGGCGTACTTTGCGGGTGCGCGTGGCAGGGCCGGGTGTAGGCACCACATCAACTACAGATGATATATCCACACCAACATCCTCTGTCTCCTTAGAGACTTGAGGAGGTGGTGCAAAGGCCTTTGGACGGCGTCTATTAACCTTTTTGGAGAATTGTATGTCTTGTTGGAGTTGCTTTTTGGCTTCGCGCGCGATCCTAGCTTCTTCGCGCTGCACGGCCTTCTCGCGCTGTTCTTGAAGGCGTATTTCTTTGGCCACCTCTCTCATGCGCTGCCTCTCTTCAAGCATGTAGCCTTCTCCTGCTTCTGCTGCTCCCTACGCTTGATCTCCTCGGACTTCTGTTGTTGTAGTAGCTGCTCGTCGGCATCCTTTTGTGCTTGGCGATCGCGGGCGTCCTTGACTTTGGATGGCGACCAGAATATAGCTCCACCATTATACTCCTGCGGTGCCTCAAGTAATAGAGGCTTGCCACGTTGACGGCGCTTCTTCTCATTGACAAGGGCCCCTCTGAGTCGCTCGTTTTCATGCTGGAGGAGCTGTTTTTGTACAGCCATCACGTGAATCGTCTGGCTTAGCTGTTGGGAGCGTCGATCGTGGATATCCTCCACTACCTGGCGCAGTAATCGCTCAATCTTTCTCCAATCTGAAGCGCTGAGTACGGAAGTAGTACTATCGCTTGACGAGGGCCTCTCAGTCTCCTCTATTTTGAACTTCTTAAGTATAGCCTCTGGGTCTAACGGCGAAAGCCCTGTGACTTTAAAAGCCGTTAAGATCGTCTTTTCTTGAACGTTGTATGCCAGGCCTTATAGAACAAGCGGAAGAAGTCTCTTTTTGTAATCGCGGAGATGCCCTGGCAGCTATACATGAACTCGGAGAGCTCGTTTGAGTAGGCAGTTGATAGAGGCTTGAAAAGGCAGACATCGAGCGGCTGCAAGGTGTGGGTAGCGTGGGGAGGATAGATGGCCAGAAGAATCCGATTGTCGTCACAAAACTTGATAAACTCCATCGATATATGTGAGCCATGGCCGTCAAGGAGAGTAGACGATATGATCGTCTTGCCTTTGCTTTTGTTTCGCGATTGAACACCTGTTCAAGCCATGCGAGCCCTAGCTTGTTGTTGGTCCATCCACTGGGCGATGAGGCAAAGAAGGTTTTGTGCTCTGCGGGGTCGAAATCTTGAAGCCATGAGTCTTGTATCTTACCAGAAACAGCCTGATAAATTAGCGCAGGCGTGAGATAGCTGCCGTCGGCGCAAATACAGGCTATCGTAGTTATCCACTCCCTGTTGCCGTCCTGGAGTGCTTGTTTAACGCCTCCGTGATCATATCGATGGCGGGAGAACACGCGCTTCATTTTTGACAGCACCCCGATTAAGAAGCCTTTCTCATCCATATTGTAGATATTGCGAGCCTCGATATCGTACTGAGTTATCTTCTGGTCCAGGAGCTTAAAATATAGGGCGTATTTGAAGGCAGAGTCAGCTCTGTGGCGTGTGGAATCGATGCCGGATGCCCATCGAGATACAAGCTCAATGTGATGCCGCGCAATAAAGCGATCAACCCAGTTTTTTCCTGGCTCTTTTCCTGCTATTTCTGCTGCGAAATTCCGTATCATCTCCCTTGTAGGTGGTAGCCCTCGTACACAGAGCTTATCAATATATTGTACGAGCTCAGTTTCCTGTGTAGAGTTAAGAAGGCGCATATTATCGACTTTCTCCGCATAGCTGCCGATAACCCCGCGGTGACGCTTCGACAGCAACGTTCGATCAACACCGTACTTTTTCGCAGCCTGAGTATAATTAGGCTTCTCTCCAAGCTTCAGCAATTTTAACGACTCTAGGGCAGCCTCCATTGGGTGTATATTGGTGGTGTAAAGCGATTCTGAAAGTACGGGAGATTTGGTGTTGGCCGTGCACGAGGTGGGGCCGTGCACGAGGTGGTGACCCACGGTATAATTTTGAATACGGAGGTGCCTTTCAAAAGTTTTTGCCCACCTTGGCGAGCAGGGGTATGCGCCACATTCCAGATCGGGAAGCATCTCCGAGTTGACGTGGCCACTTCTCAACCTCAGGCCTTACCCTCTGTAACTACTACTCTCTGTCAATTGATCTATCTAGTACTGTCGCTATGGTTCATCACGATAACTCTACTCGTGCCACGGTAGTCGTTCTTAAGGCTATAGGCAAGTCAAACAATGAGATCACCGGACTCACTAGTAGTAGTAGTAGTATTGATTAACGTCCAGGAACGTAATGTTCTAGCCTCCCATGGGGCATGGGGACGTGCTAAGCTGTATTTACAGAAAGCATTTCGTGCCTGCCGGCTGGCTACCACAGTAGCCTTGTTGTACATAGCCCATCCTCCCTTTAATAGGTCTACCTGCTACTACAGGCACCTAGATACCTATAGTAGCCGGCCCTCATCTGTGAGGGTGTTGTTGTCCTGCCCCTCTCTCCCTCGCCCTTGTAGCTCTGCTCCCGTACTGTCTTCTCCCCCTACCTCGTACGAAGTAGGACCTCGTACGAGTTAGCAAGCTGCCTTGTACCTTGAGTAAAACCTCGTAGGGGAAAACCTCAAGCTTGAACAAGTAGTAGTAGTCGCCTGAGCGGTACTTAGTTTGGGTGAAAGGTTTTTGACCAAGTCTTGGCAGAGCGAAAACTCTGCATCTTGGCTTTTGGTCTCTTTATCGCAACAGCGCCAGCTTTTTGCGGATAAAGAACGTGATTCTAGTAATCAGCTTGTTCAGGCGAACAATTTCATACTACAGGAACCCCCCACACGGTCGTGTGGGTGGAATCACGATTTTGGTGTTCCTGTCACCGGACTCACTGGAATCGAGAAGCGTACGATCAACTCTATATACGCGCGAGCAATCGAGCGAGGTTTCGATCCAGGCCAGCGGCCGCTGAAGCTTGAAGATAAGCATCTTGAAAACGCCTATCGATCTGGCCGGCCATCAAAGCAATCTGAAGTCTCCGAGAAAGTAGTCAACACCGTACGCACTGATCGATATGGGCGAGAGAAGTCTTGCGCTGACGTTGCTGGCGCACTTAGCCAAGAAGGATTCAATATCTCAGCTGCCACAGTCTGGCGAATCTTAAGGAAGGCAGGCTTCAAGAAGACCAAGCCAACGAGGAAGCCTGGGTTGACGAAGCAGATGAAGGAGGATCGATATAAGTGGTGCCAGGCCCATCAAGACTGGACGCTTGAAGATTGGAAGAATGTTATCTGGTCAGACGAAACGTCTGTTGTTCTCAACCATAGGCGTGGAGGATATCGAGTATGGAGGAAAGCAGATGAGGCCTTCGTACGGAGCTGTATTCGTGAGAGATGGAAAGGCTACTCTGAATTTATGTTTTGGGGCTGTTTCTCGTACGACAAGAAGGCCCCTGCCACTGCTGGACGCCAGAAACAAAGAAAGAGAAGGAGGCTGCTGCTGCTCAAATTGATGAACTGAACAAGGAGCTTGAGCCTATCAAAAAGGCTGAGTGGGAGCTTGAGAATGGCATGCGTCGCCTAGGTCTCCGTACCAAGCCTGGACGGCTGCCCCAGTGGAGATGGAACCAGAGGACTGGGAAAGCTCAGCCGAGGCAGTGGCTCAGGAATTGACTGGTACCGGTACCAGACAACAATTCTGCTGCCAAAGCTTATTCCTTTTGCAAAGCAGTGTAAGGATACGCGGCCTAGAACAGTTGTACAGGAAGACAAGGCGCCTTCTCACGACCACTACGTTCAAAGCATATATATAGGCATTCATGATGTTAAGAGGATTATCTGGTGTGGTAACTCTCCTGATTTGAATTCTATTGAGCCTTGCTGGCCATGGATGAAAAGGGCTACTACGAAGAAAGGAGCTCCTAAAATAGAGCAGAGGCAGTACGGGCATGGGAGCAGTGCTGGAGAGAGCTGCCTCAGGAGAAAATACAGGCTTGGATTGAGCGGATTCCATACCATATAGAACAGATCCTTGAGCTCAATGGAGGCAACGAGTATAAGGAGGGTCGGAGGCTCAGGAAGCCAGAGCTAGAGCCAGCCGGAGAACGCTCTTAATTAGGAATAGCACAGAACCCCCTGCTCGCCAAGGTGGGCAAAAACTTTTGAAAGGCACCTCCGTACTTTTTATAACGTACTTTGCACTCGAGTCGGACACTCCATCGAGTCGGACACTTTGCCAAGACCCCACCAAAACGTACTATTAGCAATAGTATAACGCGATGCCTCAACCACACAATAAACTACCAGCATTAAAAGAAGCGCGTATACAGCTTGCGATCCAGGCTATTAAATAAGACGCGACACTCTCTTAGCGACGCGCTGCAGCTATCTATAACGTCTCTCGAAGTACGCTTAGCGACTGACGCGCTGGAAAGACGTTTAGACGCGACTGCGCACCCAACAAAATGAGACTTACTATAAGAGAGGAGCAGGCGATTGTAGAGCATATACTTGACCTAGACGCGCGAGGATTTCCGCCTTAGCTTAATGCTATAAAAGATATGGCTGATTCTTTACTGGCTGCACGCCACTATAAGCTAGTTGGCTAGAGGTGGCCTTATGACTTTGTTAAGCGCCAGCTAGAGCTTAAAGTCAAGTTTAATCGAAAGTACGACTACAAGAGAGCTCTCTAGGAGGATCCTGAGGTGATACAAGACTGGTTCTGGCTTGTGGAGAACATGAAGGCCAAATATGGTATCCTGGACGAGGACACCTACAATTTTGATAAGCAGGCTTTATGATGGGCATGATATCGACTGGAGCAGTAGTCCAGGCTCTGAGCGTCGAGGACGGCCAAAGCAGGTGCAGCAGGGCAATAGGGAGTGGACAACAGTCATCCAAGGCATCAATGCGACGGGGTGGTGGATCCCACCCTTCATTATCTTCGGGGGCAAGCACCACCTCTCCGCCTGGTATAAGGAGAAGGATCTACCTCATAATTAGGTTATTGCAGTCTCTGAGAACGGCTAGACAACAAATAAGCTTAGTCTACAGTGCTGAAGCACTTTAATAAGCATACAAAGAGGCGTGTTGTTAGCACAACACTTTGCTCATTATTGACAGCTATAAGAGTCACAACTCGTTCGAATTCGAACAGTATTGCAAGAAGAGCAATATTGTTACTCTCTATATCCCTCGCATTTCGTCGCACCTCTTGCAGCCACTTGATGTGGGCTGTTTCGCGCCTTTAAAAAGGCGTATAGGCGCCAAGCTAAGGATTTGATGCGCAACCACATCACGCACATCACTAAAATTGAGTTCCTGCCTTACTTTATTACTGCTTTCAAGCTTCGTTTACTGAAAGTAATATCAAAGGAGGCTTTCGAGGTGCTGGCCTAGTGCCCACGACCCTAGAAGCTGTGATATCGCAGCTTGACGTCCGCCTGCGTACGCCTCCACTTGTACTATTCGCGATAGTACATGGGAGTCGCAAACTCCGCGAATAGTACAGAACTGGGTCGCAATCGACGCTGGTTAAGCAGAGGATTCAAAGGCATGTGGATAGTTCCCCAACTTATATGGTTGAGGCGATAGAAAAGCTCGTCAAAGGCGCTGAAATAATAGGGCATTCTTGGTATTAATAAACCAAACGCAACGCCGAACTTTAAGCTGCTAATGAGGCCGCCACACAACGTAAATCATATAAAAGAAAGCGATGGCAGCAAGAAGGGAGTTTTACAGTTGAAGAGGGCCAGCGACTGGCTACTCTAAAGGACTTTAGGGTGCGTAGTGATGGCAAGAAGGCAAAGAAGAGGGTGCGCACTAATAGAGGCGAATCCGCTCAACGGCGCTGTGGACGCTGCGGCAAGCCTGGGCACAATAAAAAAAACCTGTAGACAGCTTATAGAAGTAGATTCTGAATAGTTTAGCCTATTTAGACTATCGAAAATAGTTTATGTTGACTCTATACTATCGTGAATAGTACAGAACTTGGTGGGGTCTTGGCAAAGTGTCCGACTCGATGCAGTGTCCGACTCGAGTGCAAAGTACGTTATTAGGTATTTTTATATAATAGCTTACTTTAAAAGATAGATTATCTTTCCTAATTTTTCCTTTTTAAAAAAATAAAAAGATAGTAAGTTATAACTTTGTATCTAGCTATTTTATACAAAAATACCTAATATAAAAAGTATTTTAAATTATATACTTTACTCCTAAACAATTATTATATTTTAATTTTAAGAACGTTTATTTTTCTACTATTATACTTTTTTTCTAAACTTCATTATTATTAAAAAACTAAAATCCTAGAATTATAGATATCGTTTTTGATCACGTAACGTGCCCGTGCGCGCAATGCGCCACTTCGCGCAATGCGCCACCCAACACAAAACGTGTCAGACTTCAACACCTTATATCTCCACCAATATGCCTCCAATTGACGACGCGCTTGCTGAGATAGAAGCGCTGCAATCTAATAAAGAGTTCTCCTACAGGAAGATTGCTGCCAAGTATGGTATCTGGAAGTCTACCTTAGCGCGGAGGCACCAAGCTAAAACGCGCTCACGTGAAGAGCAAGCAGCTGCGCAGCAAAAGCTTAGCCTACAACAAGAGCAGGAGCTTGTACAATACATAGAAGGGCTCACAGCGCGTCATTTACCACCCACAAGAGAGATGATACGAAATTTCGCGTTAACAATAGCCAAGGAGCTAGTGAGCGAGAGCTGGGTTACGCGCTTTATCAACTGACACAGCATCCATTTAATCTCTTAATGGGCAACTGGTATGGACAGCAATCGCCACCAAGCCAACTTAGGGGATAAATACAGCCTGTATTTCAACATCCTAGGTAATAAGATTAAGGAATACGATATTGAGCCTCGTCACATATACAATATGGACGAAAAGGGCTGCTTAATTGGTATTGTTGGCCAATCAAAACGAGTGTTCAGCAGACGTATGTGGGAGAAGAAGGAGGTTAGAGCATCTCTCCAAGATGGCTCTTGTGAATGGATTACTATCCTAGCATGCGTCTGCGCTGATGGATTAGCCTTGCCGCTAAGCCTTATCTATCAGTCTACTAACAAGGACATACAATCAAGCTGGGTTAAGGATATTAAGGCAGAAAAGCATAACGTACACGTCTCCTCTTCACCCTTAGGCTAGACAAACAATAATATTAGCCTTGCCTGGCTTAAGCAGGTGTTTGATCGCTACACTAAGGCAAAAGCTCAACAATCTTACTAACTACTTATCCTAGATAGCCATAGATCTTATGTTACTATAGATTTTATCAATTACTGTAACAGGAATAGGATCCTCTTAGCCATACTTCCCCCTCACTCAACGCATACGCTTTAGCCACTTAATGTAGTGCTCTTCAAGCCTCTCTTATTAGCCTACTTAGCTGAGCTCACGACCTACCTCTAAAAGAGCTAAGGCCTAGTCCTGATTAAGAAAGGCAACTTCTTCCCTCTATTCTAGAAGGCTTGGAAAAGCTCCTTAAAGAAGGAGGTAATACTTAAGTCTTTTAAGGCCACTAGTATATCACCTTTCAACCCAGAGGTCATACTCAAAAGATTCACCCAGACCACCCAAGATGAGCAGGAATCACGAGAGAGCTCTACGTCAGTACTTAGTGGATCTAACTGGCGTAAACTAGATCGCCTTGTACGAGCTACAGTAGAGAATCAGGGCAGTAAGGACGCGCAGAAGCTCAGCCGCCCACTCCACCATATCTCAGTTCAAAATGAGCTACTTCGCCATGAGATGAAGGGGCTTAAGGAGGCACTACTAGTTAAGAAGAAGCACAAGAAGAAGGGCAAGGCTCTTAACCTTCAGCAACGTTAAGAGTACTATAGGGGAGCAGTCCTCTGGTCACTAAGGAAGGTTAGGGAGGCTCGTGTACGTCAGTCTGTGAAGGAGCAAAAGGAGAAGGAGCAGAAGCTTCAAAAAGCTGAGACAGCTGAGTTGAGGAAGGCAGCTAAGCTGTACAAGGAGAGAATTGCAGAGGAGAAGCGTGTGGCGCGGGAGGCAGCCAAGGTAGCTAGGGAGAAGGAGAGGGCTGAGAAGGCAACAGAGCGCGCTTGTGAAAAGGAGGCTCGTAACGCAGCAAAAGCTCTACAATCTACCTAAAAGGGCAAGAGAAAGGCCTCGCAGCTATCTATACAAAGCAACAAGCGTTAGAAACGTGTGGTTAACGCTCTAGCTACTAAGGAGGCCTCAGGTGCCGCATCAGCAGCTCCACCCAAGACCACGCGGGGGGGCCGCAACGTCAAGCTTCCTAGTAAATATAGATAGTACAAATTAATCGTAGCTGTCAGGTTACTATTACACTAATAGCTCTTACGATAATATTCATTGTGCCCGGCTCTATAGCCTCAATTTGCTTGAGCTGTTTTGATGTTGGGTGGCGCATTGCGCGAAGTGGCGCATTGCGCGCACGGGCACGTTAATGCACGCTACCGGTATCGCGTAATGCACGCGCCCCACCAAAATCGCGAAATATTCAACCCACGATAACTCCACCAATATGGCTCCAATCGACGAGGCTCTTGCGGCAATCGAATCGCTAAAACCAGGAGAACATTTTACGTATACAGAAATCGCCAAAAGATTCGGGGTTAGCCGGTCAACTCTGTCGCGGCG
This sequence comes from Laburnicola sp. JP_R_19, assembly GCA_031010545.1. Taxonomy (NCBI): domain Eukaryota; kingdom Fungi; phylum Ascomycota; class Dothideomycetes; order Pleosporales; family Didymosphaeriaceae; genus Laburnicola; species Laburnicola sp. JP_R_19. Next base: position 1,103,058 of record VOIT01000029.1, read on the forward strand.
CGCGCGTAGTAAAACCCTATCGATGGCGCGTAAGCTCGAAAATCAACAAATGCTCAACGCTACGCAGGAAGCAACGCTCGTACAGTATATTCAAGACCTCTCAGCGCGAGGGCTACCTCCTACAAGCTATATGATACGAAACTCCGCGTCAGAAATAGCTGGAAAATACGTTAGGACTTGCTGGCCGTCGCGCTTCATTAAGCGCCACAAACTCGACTTAATATCGCGATGGACATCCGGCATCGACGCCTCACGCCGCAGAGCTGATTCGGCCTTTAAGTACGCGCTGTACTTCAAGCTATTAGCTAAAAAAATCAAGCAATACAACGTTAACGCGCGCTATATTTACAATATAGATAAGAAGGGATTTCTTATTGGAATCCTCTCCAAATCAAAGCGCGTCTTTTCTCGCAAGCAATACGAGCGCGGGAAGTTCAAATTAATGCTCCAGGACGGCAATCGCGAGTGGATAACTTCAATAGCCTGTATTTGCGCCGACGGCTCTACCCTCACGCCTGCCCTCATTTATCAGGCAGCCTCTGGCAACGTACAAGACACCTGGCTCCAGGATTTCAACCCTGAAATCCACAAGGCTTTTTTCTCCTCCTCGCCCTCAGGATGGACCAATAACGATATCGGGCTCAGCTGGCTCAAACAGGTGTTCAACCGCGAGACGAAGGCAAAGGCAAGGACGTCGTACCGCCTCTTGATTGTCGATGGGCATGGATCTCACGTAACAAAGGATTTCATCGATTTCTGCGACGCCAATAAGATCCTGCTGGCAATATTTCCGCCTCACAGCACCCATACGCTTCAGCCGCTGGATGTGGGCGTCTTCGGGCCTCTTGCGAGCGCGTACAGCAACGGCCTCGCGAGCTTTATGGACGCCTGCCAGGGCCTCTCCAGCATCACAAAGAGGGACTTTTTCAGGATATTCTGGGCCGCCTGGGAGCGCGCGCTGACGTCAGCAACGGTCCTTAAGGCCCTTAGATCCCAACAGGATCCTCAAGCGATTTAAAACTCGCGAGCCTGAGCGCCCCAGCTCGAGCGAGAGCAGCACGTCGGTCCTTAGCGCCAGCGACTGGCGTAAAATCGAGCGCTTATTACGTCAAGTTGTTGAAGATATGTACAAGTCTCAGGCTGCCAAACTCTCGCGTACGCTCCACTCGATTTCAGCGAAAAATCAGATCCTTAAGCACGAAAATACTCAGCTCAAAGAGGCCCTCGTTAACGAGCGCAAGCGCCGCCAGCGGGGTAAGGCCCTGGCGCTCGAGACGCCGGAGGATTACAACGGTGGCGCGATTTTCTGGTCGCCAGCTAAGGTCCAGAGGGCTCGCGACTGGCAGGCACAAAAGGACGCGGAGGAGAAGGAGATACAGCTTCAAAAGGACATCCAGTCCCAGCTCAGAGAGCAGAGCAAGCTTGAAAAGCAAGCCCTCTTGCAACAGCGACGCCTTGAAAAGGCTCAGGCTCAAGCAGAGCGCGCTCGCGAGCGCGAGCTGAAGGCTATTGAAGCTCAAGAAAAGCGAGAGGCCCGCGCAATTGAAAAACAACTCCGCGATGAGCTCAAAGCTTCCCAAAAGGGTAATCAACATAGCCTTAAGCCTCCAGCAAAAAATCCGAAGGATATTGAGCTTGTACAGCCTGAGTTACAGCCTGTCAAAGTTGACGAGCCCGAGATGCCCGAGATCGCGCCCACGACGCGCCCACGTCAAATACGCCTCCCAGAGCGCTACAGGTAGCCAATAGAAGGGCTATATTTGTTAAATAAGCTCTTCTGATTATTACTCTAGAAAATCCGACGATTTTACAATATATACAAGCTGTACAGCTTCAAGTTGTGGATGGGCGGAAATTGCCGAAAATGTGCATTACGCGATAGCGTGCATTACGTGATCAAACACGATAGCGTATACTGGTAAAACACTGTGGAATCGCTGTAAAACACTGGGAAAAACAGCGTACTTTGTTGACGCGTTTTTGCGAGGTGACGTCAGTGGCGTCAACTGAGGGGAGCAGCGGCGTAAGCCCAGGTGGGTGATGAGTTGCCCGTTGACTCATTTGTTTTGTATGGGGATTTGGTGGGCAACGAATGTTGTCGCGGGGGAGAGGCCATACTGATCACAGTGAAACACTGTGAAATCAATCAATTATATAGCCGTCGGAGTCGACGTCGTAATCGTACGGGTCGACGTCGTCGTCGTCAACTTCGTCAGCTGAGGCCTCTGAGGGTGCTGAGTCTCCTGCCGAGTCATCTGATTGTATAGACTTTTGGCTTGCAATAGATGACGGAGGGCGAGCTTGGCCATAGTCGTTGGCTGAGTTGAACCAGGAGTCGACGTCGACGCTCAGGTGGCCTGCGCGATCGGGAGATGCTTCAGAAACGACAGTGCTGCCGGCGTCGTCATCTGATTGTACTGAGTTTTGGCGGGAGACCGATGCTTGCGAGGGGCTGCCGAAGTGCTTACGAGCGGTGGTCTCGGAGGTCACTGAGTAGCCTGTCTCATCATCTGATTGTACAGAGTATTGTATGGCAGAGGATGCTGAGGAGGGGTCCGAGGTGACTGAGGGCGAGCGTGGGAGCTCGTCGTCAGAGCTATCGTCGTACGCGTACGAGTACTGAGGAGTCATCCGGTTGTATGGGGATTTGTATGGCGACGGATGACGGTTGAGTCGCTCAGCGCGTCGGGTATAGCTGCGGGGGACCTGCTCGTCGTCAAAGCTGGAGTTGAGGCGCGGGCGCTGAGAGAGCGGGCGCTGGGAGAGCTCTTGACGATTCTGCCGAGCAGGTGGGAGATCCCGCGGAGTCATCGGTTTGTATGGAGATTCGTATGGCGACAGATGACGGCGCGGGGGAGGAGATCGCTGAGGGCGTACAGAGGAGAGATCAGGTGGCGGTGATCCTTGTTTCATTGGGTTGTATGAGGATTTGGCTGCGCGCAAATGGACTGCAGATTGGTATATGCTGGCTGAGTCTGCTAGCCACTTTAACTCATGTTCAACCTTATTGAAAGACCAGCTCTGCTCTCGAGCTTTTGTTGCCAAATCTGCTATCTCTTTGTATAGGGCCTGAAGCAAGCTTTCCTCCATGTTATTGGGTGAAGTTCGTGGCGTTTGAACGGTGGTTTGAACGGGGGGCGCGTACGTCGACGCGTACGGCAGAGAGGAGCTTTTGAGCTCGCGTTTGACGGAGGGAGAGGCGTGAGAGTCGTGAGAGCCGCGACGGGCGGCGGGAGGAACCATGACACTAGCGATGGGCGATTTCTGCTAAACCTTAGGTAGCTGTACTGGGCATTGACAGCAGGAGGAGCCACTCCTTTGCGCGACTGTTCGCAGGCACAACCTTTGCAGGGCGCGTCGTACACAAGGTCCCTGTTACTGAGTAACGACTTGCTCGTCAGTGAGCCCGACTCGTGGGTCCCGCAGGGCGCGTCGTACGGCACAACCCACTATTTCTTCTCCTGGTGATGCGGATTATCTTGCAATCACCTTTGCCAGCAGCGCTGCGCACGAGGCGAGTTGCCAGCCCCGTCTCTGTCTGAGTCGTCACTCAAACACGCTTCCAAGATGGACACTCTTGGGGGGGCTACTGGGTGACGCGGCAGCTGCGCGGAGCTTCAATAGTGTAAAGGATCGAAAGTTGAGTTCGAAGAAAACATGAAATTGAAGCTATTTTGTGTATATACGTGGGGGGCGAGCTTATATGGCGGGGTACCGCGCTAGCGGGTACTGCCGAGGTAACGCCGAATCAATCCATCACATTCTAGGTCTATACTTCTACTAAGCTAGAAGTATATATATAAGCCTATAGCTAGAGTTACTATTAAACTCTATTAAATTTATAAGTTTTCTTACTAGGCAACTCTAACCTCTTAGTCTAAAACTCCTTATAATTATAGTTTTTTTTTACGACTAAGGGGTTTCTAATAAAAATATTACGATAGCAGTTATTCCTTCTACTATTATTAATATAGAAAAGCATTTTAAAGTAGTGTTAACATACTAGTATTATATATATTTATAATATATAAGTATGTGTGTGGCGTTAATTAATCTACCTAGGGGTAGAACGATAAAGGATTCCATCTTAAATAACATAAAAAAAGCAGAGCCCCCTGCTTAGTAATTAAAAAGAGCGGTATATAAGTATAAAGTAGTTACTAATATATATATAAGTATAATATACTAAATTAATATTATATAATTAATATTATATAATTAATAACTAAGTGTATGTAATATATAATTACTATAGCTAGCTAACATTCTTCTTAGTACTAGTAAGAATAGCCTAATAAAATAAATAGAATAGAAAAGAAATATCCATCCATACTCAACTCCCCACTAAACCCCCTCCTCACCATCCTCCCCGTCTTCCAACTTTGGCAAGCCACCAGCCTCGACCCCCATCGGCCACTCCTTCACGGAAGCCTCGCCCGCACCAACAGACACACTCGTACCTTAGCTTTTTTGCGCCGAGCTGCCGCTGCTGTGTGCCCTGCGTACGTGTCCTCGCCGGGATTGGAGTCGCTGGGTGGAGAAAAAGGGGGTGGTGATGGTATGGAGAGTACGTGTTGGCTGATTGGGGGGAGGTGTTTGAGATGGAGGAGTAGGGAGGGGGAGATGTTGCGGGGGTGGGAGGAGCTGTGGTAGTGGGTATGTGGGTATGGGGTGTCGCGGGGGTTGGGGGTGCTGTGGGGTGTAGATGGGTGGGAGATTGGTACAATAGATTGATTGATAGCTTATGCAAAGGGGCTTGTGTTAAGTTGAGTTACGGAGTATCCAATTTCCTATCTTTATCATCCAAGTCTTAATATCGTTCGTGTATTTCGTTCTTCTGGAGACACACTTGTGACATGCACAACGCACTGCTTGCTCATGACAAACAGTGCGTGTGTGTGTGTGCACTATACTATATGCAATCCGCGACGCGAACCTCACAATCTCCGCAGTCCATTCACGATGCGTCTCCATCTTCGTCTAACACGGCGCATGCGTCTTCCCATGCTGCCCCTGCAAACTATGCTCCTCATCCCCATAAGTTTTCAACTCGCGCCTGATAGCCGGCAAAGATCCCACCAGTGTCGACCGCCGCCGCATATGGAACTCCTTCGCATGTCTGCATCACACGCACGCATCATTAGCATTCTACATAATACCGCGTTGAAGGTGTAAGTGGGAAGGCGAGGGGGATGGGATAACGCACTCTTTAGCATGCTGCAGGCGCTTCGCGTCCATGGCGTCGAGCGTCTCGATAGCGAGCTTAAAGTCTGCAATCAGCGCGTCGCACCGCGACTTTGTGAAGTCTTCGCGGACGACGACGCGCATTAGTTTCATCTTGTCCGAGTGCGGCGCCATGGTGTAGGCGGGGACGACCCAGCCTCGCTCGCGCAGTTGATGCGCGCTGTATAACTAACTGTCAGTCGAATCCGTCACAGGCTGAGATTTCAATGCAGAAAAAAAAACCACACTCACATGGCGAACTCGTCGTACGGCTTGCCCAGGTCCTCGTCCAAGCGCGCAGCAACAAGCGGAAGCCCCTCGCCACTCTTCTGCGACAAGATGATGAACCGAGCTCCTCGAGGTTCGCAGAGAGATAATCCGCCGTGCGCGTCAAGTTGCATGATGCGCCGGTATCCGCGCTTGCCCAGGCGGATCATCTGGTAGTACTGGCCGATGATCTGCGAGGCGCCGCGCGAGAAGTTGAGCGTAAACGACGCTTGGTCGGCGCCCAGGTAGTTGATGTTGAAGACGAGCTCTTTGGGCAGGTACTGCGGATCGCGCCAGACGACCCAGCCTACGCCCGGGTAGACGAGGCCGTACTTGTGGCCTGAGACGTTGATGGAGGCAACTTTTTCGAGGCGGAAGTCCCATATCAGACTTGGGTTGACGAAGGGGGCGACAAAACCGCCGGATGCGGCATCGACGTGGATGGGGACGTCGAGGTTGCGTTCCACGAGGAGGTCGTTGATGGCTTTGGTGTCTTCGTACCTAACGCTGTGAGTGTTGACATGGTAATGCTATGCCTGGCTGTGACCTACTCGCCCGTATATGTGGTTCCAAGAATGGAGCAGATACCGATGGTGTTCTCATCGATCATATCTACGGCCTGCTGAGGATCGATGACATAGCGGTCGTTGGTGCAGTATACGTATCGCTCTTCGACATCAAAATACCGGGCCGCCTTCTCCCAGCACACCTGTACAGCAGAGTTCATGATGATATTGGGTTATCGCACGGCTTCCCTTCGGCCTTGCGCTTGTTCGCCCACGTCTTTTTCATGGCGAGCACCCCAAGCATGATACCCTCTGAACTACCAATGGTGGATGTTCCCACGGCGTTGGCATCGTCCGAACTAGGCACGTTGAACAGGCGGGCTATCATGGAGACGCAGCGGTTTTGGATGTCAGCGCTGACCGGGTACTCTTCGTAGTCGATAAAGTTCTTGCTGAAAGCGTCGACCATGAGCTTCTCGGCCTCATCTTCCTGTAGCATTGTTAGGATAAGCACGAGTCAGCCGTTCCGCACCGTGGAAATGGAGGCCTCGGATCCAAGAAAAGATAGGTATCTGGCAAGTTTCCGGGTTCGATAGCGTCTCTGCCTTTCCATTGCGGAAGACTGAGTGTAGCCTCAAGGAACTCACCATATACGTCGTCACAAACGACGCCAAATTCAGCGTCGGCGTGCCATCCAGCGTGAGGTCATCCTTGATCATGCGATACGCGCTTTTCCCATCAATCAGTACAGTACATGCTAGCTAGCCACCTCGCCGTAGGTCCGGACAACTGAGTAACTCACACCTTGGGCGGCATTTCGCGATCCTGCATCCGTCAGATCCGACAAATAAATAAACACACACAGCCGGCAAGGCAGGGAATGAAAGGCAGGAGAACTGACAGGCATCTCGTGCCGGGGCAAATCCTCAGCCGCATATCTGCTGCCATACACGGTAGCCGTGTAGTCGTCGGCCTCTCCGCAGTCTTCGCCGGGGAGCGAGAATTTGCCGAATTCAGTGACTAGGCTTTTCTGCTCTTTGATTTCCTTGTCGGTGGCGACGCGGTTGAGGTGCACCATGTTTGTTTTGTTTACTTTTACTCTGTGAGCGTGGGTAGTTCAATTGACGTATGGGGAGTGTACGAGAGAGCGAGAGGGAAAGAGCCAGAGAGAAGACCAAAGCGGAAGAAGAAGATGAGAGAAGAGGGAAGGTACAACTATAACAAGGGTTCGAACATACGACAGACGGACGAGGAGGCGGTATGCAGGAAAGGCGGTCGGTCGGTCGAGAGAGTTGGGTTATGGGTTACATGTAAGCTGTGCTGTGCCCCGCGGAGGGGTACGTACAGCCAGCAACAACGCAGCTCCCACTACATACAAACGCATCCAATCCAACGCCCTCTCCCCTGCCAACACCACCCTCAACCCAGCCCCACGATTCGACGCCAGCCCCCCGCCCCACGCACAAGCCTTTCCAATAAGCTAGCGTACAAGGATCCTGATCACCCGGTGTTTCTGATCACCCCATCAAAACGCGACACCTGAACAAAACACGCGATATCTCTCTACAACGCTCATCAATATGGACGCCCGCGAGCATGCTATACAATCCGCTATTCGCGATTTCGCTGCAGGTCTTTATACAAGTCAGCGTGCAGCTGCAAAGGCGTACGGCATCTCCCAGTCTACGCTATCGATGCGACTCCGTGGCGTAACAACGAGCTCGCTCAGTCACCAGCACCAGCAGCGATTAACTCCTCGACAGGAGGACTTTCTAGTAGAATGGATCCTTGAAGAAGACGCGCGCGCCTGCCCTCCCTCACACGCTCGCGCGCGAGAAATGGCCAATCGAATCCTACGTATGAACGGCGACGATCGTCCTGTTGGCAAGCACTGGCTATACCACTTTATCAAGCGCCAGCCACGTATCGCCTCTGTAGTCGGCAGAAAGCTAGAGGCTCAGAGAGCTGATGCAGCGACTCCAGAGCAGTTGCGCGCGTTCCTAGAGCGCTATGAGCAGACTCGACAGCGGCTCAACATACAGGCGGAGAATACATACAATATGGATGAGACTGGCGTTGCTCTAGGAGTATGTACAAACACTAGAGTACTCTCTAGTAGTCAGAAAAAGAAGGCTTACATTCGGTCTCCAGAGAATCGCGAGTGGGTCTCTATAATTGAGTGCGTATCGGCGACAGGGCAGAAACTACGCTGCGCAGTTATCTTCAAAGGCCAGAGCCTACAGACTACCTGGTTCCCAGCTAAATCCGTGCCTAGCTGGCTCTATACAACCTCTGAGAACGGATGGACGTCGAAAGCGATAGGTGTTGAGTGGCTACAGCGTATATTCATACCTGAGACGGCTATAGGTGATGGCCAGTACCGCCTTCTTATCCTCGACGGTCACGGCAGCCATATTGATATAGACTTCCTTTGGCTCTGCAAGCAGCATCGAATCGAGCTCTTATACCTACCTGCGCACTCCTCACACGTCCTACAGCCTCTAGATCTTGCTCCTTTCTCTGTAATCAAGTCTAGTTACAGACGTCAGATCCAGGAGCTCGCATCACTCGACGACGCTGCGCCTGTCAAGAAGGAGCGCTTTATCACCTGCTATCATCAAGCTAGGGAGGAAGGCTTCACAGAGCGTGTGATTCGAGCTGGCTGGCAGGCATCTGGTATCTGCCCATTCAACATCAATCACGTGCTCAGCTCGTCGCAGGTCTCTCAGAGGCCTACTACGCCTACACGTCAGCAGCAGCCTCAGCAGCAGCTCCAGAGCTTCCTCTCGACTCCCCAGGGCCCTCACGATCTCTATATAGCGCAGCGCAGCGTCCAGAGCGTTGAGAATCTAGGTCGTACGACCCGGCTGCTTCTACAGAAAGCAGGTAAGGCTCTAGCAGCTGCAAATACTAGAGCTGCAGGCCTAGAAGCAGAGAAAAGACGCCTTGAGCAGCAGCTAGAGATATCTACCTCTCAGCGTCAGCGTAAGCGCGTTCGAGTAGACCCAAATCAACGCTTTGCAGAGGTAGAGAGTATTAGGGAGGCTATGCGCGCAGCTGAGGCTTCAGCAGTCCAAAAGTAGATCTACTATATCAAGCACCTCAGAAACAGCTGCTATAGCTACAGCAGCTGCAGCGCTTGAATCTATGTGTAGTCAATGGCAATTATAAGCAGCGTTGCTGAGATATCGCGCGTTTTGTGCAGGTGTCGCGTTTTGGTAGAGTGATCAGAAACACCGGGTGATCAGGATCCTTGTACGCTAGCTTAGCTTAAACATTTCCCTCACGGCCTGCACCTATCGCCCCAACCTTCCTTACACCGCCTCTTGCGCCTGTCGCTGGCGTGAGGCTGTGCGAATTTCCACTCCATCACTCTGGCCCAAGTAACGCGTGCATTGCATGAGGCGAGACGCGCGCGTGAGCTGACGTCGCTAACATGGGGTGTGCATCGGGGTCGAGGTGCTGGCTGGCCTGAGGCCGGGGGCAGCAGGCCGCTAGGGTGCCGAATGCGAAGTGGCTTGTGCTGTCACCATACAGTACACGCTGCAAGTTTACTCGGTCAGGTAAACTCCTAACTCACTGTCATCGGTTCCGCCGAAACTGAATGCGCGACACGATCCCTTGCTGGCAATCTCTCAAATGATGTTCGCGATACTGATGCGACTCGCATTCGACGGTCTGGGCGACGGCTGCGGCGAAGAAACCGCCAACGCACTAGATGCCAGCTGCACTCTCTTCACGGGGTTGTGGCGCGGAGGATAGTACGTTGCCGACGGACCTGGTTGAAAACCTGGCGCTGTCTTAGGCTGTTCGCCCATCAACGACTTGATCATATCTTCAACGCCATCCCAGCCAGCCCACTCTTTCGCAGCCTTCTCCGGCGAACTTTGACTCGGCCGCAGAGGCAATACTGCTTGTATCGATTCGCCCGGTCGGCCGTTTGGCACGCTGGGATGCGTGGTTGTCCGAGGAGAGGTAGTCGCAGCAGGGTCGGTGGCTCCAGTCCTTGCCAAAGGGTGCTCCAAGCTGCTTTGTACATCACCACTGGCGTAGGCGAGCATCTCTTCGTCGCCTTCCAACAGAGATGGAATGCCATCTCCTCTACGTACGCGTTCGCCCAGCCGTTCTAGGAAGAACGTTATGTTCTTCCCGCAAGCTGTGTTGATCGTTCGTATCTCTCCAATGACCGTAGAGACTTTCAGACAGACGAGCGCAGCCTGGTATTCCCCTCGTAAGCACAAAATCAAGATGCATCTCCAAATATGTACGCATAGCATGCTGCTCGCTATGTGCCGTATTCTCGTGCGCCAGCTGCTGTCCGAATCGGAAATTTGCCGGGAACGATGTACGTAGTTGGCTGTGTCAAGTGCTACGGCTGCGCAACTGGCTAAAGCTGCTCCTCGATCCGGTGGCGGACAATTAGGCGAGAGGTTGCGTCGGTAAAGATGAAAGTGCGCGAACTGAAGCGTAATGATCGGGAGAGTGCCTCAGGTTCCAGGTACGCATCCGAGTCTGGATGGTACGCTTTCGGGAGAATTGACAGTATTGCTCGAAACTGTTCCTCGTGGCCCTGTACCGTAGACTGCGCCACTACGTTTGACTTGAGTGTCTGGTATAATCCCGAAAAGAGTCTTGCAACTCGTATACCGCCAAGAATCCAGTAGCGTAGGGGGAGACTCGCGAGGAGGCATGTGCGGCGAGACGATATAACGATCTTCAATAGAAGATGGCAACATGTCGTCGCAATCTTCTTCGTTGATCAACAGTGGCAGGGTGGCTCCGAGATGTTACCCTGATACCTTTAGCAAAGAAGTGTCGCTTCAAGAGAAGGCCACAAACCTATCCCGTATGTAGATTGCCCACCATAGCCGTCGTCGTAATTCGACCTCGGAAGCCGGTTGTCGTGCATCGTGATGATTCAGGGAGAGAGCTTGGGCAACTCTAGTTGCGCAAGCAAGCCACATCGAACCTGCAGATTTCATGTTCTTTTCGGTAGCAAAGAGACTGAGGAGGAACAGCAGCCGCGTGATTGATTGTGGGATCGTGTGGCCATGGCGTCACGGCTTGCAACGCAACCTCATAGAACTGCAGACCGTCGCCGTGTTCGTACGGCGAAGCGGCTGCGATGTTGAGACAGCCACAGGCAAGTACTGCATGAAACATGCCGATCCACTCCCTAGACATACCAGAGAAACTCCTGGCTGTGTACACTCTATCGACCTCGCCGTAAAAGGTTGCCCAGTGCAACACTGGGTATGCTTCGTGTATTGCGTCCAGGTACGACCGTGATATATGAGCAAAGTCCGCCCGTGGTGGTATCTCTGGAAACCAGCCGGCTGGATCCGCAGGTTTGCTGTTGATATAGGATGTTGGAGGTTGGAAGGTGCCTGCTGAATAAGTGAAGATGTTCTTACGGACATGGTCATGATTGTCCGTCGCTGGATTCGAGACCCTCTTTCCATCAATAGGTATCGCAAACCTCTGTCCTTTTTGACTCCCAGACAACCCATTGTCTATGTCCATGTCATCCTGATCTCCAAATTTGGTCCGGAGACTCGTATTTTGTTGCTGAAGCTCAGCTATCTGGCTCTGGAGGTCTTGGACTTGTCTTGGACGGCATAAGCGGATTGCCTTTCTAGGGCATGATGATCAACATACTTTATAGAGCACATCCTCCGATTTGTCTCCTTTGTGAACTGGCATTTCTGATTTCTGCTAGAACATTCCGAACACGCCGTCGTCTCCGTTGCATCGCACTGTAAGTAGTTAGCGACGATCTCGCAATGGCAGCTTCAAGCACAAATCGGGCGTATCCTCCACTGGGTATGGACTTCTAACATGGACCAAACAATGCGGCCGAGCGACATCGAGTAGCGTCCGGTTCTTTCCTTGAGCAGTATCTGACAGTCATCGATCAATCGACAACAGAAGGGCATAGAACAGTGGCACAAGGTACAATCGAACTGCTATCAGGACCGTTTGCGAGCTGAGCGTCCAGCGTACTCTGAGCAACCAGGCAACTCACTTTGACTTTACGTTCCCTGCAAGCATCGCAGGAGGGGTCTTTCCGTCTCTGTCGGTACGCTCGTTTTTGGGTGTTTAAACTTGCTGAGGAGATGTTTGTCGGTGAAACCCCCGAGTTTTGCGGGTCGCTTGCTGAACATTCCGGCAGGCCACCCGATGCTGCACTTGACGAAGCAGAATGGCTATATGAAGTCGAGTTGTAACCTCCAGGAGATCGTGACCCTGGCTGTAACGAAGGAGCAGTAAGACCAACTGTTCTGGTAGCCTGTGTATGACCGGCGAATGGATTGGGAGAATGTATCATGCTTCTTGGAGATCCGCCCATCGATTCTGATGGAGACTTTCGTATAGTGCCTGAGGGGGCGTTTGGGTGACGTTGGTACGCACTTGAAACGGGAGCGTCCATGGTAGCAATGTCCGTGATGGAACTGTGGAGAGTGTGCGGAGATGGATTCTTCGGTAGCTACCGAGAAGTCGCCACGCGAGAATACGTCCAAGTGTCCGAGCCTTGGAAGTATTGAGGTTCCCCCAAAGAACGGACCAATAGGCCGGGGTAGCCTAATACACAACACTAGCTTGGGTTCAATTTCGGCTCAGTTCCAGCCTGCCAGGTGCGGGCCAGCTGCCTTTTACTCGAGCTGACTAAAGTGTACAGCCAGCTGAAGTAGGTAGACGACGAAAAGATCCGACGAATCCGGGTTCAGGACGATGATGGGCTGCGTTGTCGAAATCAAGATGAACCAGTAGCCAAAGTGCGTCGAACTATCCCCAATGCTGCGCTCTGCCTCCCACCGGAGCGGGCAGTGGCCACAGAGGGAGGGTCCCGGCTTAGATCTATGATAGGGACAGATGCCTCAGTTCCCACCGTGTGGCAAGGTTCAAAGGGCTGCCACCCGATAGCCGCAGCAAAAGCGGCTGGTATGCGTAGCGTTGCAACAGCAGACGCGAGAACAGGTCGACGCAATGAAACCAGACACCGGCAGTGAAGACCGGAGAGCACAGATGTATACTGAACACAGTCAATCAGAGACCAGTGGGCCCGTACGTCCCATCAAGTGACGTTACGCCAAATGATCAGCCTCGGGTCTAAGGGCTTTGCAGCAATTGCCTAGAGCATGTTCGTGAGATGCAGAAAAGACAGGGTCCACTTGCCACCATACCTTTCGGGTGCTTTGTACACAGCAGAGCTGCAGGGAATTGGCGGGAGAGGCTCTGCAACGCTTCACTAGGCCGGGGATCGCAGAGAGATGGCAACTACCTGGCACTAGAGCCACGTGCCTCGAGAGTCTGAAAATTCGGTTGGAGATTAGAAGTTCAAAGGTCAGTGAAGTATGAGTGGTGTTCAGCATCCTTATCCAAAAACAGTAGCCGCGGGAGGCAACGCCACAGCGGATACATAAGTGTCCATCCCGCCACAAATGGACGCCGGCCAGGCTCGCACTGCTTCGGCCGTCGCCAGGCCACGAGGCCCACACGTTGTGTCAAGTTGGACGTGCCCTGGAGGCAAGGCGGCTAATTGGACTAACGACAGCGTAATTTCCTAGCGTCATCGGATGAGGATCCGGTGGCTACCGGTAGTGTTGAAGGCAGTCAGCTTCTGACAAGTAGTGCAAAACAAAGGGTACCTGTTCCAGAAGGGAAGCACCACTTCCTCGACCCGACGATAACGGAGCAGCTATCCCCAAATCGTGCTGCCCTTGACGGATCTAGCGACTCGCTGCTGCAGGGCGATGCTGCAAGCAGCATGTGATGCACCGTGATGAGAACCTCTTTTCGCTAATGCCTGTGCGAGATCGATGACATGTGGCGGCCACACTTGGCCCCTCGGCTAGGTAGAGCTTGGATGAGATTGACGGCCCAAGATGCGTGGCAGTGATGATGGCGTGTACAAGCAAGGAGACTTTCCAAAAGAAGGCCAAGAGACCACGAGGGGGCTGCGTGCTAAGCGTACCGTAAGTTGCACAACTTCGGTGATGGCAGCACCTTGGACGCAAATTTCGGCGCACGGCATGTCGACTCGCTCCGTTACCGCAGCCGTTCCGATTTGTTGATGCGGCGGGGTTCGAGAGGACGTGGGAGGCAAAAAATAGGCACTCCGTCCAGTGTTGGCCTCGCCGAACAGCTGGATACCCCTCACACTGCTAGGGTTCAAGACGGCAAGAAAATGACAATCCACAGCGCCCATCCACACAAGCGTGAGTCTGAGAAGATCCCGCTAGTCATTCTTGTGATGGACACATCATGGTTCCTTTTGACATGTGCCGACGCCCGAGAAAACGGGCTTTCCCCATGTCTCAGCTTGCGCGTGTACGCACCCGTTCCGCGCGACCCACAGCACAGACCCATGACGAACGTCTTCGAGGCTTGGAGCATTCTAGCGGTGGTTTGGCGTCTTGGCCCCTGGCTTGCTGTCATATGAAATCCCAGGCGAGACCGCATGGGAAAGTTGCGATTGGAACTGCCGAGACGTCTAGAACATGATGCTTTTTAGGCACGTCTCAACATAGCGCGATCTTCAGACTCCGGGCAAGGGACCGTCTCACTTCGATCCGGGATTTTCTCGTTGACTTTTCAGCACGCGGATGCTGTGTTTTGTGGAGATTTTGCAGCACGGACCGACACGTGTTGGGCGTCGGGTAGGGGGATATCGATGTACCGCCTGGGCGGAGAAGACGCGATATTCCTAGCGTGTGGGTATCTCGCTTTGTATCTCCCAACTTCGATGCCGTCTGTGGTGGTAGTTCTGCTTATAGCTGCTCTGTACCTCTTCGCTTAAGCTTGCGCTACATCGGACGTCGAGGTCCTGCCCGTATCTGCTGTCAACTATTGAATTGACGTTGTACCTGTCTCGTGCATCCGCCCGAAGAAGATGTCAACATTCGAGCAAGGCAGAGATGCGCCCCTCTCCCAGGGTGCATACTGTTATTACCATGTAGCGGGTCGGTCGGTCGCTTCCGCGCCGGCTAGAAGGTGCGGCGTGGGTTTTGCGCACATGGGTTTTGGCGCCTCTTTCGCGCCGCCGCCGCCACCCATGATCCTCACGGCCGATCTCCAACCCAAGCCCGGTCCGGGATCCTCGTTTTCCCTTCCGAATCCACGTCGTTGGTCGGTTCGTTAAATAAAGTGGCGACCAAATGTGTGACGGTGGTCCCAGGAAGCTGCAGAAGACGCCCCTTGAAATGAGGAACGTCTTCGCGGTGCCGGTGTTCGGCCAGGAGGGATGAGCCGTGTGGGTGGCGATTCAAGCCGCAGCGGGACAGAGTTTGGTGAATGATGGGCAGAGTACCGGTAGCGGAAGCAACGAACAGTCCCGGGTCCAAGGGCCGGCGGCGCCCCGACGTGTTCCCGTGACCTGCATCGGCAGGTGCCCAGGTGTCTTCCATGTCGATACGAACCCGAACCCGTGCCGACGCGTCCTGCCACCATACAGAACCAACCAATCGGCCTTCTCGGAGCTCCAACGACTCGTCTCCCCATCTCGCCTGCAACAACTCTTGCACCGCTAACAAAAAAAACTTCACAATAACAAGTGAGACCGAGTCAGGTCAGGGGTGTGCGTAATGTTACTGCACCTGGGCAAGCTCCACTCCACGTGGCAGCCAGGAAAACCCATTCAGTTTTCCTACCATATCGTACACATTCCCCTTACGTGCTATCTATCCATCTCCCTACTCCCCACCCTCCTCCACAACCCCCAAGCTCCCCCACCTTGACCTTCATCCCCTGCCTAACATTCCACCTAAACCCGCCCATCCTCTCGCCCCTAAACCCCTCATCCAAACTCGGCCTCCTCCCCTTGGGTGCCTCAAAAACCAACACAATCGTACTCCCCAGCTGAAACCCGCCCATTTCCTCGCCGCGCTTGAGCGCATGCCCGCCGAGCACCGCGCTCGCATTGCCATACGTTGCCTCTGCGAAGCCCGAGTAGGCTTCACCGCGGGCTTGTGCTTCTTCGGCGGCGCGGTCGGCTGCCGTGTCCGTGGTGAGCGAGTTGGTGCGCAATTCACGGTCGAAGTTGATTTTGATGGACCCGACGTTTGTGGCGCCGACGGGCGTGTAGGAGAAGAAACCCCAGCGCCAGCGACCGAGGAGGACGACGCGCTCGTTTAGCGTGAAGAGGCCGGGGAGGGTGCGTTGTAGGTAGGGTGAGACGCTAAAGAGCTCGCCGGCGAAGTGACGGCGAGATTCGACGACCCATGATACGGGCGAGTGGAAGCGATGGTAGTCACCGGGGGCGAGGTAGATTACGCAGTAGTATAGAGCAGTTGGAGTTTTGACCGAGTTTCCAGGTGCCCACCAAGGCCTGGCCGACTCGCTCAGCGCTAGGTCGGCGCGCACCTCAGCTTCGGATGAAGGCTGCGAGGGAATAGCCTGGTCACTGGGCATCTCAGAAGGCTTCCCGTCTTTGGGCCACGGGCCGGAAAAGAGGTTGGGGAGAGTATAGGAGATGCCGTTGACGTTGGCGAACTCCTCGTCTGCTCGCATCACATGGTCCTCTCCTACTTTCGTATGCTTGTCGCTAACCTTCTCTCTTGTGTCAAGACCTTGCGGTGTCGGTTTTGTCGGGCGGGTGGATCCTAACAGGGAGTCTAGACTGTACGTCACACCCTTGATCTGCTCGACCTCTCCATGCTCGATTGTCCCAAACTGGATGACCTTTCCATCTGCGGGCGAGAGGACGGCGTTGGGGTTCGGATCCAGGGGACGCACACCAGGCTTGAGCGTGCGGTAGAAGAAAGCGGCGAGGTTGGGGTAGACGTGCAAATCAGGTTCTGATACTTCAGACAGGCTGCCTCTGGTTAGTTTCTTGCGTGAAAGTTGGCCGAGGAAGCAGCTTACTTGACGCCAAAAATGAACGAATAGAGCTTGAAGCCAGGCACACGCAAGTAGTAGGGTATATCGATCTCGTTGAAGCGACCCCAAAGTCGCGACAGCGCTTTGAGAGGCAGTGTGGACATGATCTGGACGGTCCTAGATAGTATGAGCACTGCCCATCTGCTGCACGTGCATGAGCATCCACGGCCACTCACCAAGGCCCGCTTGGCCGTATCCTCTCGCGCTTCTTCGGGCGCCCCTGCTGGTCCACCACGACCTCATGGTCATCGCCCGCCTCGCTCTGTGTATGCTTTTCGCGCCGCTGTATGCGATACATCTGCCACACGCCGAGGAAGCCGACGCCGAGGGCGATTGGGATAGGTTCCCATTTTATCTTGGTGTTGTTCAGCGCCGATTTGAGCCGCGACCTAAACGACTCTTTGCTGTGGAACTGCTGGTCGAAGCATGGGCGGGAGGAGGAGAAGTGGCGCGACGGGAGCGATGCGCGTGAGTATGCAGGTCGAGGATAAGGATATCGCGCCCGGATGATGGCTTGGGGGAGCTGGGAAGTGCGTGTGGATGCCATTGCTGCTACATGGGGGTCCGTGATGGTTTGCGATGGGAACGAGCAGCACGGAGAAGGCGTCCCACGACAGATGGGTCGAGGGTGGCGGATGTGGAGAGGGACAGGCAAAAGCACTCTTCTTTTCCACGGCCAATGACGTACACCTCCGAGTTTCTTGGCGGCGCATCGTCTCTTGGGGAGCTATTGACCTCGCCATGGCCCGAGTAATATCGTGACAAACCAAGGGCGTGTCTGAACAGCGAACAGACTGACTCACCTGCCCCTGCCGCACTTAGCCCAAGCGGTGAATCGCCGTTCGCGCCCGCCGACTGTTCAATGTTGCGTGGCTTCTTCCCGCACCTCTAAGCGCAACGTATCCAAACGCGCCCTCCGCCTTCACGTTGCGCAACCTCCATCACTACGCTCAACCGCCGCCGTCGACACCATGGCGGAAGCGGAAGAAGCGCTCTCGCTCAATCTCAGGATCCTCTCTCCGTCGACCGAGGTGGAAGGCGGCGTGCTTCTCGCAGACCTCCCCGCGGCCACCACCATCCGCGAGCTCCGACAAAGGATACACGATGCGGCATCGAGCCATCCAGCGACGGAGCGCATGCGCCTGATCTACCGGGGACGCGTCGTGGCCAACGACGGCGATACGCTGGTCGACGTCTTCGGCGCCGATAGCGTGAGTCGACAGTCACCCAGGAGCCTACATGTACCTAGATACGGCGCTGACCGTGAATAGATTCGCGACTCCAAGGACCAGAGCCTCCACTTGGTCCTCCGCGAGCTTCCCGCCGCCGCCGCCGTGCCCTCGCCAGCTCCGCGATCAGCCACCGCCCCGCCAAACCCGCTCCAGCCGCCTCAAGGTCCGCTACAGAGTCCGCCACAAACAAACCCGTTCCGCGCCCGGCCAGAGCCCCGACCAAACTCGCAGCCGCCGCAACTCCCGCATCCGCACCCTCATCCGCACCACCATCACCATCCGCATGCGCCGCCGCCGCCGTTGAATCCC
The DNA here is from genome assembly GCA_031010545.1 of Laburnicola sp. JP_R_19. Lineage (NCBI taxonomy): Eukaryota > Fungi > Ascomycota > Dothideomycetes > Pleosporales > Didymosphaeriaceae > Laburnicola > Laburnicola sp. JP_R_19. The sequence goes on from VOIT01000029.1 coordinate 1,121,473, forward strand.
TTTAGGGCCCCACCGTTTGCTCTCCCTCCGCACTTGCAGCAGCAGTTTGCGCACGCCGTTCTGAACCAGAATGTGCAGCACGGCGCGCAGCCACCTACGCCAGATAGCGGTCGCGGTACCCCTGTGCCCGAGGGAGAAGGACACCAAGGAGCACCGCGGTCGCCGATGGGATTGCCAAATCTTCCTCAGAACACCACGCGTACGGTCCGGCAGGAGGGCATCGGTCCGAACGGGGAGCGCTGGACGGTAACGTGGAACAACACGAACCTGACCATACCTCTCAACCCCAATCAGCAACCCATTGTTCCTCGACCATTTCCGCACCCGCCACCCGGCTTCGGCCTCCCTAATCAGCCCTCTGCTTTGCTTGGGAACATGTCAGACCAGATGCTAGCGCGCATACGAGGCACTATGGAATACGCAAGGCAGGAGATGGAGAACGTGAGGGTCCTACTTCAACCGCCGGGCGGCCAAGCTGCCTCGGTTGGTGCGCTTGCGGCCGCCAATCCGCCTGCGTGGCGTGTGGATCAAATACGACTGGCCATGCGAAATCTCATAGCTGGTCTGGATAACGTGGACCGAGGGCTTGCATCTCTCGTGGCGGACCCGTTCGTGGCACAGAGCCGAGATTTCGTCTCCTTGCAGCAATCAGCCGCGGAGCTGCGAGGTCAGGCCGAAGAATTCAACAGAATGCTCGATCGATTACCTAGGTCTGAACCCAACGCCTCGACGTCTTCAACTCCTATAGCTCCTGCATCCGGAATAAACGCGGCTTCTACTTCTACGCATGCCCAGCATGGAAACCAACAGCCGCCTTCGAGTGTACCATCAGAGCTCTTCATCCTGTCCAGTCCGCAGGGCCCGGTCGGCATCCTCTTTGACCAGCGGGGCACGTACAGCACGTCCCTTGCTGTGCCGACTCTGCCTTTCCAGACATTCACCCAACAATTCAATGCTAACAGGCAACACGTGGCTACGATCGGACAGCAACTCGCGTCTAACCTGAATGCGCATCCGCAAAACCTTTTCGTCCCCGCTCATCCGGGCCCGCAAGTCCCCCCTGCCGCCGGTGCACAGCCTGCGCCAGAGCAGCAGCAGAACCAAAACGCGGATCCAGTGCAAGCCCAGAATCAACCCCAGAATGGGAACCCTGCCCAGCCCGCCGCCCCAGCTGCAGCAGATAACCGCGTGGACAACATCGCTGGCCATGTGTGGTTGATTTTCAAGCTAGCCTGCTTCGTCTACTTCTTCGCCGGCGGGGGCGGCTGGTACAGGCCTATTATGATCTGCCTGATCGCGGGCATCGTCTATCTGGCACAAGTCGGCATCTTCGAAGAGCACTTCCATGCTGTCCGCCAATACCTGGAGGCCCTCCTCCCACCGGGCGCCATCGGCGAGCGCCTCCAGGCTGCGAATCGCCGTCACCAAGGCCGGCAGAACCGACGCGTCGTACCGGATCGGAACCTTTCACCTGAGCAAGCGGCACGGAGGTTGCAGCAGGAGCATCGCGATCAGCGCTTTGGTTGGGTCCGGGAATCGATGCGGACGACGGAGAGGGCTTTTGCTATCTTTGTGGCGAGCTTGTGGCCGGGGATTGGGGAGCGCATGGTGCAGGCGCAGGAGGAGCGGGTGAGGGCTGAGCGGGCGGCGGAGGAGGAGAGGCTGCAGGAAGATGCGAGGAGGCAGGAAGAGGAGCTGAAGGCGCAGCAGGAAGAAGCTGAACTTGAACAGGCAAGGAAACAGGGGGAGGGGAGTGCTACGGTAGAAAAGAGGGAGGGGGCGAGCGAGGAGGTGGTTGGCGAGGCTTCTGTGGGGAAGGGGAAGGGGAAGGAGAAAGTATGGGTGGAGGATGGTGATGGTGGGGTGGATTGAGGTGGTGTGGTTGGGGGACCGGTAGCCTAAAGGAATTGGGTGTGTGAGATGGATGGATGGATTGGACGGAATGGAATGGAATGGGATGGGATGGCGATATGAGTGCTGTCTTGTAGGGATAGGTTTTAGGGGTGGATTATGAGGTTCATTGTTTGCTTGCGTGGCCTAGCTTACTTGGTTTAGGGATATCCTAGGGTTCATGGTGTTCTTTTTATCATATTTGGGTTTTACTTTTTGTGGTTTGCTTTTCCCTTTTTTTTTTTTGAAGATTTGTGGGTGGGTAGGTGAATGGTACGATAGTAAGTGAACCCTCGTTGCCTTGATAAACAGTCTAGGAACGTGGAAAAGTAATTTAATAATGTTGGTGGTATCGGCGCGCTTGACTTGTTGGCAAATGTGCGTAGTTTCCCTATCTCAAAGTACGACAATATGAAGAACGCCTGGCTTCCCGAACAATTGAGAGATCACACATCCACTGCTATGAGTCCTGGGGCATATGCATGGCTATTTCCTATCTTTAGGTTCATTCACAAGACGGAATTTGCATGGTTATGCTCTTCTTTCTTTCCTCCCTTCTTCGCTTTCGTCGGTCTCATCGGTGTTGGAAGGTGCTCTCCGGGCACCTGGCAGGTGCTAGTCGTCTCATTGTTTACACGCTATTACGCAATGGCCGCATATAGCCAGATCTCCCGATCTGCTCAACCATCAATCATACAACCCACTTTTTCAATCGGTAGTACTTCATCTTCATCTTCCTTTCTTGTCTATACTTTATCGGAGCCTTCTTTTCTTTTACGAGCACCTGGTTGTCGCTCAACATTCATCCATCTTCCGCGGACTGAACGAGGAGCGGATTCGCGCTTGGAGCTTTGCCGCCTTGTATCCACGTTCGCTTCGCTTGATACTTATTCTTTCACTAAGGCCTCCTTCCGTCACCGGGTGCTGGAAGAATTGAACGACCTTACAGAAGCACGTTGTATTACCTATCCTGGGGTAACACATAGTACGTAGACTTTTGTCCTGTGAGTCTTGTAAAGGCCCCATAGAGTATCGTACCACCTGACATGACCGTAGTGGTGTCCACAGTCTCGCGTTCCCTCTCCCTCAACTCTCCGTCTCTCTCTTCTCCTGTACGCCACAACTATGTGGAGTACACTCCGTTGGACAATGGCTACTACGCTACCTTGGGCACGCCAAATGGCGTCAGTACAACGAGAATGTTGCGCGACCATAAAAAGGTGCTTGGTTTCCGGGTCGTGGACAAGATCGCGGTGCTTGGAGACGTCGGTCTAACATGAACGAGCCTGAATCTCGGTCGATCGCCATCTTTCTCTCTCAACCTCGAAAACCGACGCGCATAACTCGACCCGTCGTGGCTTTTAGCCAAAGGAAACACACCAAACGGTAATACATCAAACCGGCTGGGATGGAAAACCCAAGGAACCCAAGGAGGTGAACCCTTGTAAAAATAGACACCCGGACGAGGACCTGCACTTTGACGCCGTGTGGGGGCTCTAGTACCATCCCGTGCACACGCAAGAGTTCCGAGATTGGTGCATGTTCCAAATCCTACGTCAATTTTCCTCGCAAGCCCTATGCACAGGATTGGGAAGCCAAATCAGGTCCACATTTCACAATTTCTCACCATGAACTCTCAAGGTTTTCATCGGATGCCAAACCATTCGTGTTCGAATTCGCTTTCTGATCTTTTTCCCTCGAGGCGAGCCCGTACGCGCAATACCGACTCGCGCGCATCTCGCATGTTGTATCCGTTTTCTTCTCCTGCCGCTAGCATCGCGTGAGCCCATAGGTCTGGATCATATCGAATATCACGATCATATCCTCCAGGGAAGCGATGCTTACAGAGACTCTTGTCTACATGTTGGACTGTTTGGTCCTGGATTTGTTCTTCCAAATCGATAACAAATTGGACGGCTGCCGAGAGTGGGACACGTACAACTTGGACGCCAGAGTCCGCCCTTCGGAGACCAAGAGGCAGGGCAAATTCGGCAAGACTGTCCAAAGAGACATTCAGCCCGGCATTGGATCCATTTGCTCCATTTCCTATTTTGTAACCGGTACGAACAACGAGGACGCTTTGAATGTCCGCCACCTCGCGAAGACCGAAATTCCCATCCGGTTGACGCTCAAGCCTGCCATCCAAATCGATTGGGTCGCATACTAGGATAATGGCCGGGAACAATGGATGTACTGCGTAGTGCTCTAGGCCCGCGGAGAGTTGCTGAGCTTGCTCGTAAACCGATCTATGAGCCCTCACGATGCCTGGAAGCGTTGTCGGACCCGTTGCCGCAATCCTAACAGGTGTTGCAAGGAAATGGCCGAATTCGATGTTTAGAGGAACACTGCGCCGGTACCATTCTTCAAAGAGGCTGGCAAAGATAATACCTGGCGTACATGTTTTCTCCAGAGCGTCAGGAGCGCCTGTTTGTACAGACTGGAGCCAGTAAAAGGCCGTGGGTTTCTTGCAGATTCGCCTGACTTGGTCATCTACCGTGGCATCATGACTGCGAAGAACAAGATGGTATGAGAGGTTGGTGTTCCAATCGGTTTTCTGTTCCCAACGGAATACGGCCTCTCTCTGGAAATGCCATGCGCGTGTGAGGTCTTCGAGGATGGAGGGTCGCGATATTTCGGCCCGCGGTGTTCCAACTGCAGTCATTCTAGTTGGTACGCCAGAGGCCTTTTGGTTTGGGGGGCGTTGCGAGTTCGCAAACGATGGAGCGGGCGACGAAGATGGTGATGTTGGGGCTGCGGCAAGCGTTGTGAGCGTTGATGCGTATATGGAAAGTCAAGGGTGAACTTACGATGATGAACGGGATGGGTTGCTATCCGAATCGTGGATGAGCGGATGCAGCTGTTGGAGGCGGCATGCCAGCGCACACTGTCAGCTTTTAAATATTGCAATATCTACGGCTCCCCTCATCGGTAAAGAGCACGAATTAGATTGAAAACAGTTTACATATGATGGACGTATGGTTGTGTTGAACTCGGGTTCGGCTCATTGTGACTCACATATCGCCCGAAAACAAATTATACGGGTATCTCACCAACAGGTGACGACGCGTCTGTGCACATATATCTTGCGAGGCGGGCATGTGACAATGGCAAGGCATCATTTGATCCGATCGATCTGCGCACAGACTCACGGCTCACGGTGTACATATGTATCAGTTTACTAGTTGCGATAGGTACGCGCACCATTTGTAAGGCTCTTTGATGGCACAAGCTCGTGATATCGATAAACTACGTCATGGCCTCGCCCGTGAAAGCCCGCTTCTGCCCACTACCGTCGGAGTGCTGCGGTTGAGTGATGACTCTGCGGTTCCTGCCCTATAGTTCAGTTACTCTATAGCTGTTATATTGAAGATCTTCGTCGTGTGGAGATTTTAACCAAGGTCGAGTCCGCACCATACACAGAGAGGAGTAAAACAGGAGGCACTAAAACCCAGTACCTAGCACACAGTGCTATAGCTGTTATATAATTAGCCCTTTACCCTTTACAATTATCGCGTTATGCTTCAGCTCCCCACTACAGTGTGGTCGATCCCAATCGTGCCCCTTTTTTTATTACTTACGTTAGCTATTGAACCTTGGTTGTGCTGCTCAGTCATATAATCTGTAACAAGGTTAATTAAGTCGACTCACACACTACCAAAAAAAAAAAGAGACCAAACACAAAGCAAACCCAGCAAGTAAAAAAAAAAAAAAAAAGGAGGAATCATCCATCCCCCTCCAAAATTCAACATTAAGTATACTATCTACAATAGAAACGAATGACGATGCCCTCGTCCCCTCCTACCTCTCTAGCTAAGTAATGTCCACGCATTACCCGTTCGGAAGGAGGAAAACAACCAGACATTCCACGCGCTCACAAGCACTGGAAGTAGTACTCATTCTGCTTCTGGCACCTGCTGCCGGCCACGCACCTCGTAGCACCCGTGTACCCCTTTCCACCGCACTGGCCCCAGCGGGCGACGCTGCCGGTCGTAGCGCCCTTGGTAGGAGCAGCGGCCTTGGAGGACGGCTTGACGACGGTGCAGAGGGTGGTGGGCTTCGCGGGGGTCGGCTTAGGTGCAGGTGCGGGGGCAGGAGCGGGCGTGGTAGACGGCTTGGGCGCAGGAGCAGGAGCAGGAGCGGCAGCAGCACCGCTGAAGCCGGCGTTGACCTTGGGCCCAGGAATCGGGTACGTCGACGCTCCCCCATAGATGTTGAACTTGACGCCCGCGGCGTCGGTCTTGTAGACTTTCTTGATGTCGACGGCGCCGCTGCCGATGGTGAGCTTGCCGGCCGACGTGACTTTGATCTGGCCGCAGCCGTTGTAGAACTGGGCGCCTCCGGCGCGGTTGGCCTCGTGGAGGGCGATGATCTCGGAGCGGACGAGGTAGTTGCCTGCGGCGAGGTCGGGGATGGTCACGTCGATTTTGCCGGCGTTGGCGCGGAAGGTATCGACTGCCCATTTGCCGTTGCTTAGGCCGGATTCGTGGATCTTGACCCAGACGTTGCCTTTGCCTTCGGTCTCGGCCTTGGCGACCCAGGTGATGATGGGGCCCTTGTGGGACTGGAATGGAGGTTAGTTTCATTCTGTGTCTGTTCAGATGGTCAGACGTACCTCGGCAATGGGCTCATCAACATCACCGGCGCCGGAAGAGGGGTTGTTGTGGTGCCACTGGAGAGTGAGCTTGTCACCACCGGCAACACTGAGCGAGCCAGCAACCTTGGCTCCACCCTTGCAGATCATCATGTCGGAGGCTAGGCCAGACGCAGTCGACAGAATGGGGTTGTTTTGGTTGGAGGTGCCACGGACACCGGTGGAGACTTGGGGCTTTCCATTGACCGACCACGCTTGAAAGGTAGCGTGAGCAGCAGCGAGTTTGCCCACGGTGGCGATGGCGAGGAACGTAGTGGTCTTCATTGTGACGGATGGTATTTGAAAGCAAAGCGTGAATTCAAAGAACGAAGCGAAGCGTATGAAAGATGTGACGAATGGACAATTCGAGAGCAAAAAGAGCGAATGGATGCTAATGAGCGTGGGCGAAAACGAATGTCAGCTTCAAGCTTGTCCTGGTAGCAAAGGCACGTCGTGAGCTTCTTATACCGTCGGGCCATGATGGCGGTGGCCTGCCAGGCCCTGCCTGCGATGTCCATCCGGGCGTCTGCACAAGCCATAGCGCGGTACTGGTAATTGCGGCTACGAAACCAGAATCTCGGTCAGCGCCTTTCTGCAAATGTCATCTGTCCTGTTACGCACTAGACACCGTCCAGAAGGACTAGATGCCGTTCAGGGCTAGGTGACTACTGCTAGCTCCCGCCGAGGTGTTCGCATCAGGAACGTTTGATTGCAACGTCCGTCACCTGTCAGAAACTCGCGGATTTCGCTTCGATGCAAGAGTCTGGAACCGATCTGTCGCTAGGGTTCGAGATGCAGATGGCCGAATCATGGGCCCTCGTGGCTGGCACACTGAAACGTCGACGTGGAAGAAAAACCGGCCCATTCCGGTCAGCGGGTCTACGGTACGGGGCGGCCGGGCGTCAATCGAAAGGTCCAAACGTTATGCGGCGATATAGACCTTGCAAAAGCAAAGTTCATGCTGTTTCTCCTCTCCGCCGGCGTCATGGATCATGATCTATCCATCGAATCGACCTTTCCAGACTCATTTCGCAGGCAGCATTAGCTGAATTGCACAATTTCTCAAGCTTTCGAAGGAAATTTAGCAAGTGGGACCAACGCTGGCGTGGAATTTCCGAAGAGCTTCAATTTTCTCGTTTGGGGATGTGGCGCCGGTAGGGCTGAAGTATTGTCGGAGGATGGTGTTGCAGTAAGCGTAGTCGACATGTACATGAGCTTAGCTTCGTGCGCTATCTTTCCACCAATAGGAAGCGACTCATTGTCGCTCACGTGACGAGTACTGTACCTAGTACCTACCGTGACTACTAGCGCAGTTGTAATGCATGTGTTCACAGCTCGTGTCCTATCAACATATGTATACGTCACCTCAAAGCTAACCTCACGCCTACGAGCAAATATAGTCAGTCCATTTGGGTACCTTAATGAAGCGTTCGTTCACGAAGCCTCCTTCCCCCACCCCATCCACGGGTAGAACAAAGACAACAAAGCATCCATCCTCATTCTTTCAAATAAAAACAGGATACTGACGCGTGACACCATACAATGCATACCCCCAACAAGAAAAAATTCACATCATTCACAATGCGCATAGGTCACACCTCATCCACGCCCCCTTCCATTCCATGCCAAGACATCACATCACATCCCTACCTCTCTCTCTCTCACCTAAAGCATTAGCATCGCAGCGCAATGCAATCACTACGTATCTGGAGACGAACAGTTGACTTTTACACTACCAGTCTACCTAGATAGGCAGCTACCCCTCACACAACACGCGCGCGCGCCCCCATGCTCATGCTTATGCTCATACAGCATACATAGGCCTTTCATATCCCACACACTTAAAGAGGCAGTGATAACATAGAAAAATATAATTAAATACAAGAAGTGAAGTGTAAAAAGACGATACGGAGGCTGGAAAGATTGATGATGAGAGGATGGAGAGATGTAGATGTAGATGTAGATGTAATGTAGATAGAGACAGATACGAAAAAGAAAAGGTGATAATGCCTGGCAGCAAACGCCCAGAGAGAAGCGCCGCGCATGCAAATGCAGATGCTAATGCTAAAATGACAACAACAAAAAAAGACTCGTACGCTTGCACGTTGAATGCTTCCAGAGACGGGGAAATCAGTACGAAAATGACTCTTCGATGAAATCCACACAGCCCTCGGTCACCCACGGCCGTACAGCCGCCCGGCACGCATCTGATAATCCGCCGCTGCCGCACACGGTGACGGCCATGGCCCCCTCGCGATGCGTCATCTCCTCTTGAACCAGCGTTTTCCAGTTCGGCCGCCCCGCGAAGAGCTTTACGCTTTCCGAGTTGCCTTGCTCGATGCGGCCCTTGGGCTTCGTGATGAAAAGCTTGATGCGGAGGCGCCTTTTGCGGTCGGGCATTCGCAGGATCTCGTCCATCCAGGGACGGATCCACTCGAGCGATTCCGAGTCTGGGAGGGACCACACGAGAAGTATGCGGCGCGTGGCCGTGGTACCAGTGTGGGCGCCAGCGAGGAGGTGCTTGATGTACATGACTTGGTGGGTTATGCCGACGCCGCCTGCGATGAGGAGAGCTGTGCCGTAGGAGTCGAGGCTATGGTGTCCGCCATAGGGGCCCTCGATGAAGCCCCATGAGTCGAAGAATTTGTTGGGTGATTCGCATGCTTTCTCGTAGATGGTTCGGGTGAAGCCTGTCCGAGCGCGGCAGATGAGGGTGATTTGATTGGTGCGCTGTGGGGCGTGGGGCGAGGTGACTGTTATTCCACCTTCGAGCTGCGAGAGTGAACGCTCCTTGCTGGCCTTGTCGGTAGGAGGGTAAGCCCAAGCGACGGAGAAGGGGTGGGAGTGAAACCACATGTATCGAGGCATGTATAGGTGCACGTTGCAGCCGGGCTTGGGAGTCCATTCGCGGGCGAGCGTGATGGTTACACGACAAGCCTCTCCAGGCATGGCTTCGACGCGCACCTTGCAGCCTTTCTGTCCTGCGTTGTAGTAGAGCGACCACGTGAAACGGGCGACGATTTCGAAGCTGTAGAAGGCGAAGATGATGTACATCCAGGGTATCTGAGGAAGACCGTGCCTGGCAAGATGTTCCCAGAGACCGACGAGAGAAACCAAAACCATCAGACGGTGAACGCCCAGGAATGTCTCGTAGAAGGCGTGGCGGAAGGGCGACCAGGCTTGGATACCGAGAAAGACGAAGGCGCAGGTCGATACCATGCCCCAACCATAAGATCCCTCAGTGCTCAGACCTTTACCAGCAGCAGAAATGCCCCCTCCGTCGATGGTGTTGTATAGCCAGCACGAGGTGTGCACGATGGCTTCGGCGATGGTGATGCGGGCTGCCCAGCGGTGAAACAGGTTGAAGTCGTCATACGAGACCTTGAGGATGGCGATGAGAGGGTTGTTGCGCAGAGCGAAGAGGATGGTAGGGAGGAGGTTGAGAGCCGCAAGAGTTCCCGAGCGTCCTCGTAGGGCAGCGACGACGGATTGCCTCTCAGCGGTGCTCCACGGAAGGGCGAGGCACCAGGCGATGTTCAGAGCTCCGTAGATAACTAGCATGATAAAGTGCCAGCGTCCCGGCAGCGTGCCGTTGTCAATAGCCGAAGAAATTTGGAAAGTCGCGTTGTGCTTCTGCTTGTGGAGGGGGGCCATGAAGATATGACGATTCATCCATGGCCACCATCCTGTCCTATTGTGCTTCCAGTACTCTTGTCTGTGCGGGTTCGTCATGGCCGTCATGTGGCGCGCATGCTTAAAAAACATATTGACAAATCGCAGTGTTAGTAGCCCAACAGAACAGGCGACGAGGATGTAGATGAAGACATCTACCCACATGTAGTTGCCGGCCTGGTCGACACCTGTGAGGCCGTAGGAAAACTTGAGCGAGTCGAAACCGGCAGCATCCCAGCCGTCCAGGAAGTGGCGGCGAGTGAGATCATGGTTGGGAGTCGAGAGCTCCACCGGACGGGGGTGGAGGTTGGTGGACATGTGTATGTTGTTGTGCGAGGAGCCGGCGGGCGCGCAAGGGAGTCCGTTTAGTGTTGATGTCGCTGCGAGCGCAGGCTCGTGTAAAATGCACCCTTCTCTTGCTCAGATACCAGCTCTAAAGTCGGAGTGTGTACGGGTGCGTTTGCGCTGTGGCGTGAAAGGTTCGCTTTTGTGATGCACAACCAGGTGCGATGTGATGATCGGAATGCTAAAAATTCTCGAAGTGGAAGTATATCGCGGGAGGGTTTTATCCTGGGGGGCAACGAGGAATGCGCGTCGTTGATGGCAGGGACAATGGTATTGTGTGGTCAGCTACAAAACATTGCACAATGCTATGGTTGAACGGTTGGACAAAGGCGACTGTGACGTAGGTAAATGTATGCACAATGAAGTGAAAGTATCGACTGTGCGCGGCACGGTGGGGGACGTCGTATCGGCAGTGAATGTGGTCGGTCGGGCGGCGGCGGCGCTGGGGTCTATGGCTGGCAGCGATGATCTCTGTAGGGAATTGCTGTGCGTGACGGTGGCACGATATTGAAGTCGGTGGCAGAAATTCGTCTGAAGAGGCGTCGGAATGCGGCCGTCACAGAAGCCAGGCAGGAAGATGCAGATACGGCACGTTGTCAAAACGAGTGAACAACAGTTGGGTCCCAAGAAACGAATGTGTGAAGAAGAAATCCTTCGTGTTGCAGTGCGGTCGAAGACGAGCTGAAGGAGAGGACGAGGGCGCATAAGAGCTGGGCCCGGCGGGCTGGCGGGCAGCCAATGACTCGATGGCGTGGTGTCATCGAACGGAACACTGAAACGAGGGCTATCCGAGCGCCAGCCAGTGAGGGCCTGCGGGTCGCTCCTGCGGGTCCCAAGCCACCGCCAGGCCCTCGTCAATGCCGTAGCGCAGGGCCTGGCTGTGGCCGTTGAGCTGCGCTGCCGGTGCCTGTCTGGCGACGCTGGCCTGTCTTTGGCCGCTTGTTTGGTGGTGCCTGTTTCACGCAGTCCGATGTTCACAGTGTTTGCGCTACCGTCGCTGGGCAGCTGCGAGGGGCGCGAGGGCAGCTGCGAGGGGCGGCCGGTCGCTCCTTCCTCTTCGTCCCGTCTCCTTCCTTCACCACCCACCACCCCACCACCACCAACAACAACGCAACCTCGCTACCGTCTACGCCAATACCCTCCCGTGTGCGCCTCTGCCCACCACAGCACGGCCGCCCGCCTTGGGTGAAACGGCCGCGCAGATGACGTGCCCACGTCCACTCCTCCGGCGCACACAGCCCGGAAACGGCGTGCTAAGCGAACCCAAATCCCCGCTCCGATCACTGCTCCGGCTTGGACCTGGCCCCTGCCCCTGACCTTGCCGCCAAGCTCCCTTGGTACCCCCAGCCGCATCTCTGCCTTTGCAATCTCCACTGTGCACTCTGAGCTGCTGACTAGCATTTTGCCACCTATCACATCGGAATTCTGGAGCGATAAGCTTAAGAGAAGATACTTGTCAGAAGATTGAAAGAAGGTTCTGGCCTAAGACACGCGGGAGCGAGCACTCACCGCCAGCTGCCAGCCGACATCTTGGGTCGCTGGTCTCGCCGCGTCACCGATATGACGCTCAAAGGCTAAGTTATGCAGCGCGCACAGTATCTACCTCAGACTACCTAACAGGACTCTGACCCGTGGTCTGTAGCCTGGCCCTAGATACGGATGCAGCAGCGTGGCCATCGCACGTCTTGAAGCTAAAGAGCCAAACACCCTCGATACCGCAATCAGTCGAGGCACAGTCCGTGGGGTCCAACATCACGGTCCGAAACCGATATAGCGACCACGATGCGCTTGCCAACAGTCCGAACCACGTCAAGGACCTCTATGCCCCACCGGACCGACTGACCATAAGGCATGTCTCAGTCGATGGTCACGCGTCTCTATATCAACTCCATTCTTGCGCCATCCACATCGTGAGGCCTTGACTTCACAGCCTCGAAACACCATCTCCGCCCTGGCGCTGAGCTGCGAGCATCCGCACCAAGACAGACAAGCCAGAGTCGAAATATAGCTACATATTCGTCTCACGCCTCCAAGCATCCAAGTCCTGCAGACCAAGTAATAACCACAGATGCCAACATCAGTCAGCATCACGCTTCACAACAGTCTACTGTAGAGCCTTCGGTAGAAGGGTTACATTAACTGCATTACCAATCAGATTCTCCCATCTGGGCTACTTCTGGATAATAGTGGGGCCTTCGTAGGATGGAGGCCTCTGATTGGCTCCCTATACGGTTAGCGCAACCCCTCTATACATACCTATCTCCAAGACTCCAACATCGATACCTCCTACTTGAACACCATCTCTCAGGCTGCGAACAGCTTCACAGCCTCACGTCCATTTCCGTGAAGTGAAACGAACATTAACTCGCCTGCTTTCAGCGTCACATCGCCTGTCAAACACGGCCTTCAACAGCAGCCTTGTTTCACACATCCGATGGGTCCCAGGCAACCCACAATATCCATTTTCATCCAATCGCTAATCTCCGTTTTCATTCAACTCGACCACGATCCCAAGCGCCGCCGTATTCGAGTTTTATTCAGCACAACCTCGTAATTCCATATTTATCTCTCCGATAATTATCTGCCTCCCACTTCGAGCTGGCCTGCGTTAAGGGATATATACTCGTCAGGCGCCCTTCATGGACAGACCTTGTATTTCAACCCCCCGAAAATACTCGCCGCACAGATGATGACGGACTTCGCTGCCTTGTAAAGCTCCTATGCGAGCGCTTTTCATCAGAAGTATATCTCAAGCTTATCGCGCCCCATCTCGGTTAGGTGAATAGTGGAAACGCCTCGGCTCGCGTGCCGAAGAAAACTCCAGGATTACATGAATCAATACTTGATGAAACGCCCGCATCTCTGGGCAATAAGTGACGCGCAAAAACGCCGCATGAACGCATGAACGCATTGTGAACCATTATACAAATAAACAGCTTGCTCATCTTCGAATTGAGCGCCGTGACTGACGGTGTACACATATGTATGCATGCATGCGCGCTTAAACTGAATAGCTTGCCTTGTCTCTCTACACATCTAGCGCTGGGTACACGCTCATCTTTACCAACTCTGACGTCTACGCTGTAGAATTTGGTAATGCGATAGCGCTCTTTACAGTAGCATAAATGTGCATGTGCATCCTTGGTTTGATGCGCTTCTGTCTGTGTGATCTGTGTAGCGTCGTGTACACGCCCGCCTCCTTCACTCCGCTCATGGAAAAACTTATTTATTCGCCAACACGGAAAGGAAAATGTATCCAGCACTAAAAAGAAGAGATCAGAGTAACGCGCTATCGACCATTTTTTTAGAGAATGCAATGGACGGGTGGATGTATAGGCGTGTGCGTGTGTGGTTGTATGGTTGTGAAAGGGAATGTAGGCTGACTAACTGTTCGGGGTTCCACCTGCACCTGCGCACCTGCGCACCTGGGCAAGCAAGCGCTCACGTGACAGAAATTGTGTTGGGAGACCCGAGGCGGTGGGGGGAGGCAAGAGTCCACTGCGATCGACAGTTAGGAAAGTTACTTCTGCCAAAGCGCCGGAATAGGCAGTTTCGCTTAAGCGGCGCCTTGTAGGAATCACGACTGTACCTTCTAACAACGGGGTCTTGTGGCACAGATACTAAACTATTTGGATACGGTATCTTGTAGGCACGCGCGTTAAGTCATTCTTCTTAATCATTTTTGAAAGCCTGTTTGTTCTGCGTCCGTTTTTTAAAGACTGTAGACGAGCGGGCTTGCTTGCGAACAGTATCACTATGCTGCCTACACATAACACTTCGTGGATTTGAAAGGAGTAGATTCATACAAAGGGCGTACGTAGTTGCTGTGTTCCAGTCACATCCAATTGTCTTTTAAGACTCCTAAGAAACACGGAGTCACTTAAACCTTCACCTTGATCTCTAAACTCATAGTGCCCCTGCTATGAATCTAGAAACCTTCCACGCCTCCTTATTTACAACTCATGTACTATTTTAAAGTCTACCTTCTAAGATACGTACGCGTTAGAGAGAGTTATGTCTAGCTATATATTAAAAAGTATAACTATAGTTTGCATTCTCTATTGTTAGCTATCAGGTCTTAGTCTCAGACACGAATTCTTTGATGGGTGTGGCGTACGAGGGCTCAGCCACATATGATTGCGCCACAGGGAAAGGGAAAATCGCTGAAAAAATATTCGACTAGAACGAGATAGCTGTTGAAGCTCCCAGGGAATGCGATATCTCCCGCCTTAACGATCGATTTCGAAGATATGAGTTTAAAAAGCTGCGCGAGTAACTCTTTGTGTGGTACATTAGCGAGCCCGAGAAGGAAGAGAAGATAGCTTTGATTAGAAGCAAGTGTACGGTCAAGATTGTTAGAACGTTGAGCACGTTTTGTCCTGATGACTTGAAAACCTAATGCTTACCTTTTCGACTTTGAGCAGAACAGGAGTTTAACCTCTACCTAGCTGGTTCGGCGATTTTTATTCGGAGTGTTGGAAAGAGAAATATATTTAGGAAGGGGGGTTTTTGAGGCAGAACTTTATCTTACTGAACAGTGTGAGGGGGAGGCGAGATACGTGGTGAAGGGCAAAGATTATTTGACTGCGCTGGGAAAGTTGGCGCCTAAGATTCCTAAAAGGGTTATACTGGGGTCTGGTCAACTGGAATCTATTTCGTATTCTTTGCGATGGTATGTATCTTATTGTATAGCCTGCGTTTGTATCATTAGTCCTGAGGTAACACACAGTTAAATACTGAATAACACTCTATGTTTGGTAAGCTAGTCTAGTTAGTCACTGTGCTGCTTAGACGTGCACGTACTAGCAGAGGTCCGTCATATCTGTCGTTTTTCCGGTGGGATTTGTGGAGGCCCATTCCGATATGGTTGCGGTATATCTGGGAGGAAATTGTGTGATTTATTTCCGTGATTTGTGTTTCGTTTCCAGCGCTTCTGTTTAGAAGAGGGTCTCCCTGTACTGTTCAATATTTGCTGTTTCTATAGATGGTCACTGCTTTTATATAAATTCTACTCCGCTGGCTTCATATATGCTAATTCACTGAACCTGCTATAGTGTGGCTCATGGAATGTATTTGGAGACCCTGTTCTCGTGATACTTGAAGAATGTGAATGCAATTAGCTCTATGAGGACTGACTGACCTCAGTAGTTCAATCTTGAATTTTCTCCCTACTTATAATTCAAATACAAAGGTGCCACCAGCATTTAATGAATCTCGCATCAAACACACGAAAATTCATCTCCGAAATCAACTAATTTATAAGGTCTTCTCACCTTCCTCATCATCTTGCACATCATCTCCTCGCTTTTCACCTTCGCCAGCTGCTGCCAATCCAAACACTAGCCTCATATTCTCGCCGTTCAAGAGTAAAACAATCGCAACCATTTCGGTACACGTTAAAACGCTGCGAGGGAAAGCTAGCCGTATTATCGCCGCTCAAGATGTCGAAGCACGAACCTAAAGTAACGTACAGTGCCAGAGTCAACAGATGGAAGAGCCACAAAGATTCTCGATTCTTCGTCGACGAGCTGTTCACCGTTTCCGATCCCACGCGCCGATTTAATCTCAATAATTATACCGAACGTATCCAAAACGCACATACACGGTTCGGCGCTTGGAAAAGTTACCCGATCCAGCCGCAACAGACAACCTTCTGGCTACGCTGCATCCATGTAACAAGTCAAACGAGAAAGGCCTCGCATCCTCCACGCCACATCTACCAAAACAATCCTTCGTAACAAATGCCTAGCATCAAATCTCCCACGTCGCATCTGTCTAGGATTTCAAGGGCTCGATCGCCTGTCCTGTCCTCACGCCCAGGCCGAACATCCACTCCGCTTTTCAGCTTAATAGGGAGTCCGGAGCTTCTTGCATGTAGCATATGTGCCCACGCGCTTAACCAGAACATTGTTTACACGGTAGACAAAGCTCAGCATGCAACGACCTCAGCCAATCTTCAGGCTTGACCGTAATCTGTCCCCATTTTGTCCGAGTTGCGGGCTTGGCATTCAACGTGGGAACTGACCTCGTGACACCATCGGGCTCTATATGAATATGGATCTGGAAAAACTTCTTCCCAAGGTCTTCACCTCCCTCTAAATGATACATAACATGTCCTGCTCCGAATATCAGTACAAAGAAGGTTTGGCCCAAGGAAATACTCACTAGCAATATCGGGGATGTACTTGTTGCCCAGCAAATTGTGCGACGCACGACGGTGCATCACGAGGTACTTTTCCCGAAGAGATTGCAGTTCGTCTGTAAGATGTTAGTCTTTTGTAATGAATTTTGTTTGCAGATACGGCGAGATCGCTGCGATGTGCCATGCATCGCTTATTTATACTGCGCCAATGCCGATATTTAGAGAAGACACCTCGCGCACTTACGGTGCACGGTAAAACGCTGTGAGGGAACGCAGTGGGGTTGCTGGAAAATGCAGTGAACCCATGACGATATATGGGCGAGTCTACAGCTTGCAGTAATTGGCAACTAGTCAATAAACCATCACAGCGTTGCTCTTACATGACGATGTCTAAAACAGGCAGTCATCGTAGAAAGTTGCTCCCGGAGCAAGTAAGTGGTGACATGAGCTTTGTGGTTGCATGAGTATGTAGGCCTATGTGGTATTGCTCACACCTTTATCTGTGTCCTCGGTCAGCTCCGAAGCATATGGGAGTCAGACTTACACTGCGTACTTCTTGTCGACTCATTATGCCAACCCTATAAAACCCCAATTTTGCAACACCTTCGCTCTTTCATCATTCCAAGCTCCTTTTTGCAGATCTATTTTCTTCCAACGGTGTTATACAGACCAATCTTTATCTTCAACTCCACTGCCAATTCGCATACCTATCGAAACTCGGATCGTCTCTCCTCCCACCATGGCTTTCTTGCGTAAGAAGCTCTCAACAACTTTTAGCTTGGCGTCTAAAGCGAAGCCTACGATCGAACCTACGCTCGAACCCACGATCGAACCCACAATTCAAATCACAATTTCCGACCAGTCTGAAGGAATGTATACTTTGAAGAAGCCAGTGGACCAGGACCATCTTCATCAGTTGTTACGAAATGAGTTGACTGGGAAGACACCCAGGACGTCAGCACTTGTTTTCTGGAATTCGAATATAGACGACATTATCCGTAAGTAAGTTCTTTTCAAGCTTGGGGGGGTCACTGACTTGGGAACAGACTGCGCTGATATGCTCGGAAAGACATCGTTCGATATGAAAGCGAGTAAGGAACTCGATACTTGGAATATCTTCGTCGCAACGGATGCAGAAAACCTTCAAAGCGTTTTCGGTGAAAGCGGGAATCAACCTAATCTCGAGGAAGCACTCCAAGAACTGATCCAGGGTTTGACGGCCAAGGCCCAGAATACGCAGCCATCAGAGGGGAATGAACCGTCTCAGAGACCTTTATCAACATGGACAGATTCCTGGGTTCGTGGGTCCGACGAGCAGTATGAGATCAAGCCTTTGGAACACCCAGGGTCTGGATAGCTGCGGCGTGGGGCATGTCGGGCTGGATTCTTGGTTATGATGCGATGCTTAGATGGATGCGGTGTTTAGATAGACGCGGCGTGGACATGGAGGCTGGATTCTTGTTGTGGTTGTTTTACTAGATAGATCGGCGTGGCGGATGTTGTTGTATTACTAGAATGAATTATTTTTCGAAGATACGGCGAGACCACCCACCATGACGTATCTTACTTCTTGTGCTAGCAGGCTCGCACACATATTTCGATTCTTGGTGAACAGTACTCAAAGGATATTTGGGCGAAGGGCAACGTATGTGTCGCAATGATTGCACAAGACTGGGAGTCGACTGGACCGAGCACCAGGCTGGACTCAACCCGACGCTTTGACCTATCTGTAAGACACCCCAACATGGAACAAAGCACCGACCATGTGACTCACCAACTCGAGTCCCCACTCGACGATGACTCACCTCGCGATATACAACCTCTAACCCCAGCCAGCTCTTCCTCGACTCTGAAACCGCACGCGCGCGTCCCTCGACCACATCACTACTTCTAACATCCTGTACGAACACCTTCCACAGTCAGCATATATTACGCAATAAAACCAGTACATCCGCAATCGTTTACCCTTCGCACACGACCCAACATGTCAAAGAAAACCCAACACAACTCACCAATCCAGAACCGGCCGTGAAAGAACCACGTCACCCCCCTTCTTTGTTCCTCAACCCCATTATCCCCCAGATGTTTCAGCATGCGAAAGACACAAAGCAGATGATCCCAGGAGCCCAGGCGAGACTCAAACAAAACTGTAGTTCGTGTAGTTCGTACGCAGAAACACACCCACTTCCATGGTCCATGTCACTTCCCTCATTGAATACCTATAATTAGCCAACCCCTCTAACCACATGGCATCCATCGAACAAACAAACGTTCTAACCCACCAACTCACCACATAAAACATGAAACACCCCACCCCATTCCATTCCATTATCCGCCACCACGCCACGCCATCACTTCCAAGCCACCGCCTTTGTTCCCGCCTCTACCGCTCTATTGCCCGACTACGAAGCTGTGCATGGACGGACGGCCTATATATATCCGCTGTGTATGATCTTTCAAACCCATATTCCGAGATTGGAAACCTCCTCCTTCCCAGTCCAGTCGCTCGCACGTTGAACAGAACACAACCGATTCCATTCCTCACCTCCCACGACGTCAACCCAACCCCATCCCCATGCCTCTCCCCATCACCATGAACCCCTCCCCCTTTCCCGCCCTAACATGGGACATAATCTACACCGTCCCCGTCCCCCCTTCCTCCTCCCCCTCCCCCTCCCCCACCCACACACCCCGCACCGCAACGCCCACCTGGCTCCCAACCAACTACACGCCCAGCCGCTTCCACGCGGTCAAAACACCCAGCCACCGCGCCAAAGAACGCGCAGACGCCACGCTGCTCGCCATGCGCACGCTAACGCGGGAAATCCGCCCGCCGAGTCTCGTCTTAGAGACGGATGAGGTGGGGAGTACGTTTGAGACCCCTTTACCCTCTTCCTTTTTCATACCCTTTGCTTTCTTTTCCTTTTCCTTTTCCTTTCCCTATCCCTCCCCCACCCCCCATACACACACATGTATAGAAGATATACAAGCTGACCCCAAAAACAGAAGCCGCATCCTACTTCTACACCGCACACGCGCTGCCGTTCCTCCCTGTTAAAAAAATGCGCCTCCAAGCCATCAAGAGCGCCGACGATGGGACATGGAAAGCAATAGTCTGGCCGGGCGTCGAGGATCTCGGCTGGCCGGAGCATCGGGCGGCGACGGGGAAGACGCTGGAGGCGTGTTTGAGGGACTTGGTGAGGGAGATTGGGAGGTGGAAATCTCTTTTTTAGGGTTAAGTTTTTTTAGGGATTTTTTTTTGGCTGCCTGGGGATAGAGGGGGGTGTACAAAGGGAAGGAAGTCGAGTATTGTGCGCAGGCGTGGATGTGGTTTATGCTGTGTAGTACAGTGCAGTACAGTACAGTACAGTATAGTATAGTACAAGAATACACATGCTTTGCGATTCATTCTTGTGAGAGAGTATGGGATAGGAATACACATGCTCTGCGATTTCCACGAGAAAGTAGTAAAACAGGAATATAGACTATTCACAAGCGCCGAGGGTTAAAGAAAAGAACCTGTTAGAAACAACAATAGCGTCTGGCTGTCACGGATAGATTGGACACTCGAACGCAAAAGCGTTACAACTTGCTCTTCGCAGCAGCGTCAGTGTCTTGCCGCAGCCGCACAACACCCTGAATGCCTTGTTAGTATTGATTCTCATCATCAAGCATACGAATGCTCTCACCTCCTGCACGCATGTAGCAATGAGCCTGCCGTCACGCGCAAACAGCTTCTGAAAGACGAGACCTCGCCCGTCGCCGGCCCACGGGGTCTCCATCTCGGATAAAAGCCACTCGTCGGCACGGAACCCTCTCGGGTCGTGGAAGTAGATGGTGTGATCCAGGCTGACAATCATGCCGAGCTCCTGTTTCGGCTCCTTTGACTCTTTTTCGCCATTCTTCAGCTTGCGTATCCGTTCCAGATCGTGCTGGTCGAGGAACATGACGCGCTTCAGGTCTTCGTCGTCCATGGCGAGGAGCTTCTTCACCACATCCTCGTCGATGCTGCTCTTTGCGTTGCTCTTGCGCACGGTAGCATACCGCCACAGCTTGTGCACGCGGGCGATGGTGCCGATGAAGTAGCTGTCTGACATGTAGGCGAGGGCCGCGAGGTGGGCTTCGTGGCCGCCGGCCGGCGAGATGGTCCCGCGAGCTTTCATCCATTGCCGCGTCTTCTTCAGATGCGGGTACGGCGAGTCATCTGTCCGTGGTCAACAGCGCTTCGCAGCACAGCCCAATCCACCTACTGTTTAAGATCTCGATCCGCTGACTCTGTAGCGGGCCGGACGAACCGCCGGGGCTGTAGAAGTCATCCTTGCCCTCGATGGGGTCTGGTACCGTGGGCATCTCCACGGCATGCTGGACTACCTTCTCGCCCGCGCTGTTCTGGCGCACGAAGCTGATGGTGGTGGTGAAGATGACCTTGCCCCTCTGGCGGGCCTGCACCGTCCGGGTGGCAAACGACTTGCCCGAGCGCACGCGCTCGACGTGGTAGATGATGGGGATCTCCGAGTTGCCGGCGAGCACGAAATAGCAGTGCATCGAGTGCACGGTGAAGTCGGGCTCCACCGTCTTCTGGGCCGCGCTCAGCGTCTGTGCAATGGCGGCGCCGCCGAAGATGCCGCGGGCGCCCACGGGGTGCCATAGCGGGCGTCTGTTGGTGAAGAGATCGGGGTCGATGTCGGAGAGCGACGTCAGCTCCAGGGTGTTCTCAATGGCGGACTGGTCGCTGTTAGACGTTCCTTCCACCACGACCGTCTCGCGACGACACGCACCTTGGAGGGGTCGATGGGCGGCGGGCGGATGAGGGTCGACATGGCCACGGTCAGGCAGTTTGCGCAGAGGCAGACACAGGGGCCGGCATGCCATCTATTATATAGGCAGGATGTGCCATCCCTCTGCGGCCGCGACGTGGTGGATGCGTGCGACTCGCTGCTCCAGCCGAGGTACAACGGCCGTCCACGGATCACGAGGAATCAGCGGCTAGCACGCTTCGGGGGCGCTGCCTCAGGCCGCAATGCGTCATCTCCAAGCGTCCTGCACCGCCCTGTGCACCGCACCGTGACTGTGCGAGGCCCCTTCACCCATTCGCCAGTCTGCTCTTCACCTCCACGCGACGCGCCGCGCACCGCAGCACGCAACCCAGAAGCGCTCCCCGCGCCGTGACAGGTCGCGGCCCGCCACCTCCATGCCCGCCGCCCGCCTGCATCTTCACAGCGTTCGCCCTAGCAAGTAGGACTCGGGAACTAGGAACAGCAAGACGTCATGGCCGACGCCAACCCGGAGCTGCAGGCGAAGCTGCGCGAGCTGGACCACGAGCTGGACGAGGGCGACATCACGCAGAAGGGGTGCGTCGCAATGCCGCTGTCGCTGCCGCACATCCCGCGAGGCTAACACGTCGCCAGCTACGACAAGCGAAGAAGCGTCCTCCTGTCGCAGTATCTCGGGCCTGCGCAGACGGAGCAGCTGCAGAACCGGCTGCGGCTCGCCAATCCATCGCCCGAGGGTGAGGGTGACGGTTCGCGCTCTGCCTCGCTCGCCGCCCTCTCCGCCCCGCAGCCGCCCGCCCTCCACCTGCCGCCAGACGAGGCTCCCTACGGCGCGCCAGCACCCAACAATGGCAATGGCAAGAGCGAGTACATGGCCTATCCGCCGAGCCAGGTCGGCCGCTTCCAGGAGCGACAGCTGGGGCTGCCCACCAATTCCCTCCAGAGGCGCCCTTCGTACGGCAGCGAGACCTTCATGCCCCGCCCAGGCACGCCCGAGACCTTCCCGTACTCGCGCGACGGGACCATGGCCTCCAACTTTGCCTTCAACCCGGACACACAAGGCGGCTTCGACGGCGGCTATGCCTCGCCTGGCGGCGCAGAGGTCAGCCGCCAGAGCACGATGCTGGACGCGCACCAGGGCTACTTCTCCGACTTCACCGGCCAGCAGATGCAGGACAACCGCGACTCGTACCGAGGGCCAAACCGATACTCGTCCGGCGATGCTTTCTCTCCGACCGCCGCCATGGCCCCGCCCATGATGACCCAGGCCGACCTGCCCGGAGGCGTCATCGAGAGCCAGCTCCCCCTCGAGCCGCGCGATCTTCCTTTTGACGTCTACGATCCCCACGATCCCAACAGCCTCATGTCCAAGTACGACAACATCGGCGCAGTGCTGCGACACCGAGGGCGGACGCAGCCGCGACAGCCGGCATTTTGGGTGCTGGACTCAAAGGGGAAAGAGACGGCTTCGATAACGTGGGAAAAGGTCGCGAGTCGGGCGGAAAAGGTGGCCAAGGTGATTCGAGACAAAAGCAACCTGTACCGGGGCGACCGGGTTGCACTGGTGTACCGGGACACGGAAATCATCGAATTCGCCGTGGCGCTGATGGGCTGCTTTATTGCGGGCGTTGTGGCCGTCCCCATCAATAGCGTGGATGACTACCAAAAACTCAATCTTCTTTTGACCACCACCCAATCCCATCTTGCTCTTACTACCGATAACAATCTCAAGGCTTTCCATCGTGACATCAGCCAGAATCGTCTGAAATGGCCCAGCGGGGTCGAGTGGTGGAAAACCAACGAATTCGGCAGCTACCATGCAAAGAAACACGACGACACGCCTCCTTTGCAGGTGCCCGAAGTGGCCTACATCGAGTTCTCGCGTGCTCCCACTGGCGACTTGCGCGGCGTGGTGCTCAGCCACCGGACCATCATGCACCAAATGGCATGCGTCAGCGCCATCATCACTACCATTCCCACGGGCAGCAGCTCGGATACATTCAGCACCAGCTTGCGCGATAAAAATGGAAAATTTATTGCGAACCCTCCGAGATCATCGCCTACCGAGGTCATCTTGAGTTATCTGGATCCCCGCGAAAGCGCTGGTTTGATCCTCGCAGTGTTATACGCCGTCTATGGTGGACACACCACGGTATGGATGGAGGCGCAAACAGTCGAAACCCCAGGACTGTATGCACACCTCATCACCAAGTACAAAACCACAATCATGGTGGCCGACTACCCTGGTTTGAAGCGGTCCGCATACAATTACCAAACAGATCCAATGGCCACCAGAAATTTCAAGAAGAACATGGATCCCAATTTCGCATCAGTGAAATTGTGTCTAATTGATACACTGACGGTTGACACTGAATTTCATGAAATTCTTGGAGACCGCTGGTTGCGACCAATGAGAAATCCTCGAGCCAACGAGCTGATTGCGCCTATGCTGTGCCTGCCCGAACACGGCGGCATGATTGTGTCGGTAAGAGACTGGCTAGGCGGCGAAGAACGTATGGGTTGCCCTTGAGCATGGAAGAGGAGGAGCCGGACGACGAAGAAGAGAAAGTCGAGGACACGGCGCCACCAAATGGATATTCCAGTCTGATCGGTGGAGGCATCACCAAAAAGACGAACCAGAAGAAGAGTCGCACCGAGCTAACAGAAATATTGCTGGATAAAGAGGCCTTGAAGATGAATGAAATCGTCGTTGTTGCGATGGGCGAAGAAGCAAGAAAACGAGCAAACGAACCTGGAACAATGAGAGTGGGCGCTTTTGGATACCCTATACCGGATGCCACGCTGGCTGTTGTTGACCCGGAAACAAGTCTATTATGCTCACCTTATATGGTCGGCGAGATTTGGATAGACTCTCCGTCGTTATCTGGTGGCTTTTGGCAGCTGCAAAAGCACACCGAGACCATTTTCCATGCGCGACCGTATCGCTTTGTCGAAGGTAGCCCGACACCCCAACTTTTGGAATTGGAATTTCTACGTACTGGTCTTCTGGGTTGCATTGTGGAAGGCAAGATTTTTGTGTTGGGTTTGTATGAAGATCGCATTCGACAGCGAGTAGAGTGGGTCGAGCACGGCGTGTTCGAAGCCGAGCACCGCTACTTCTTTGTACAGCATCTTGTTACGAGCATCATGAAAACGGTGCCAAAGATTTATGATTGGTAAGATTTTGCTGTGAGATCCGTCATGTCGCTAATGAGTTACAGCTCTGCATTTGATGCTCACGTCAACGGAGAATACCTTCCTATTATTCTGATTGAGACGCAAGCTGCGTCAACCGCACCGACGAATCCTGGAGGGCCACCACGCCAGCTGGATATTGCCTTCCTCGATTCGTTATCCGAGCGATGCATGGAAGTCTTGTACAACGAACACCATCTTCGCGTCTACTGTGTCATGATCACGGCGCCCAACACCCTGCCGCGAGTGATGAAGAACGGCAGACGGGAAATTGGCAATATGCTTTGCCGGAAGGAATTCGACAACGGCTCATTACCTTGCGTCCACGTCAAGTTTGGCGTAGAAAGAGCAGTCCAGAATATTGCTCTAGGCGATGACCCAGCGGGAGGCATCTGGTCGCCGCAAGCTTCCATGGCGCGCCAGAACTATCTGCTACTGCAGGATAAGCAGTATTCGGGCGTTGATCACCGCGAGGTGGTCATTGACGACCGCACCTCGACACCACTAAACCAGTTCTCAAATATTCACGACCTGATGCAGTGGCGGGTGTCACGGCAGTCCGAGGAACTCTCGTACTGTACTATTGACGGGAGAGGCAAGGAGGGCAAGGGCGTCAATTGGAAGAAGTTCGACCAGAAAGTGGCAGCAGTTGCTGTCTATCTGAGGAACAAGGCCAAGATAACATCCGGGGACCATGTCCTTCTCATGTACACGCACTCGGAAGAGTTTGTCTTCGCCGTCCACGCTTGCTTCGTGCTTGGCGCAGTTGCGATACCAATGGCACCGATCGACCAGAATCGATTGAATGAGGACGCTCCTGCACTATTACACATCATCGCAGACTTCAAAGTCAAGGCCATCATCGTCAACTCGGACGTGGATCATCTGCTCAAGACTAAGCAGGTATCACAGCATTTGAAGCAGTCTGCGGTCATCCTAAAGGTCAACCTCCCAACATCTACAACACTACCAAGCCTACCAAACAATCCAGCGGTTGCCGCGATCTGGCTTGACGAAAAACCTGCGTGGGTGCAGTCGGGCTACCCGGTACTTGTGTGGACTTTCTGGACGCCAGATCAAAGGCGGATAGCCGTTCAACTCGGTCATAGCACCATCATGGCGCTCGGTAAGGTCCAGAAGGAGACTTGCCAGATGACGAGCACGCGACCCGTTCTTGGCTGTGTTCGCAGCACCATAGGGCTTGGTTTCATCCACACTTGCATCATGGGTTCCTTGCAGCTCCTACCTACCTCGTTTCTCCGGTCGACTTTGCGCAGAATCCCAACATCCTCTTTCAAACCCTTTCCAGATATAAGATCAAAGATGCCTACGCAACAAGCCAGATGCTCGACCACGCAATGTCGCATGGTGCCGGCAAGGCTATGCCCATGCACGAGCTGAAGAACCTCATGATAGCCTCCGACAGCCGGCCCCGCGTCGACGTCTGTAAGTACTATTTCCGATGCTTCGGTGCTTATCCTAACCTGCACAGATCAACGAGTGCGCATGCATTTTGCCCCTGTCAGCCTTGACAGGACCGCCATCAACACAGTCTACTCGCACGTTCTCAATCCCATGGTCGCCTCGCGGTCGTACATGTGCATCGAGCCAATCGAGCTGCACTCGACATGAACGCCCTACGCCGCGGCCTCATCATGCCCGTTGACCCCGATACGGAGCCCAATTCTCTGTACATTCAGGACTCTGGCATGGTCCCTGTCAGCACTCAAATCTCCATTGTCAACCCAGAAACTAACACGCTTTGCCTTGTGGGCGAGTGTGGAGAGATCTGGGTGCAATCCGAGGCGAACGCATATAGTTTCTACATGTCCAAAGAACGCCTTGATGCTGAGCGGTTCAACGGGAGGACGGTCGACGGAGACCCGAATGTGAGATATGTCAGGACGGGCGACCTCGGCTTCTTGCACAACGTTACCGCCCCATTGGACCTGGCGGCGCCGTTGATATGCAGGTTCTGTTTGTGCTCGGCAGTATTGGCGATACGTTTGAGGTCAATGGCTTGAATCATTTCTCCATGGACATCGAGCAGTCGGCGGAGCAATGTCACCGGAACATTGTTCCTGGAGGCTGGTAAGTTACACATCTTACTCACTGCAGGCCCGCGTTAATGTTCTCGCAGTGCGGTCTTCCAAGCCGGCGGTCTTGTCGTCGTAGTCGTGGAAATCTTCCGTCGCAACTTCCTCGCCTCCATGGTCCCCGTCATCGTCAACGCCATCCTCAACGAACACCAACTCGTCATCGACATCGTCGCTTTTGTTATCAAAGGCGACTTCCACCGCTCGCGCCTCGGCGAAAAACAGCGCGGTAAAATCCTGGCAGGGTGGGTCACGCGCAAGATGCGCACCATAGCGCAGTACAGCATTCGCGATGTCAGCGGCATGAATAACATCAACGAGGCCGCCGAGCCCGGGGTCCGCGCCAGCACCAGCACGTACAGGCATAGTGGCGGCCCGGGCAGCGTGAAGGGCGGCAGTATGCGCGCGAACAGCACGCTGGGAATGACAGCTGCGATGAACAGTCTGCAATTGCAGACAGGCACGGCACAGGAGCTCCCCGTGCAACAACGCCAGATGAGCTTCGGTGCGCCCCTGCCGCAGGGCGTCTCGGAAATGCCTGGCGACCGATACCCAGAAAGCATCCCGGAGCTCGGCACCGGAAGCATCAACTCAGCGCGAGCCGGCGAAGACACGCCTACCGAGCTCAAGAAGGAATTCCCACCCAGACAACACGACGAGGCCAATAACGATAACGCGCCAAATCAGCAGCAGTACACGTCTGATTCCAATCACCAGCAATACGGCGCGACGGGCCTTTCTACCTCGCCGCTGCCGGATATCCTCCGTCCTGGTCTGCGCGACGAGGCGCCGCCTGATCAGCCGCATTATGCTAGTAAACCGTATTTGAATTATCAGCAGGATGGGCGACAGTATCAGCAACAGCAGCAACAGTCGTATCAATACCACAGTCTTGATAATCCTAGCTCTAGTAGTGGCCAACGGTGGCCGCTTGGGCCTGGGGCTTCGTCGGAGTCGGAGTCGTCGCCGTATAAGGAAGAGGCACGGCAACAGCAGCAGCAGCGAGGTGGTGGTGGTGGATTGAGAGTCGCGAATGCGGATGCGGGGGATAGCGACGGAGAGAGAGGTGCGGAGGCGGAGGGGGATAGTGCGTGGGAGCAGGATGCGCTGATGACGATGAATTTTGCGGGGTCGGGGCCGGATAGTATTGCGAGGTTTAGATAGGGGTTGAGTGGGGTGGGGAATTGGAATCGGATTTTGTTTTTGAGGGTTATGATGTGACTGTGTGTGTGCGTGTGCGTATGCGTGTGCTGTGTGTGTGTGAGTTGAAGGATTGGAAGGGTGTGTGTGATGTTGTGAACGTGTTTGCCAAGCGAGTTATGTTATATGGCGTGCATCTTGTATCCAATATATATGATATGATATGTGTACCACCAACATGCTCAGATGGAAGGTGTGGAGTTGAGCCTGCTATTAGCTTCACGTCTCGTCCTGGCAGTAGATCACACCACAGACTACCTACCTATTTACGCAGGGTAAGCCGTAAGGTCCAGTCCGTAGTACCTCAATTTTTGCACTCAGTGGGCAGACGCGAAACACCTTTTTCATCGGGTCTCCTGCCGTGTGTGTATAGGAGCTCGAGGAAGACCAGGGCTGGCCAGCTACGGGGACGGGGAGTGTCGTCGCTACCTCAACGATAGCTAGGATAAACAAGAGTCAACGTGGTACTCTAGGATGAGTGATACTATGTCTGACTGTACTTATTTAACTATAATGAGTTACCCTGGGATAAGTAATACTACGTCTAACTATACTTTACCTTGTACCCTAGAATCATAGCTCCTAAAGCTACAAGAGAATATAAATAATTAGAGTAGATTTGTGTTTTGCAGTGCTACAAGTGAGTAATTTCCCCTCATGCGACACACCCACCTTGCACATATTATAAAACTATTCCTTAATTCCTTTCACGCCCTCCTATATGCCTACTTAACTATAAATTTGTGGGGAGTAGATATATCTAGCTCTTATCCTATTAGTATCCTACGTTCTTTTTATCATCAGCGCTCAACTCGTTAGAAGTTAATGCTAAGGGGATAAAAATCTTTACTAGGACTCGTGGAATGGGATAGTGGGACAAGGTATCTAGCAGCAGCGATGGATCTAGGAAGCCTGTGGAGAGTTAAAGGCCGGTAAAGGCTTTATGGATTTACATACGACAAACAGTGGGGTTCGGAGTACCTTGGGGTGTTGTCTTGTGTCTGGAATAGGGAATCTTTTGATATGATTGATAAGGGTCTAATGCGGTTAATGAGGGCGGGTGCTGCGACCGGATGCTATTCGGGTGCCATAACCTCCATTTCCACCCTCACGTCCTATATATCTCGCCAGCATCGTCGCAATATGGTCTGTCGGCAGTGTAGTTGGGCCAGTAATCGGCGGCGCATTTGCACATAGCGATGCTACATGGCGATGGGGCTTCTATATCAATCCGTGTGTGTGTGCTCTACCGTGCCCGTGCGCGTAACGACCCACGTCGCGTAACGACCCAGGAACAACGCGCTCACTACTTCAAAAATGAGGGTATTGCAACAGCTATAATAGCTATTATTACGAGATTTTGTAGTAGAGTAGTAAACAAAGGCATGCGATTAATTTGTACTATCTAAATTTACTTGGAAGGTTGACGTTGCGGCCACGGCGGGTGGTGAAAGCTGGGGCAGCTGATGCAGCCTGTGATGCCTCCTTAGCAGCTGCACCAGCACTACGTTGTTTCTGACGCTTGTTGGCTTGAGTAGAGGCTTTTGAGGCCTTGCGCTTGCCCTTTTAGGATAGTTGTATAGCTTTTTCAGCGTTGCGAGCTGCCTTCTGGCGCTCGCGTTCAGCTGCCTTGTCAGCCTTCTCCTTCTCCCTCACCACCTTGGCTGCCTCTCTCGCCACACGCCTCTCCTCTGCCTCCTGCTCTCGGAGTAGCTTAGCAGCAGCTTGAAGATCCTTCCTGTTAGCCTTTGCAAGCTGCTCGTCATGCTCTTCCCTCTGCTTTACTGTCTCTCGTGCACGTGCCTCTCTGATCTTGCGCGGAGACCAGAAGACAGCACCACCGTGGTACTCCTGGCGCTGCTGCAAGTTAAGAGGTTTGCCGCGCTTCTTGTGCTTCTTCTTAGCAGTGAGAGCCTCCCTTAAGCTATCGTTCTTATGGTGTAGCAGCTCGTTTTGTACTTGGAGTCCGTGGAGCGTTTGGGAGAGCGACTTTGACTCTTCTGCGGTGGTATCCTTTACTGCAGAGCGTACGAGACGCTCTATCTGGCGCCAGTCATTGTTGGTAAGCGCTGAGGACCGTCATTCACCGTTGTTTTGCTGCTCTGAGGCATCGTCCGCGAAGCGTTTGAGTATAACCTCTGGGTCATAGGCCATATACCAGTAGCTTCAAAGGACTTAAGGATAGTCTCTGTCTTAAATGAGGACTCCCACGCTCTCCAGAACAGTGGGAAAAAGTCCCCCTTCTTGACTGGTACTAGCCCTTGGCTCCTCTGGAGGTGGGTGGAGAGCTCCTTAGAGTAGGCGGTGGAGAGAGGTTTAAACATGACGACGTCGAGAGGTTGAAGCGTATGGGTAGAGGGGGGAAATACGGCTAGGAGTATGCGATGGGATTCGCAGTAGTCGATAAACTCCTTCGTGAGGTGACTGCCATGGCCGTCAAGTATGAGGAGACGCCAGTCTCTCCCACGACGCGCTTTCTGCTTCGTGCAGCGATCAAATACCTGCTCTAGCCACGCTAAACCAATGTCGTTATTCGTCCATCCAGATGGAGATGAAGCTACAAAGACGTCGTGTTGCCCAGCTTTAATGGCGTCCACCCAAGCTGCCTGCAGTGAGCTGTTTGCCGACTGATAGATGAGACCTGGCGGCAGAGCCTCCCCATCAGCGCAGACAGCTGCTAAGAGGGTGATCCATTCACGAGAGCCATCTTGGAGTGCCGCCTGCACCTCTTTTCGCTCCACATCCGACGGCTGAACACTCGTTTTGAGCGTCCTGTTATACCTATCATGAAGCCCCTCGTCCATATTGTAGGAATGGCGCGGCTGTATGTCGTACTGCTTTATCTTCTGATGTAGCAAGTCAAAGTATAGCTAGCTTATACTTAACGTTTGAATCAGCGTTGTGGCGGAGAGAGTCAATTCCAGATGTCCATTTGGAGATGAGATGGTGGCCGTGTCGGTCAAGAAAGCGGGTAACCCAAGCGTCGCTCACGGGCTCTGTGGCTGTCGAGGATGCGAAATTTTGTATCATCTCTCTTGTAGGAGGCAGCCCTCTCTTTGTAAGGTCTTCAATATAGCTCACGAGCCCTAACTCTTGTTGTGGGCTGAGTACTTGTTGATCGCGATGCTTAGCTTCCCGTGGGCGCTGACAGCCTTGGTGTCTTCGGCGCAGCGTACTGTGCGGTACACCAAACTGGCGAGCAATTTTCCGGTATATAAGTTGTTCTCCTGGTTTAAGCGATTCGATTGCTGCGAGCGCATCGTCAATTGGTGCCATGGTGGTGGAGTTATGACGCGTTGAAGTTTGGAGCTTGTCTGGTGTTTTGGTGTTCCTGGGTCGTTACGCGACGTGGGTCGTTACGCGCACGGGCACGGTAAGTGCCCCAGGCTTGATCTTCTGTTTGCCCAGCATCGACCTCGCCCCGGGACTAACGTTCAAAGAGAAGTTACGTACCCAGGGTTGGGTCGCCATCCAGCGTTGACAACGTACCGTAGCGAGTACGGCCGCAAGTACGGCCGAGCCGTGCACAGATTGTATGTTGGCTACCATGTTTCCCCGCTCAACGCACAGACCCCACTCAACGCACAGTTGGCACCAAAAATCTCTATCCTTTCAACCCTCATAACTCTACCAATATGGACCCGATTGACGCAGCTGTTGAAGCTTTGAGATCCCTGAAGCTAGGAGAACGTCCTAATACATCTCAGGTTGCGCGAGAGTACGGCGTTGAGCGGTCGCGGCTCTCGAAGCGTTTTCGCGGGGTGCAGGCAGGGTTGTCAACAACCAAACATGCCTCAATATTTTGTTTGAATTTTGTTTGAATTGACAACGTCAACCAAACAAAAAGCTGCTGCTGCAATTTTGATAGGTCAAACAAACAAAAGAGGCAATTGCAGTCAAAAAATTTGAAGTTTGTTTGAATCGCTTAGCATACTGTAATGATAAGGTACCCTAGAGTTAGTGATATATTCTTAGTGTTGATGTAACAATAACTTTCCCAACGCTGCAATTATATAGGTATTCCTATAGTAAACAGAGCAAAAAACGGAGCTTCTTAAGTGGATTGTACCTGCGTAAAAAAAGCCCGCATAACGGATGTGTGCTTCCACTGGCCGCCAGCAACTGATATACATGAATTGCTATTCGGCTTTAGCACCTCCTATCCTCTGTTCCTCCTCTTTCTTTACGTAGGTAATAAGCTGTTAAAACAATAAATATATATATAATAATCTAAATAAGCTAATATTATAGTGTTGAGGTATTGTAGCAAAGTGAGTTTGCGCTGTTGCAGCGAAGCCTAAGTTATGTTTATATATTCTGAACCTAGTTACTACTCTTAAAAAATCGTTTGCTATAACCACGCAATAAATCTTGTCTTCTATAAGTTAAACTATTAAATCAATGTTGCTAAATTAATTCCTGTCGCCTGTTTTACTATATCTCTATTGTTGCGGGCTGCAGAGCGTCGCGCAGTACGCCTTGGCATGAAGTGGTAATGTTGGCTAGCCGACCGCGTACTTTCCGCGTACCTTGCGCGTCAACGCTTACACACCCACTATACTTTGGCTTACTTGCCTGCGCCTACAGCTTACTTTTTCGCGCCTTTGCTTACCTTCACGCTTACCATGCCCCCAAAACGAAGCCGCGAGCCTGCTGAGGCATCCGAACCTATGCCCAAAACGTTCCCAACGTGCGCCGAAACCCAGCCAGCGCCTTATGGATAGCCAGCGGCCGCTTACTCCTCCGCCAACCCAGCCGTCTATTGAGGTAGTTGACGAGCCGGAGCCGCCTATTGAGGTGCTTGAAAGTACTCTAGAGCCGCGCTCAATAGAGCCACCAACCGAGCTAGAGGAGCGCGCCCGGAGGCCATCACCACGGCCTATACTACAAGCCTTACAGGCCGATGAGCCAGCTTGGGAGTTGCTGTTAGTGGCTAATAAGCCGCCTATAGCTACTAAGCCGCCGCGCGCGTTTAGTAATGCTGCCACAGAGGCTTCAGTGGAGGAGGACGCTGCGCCTAGTGTTGACTTCACCAACTACGAAGGCCTTGACTTGAAGCGCCTGCTGGGCTTCAATGCCTCTATCCACACCCACAGGCAACATCAGCTGGGTCTTTAGGCACGGCTATCGCCTTCGAAAGCTTGGTACTAACCCTGAGAAGATCTACTTCCAATGCAAGCACTGTCACATCAACAGAAAGAAGGGCGGCCTACACCAGACCACTCTGTCAACTACAGCCGCCAACAACCATTTGAAGCAAGACCTTCCCGGCCATCGGCTCACCAAACAAGGCACTATCGTACACAAGAGGCCGCTCGAACCTGGCCAGAAGTCGCTGCGATGGGCGGAAGAAAACGGGGTCACATTAAGCCAAGATGCAACGCAGGAGCTGGGTAACTTCGACGTACAAGGCTTCAGGCAAGCTGCAGTGTTATGGCTCGTCAACAACAACAGGCCATTACGCGAGTTTGAGACTGAGTCCTTCCGCGCGATGATCAGGTTCGCCAACCCAGAGGCAGAGGCGGCGCTATGGAGGTCTCACAACAGCGTTTCGAGGTTCGTGATGAGGCTTTACAGCTGGCTACAACCTCAAGTCAAGCGCGCCTTGTCTGAGGCCTCTAGCAAAATACACATAAGCTTTGACGGCTGGACTACCAAGGGGGGGAAGCGCGGCTTCTTTGCAATTTGTGCGCACTACGCTGACTCTCAAGGCAATATAGTTGACCTTCCCATCGCCTTGCCGCAGCTGGTTGGTGCGCACACAGGCTCAGCGATCGCGGAAGCTGTCGTACGAATCCTACGCTACTTTGAGATTTCTAGCAGCAATTTGGGCTATTTCGTGCTTGACAACGCTACAACAACGATACTGCAGTTAATAAACTCGGCACAATGTACGGCTTTATCGCCAACGATCGACGCCTCCGCTGCGCTTGCCACATACTCAACCTCGTTGGGCAAACTATTATGTTTGGCACTGACTCCGACGCCTTTGATAACGAGCCTGAACACTACAACGAAGAGGAGTTTTATATGAAGCAATGGCGGAAAGTGGTCCGCTTGGCGTGTTTCTTGATATTGTTAACTACATTAACACGCCAAAACATGGGGTATATTTGAGGATTGTCAGAACAGCGAAGCAGTTGAGATGCCTGCTGGCGCTACAGCAAGACGCCGTGAGCCTTTCAAGCCTGGAGTTACGCGTTGGAACAGCTATCATGACTGCTTTAAGCGCGGTGTTGAGCTACAACACGCCATCAACAGCTACTCCTCCTACCACATACAAGAGACTGAGCACGCTGACGAGCTTGCCAAAAGCAACAACACTAAGCCGCCTATTGTGCCGCAGTGGATGCGATCAGGCGGGCTTGCAGCTGCAGACTGGGCGGTGATTACCGAGTACATTGAGGTGCTTGAGCCGCTGAAGTCCGCAACTAATCGCTTGCAAGGTCGCGGCAAAGCTGGCACTCACGGCGCGTTATACGAGGTTATCCCTGTGTTTGAGTCTCTTATTGCTGACCTAGATGCCCGCCTTAGACTGTTTGAAAGCGTCAATTACCTGCCAGACGAGGCGCCAGAAGATCACGTCGCTATCAACGTACGTGCTGCGCTCAAGAAGGCGAGCAGTACCTTAATAAACTCCTCAAAATCCCCGTCTACTACACTGCCACGGCACTCACCCACGCTCAAGAACTACTTTAAACGCTTCTGGCGTGAGAAGCCCGCACAGTTACAAGCTACGCACGCGAGCTTCGAGCAGCTTTGGGCCTCGTTACAAGCCCGCCCTAGCGACAGCAACAACAATAACAACTGCGCCTAAACACGCGATGAGCAGCTTTGACGACGCGATCGATTCGGTACTTGACAACAGCGATGAGATAATAGGGGTGGCGGATGAGTACGAGAGCTGGCTTAGAGAGCCAACATGGACATCAGAACAGTACAAAACTGGCTGTACAGCTGTCCAATACTGGTACCAGCTCAAGCCGAGGTATCCCAATTTGTCACGATTGGCGCTGGACGTGTTAACTATCCCTGCCTCCAGCGCTGACTGTGAGCGAGTCTTCTCGGGTACTGGCGACGTACTGAGCCACAGAGACGCAAAATGGGCACCAACTATGGCTGCTTTAATTTGTACTCAACGATGGATTCGAGCAGGTTTAAACCTCCAAGCGCAAAGGTGGTGGCAACGTACTATGACAATAAGCTCAACGAACAGTTTAGCATACATGAGTGGGAGGAGCCGCCGCCTATAACACCACCAGAGTCTCTTTCACAGTCCTCTTAAAGTACTCAAAATCAAACAAACAATCAAATAAAAAGCGCCTCTATAGCTCCATCAAATCAAACAAACAAACTACAACACCAAGAAAGTCGTCAAACAAACAAATTCAGAGCCTCAAATTTTGTTTGTTTTGTTTATTGACAAGTCTGCTTGCATCCCGCTTCCTTCAGCTTTCAGGCACCACAGGCCTCCAACAGCGTCAGATGAAACTCATTTTCTCTTTCCAGCGTTTTAGTACGACCAAATTCTATTCTCAGCTGTGGAATACGAATTATCCGGCCATGTTCATTGGCAGTCATTTCCACCCGTACTGGAACAAGGAATCTGGATAGATCATCAGGCTGAAGATTTGCTTTTTCGCGCCGCTGAAAGGCAGGTCCGTGTTTGAAAAGAGGCATAGTGATCCTTCTGGGGCGCCACTAAGCTAAGGGGCACATAGGTCTGCTTTAACCCAGCTCATTAGCCCCTCCTCTCTCGTTGATCGCACCGTCTTGTTCTTCACTACCATCATCAACGTACTTCTCAACCAGACAAAAGCCTCAAGATGAATCTATTGCTAGCACCAGCCGTCGCGCTTTGGGCCCTTGCTGTGTTGGTAGCAGCTTCGGGGCCAACGAAGCTCTTCATTGACCTGGTACCCGAGTACCGAATCTTAGAACCGTGCGCAGAATCTGAAGTCTCTGCGATCGTCCGAAACATGAAGTACGGCTGCGGCGACGGTTCGCAGACAACGTCATATGCCTGTTTCTGTTACTTAGAATCCGCGAAGTACAGCCGCATGATTAGCACTCGGGTATCTTCAGCGTGCACCGAGACTCGCGGTCAAGAGACTAGTGCACTAGAGGTTTTCGGCAAATATTGCCGGTTGGGAGACATCCAGAAACCTGCTACTACTGCTAGTAAGTGTTGCTATACAGTCATAAAAGTCAGGCGCTCATTCATGCCAGGTTCTTCGCCGACACCACCCAATTGTTGCAACCGACACAATTTTGTCGGTAGAAGGGGCCGAATTTTTTTTCGGGCGATAGTGACTCACAAGGAGCTGAACCAAAGTTCAAATACCACAACTATACTTCTATTACATGCGACTCTATAGGTACCTTATACTTTGCCAGTGAGGGGAGCCGTAGCAATATTAAAAGCTGGCACGCTGGCATGTCTCTAACAGCTGCATTCGCTCATCCCTTCTCTGTTAGTGTTCCTTAACTACAGTTTTAGAAATACTCACACAACCACTATTTAGATAACAACCTATCTAGTTCATTATAGTAAGTTCTTAACTTTGCTATACTTATTAACGCTCACATAATATAGATAGATCTAAAATTAATGCCCTATCTACACTATCCTAACTGTTTACTAGTAACGCTTACTAACAATAATTGCTACTACGCACGCATATAGCTATACAAGGCTAAGGAAGAAGAGAAGGAGAAGAAGGATAATAGAATAATAGAGTATATAAAGGTCCTTAAGAAGGCAATAGCAAGGTACTATAACTTGCCTAAGGGTACGCTTATAAAATTAATCTTATATAATTACTAATATATAGTACTAGAAACTAAGGAGGACGCTGCGTTTATTAAGAGGGAGCTAAAATGGATATGATCCCTTATTAAGCATATTAAAGATAGTAACAGTCTCCGCCTAAAGTATACAAAGTATATTCTAGCGCTCTATAAGCATTATAGGAGGAAGTAATAGTTGCTAGGTCTAATTGTCTATTTATAAGTTAATTATAAGAGGGGTGTTTAGTGCTACTTTATCTAGTTTAAAATTAAACTATTCAGCTTAAAAAGCAAAATCAAACACATGTCGAGCACCTTGCGGTAACAAGACCCCGACACCACCCACCTCCACTAATTCGACATCCTCGGCTCAGAGCACCTCTGCCTCACCAGCATCAACACCTTCCTCAAACACTGTTTCGCCTACAACAGTTCTCGGCGCGCAAGCGAGTGAACCACCAAAGTCGAACGACCATACCGTCGCTATAGCAACAGGCATCACCATTCCACTTGTCGTCGTCGCATGGGGCTTGATAGGCTTCGCCGTCTACTTCCACCGCCGCCCCAAAACAAAGAAGCTCACCCCGCGCGAATTGCCTGCCGATAGCCATATGGCCGAAGTACACGGCAATGCAGTCTACGAGAAAGAAGCAAGCACTGATACATACATTAACAACCATGATCCCGTACACGAAATGAATGGGATGGTTGAGCAACAGGGAGAATTGGACGGTGCACCGTCGACGAATCTTGTGGACAGGAAGATTGAACGTTATGTTTTGTGACGAGATAACTGGAAGTGTGGGTTCGCACTACTTTGTTGGTGCGGCGCAGCTGTCCTTTTCTTTTTCTGTACGTCTGCATATACATTACTAGTGCGATTGATCTGTAAAAGTTAGAGTTGTACGGAAATAGATATGGATGAATAATAATGGCACTTATGGTATGTTTCAATGTTGTATAGTAACCCACAGGGTACATACGTTTGACCTAGCTAAGCACTCACACAGTCATATCTATAGGATATTTAAACTTTTGTCCTAGTACTGTAGGAGGATTCTGTCCATACATATATATGTATGCAGGGAACACTCCTTATATAATATTAATAACGCTAGGCGCCCGCCTAGGCTCCTAGTGATGGGCTTAGGACATAAAACTAGTCTCTGAGGTGCATAGCACTATTTGTATAAAGTAGCCTTGAACTTAAAGCCTAAGTGGACGCAATAATATTTAAACCTTACGTGATATCACGTGCCGCTTCTGCCTCCAGGGCTATATACATATCCCACTTTTATATAAAGACACCTCTCCGCAGCTCTCTTAAACCTCATCTTTTCTTTGTCATCATGGCTCTGGTCTGATGTAGTGTCTGTTCTTGTTTAGGGTGAAACCTTCGCAGGTGGCGTACGCGGCCACTGTAACTTTTACATGATACATCTAAAGACATCCAAGAAACGCAGGGGACAATATTTTAATACATCTAGAAGCGGCTGTAAGGCAGGAATTGCTAAAGGGTTGAGAAAGTTCGTTGTACAAGGGAGTAACAGGTCCAACCTACTCAGCGACCTAAGCCGACATTTCCTACATTAGAGCTCGTGAGAGCTCATGCCCGCAGCTCATGCCAGCTGTATAAATAAAAGGTCGCTGCGAAGGCGAGGACTTAGCGCTACTTGGCCTATGTTCCGTAGACCTTACGGCGCTGAAGAATTGGTTAGGGGTTATAAACTTATACATGGATACATTTGGCAACCACGTACACTCAAGAAGAGACAACAGATCATGGCAGCGGCAGAAGCAGAGACCATTACAATAAAGGTGATGCGGATTGCCAATATAACTTTCTCTACCACCCAATCTCGAAGCACCAGGCTGAGTCCTTAGAACTGTAGGATGTGGATCCCCGTGGTCAAATGTATAGCGTCTGCAGTCGAGATGTTGGGAAGAATCTCCCTAACTCCCTTAGAGGCCAATATTATAGAACATCAATCCTCTCAGGCTAAGAATTACAATCTAGCTGATCTTCTGCCCTACAAATATCGGTCAACTATTGTACATACCGGCTGACAGTTGAAAAATGCTGCATACCAAGAGCCATAAAGCTTATCCCATTACTAAGTTCAGCAACCAGGACAAGAGCCAGAACGACGGAAAAGCCGGCTGTAAAGAAAGATCCGCACCCACTTCCAATAAGCAGAGTGTAGCCATAAATCCAAGCTTCGCATGTCCAAGGTTTGAGCGTAGCTTTAGATATATTAGCAAGAAGTCAGGGCAGAAAATGGAACACGGGGGACGAACACATAAGTGAGGAACCAACCAGAATCAACACAGTCCCAAGAACATACCATAGCATATGATAGCCCAATCTAGGCATTCAAAAGCCATTCAAAACCGAGAAGAAAATCATGGCGCCTAGAAAGGGCAAGAGCCGGACGCCAGCGATCAAAGAACCGTCCCCTCTGGTGAACTAGAAGACCAAGGGCACATAGTAAAGCGTCGTCATCATGGCCCCAGCGTTTACCAATATCGCAAATTGTAGAATAGTGAGTTCCGTGTTTTTTACTAGATGGATAGGATACAGCCTGTTCTCCGGTGCTACCAATGGAGGGTAAATCGAGACCGAGATGAAGGCGATGAGTAAAATGCCAGAAACTGGCCAAAGAGCAATCTCGAATCCACTGCTGAACGAGTATATGACACCTCCAAATGTAAGGGCCATGGTAAACAGGCGGACCCGGCCAGAAAAATCGCGATGGCGACAGCGTTGACAACGTACCGTAGCGAGTACGGCCGCAAGTACGGCCGAGCCGTGCACGGTGTATAGAGTGCGCTTTCAACCTTGAAATTACCATGTTTCCCCGCTCAACGCACAGACCCCACTCAACGCACAGTTTGAGGATGCCCACTACTACTACTTTTAAAGCTGTACAGCTCTATATAGATCAAATTATCACGAGATTTTTTGTAGTAGCATTCTTAAAAGTCGTTTTAATCGATTGGCAACGATATATTAGGTGCGATACCTCTGTGGGAGGCGTACTGTACGCGTGCGCGTTGATGGGCCAGATGCCTCTCCAGACAAGTCAACAAGCAAGTCAAGTCTTGCGACCGACCCTACTGTTGGGACGTGCAGGTTGTCACGGACCAGACGGTGCTCCGTCAACGAGACTTGACTTGCTTGTTGCCAACTCTGCCTCTACCACCCCTTTAATAACGGATAGATCCTCAGCATCAGCCTCTAGGTCCTTAATAACATAAGCAGGAGGTGCAGGAGCTGTGAGGCTACGCGCCTTACCCTTTTTAGCTAATTGTATATTATTCTGGAGTTGCTTTTTAGCTGTGTGGGCGAGTAGGGCTTTTTTGCGCTCTGCAGCCTTCTGCTATTTTTCCTACAATTTAATTTCCTTTGCAGCTATCCTTATTTCTGCTCTTTGCTAAAGTATAGCCTGTTTCTCCTGCTTTTTTTGCTCCCTAGCTAGCTTATTGCGACCTTTTTAGTGTTGTAGTTCTTCTGCTTTAGCGTCTTTTTGGACTTGTTAATTGTGGGCAGCTTTAACTTTAGATGGCGACCAGAAGACAGCGCCACCAGCGTAATTCTAGGAAGGTTTAAGTAGTAATGCCTTGCCACGCGTACGGCGCTTCTTCTTATTGATAAGGGCGTCTTTAAGGTGGTTGTTTTCATGCTGAAGGAGCTGTTTTTGAGTCGTGATTGCATGTATTGTGTGAGAGAGCTGTAAGGCGCGTTTATCGTAGATATTATTAACTACCTGTCGTAGGAGCCGTTCAATCTTGCGCTAGTCGCTTGCAGAGAGTACTGACGACGTACTATCACTGCTTGATGGCCTCTTAGGCTCTGGATCCTTGAATTTCTTCAATATAGCGTTGCTATCCAGTGGAGAGATGCTAGTAACTTTGAATGAGTTAATAATCGTTTCCTCAGCAAACGCGGTCCTATACGCCCTATAGAAGAAGCGGAAGAAGTCGCGCTTAGTAATAGATGTAAGGCCCTGGCTGTTGTATATGAATTGGGAGAGCTCTTTGGTATATGCAGCTGAGAGAGGCTTAAAAAGGCAGACATCTAGAGGCTGCAGCGTATGAGTTGAATGCGGCGGATAGATAGCCAGGAGGATCCTATTTTGATTGCAGAACTCGATAAACTCCATTGTAATATGCGAGCTATGCCCATTAAGAATAAGGAGCCTATAGTCGCGTTTTGCCTTCGTCTTAGTCTCCTTCTGAAAGCACCCCTTAAGCCAGGCAATGCTAAGTTCGTTGTTTGTCCATCCTGAAGGTGATGAGGCGAAGAAGGCGCGGTGCTCTTGAGGATCAAAATCCTGCAACTAGGTGTCCTGAATATTGCCAGAAGCTGCCTGATATATGAGGGCAGGATCGAGAGAGCTGCCGTCGGCGCATATACAAGCTATCGTCGTGATACACTCCCTGTTGCCGTCCTGGAGTACCTGCTTGACGCTACCCTGATCATACTGGCGTCGGGAGAATACGCGCTTCATTCTTGACACTACCCCAATTAAGAAGCCCTTCTCATCCATATTGTATGTATTTGATGGCGCGATGTCGTACTGCTTGATCTTATCGTCCAAAAGCTTAAAATAGAGGGCGTATTTGAAGGCTGAATTAGCTTTGTGGCGCTGGTTATCAATACTAGATGTCCATCGCGATATAAGGTTGATTTGATGCCGCGCAATATAGCGATCAACCCAGTGTTTTCCTGGCTCTTGATGGGCTATTTCTGCTGCGAAATTTCGTACTATTTCTCTTGTAGGAGGTAGTCCTTGTGTACACAGCTTTTTAATGTACTGTAGTAGCTGTTTTTCCTGTGTAGAGTTGAGGAGTCGCTTTTCTTCTGTCCGGGACGCATAGGTGCCCTGCACCCAGACTTGTCAATAAACAAAACAAACAAAATTTGAGGCTCTGAATTTGTTTGTTTGACGACTTTCTTGGTGTTGTAGTTTGTTTGTTTGATTTGATGGAGCTATAGAGGCGCTTTTTATTTGATTGTTTGTTTGATTTTGAGTACTTTAAGAGGACTGTGAAAGAGACTCTGGTGGTGTTATAGGCGGCGGCTCCTCCCACTCATGTATGCTAAACTGTTCGTTGAGCTTATTGTCATCGTACGTTGCCACCACCTTTGCGCTTGGAGGTTTAAAACCTGCTCGAATCCATCGTTGAGTACAAATTAAAGCAGCCAATAGTTGGCTGCCCATTTTGCGTCTCTGTGGCTCAAGTACGTCGCCAGTACCCGAGAAGACTCGCTCACAGTCAGCGCTGGAGGCAGGGATAGTTAACACGTCCAGCGCCAATCGTGACAAATTGGGATACCTCGGCTTGAGCTGGTACCAGTATTGGACAGCTGTACAGCCAGTTTTGTACTGTTCTGATGTCCATGTTGGCTCTCTAAGCCAGCTCTCGTACTCATCCGCCACCCCTATTATCTCATCGCTGTTGTCAAGTACCGAATCGATCGCGTCGTCAAAGCTGCTCATCGCGTGTTTAGGCGCAGTTGTTATTGTTGTTGCTGTCGCTAGGGCGGGCTTGTAACGAGCCCAAAGCTGCTCGAAGCTCGCGTGCGTAGCTTGTAACTGTGCGGGCTTCTCACGCCAGAAGCGTTTAAAGTAGTTCTTGAAGCGTGGGTGGAGTGCCGTGGCAGTGTAGTAGACGGGGATTTTGAGGAGTTTATTAAGGTACTTGCTCGCCTTCTTGAGCGCAGCACGTACGTTGATAGCGACGTGATCTTCTGGCGCCTCGTCTGGCAGGTAATTGACGCTTTCAAACAGTCTAAGGCGGGCATCTAGGTCAGCAATAAGAGACTCAAACACAGGGATAACCTCGTATAACGCGCCGTGAGTGCCAGCTTTGCCGCGACCTTGCAAGCGATTAGTTGCGGACTTCAGCGGCTCAAGCACCTCAATGTACTCGGTAATCACCGCCCAGTCTGCAGCTGCAAGCCCGCCTGATCGCATCCACTGCGGCACAATAGGCGGCTTAGTGTTGTTGCTTTTGGCAAGCTCGTCAGCGTGCTCAGTCTCTTGTATGTGGTAGGAGGAGTAGCTGTTGATGGCGTGTTGTAGCTCAACACCGCGCTTAAAGCAGTCATGATAGCTGTTCCA
Organism: Laburnicola sp. JP_R_19; assembly: GCA_031010545.1. NCBI lineage: Eukaryota > Fungi > Ascomycota > Dothideomycetes > Pleosporales > Didymosphaeriaceae > Laburnicola > Laburnicola sp. JP_R_19. The sequence continues at coordinate 1,164,333 of VOIT01000029.1, forward strand.
ACGCGTAACTCCAGGCTTGAAAGGCTCACGGCGTCTTGCTGTAGCGCCAGCAGGCATCTCAACTGCTTCGCTGTTCTGACAATCCTCAAATATACCCCATTGTTTTGGCGTGTTAATGTAGTTAACAATATCAAGAAACACGCCAAGCGGACCATCTTTCCGCCATTGCTTCATATAAAACTCCTCTTCGTTGTAGTGTTCAGGCTCGTTATCAAAGGCGTCGGAGTCAGTGCCAAACATAATAGTTTGCCCAACGAGGTTGAGTATGTGGCAAGCGCAGCGGAGGCGTCGATCGTTGGCGATAAAGCCGTACATTGTGCCGAGTTTATTAACTGCAGTATCGTTGTTGTAGGCGTTGTCAAGCACGAAATAGCCCAAATTGCTGCTAGAAATCTCAAAGTAGCGTAGGATTCGTACGACAGCTTCCGCGATCGCTGAGCCTGTGTGCGCACCAACCAGCTGCGGCAAGGCGATGGGAAGGTCAACTATATTGCCTTGAGAGTCAGCGTAGTGCGCACAAATTGCAAAGAAGCCGCGCTTCCCCCCCTTGGTAGTCCAGCCGTCAAAGCTTATGTGTATTTTGCTAGAGGCCTCAGACAAGGCGCGCTTGACTTGAGGTTGTAGCCAGCTGTAAAGCCTCATCACGAACCTCGAAACGCTGTTGTGAGACCTCCATAGCGCCGCCTCTGCCTCTGGGTTGGCGAACCTGATCATCGCGCGGAAGGACTCAGTCTCAAACTCGCGTAATGGCCTGTTGTTGTTGACGAGCCATAACACTGCAGCTTGCCTGAAGCCTTGTACGTCGAAGTTACCCAGCTCCTGCGTTGCATCTTGGCTTAATGTGACCCCGTTTTCTTCCGCCCATCGCAGCGACTTCTGGCCAGGTTCGAGCGGCCTCTTGTGTACGATAGTGCCTTGTTTGGTGAGCCGATGGCCGGGAAGGTCTTGCTTCAAATGGTTGTTGGCGGCTGTAGTTGACAGAGTGGTCTGGTGTAGGCCGCCCTTCTTTCTGTTGATGTGACAGTGCTTGCATTGGAAGTAGATCTTCTCAGGGTTAGTACCAAGCTTTCGAAGGCGATAGCCGTGCCTAAAGACCCAGCTGATGTTGCCTGTGGGTGTGGATAGAGGCACATTGAAGCCCAGCAGGCGCTTCAAGTCAAGGCCTTCGTAGTTGGTGAAGTCAACACTAGGCGCAGCGTCCTCCTCCACTGAAGCCTCTGTGGCAGCATTACTAAACGCGCGCGGCGGCTTAGTAGCTATAGGCGGCTTATTAGCCACTAACAGCAACTCCCAAGCTGGCTCATCGGCCTGTAAGGCTTGTATAGGCCGTGGTGATGGCCTCCGGGCGCGCTCCTCTAGCTCGGTTGGTGGCTCTATTGAGCGCGGCTCTAGAGTACTTTCAAGCACCTCAATAGGCGGCTCCGGCTCGTCAACTACCTCAATAGACGGCTGGGTTGGCGGAGGAGTAAGCGGCCGCTGGCTATCCATAAGGCGCTGGCTGGGTTTCGGCGCACGTTGGGAACGTTTGGGCATAGGTTCGGATGCCTCAGCAGGCTCGCGGCTTCGTTTTGGGGGCATGGTAAGCGTGAAGGTAAGCAAAGGCGCGAAAAAGTAAGCTGTAGGCGCAGGCAAGTAAGCCAAAGTATAGTGGGTGTGTAAGCGTTGACGCGCAAGGTACGCGGAAAGTACGCGGTCGGCTAGCCAACATTACCACTTCATGCCAAGGCGTACTGCGCGACGCTCTGCAGCCCGCAACAATAGAGATATAGTAAAACAGGCGACAGGAATTAATTTAGCAACATTGATTTAATAGTTTAACTTATAGAAGACAAGATTTATTGCGTGGTTATAGCAAACGATTTTTTAAGAGTAGTAACTAGGTTCAGAATATATAAACATAACTTAGGCTTCGCTGCAACAGCGCAAACTCACTTTGCTACAATACCTCAACACTATAATATTAGCTTATTTAGATTATTATATATATATTTATTGTTTTAACAGCTTATTACCTACGTAAAGAAAGAGGAGGAACAGAGGATAGGAGGTGCTAAAGCCGAATAGCAATTCATGTATATCAGTTGCTGGCGGCCAGTGGAAGCACACATCCGTTATGCGGGCTTTTTTTACGCAGGTACAATCCACTTAAGAAGCTCCGTTTTTTGCTCTGTTTACTATAGGAATACCTATATAATTGCAGCGTTGGGAAAGTTATTGTTACATCAACACTAAGAATATATCACTAACTCTAGGGTACCTTATCATTACAGTATGCTAAGCGATTCAAACAAACTTCAAATTTTTTGACTGCAATTGCCTCTTTTGTTTGTTTGACCTATCAAAATTGCAGCAGCAGCTTTTTGTTTGGTTGACGTTGTCAATTCAAACAAAATTCAAACAAAATATTGAGGCATGTTTGGTTGTTGACAACCCTGGCTGTAACGCAGTCGCGTACAGCTAAGGGAATCAACCGACGAAAACTTCGCCCTCAACAGGAGCAGGAGCTTATACGCTATATCAAAAAACTTACTTAGCGAGGCCTACCACCTATATGGTAAATGATCCAGAACTTTGCAGCCTGTATAGCTAAAATGAGCGTTAGCATATACTGGGTTAATCAGTTCGTTAAGCGACACAGTATTGATCTAGTTTCAAGATAGACAGCTAGAATAGACAGCAATCGCCACAAAGCCGACTTAGAGACAAAGTACAGCCTATATTTCGACCTACTACAGCAGAAAATTAGCCAATACGATATCGAGCCTCAGCACACGTACAATATGGACGAAAAAGGCATCCTACTAGGCATTACTACTCGCTCAAAGCGGATCTTTAGTAGGCAGCTGTACGAGAGCAAGGAGGCGAGGCAGGCTATTTAGGATGGTAGCCGTGAGTGGATTTCGCTCCTAGCCTGCATATGCGCCGACGGATCGGCTCTAGATCCAGCCCTCATCTATCAGGCTGCCTCAGGTAGCCTACAATCAAGCTGGGTTGAAGAAATCAACCCTCAGGAACACTCAGCCTTTATCACCTCATCGCCTTCTGGCTGGACAAATAACGAGATAGGCCTCGCGTGGCTTAAGCAGGTGTTCGATCGCTGTACTAAGGAGAAAGCTGGACGCTCCTACCGACTACTTATCCTTGACGGCCATGGATCCCACCTTACTATGGATTTTATCAATTACTGTGACCGGAATAGGATACTCCTAGCTATATTTCCGCCTCATTCGACGCATACGCTACAGCCGCTCAACGTTGTTATGTTTAAGCCTCTCTCCACTGCCTACTCAGCTGAGCTCTCAGCCTTCCTACACAGGTGCTAGGGACTATCGTCAATCGCAAAAAGAGACTTCTTTAGCCTATTCTAGAGGGCTTAGGGTAGCTCGTTCAGGAAGCCATTAATTATTAAGGCCTTTAAGGCTACTAGCATAGCACCACTCAACCCAGAGGTTATACTCAAGAGATTCACTAAGACCAGCCTACCCGAGCGGGAATCAAGAGAAAGCTCAACCTCAGTACTCAGTGCGTCTGACTAGAGGAAAATCGACCGGCTCCTAAAGGCTGCAGTAGATATAGGGAATAGTAATAAGGCAAAGAAGCTGAGCCAAACAGTGCACTCAATTGCCGTACAAAAACAGCTACTACAGCATGAAAATGAGGGACTAAGAGCAGCACTAGGCAATGAGAAGAGGCGTAGGAAGCGTGGCAAGCCTTTGCTGGATAACCAGCCTACTGAGTACTCAGGGGGTGCTGTTTTCTGGTCCCAAGGAAGGTGCAGGAGGCACGTGATCGTCTACAGCAAAAAGAGGCCGAGGCAGAGCAGCTAGTACTCCAAAAAACTGAGGCAGCTGAGGCTCGGAGGGCTAGCCAGCAGCTGAAGGCTAGACTACTCTAAGAGAAGCGCGTTGCGAGGGCTGAGGCTCAGGCAGCTCGAGCGAAGGCAAAGGCGGATCAGGCAGCTGAGCGAGCCCAGAAGCAGCAGGCTCGCAGGGCTCAGCAACACTACAAGAATTGTATAAAAATAGCTAAGAAAGGTAGCAAAAAGGCATTAAGGCTACCTAAGCAGGGCATAAGGGAAAAAAAGCTTATTAATAAGGCTATAGATGCTGCTGAGGCCTCAGGTGCTGCATCACAGCCTCTACAGCCTCAGTCGCGCCGGGGCCGGAATATTAGAACTCCGAGTAGATTTTTATAGCTATAATTAATTATTAAGATCCATAGACCTCATCACCAGAAATTCTTATAATAATAGCAATTGTAGGGAGCTCTGCAGCTTCAAGTTTAGCTGAGCTGGTTTGGTGTTGAGCGCGCATTGAGGCTCGGCGCGCATTGACCCCGCACCCATGGTACCCTTATTGATAAGGGACTTGGTGGATTTTTGATATTGACTTTTTGTGATTTAGATGCTCAACACCAACAACGCGACCTACTTATTGCCTTCCGCAACGTTGTCGGCGACCATACGGCAGCTGCGCAAGCTCAAGTCATTGTCCAGGTTGTCCGCGAGTACGATTTTGAGCAAAAACTCTATTGTTTTGTGGGCGATAACGCGAGCAATAACGACACAGTTCATCGAGCAAATCAACTTATCAACCAGCCTCAACGTTGGAAGTCAACACCGTATACGCTGCGCAGGGCATATAATCAACCTAATTGTTAAGGCACTTATATATGGCACTGGAGTAAGCAAATTTGAGGCAGAGTTTGCCCGTGCCTCTCCCCAGGAGCAATATCAATTATACCGAAGGCATGGGGTCGTTGGCAAGCTACACAACTTTGTGAACGCTGTATGCGCATCCCATAAACGCCGCGAGCTTTTCCGCACAACCAGCAACAATTAAGCGACGAGGACCCTATATGGACCTTCGGCACACTCAATTTAGTACAGGACGGCGGTATTAGATGGCACAGCGTTTACCTCATGTTGCTGCGTTGCCAGGAGCTTAAGGACCCGATTCGCAAGTTCATACGACGCGCGCGCGACGCTGCCGACCTCCCAGAGGTCCCCGACAACGACGACGATTATATATACGACCCAATAACTGACGCGCCGTCTGACGACGACTGGGAGGAAGTCCACACGATAATACAGGTGCTACAGGAGTTCTATGAGCTCTGTAAGGCCCTGGAGGGCGCGGCCAGCGTCAGCGGATTTGGGTCGCTCTGGCAGACGATTGTCAACTTACAGCAACTTTACGAGTCGCTGACCGAGCGCGTACAGCTAATTGAGGGCTTTACGGACTCCGCGTACGTCCAACAAGGCGTCGCGCTCGCGCTGGAAAAGCTTATAACGCACTTTAACAAAATTGTGATGGATCCAGAGCCATCTCTGTTACTGTGTGGCCACCGCATTACACCCACAGCTGCGTATCGCATGGTTCAAAGATCACTGGAAAAAGCACCCCGCATGGCACAAAAAGGCTGAGATGTCGCTGCGCGAGGTATTTCAAAGCTACGTCGACACCGAAAACGACGCTGAGGACCACCCAGAGTCACCTCCGTCGTCGCGCAAGGTCCCCGGGGCGTACAAAGGCGACGTAAGGAGGGCGCAGACGATGAGCGTGGATCCTATGCTCCTCACCGGCGGCAGGGCACATAAACGCTATAAACGCATGTCGCAACTTGACGAGTACTGGACGACTTGCAAAAGGACCTCAACAGCGACAACGACGCGTCAAACAGCTATGGACGACCCACACCGTTGGTGGGTTGCAATAGGTCAAAAACGGTACCCAATCGTATACAAGATGGCCATGGATCACCTCTCAGTGCCCTGTACGTCGTGCGACTGTGAGAGGTGTTTTTAGCTCTGGAAAACGTAGAGTCACGTGCGATCGCAATTCTCTTAGTGGGTGTACTATTGAGGCCTTACAATTACAAAGAACTGGCTGCGTCAAAAAGTTGTCAAAAGTAACCTTTTTGACCTTGTAAAGTTGATCTCCCAAAAAGACAACTTTTTGACAATCTCAACACTAGAAAACGATCACCAATTACCCAATTAGGAAGGATCTTGGCATTTACGGCCCGTAAACACCTTTTTGGACCGTACTACGGTTACGGGCCGTAATCTGGCATCTCCAGCGGCTCCCGTACGTACGTAGCGCCCATACAAGCCGTAGCGTAGAGCAATGAGGGTCAACCGTACCGTACTACGTTACGTTGTCAGCGCTGAGTCGCTCATTTATCCATTAATAGTCAATTCTATCGCAACGCTGCCGCAGGCGCGGTCTTTAACTTGGATTTTTGTCTTCCACTAGCATAGATCCGTCTCCGGTGTCCCAGCTCTAGCACGGCAAACGCATGCTCTTACCTGGAAAGCAGCGTACCAGAGAATGCGACTCTGTGAAGAGCGGGCTATACACGTAGCCGCCCTAACGCCAGAACCGCGTAAAGTAGGGGAGACGTAGAAGGGCGCCCGGGGGGGAAAACACACGTTAAGCCTGTGGCGAGGATGAAACTTGCCGCGGGGATGCGGCGTAGCAATAGGGGCGCGAAATGGACAGCAACATGCACAGACTTATGGCGACAGTAAAACCTCCTCTTGCAGTGGAATGCGGCGTAGTGAGAACAAGACAGGTAGTTAATTACGAAGACAACATGAAGAGCTTTGTGGCTGGCGCTGTGTATACGACTCTCTCCATCCCGTGGAACGCATATGAGCACAGTTCACAACCAACGCCACACCACCCAGCAGTCGACCCGTCCCAAAGACGCGACAACAGACATCCTACACCCCCCCATCTCTATCCCCATCCCCCATCTCGACATACACCCTCAACTCCTTCTCCCCCATAACACGATACACCTTCCGCAAATCCTCTCCCTCAAGAAACTCCTCTCCTAACTGCGTAAACGCCATCATCATATATTCCTTACACCAAGGCAACCTAGTCAAGCCCTTAAAAAACGTCTCTTTGACTCTCTCATACGCCTCATCCACTCTGGCCTCTTCCTTCCTCTTCCTTCCGTCTTTCCTCGGCCTTTTGGCCGGCCGCTTCGCGCGCTCTTTGCGCGCCTGCTCAATTTCGAAGAGCACGTGTTGCTTCCATAATGCGGGGCAGTGCGCGCCGACGTCGTCTTCTGCTTTCTGGAAAAGCGCACGGATAGAGTGTGTTGTTGAGCCCGTGACTTCGCTTCTCAGTGTCTCGTAGTGGATGGCGAAGGTCCAGCCTACGATGCTACGGTCTTTGTCGTTGGAGAGGATTCTTTGGTGCATGATGCTCCGGACACGGTCATCGATCGAGAAGCGTGCTTCGTTGGCGGCATACGCGGATAGAAGGACGGTGTTGTTCGGAAAAGAGGCTATGAGGGGCTCTAAAGATTCGCGCAGAAGGGAGGGTTTGACCATAGGCGCGTGCCCGGCGTGGTAGGTCAGGAATTGTGCGATGTACTGGGCATGCAGCTCCGCCGCAGAACTCCGCATCATGTTGTGGCTTGTGAACCATGTGGAAAGCTGTGCAGAAGCCGTTAGTACGCTTTCTGGTTTCTCTCCTCCAGAAAGGTATGCAAGTAGGCCGGTGAGCGATGTGCTCATGACGGCTGAAAAGAACTCGCTGCTCAGCAAGGCACGCTCGCAAGTTTCGCTCAAAGCTCTTCGTGCACGGAGCAGAGCTGCCTGGTTTGGAACCTCGTCAGATTCGGTAGAGCCTTTTTCAATCTTGCCTGTAAGAGATACGAGTCGCCAGCGTGCTTCTTTCATATTGTCCTGGCGTAGAGCCTCCCAGACCCAACTATAGAACAGCTGAAGGCTTCCGGGCGTCGAGAATAGGCTGTCTCCTTTCTGCAAAGAGAGGGCGGCGCTGAAGACTCGGTCTGCCTGCGCAGAGTTGTTCCGACGCGACTCTACAAGCCCATATGCGTTATAGAGTCGTAAACTGGTAGGACGCGTTTTCAGTAGCTGCTTTGCAGTTTTGTGGGCTTCTGTCGGGAAGTATCTGGATTCGAGAGCGAGCAGATATTCCCCGATTGACTCTCCGATGCTCACATCGACTGCGAGTAATTTGAGTGCGCGTCTCACAAAAGTGACCTCGATGCTGCTTAGTTCGGAAAAGCCTTGATCGAATAGAAGCTCTGGGGTCATTTGGAACCTTTTAATCGGGCAGCTCCTGTATGTCGAGACCAGCTGGCTAAATCTAGTGCCGCCGACGCCATCTCGAGGAGTTCCGACAAACTCGGCTTGTAGAAATGAATCAAAGACATAGTTTGCATCATCCGCATCGTTCCACATGATGGGAGGTAGATGGCAGAAACGGAGAAATGCTGATATCATAAGAGGTTTCGGACAAGTCCCGGGAAAGAGTTTCACACATTCCTCAATGTCCGAGAAAAGAACAGTATGAAATGGATCGTCGTCTCCAATTTCGTCCGTCGTACGACCTGGGTATTTTAGCTTGTTGATATGGTCTATCTCTCGGTCCCGAAAATCTGCGAGAAAGCCGTTCGAGGGCTGCGGTTCACCAAGCGGATAAGGGCCTGAGAACTGAGATGGAGCGTCATCCATGTTGGAGTTTCGCCAACCTTTTGCGTCGTTCTCGCCAATCCGTGGCATTTCGCTCTCCCAGAACTCTTCGAACATTTTCAGCATCTCTCCCCCAGATAGGTGCGTATCAGTGGGTGCGAGCATATGGTACTCAAGCAAAGCCTGCCATATGGCTAGCGCAAGCTCTTGGTAACCGGCCTCCTTCATCATGGAAGTGAGACGGACTAGTATGTACAGAAAAAATCCGGGGTCAGTGGACGTTGACCCGGGCTGTAGAGCTGCCAGGCATTTATGGAAAGTGTCCTTGACGGCCTCAAACTTGAAGGTGGCGAAGGTTGATTGTACGAAATCCACATATTTCAACCACAGGTTCGTGTTCGAAGGATACTTGGTCAGGATCTCGGTCCATTTATTTGCCAGTTGTCTCTCGCTCCAGGCCCTTCCAGCGTCAGTCATCATGCCGCAATAGAGCGGGATCAGCTTGCTCTCATCGTTGCCAATCTTTCGCAACGCTTGTTCATATATTGAAATCCGAATATCAGCAAGATGGTGTTTGTCGGAGCTGCGCAATTCGGTTGACGGGCGACCAATCTTCATCACGGCTTCCTGGTGTCCGACGAGATCGAGCCACGCCTGTAGATCTTCTGGGTAATCTTTCGTCCTACGCACTAACGCTGCGTTGCGCTCGGTCACCTCAGCGTCGACAGAGTCTACAAGAACCTCGGATTCATATTCAGCATCCGGGTCGGCAGGTTTCCCGGAATCTGCATCGCGTATTCCGCGATAGTCGAAGTCATGCCCGTCCTCGTCATTGTGGCCGTCTTCTTCACGTTTCCGTTTGCCTGTCGTCGACAGGGCGACAAAGTCGCGATTGAGGTCTTCTCCATCCTCTTTCGGTTTCTGGACAAAGCGTATCGTCCTAGTTCGCTCTCTAGCAGCGCGTTTGTCTGTCAAGAGCCGTTCTTCACGACGCTTCTTTACAGGGGTCAGCACGATCTCATTGTCCGTAGAGAGGTCTCTATCAATCTTTCTGTCCAGTGGAAGGCCAAGAATGTACCCATAGCCGATTCGCCGGTAAGATGGTCCATTGTATCGGCTATGACGGCCATATCTCACCATGTCGGGGTCACCTCGTCGGTCGACGAAGAACCACTTTGATGGAGATTGTTCTCGAGGCGGATCGGGTTGCCGCTGGGCTTCAGGTCGCGCGGTACTCTTCTCTCGGTGCTTCCGTCCTGTTGGCTTTTCCGATCTCGCGCGTTTTTCTGGCTTCGGCAAATCTTTCCCAGGGTCCGGGCTCTCCTTCTGCTTGGGCCTGAAGCTGGTGAATTTTGGGACATTGGAAGCCATTTTCGACAAGCGGGATTCTCTGGGTATCAAGGCTACGTGTAGAATATTGCTAATTGCTTTGACTCTACCGTTGGCTCAGCTGCGGGTACTGTGTAGTAGTGCTGTCGTAGCACGGGGCCATCGCCGGTGAGGTTGAGAGTGCAAGGGGCCTAGTGGAGAAGGCAAGCGCAAGCCTGGTGAAGAGCAAGCACGGTGCAGCAGACCCCGCATTTCTCCAGCCCTTCACCCCAACATAATCCACTGCAGTAGATAGGACTTGCGTCTCGATAGAGCAGGCCGGGGGTGCGGTGAACAGCGTGACAGGGAGAGACGCGTGCGCGGCAGGGCAGGGTGGAGCTCTCGGAGGTGAGCACGGGCCTCCCGAAATCTTGGCGCTCTCGAAAATTCGTGAATTTCCAGCGTTGCTCCACCCTCTCTTGCACCGCTCGCCGCCCCGCCACAACTTCTCGCACACTCATCCGATGGGTGGTAGGATCCAACTGTTCTTTGCGCAGCCCTCCTAGACGCCGTGCGCCCATAGAAAAATGACATCCCTCCAGAAGCAGCTCGCGGTCATCGCGGCGACGAGCACGCACCAACTGGACCTGAAAGCGCAAAAGCTCGCACACGGAAAATCGCTGCTCTTCGAGCCCAAGGTCGCCGCCTCACAGTCGTTCGAGAACATATACCTCATCTGCTATGAGGGCTACCGGGACCTCTGCGCGCTGGACCCGCGCTTCGTGCAGTTTTCGCGCAGCCTGTTCAGCGAGCAGAGCAAGGCCGAGGACAGGACACAGATGACGCACAAAGAGAACGAGAAGCTGAACGGGGTGCTGGAGGCCTTCATCACCATGGTCGGCCCGCGCCTGCTGCTGAAGCCCGCCGAGAAGGCGCTCGAGTGGCTGGTTAGACGATTTCGCATACACGAGTACAACACAGAGCGCCTTGTAATGACATATCTCCCGTATCACGACACCCCCCAGTTCGTTGCGCTGCTGTCTATATTACCACCGAACCCTCAGCCGGCATGGCGATTCCTCCACCCCTACATCAAATCTCCCACGAATCCCCCGCGACGAACTATCGTGTATACCGCGACGAACACACCCGCATTCTTCGATGGCCTGCAGAACTACATGGCCAAAGTGCTCCAGGCCGGCCACCAGAGTCCCAGCTTGATTGCCTTCTGGTCTAGCGTGACCACGCAAGCCATCGATGGCATCCTGGATCATACAACGGGGCGCAGGGAGGTGAAGGATCAAAAGACTGAGGATCTGCTTCTGCGAGTGCTTCGGGTGCTGAATTTGTGCATGCGAAAGTCCAACGGGCCAGACGCCGTCACAGCATGCTATATGATTGTCATTGTGTTGGCAACAAAGGCGACATTGGAGGATAAGATCCTGGATTCACTTATGGAGGCCGTCATTCTCAGCCGAGACGAGGAAACTTTCGATGCGTGCGTCATGTGCATGGCTGTGATAGCCGAGGAAAGGTTACATGTGCAATTACCGTCTGCAGTGCCCAAGAGGCTGTTGAAAATTCCGGACCTGGCCCGGACACTGATCTCGCTTTCGAAACGATGTCGCGTGGACCGCCTTGCATTGGGTTGCGCATTAGCTTCACTTGAAAACGTCGCCCAATCCGACGGCAGGCAACAGTCTTTCCGAGAAATCGTGGAGGCAAATTTACTGGATGATCCACAACTGGCGGTAGCGCTCTCGGCCCTGCTCCAGGTGCTTCAGAGAAGCGAGCGTAGTTCGCCCCAACATAGCCAGTTGATCGATTATGCTGCAACCCTGAGCGAACATCCCTCCACCGCCCGTATTGTTGTCGAAGTCTCCAAGAAAATTGGGATAGACCTAGAATCTATCGGGTTGGTTCTTGGAGGATCGATCGAGGCCTGCGAAAATGTCAATTTCGAAGACGAAGACGAAGAAATGCTCGATGCAGATGAAGAAACGCCGAGTGATTCCTCTTTAATTCACCCACCTGAGATTTCAGAGACAAGTTTTCTGCTCGCAAAGTCTTTGACATCGTTCAAGGCTACACTTGCTTCTTTCGAGCAGGCTGTTGCGTTGAGTCAAACTCGGCGTTTCCTAGAGACCGCTACCTTTCAGCGAGAATCGGCTTCCAGCAAACCTCTCTTCCTCAGCTTTCTCGTTCGAACCTGGTGCAGCTCCGCGGCTATCAGAGCTCGATCTGCGGCTCTCCGTGCAGCCACCTCCCTTATTAAAGAGATGGACAAGTCAACAGACGTGCAGCATTTGATCCCATATCTCCTGTTTGCGCTTGCGGATTCGTCTCCAATCATTCGCCGATCTGCCGCTGCGTGCCTTTCGGCGCTCTCGGCTTCAATGCGAGGAAACAAAGTATGGGCAGCCTCTGGATTATACGATGAATCTTTTCCAAAGTCAGCACAGCTTTCAGCGGACCAGGTGTCCGAGTTTCTCTCCGATTTCCTGGCTCCAATCCTTGAGGAGTGCGCCATGGATGCCAACTTCGTAAGCACAAGTATCAGGGAAGCTCTAGAAGGATCACACTCCTCAAAGAGCTCGAAGCATGGATTGAAAGCTGCGACACGAGGACCGGTCGTCGCGTTTCTAGCTACTCATACAGCTCTTACATCTCTGCTCGCCTTGCGTCTTCGCCTCCTTCCCCTTTTCAGCTTCTTAGCGAAGTCTTCAGCCAGTGCTCGCAGTAATACTATACTGCCTATGATACGCGATTGGTGCTCCGCGTCATCTGACGCAGAGATAGCAGAGCGGTGGCAAGACGAGCACATTGACTTCGGAGAAGCTGATCGAACGCATCTTGCTGCGCTCATGCCGAGAGAGGCTGATAGTGTGCAACTTGTTCAGGACCTCATATCCGGGAACATTAACAAAGAGAGGACACGGCTTGTAGACATTGCATTTGACTGGATCAAAGTTAATCTTTCCAAAATGCGCTCTGAGGCACGACTAGCCGCAAGTCAACGACTCTTGGATCTTGCATTGCAGGAGAACGACACAGACTTCGAGGCCTTGAGTCGAGGCCGGGCGCTTGAGACGCTTCGCAACGTGCGGCTAGACACCGCAGCGCTAGTGGCGTTCGTAGAAAGCGTTCCATCCTCTGTCCAAATGCCAGAAGGCCCGCCAACAAAGAAAAGAAGAAGAACCAGCCGTAGTGATATGGCACGATCAGAATTTCACACTCCCGATGATGTCTTAAGAGTAGTCCGGAGGCTCACGCTCGTTTTGGAACTGCTCGAGGGCTCCAACCCGAGCGAACACATTGCGCTTTTCAAGAGTCTTTTCATCATCCTCGACGATCTCCACCAATTGAAACAACAGTCGGGCTCCGACCTAGTCTACCTGCAAAGTTTAATCTTCAGCTCCTTGACACCTATGGCCAACCGTCTGAAGGACGAGAAGGATTCCTCCCAGGCTCAAGCAGCGGTGCGGCCTGATATACTCATCGATTGTATACGACACTCCACGAGCCCTCAAGTGCAGAATGCAGCCTTGTTCTATAGCAAGTTGGCCTCATGTACCTGAACTAATCTTGCATAATCTTATGCCTATCTTCACCTTCCTCGGAAGCTCCCTTCTTCGCCAGCAGGATGATTACTCTGCTCATGTGGTTGACCAGACCATCTCGCGCGTCGTCCCCCAACTAGCTTCTTCGTTGCGATCAAAGCATAAGAACTTCCTTACCGGAGTCGCCGATCTACTATTGAGTTTCACTGCGGCCTTCGAACACATTCCTCAGCACAGGCGGTTGAAGCTGTTCTCTGAACTGGCGCGGACTCTGGGCCCTAATGATTCGCTTCCCGCAATTGTCGCGCTTCTCGTGGACAGATATCCAAATAACAAGACGCAGCGCCGGTTCACTACCGATTTGATTGTGTCTTTCGAACCTTCCACCGCTCTCGAAACGTTCAAGGGCTACTTGGACCTCGTCGAAGATGCAGCGGGATCGAGGCGCAAAATCTCCGAGACTCTCTTCAGCTTGAACGATAAGCCACCTGCAAGTGGAGCAAGATCTTAACAACCTGCTCGTCTCTCTCGCGGACCTTGCTACTGATGATAGGCTAAAGAGTCATGTTAGCCGAGCGTTCAAGCGGAGAACAGACCACGCGCAGCCTCGAACGATCTTTGCATCCATCGTTGAAACCGTGATCAGGATTTCAAAGAGTGTCAAGAAACAGTCGAAGCTATATCAGTGCTGCAGCCGTGTGCTTGGAAAGTGCCTGGACCTTTTGCCAACAGCTGATCTGATCAAATCTACCGAGCTTCTGCTGGCGAAGCAGGACCACGACGTACACATTGCTGCGATCAAGTCGGTCGAACTAAGAGCAGGCACTGTTATGCAGAACGACAAAACGTCCGTGTTAGCGCTGTTGGCATTCTTGCCTAATCTTGACAACATCTTGCAGCAATCCAACGACCTCGATGTCAAGCGCATCGTCATCAGTTGCATTGACAGCATTATTGCAAGATTTGGCAAGAGAGACTCATCCGCTGTTGCTGCAATAGCAGAGACGGTAACAGGATCTCACGCGCTCTCAGACGATGACAACCAAACCCGCATTCTGTCGTTGCTGTGCCTCACGTCGGCCGTTGATGTTTGGAAGACGAGGCGATATCGCTACTACCAAGTGTTTTGCCAGTCGCATTCGAGTACCTCGAGGTCGCCATCAAGGGAGCAAATGCGTCGATGCATAACGCCGTATATACACTCCTGTCCAACGCAGTACAACGCCTTGGTTTCATGTTTCGCGAGACTACCTGATTCCTGTGCTCAAACTGTCGCAACAATCGGCGGTGGGAGAGATCGATGATCTGTGTGATGAGGAGCGGAATCAATTCTATGGAAAGGTATCGCAGCATCTGGAAGCCCAGGAGATCTTCACTGCCATCATGTCGACCTGGAAACATGCCCTGGAGCAAGGATCGCAGGTACGCTTCCGTGCAGTAATTGTTTAGTTCAGCAAAACTAACCAAACACAGGCTGTACAAGAACAGCTTGAGCTGATGCGCTCTACGATCGAAAGCCGGACAAAGCCGAAGCTAGTGAAGGCCAGCTCTACGTTGTTCAATTTACTTTCGAGGTGTTTAAACTCAGAAATGAGACTGCTAACAACGACGACTACGAAGAGGAGGAGGTTGAAAAGCTCGAAGACACACTTGTGGAAGCAGTCATCGCCATGACTTTGAAGCTCAACGACGCAACTTTCCGACCGTTTTTCGCCCAATTGGTGGATCAAGCAGCCTCTTCGTCGGTCACGTTCTACAAGTTCGCTGCTGCATTCTTCGACAAGTTCAAGGTACGTTGAATGGTTCGCTTGTGCTAGATACCCATATTAAGAGTCTCAGGTCATTGCTACGCAGTACTCCAGCTACATCATCGATGACGCATCGAAGCTGCTCAAGTCACTAGCGAAAGAGAAAGAAACTTCCGAACTCCGCGCTGCCGTGCTCGTCGCTCTCCAGAAGACTTTCCAGCACGACCAGGACGGCTTCTGGCAAGCACCAGCCCACTTCGGTGCCATAATGACGCCCCTCCTATCCCAGCTCACCATGGATGCCGCCGACCAAATTGCCGACGACGTGATTCCCGCCATTACCGAACTAGCAGCCGCGTCGTCTTCCTCCACAGACAACCATCGCGAGATGAACACGGTGCTTCTCAAGTACATGCGCGCAGACG
The DNA here is from genome assembly GCA_031010545.1 of Laburnicola sp. JP_R_19. Classification (NCBI taxonomy): domain Eukaryota; kingdom Fungi; phylum Ascomycota; class Dothideomycetes; order Pleosporales; family Didymosphaeriaceae; genus Laburnicola; species Laburnicola sp. JP_R_19. The sequence continues at coordinate 1,179,832 of VOIT01000029.1, forward strand.
AAGCGCATACGAGGTTAGCGACGATCAAATGTGAGCAGGCTCTTACGGAGAGGTTAGGGGAGGAATGGCTGGGCTTGTTGCCGGAGATGTTGCCGTTTATCAGCGAGGCTAGGGAGGATGATGATGAAATGGTCGAGAGGGAGACGCAGAGATGGATTGGAAAAATCGAGGAGAAATTGGGCGAGGATCTGGACGCCATGTTGCAGTAGTAGATGGGCGCATGAGATATACCCAACTAAAGAAATTCGTTACGTTCAACAGCGCCAAGTCCGAAGTCTGAGACCGATTGTAAATTGAGGTAGTTTTATTATGTTCGTGAAGCTCTCGTTTTGCGAGACATGGTGCTCACCAAGGTGCTCTGGCACGCGGCAAGCCCCAGCACGGCAGGCTCCAACCAAACGGCGCCGTGTCAGCCCGCGCTCACCAACCATACTGCACACCACAACGACGCGCCGCGCGACCACGCTTCCACACGACATGCCCGGCTCGACAGCTTCGAGCGCGACCGATGTCGACAGTCACGTAGTAGGCACAGACAGCGAGGCGCCGCCCCAGCTGTCGGCGCTGTTCCTCATTCGCTTCGACAAGAAGGTCGGGTACGTCACCTCAGACTCCAACAGACACGTCCACCAGCTTGACTGGTCCACTCTCCCCCTTTCCTTTTCCCCGCGCACGCGCAACTCCTACACCCGCAAAGCGCTAATTCTAATCAATGTAGCTACACCATCGCCTGGAAACGATCCAACGTCGACGACGTCGAGCTAGACGGCTTCGTCGAATACAAATCGCTCCCCTCGGGGCTGCACGCGCTCACATCGGACCTCGTGTATTTCGTGCACGGGGGGTACGCGGGGCTCAGCGCGTTTGTAAAGGGCGAGGCGGGCGCGGAAGAGCGCAATGCGCAGTTTGTGAGCGTGGGGATACTGGTTAGTCGGGCGTATGGGCGGTTAGGACGGAGCTGGCTGCTTGCGGAGAGGCTGGAACGTTTGGCCCAAGTGTTGGCTGAGGATGTGGGTGCGACGGGTGTGTTGGAGGAGTTTTGGGAAGAGCAGGGTGCGGGTGGGGGAGGGTCGGCGAGTTTGTCGAAGGAGGAGAGGGGGGCGCAGGCGCAGGCGCGGGAGAGACGGCTTACGCTGAGTACGTTGACGGCGGTGGTGCCAGGTGGGCGCGGGCTGGCGGCGGATCATCCTGCGTTGTCGATGCTGCGGTATGTCGAGGTGTTTGGGCCGCTGGTGTTTAGGCTGCAGCAGGCTGCGCTGTTGAGGAAGCGGATTCTGTTTGTGGGGAGTCCGCCTGTGAGGACGTGCTGTGAGTTTGGTAAGTTATCACTCCGACTCGAATGACGTGTGGAAAATATAACTAAACAACGCAGTGTACAATCTGTCGGTGCTGTCGAGCATACCGCCCCACGCCGTCGATCTGCTCTCTCCGGGCACAGAAACCCTCCTCCGTCTCCCCGCCCTCTTTTCCATTGGCGTTCACGACATACCACTATTAGAGCAATTGCGGACACAGCAAGCGAACGGTGCGCCCGAGGCGGGGGAGGATATCCCGAGCCAGGGGTGGGTGGCTTGTACGACCGACGAGATTCTCACGACCAAGAAGCAACTCTACGATATTGTGGTGGAGATGCCGCCTGCGCACGATGCGCCGCCGCAGAAGAGGGTATGGCCGGTCATGAAGACGGCAGATGGCGCACAGATCAAGGCGAGCCGGCGGGATCTACGGCGGTGGAAGATGCTACAAAGAGAACTGTGGAGACAGGGACGGTCACCAAGTGCTGACGAGGACGACGAAGAGGACGGTGATCAGGTGGCCTTGATAAGAAAAAACAATAGAGACGAGGAGGATGACGGACTGGACGCGTTGCCCGAGGATGCCGTCGTTGAACCCACGACCTGGCCGCAGCTTGCCTACAGCGGCTTCATGTGGTGGGCTTCGGCGGCGAAGCACTCGTACACGACTACGGAGCGAGATCACGACCGCGACCTTATCGGCGACCTCTCAGACTACGCCGACTCGCTTCCCACGGCCGTCATTGCCTACTTCCACCGGTCGACGACGGTGCTCATCCAGAAGCTCAACAGCGTCATCGAAACGGCCGACGACGAGGGAACGGAGGAAGACGACGGCACGTTGTTGCTGGACAAAGGCGATGTGTCGCGCATGGGCCTCGACGCGTGGAGCGAAGCCGACAAGGCGTTCCTGACTGAGTTTAGCTGGATGTGGTGTGGACGGGTGGTTGATGTCCGGGGCGCGAGCGTGGACTGCTGCGGTGTAAGGATACCCGTTTTCTAGCGCTGGAAAGCATAACATGCTACTATTTTTGCTCCGAGACTATACTATGCTGTATGTGAGTGCGTGCGTGTGTGTGTATGACTGCATGGTCAGCTCGTGTGCAAGGTATCTGCAGTGGGTTTATTGGGTTGCACGGCGTGCGTGCGGTCCTACGAGATGGACGGAAAGTAACATTGCATTGATTGATTGATGGCTCGGGGAGCAGGGTAGCCATCCGTCTACCATGTACAAAGGGTAGGAGTGCGTCACTGCGTCTGCGTCTATCAACACCGTGTGAGGCGGTGACGGACGACCGGTCGGCTTACCCACCTTCTCGGGCTTGGAGCTGAGAAGGTCAGACGTCGAGATGTGGAATAGAGTGTCAGCAGTGTAGATGCAACGGGGGTTCGGAAAGTCCGTGGGCTGTAGCCTATAGCCTGGTTTATAAGCTTGTACCACGTACGTGGGCAGAGTGAGAGCCTGTGAGGGGCGTCGGCCCGCGGGCGTCCGATCTCGGCCTAGCGCAAATTGCCCCGCAGGAAAAGCGTAGGAAAACCCTGGGAAAGTGCGGGGCACGTGTGCCTTCCTTGCCCGGTCCAGGGCTGAGACTAAGAGTCGTGCTTGCCGTCATAAAGCGCCGGCTGGGCGCGTCCTACTGAAAATCACTTTTTTTTTGCCGACACCACTTGAGTCATAGAAGGCCAGCACCGGATTCACATTCAAACGGTTGGTCGCACGCAATTGCTCGTGTTTTGCACCTCTACCTACGTTTCTCTACACTTGGATTTCCGCTAGAGGACTTGCTGGTCGTACGACGCGCGCTACGACTCACCACCCCAATTACCTTCGTACAGGCGCCCTATCTTCCTGACGTATAGTGGAGGGAGACGAGCGTGAGAGTTTGGGACAATGCCGATGCTCAAGGAGCCGTGGAAGAAGTACAAGCGGTTCGAGCCGTTGAAGTTGGAGAGGCGGGAATGGCCGGGCAAGACGATTGACAAGCCGCCGCGGTGGCTGTCGACGGATTTGCGGGATGGGAATCAGAGCTTGGTGGATCCCATGGTGAGTTCGAATGCCGGGGGTTCGGTTGCTACCTTCTACTCTCTCCCGCCTTCCTTGTCTCTTTTCCTCGTTGGACTGCACTTCCCTTCCCTCTAGGTTCCAAGACGAGGTGCTAATACGCGCAGGACGGCGACCAAAAATGGAAATACTTCCAGATGCTCGTCAAGCTCGGCTACAAAGAAATCGAAGTGTCGTTTCCCTCGGCCTCGCAGACCGACTTCGACTTCACCCAGCGCTTGATCCAAACACCCGGCATAGTCCCCGACGACGTCTGGGTCCAGGTCCTCTCGCCGTGCCGCAAAGAGCTCATCCGCCGCACCGTCGATTCCCTCAAGGGCGCGAAGAAGGCCATCCTCCACCTCTACCTCGCGACGTCGCCATGTTTCCAGAACATCGTCTTCAATATGGACAATGCGGAGACCAAGGCGCTGGCGGTTGAGTGTACAAAGTATGCGCGGTCCATTACCAAGGATGACCCCGAGATGAGTGGGACGGAATGGGCGTATGAGTTCTCGCCCGAGACGTTTTCGGATTCGTCGCCCGAGTTTGTCGTCGACGTGTGTGAGGCTGTCAAGGCGGCGTGGGAGCCCAGCGTGGAGAAGCCGATTATATTCAATCTGCCGGCGACGGTGGAGATGAGCACGCCGAACGTGTATGCGGACCAGATTGAGTATTTCTGCAAGAATGTTACCGAGCGGGAGAAGATTAGCGTCAGTCTGCATCCGCACAACGACCGAGGATGTGCAGTTGCAGCAGCTGAGTTGGCACAAATGGCAGGGGCGGACAGAGTGGAGGGTACGCTGTTCGGAAATGGAGAGCGGACGGGCAATGTGGACTTGGTGACGCTGGCGCTGAACCTGTACACGCAGGGCATACATCCCGGCATCGACTTCTCCGACATCCCCTCCGTTATCGACATGGTGGAGTCTTCCAACAAGATCCCAGTACACCCTCGACAACCTTACGGCGGCCAGCTGGTCGTCTGTGCATTCAGCGGCTCCCACCAAGACGCCATCAAGAAAGGCTTCCACAAGCGAAAACAAGAGGGCGCAACGTCCGAGAGCCCCTGGCAAGTCCCTTACCTCCCCCTCGACCCGCAAGACATTGGCCGAACATACGAAGCCATCATCCGCGTCAACTCGCAGAGTGGCAAGGGAGGCGTGGCCTGGATCATCCAGCGCCAACTGGAGCTCGATCTCCCCCGCGGCCTGCAAATCGCCTTTTCCAAGATTGTCCAGCGCGAAACCGACATGCTGGGCCGCGAACTCCTCCCCACGGAAATCACCAAGCTATTCGAAAAAGCCTACCACCTCAAGCACAACCCGCGCTTCGCCCTCGTCGACTACGACATCACCGCCGACCGGTCAAAATCCCCCGCGCCCGGAGGCAGGCAAGACGCAGTCGTCGCGCAACCTGCGGCGTCTCTTCCGCGGCGTCATCGAGATCGACGGCCAGGAGCACCGCATCCAGGGCACCGGAAACGGCGCGATTAGTTCTCTCGCTGATGCTCTGAGGAATCTGGGCATCGACTTGGACGTGGCAGATTACAAGGAGCACACGATTGGGTCGAATAAGGAGGCCAAGGCTGCGACGTATATCGAGTGCACGGCGGCGGGGAGTAGTCAGAAGGTGTGGGGTGTGGGCATCCATCATGATGTTGTGCAGGCTTCGCTCATTGCGCTACTGTCTGCGGCTTCGACGGTGAGTTTGGACTTGTCTCGTATTTTCACAGTGTGCGTGGGGGCTTTGCTGATGTCCTGTGACTAGTTTCTTTCTTCAAGGCCGAGCTCGCCGATTCCGTTTCGGCCTAAGCGCTCGAATTCAAATGATATTCCTAGTCCGGCGTCAAGTCCGAGTAGGAAGGGGGGTAAGGGGCCGACTATGTTGGTGGAGCGGTTGGAGGCTAGTGTGAATGGGATGGGTGGGCATTGAGCGTGGGTGGGGTGGGGCAGAGGGACTCTTTAGCAAATTAGGTTCCCTTAAAATTTCAAAAGCTTGGAGAGGTAGATTGTTGCTGTGCGTGGGTGCTGTGGTGAGGGGTAGTGCGTGAGGAGGGGAGGTTCATCTGGGATTCATCTTGGCCTAGTTGGTATGCATCTCGAAGGATAGGTGAGTGGATAGGGCACACAGCGGATTCAAAAAAGTGTAGTACGCGTTTTCCTACCATTTCCAATCATCGATAAATGTTCTATAATCACATGGACCTCTACCCCGGGCTCTAAGACTGTCGTTAGTTATGTAGGTAGTTGGTGCCGTGAAAGCAGGAGGAGAGCGCTCCACTGTATGGTAGAAAACACTCGTGAATGGAAATGTAGATCCGGCCGGATTCCCTAGAAGGTAATTAAGCACCAGACCGGCTGGCTTAGAGCCGGTTCAGCCCAGCCTAGGCTAGCTTCTTTAGAATGCCGCCTCTCCTCTAGGTACTCCCATTATCTATTCGTGCTTATACACGTTAGACGTATCTCTACACCCCAAGACGAAACACCTCTTCATATGCGCTCTACAAGGTATGATTTTGTTATTTCTTAGCTACTAGCTAGCCTGTGGTTAAGGGTAGTGAAGACGTTGGCATAGCAGTATTTCATGTACTAGGAATTAACTTGCTTCCTAACTATTGCGAGCCCAAACCTTTACAACAATCTATAGTAGGGCTGTTTTTACTATTTAGGGGCTATATTAAGGTGCTAGCCTAAGTTAAAAGTTAATTAACAAAATCTATAGTCCTCTTACTACTAGGGACGCTTAAAAAGTTACTATATACGCGTGCTGAGACGCGCTAGTACCCAATTAGATACTAGCTCCAGAGCGACGGAGCCAACCCCTAGGCGGTTCTATAACAGGCTAGCTTTATACTTTTAAGCTATTATTAGTCTAGACGCTACCTAGTGCTAGTGTTTTCTATTTTAGTAGTAGAATAAATATTAGTTCCCCTTTTTAGCTACTTAGTAACTTAGCTAAGGCTTTAGCTAGGAGTAATTCTATAACTTGCCTTTTTAGGGTTAGAGTTACTCTCTAAATATTACTTTTTTTAGACTATTTTTTATACGTCTTTTTAAAAATATTAGCGTTTTAACTAGTTAAAATTATTAAAATTATTATTAGTACTAAGTTATTTATTTTTAAAATATATTTACTAACTTTAGAAAATTAAGTAACGTTATTATACTTTTTCTTTTTTATAAGGTAGGTATTTATAGGGTTTTTTTTACTTTTAGTAGTATTTTAGAAAACTAGTTAGTAATTTATTAGAATAGTAGTAGAATAATATTATAAGGTAGGAAATTTAAAAGAAATTCTAAATTAACTACTTTTTAAAAAAAAAAAGAATTTAAATTATAAAGTACTTTATAATATATTCTATTAGTAGCCTAGATAGATTAGTCTGCTAAATAGTTTTTCTTAGTAACTTTAAGGTCCCTTATAACTTATTATAGAACACTACTAATATTACTTTATAGTAACTTATAATAACCTACTATAACTTCTATAATTTTTGCTTTTACGCAAAATTCTATACTTATAAAGTTCGTGCCTGCGTTATATATAAGGATGTCTAGTAGTCTTTAGTACGTGTTAATCTATAATATTCATAGTGCCTTCCACGTCTTCTTAGCTAAAATAGCGTTAAGAAACTTTACGCCTTAGAACAAAGTTAATAAATTTACTATATGCAATATAGGCTTGCTTTCTAAGTATATTACGTCCACAAGGATCTTGTAGTTAAAGTAATAGTTATTCTTAAGAGTGAACTTAAAGCAGCGCAGCGCAAAGCTATTAATCTAATAATAATAGCAAAGTTTTACAATTTGCTTAAGAGTTCGTTCTTTAAAGTTATTATAACTAGCGTCTTTTAAGAGCTTAGCTAGTCTTATAATAGCTAGGTGTCCAAAACAGTAATAGAGCTGTCTTAACTCTATCTCTATAAGAAATATAGTTGCATGCTCTCTCTTATTAAGATAGAACTATAGATATCCTTATTTGCGGATTATAGGGATGCGTACATTGCCCTAGACATGTAAGGGTTCGGGCCCGCGATAGTTGGGATGAAAGTAAGTTGATTCCTAGTACATGAAATACTGCTATGCCAAGTGGGCAGGCAGGGCGGCAGCACCTTATGGGTGCTGCCGAGCTAACGCCAAAGCGGGCCTAGCTCCGGATCAACGTTGTTCCGGGCCGGGTGCCGCCATGGATCCATGACACTACCCCCCCCCTTCAATAGCCTCAAGTTCCAACGAGGCTTATAACCACACCTTGTAACCACTTGTTGTGTCCAAAGTGCCATCGCAAACTATTCCTAATTATCGCAGATTATCGTGAACTATTGTAAACTATTCTAAGTGCCTTTGTCGTTCAACTTCAGTTTGTAACCGCTCGACAGCGGTATTGCGACGATGTGCCTAGTAGCGGTGACTAAGTCTGAACAGGTCGTTTGTTCCTGTCGTACTTACGTCACGGCGTACATGGCACTAATCTCGTGCGCTAATACCTCTTGTCGAGCAGCTAAGTCCCCAAAGTTGGCGTGTTTTGCGGGTTTGCGTGGATTGTCGTGATGAAACTGGTCAACCGCTTCCGGCGCGTCGATTAGTAACATCTATGGCTCCTAGGATGGATTGTCTGGGCCTTTGGGGTAGTCGTCCTATTTGACCAAGTACTGAAGCAAGCCTTTCTTGTTGCGGCGGTATGGGTCTTGGAGATTACTATTAACCCGATAGTTTAGTATAGCTTTGATTGTATAGTCCAATGTATCCTCTATGTTAACGTTAATCTGTCCTTTGGGTTCTACTTTCTGTCCAGGTAGTGCATTATTAGCCTGTCGGTGTAACAACTATGGGTGGAAGACGTTATGCACGCGACCTATCTCCGGTGGCAGGTCAAGTTTATAGGCGGAGTTGTCTATGACTTTGGTAATGGTGAAGGGCCCGCGGTGTTTCATGTCCAACAACTTACTTAGATGAGTTGTCTTAATAAACTGTATATCAAGCATGACTTTGTCACTAACGCGTAGCTTAGGGGCAGGTATGCGGTCTAAGTTAGCGTATTCCGCTTGTTTTGCTTGCGCCTAGGCTATATTGTCCTGACAGAATCTCCGTATATCTTCTATCCTAGCGACAAGTTTGTCTGCTCTCCTCTGGTCTGTGCGTGCGGGAGCGGACAGCGTGGTCGTGGAAGCGTTGGGTTCGTGGATCGTTGAGCGTGGCAAATATCCTTTGGTCGCCATAAACGGAGAGACGCCAGTCGTGGTGCTGACCTGGTTGTTGGCGACGAACTCTGCCATGGGCAGGTAAAAGGCCCAATCATCCTGTTGGTAGTTGACGTACGCTCTTAAGTATTGCTTGAGCCATGCGTTGACGATCTCTGTCTGGCCATCTGTTTCAGGATGGTGTGACGTCGAGATCTTTGGTTTGGTACCCAGGCGTTGACATAACCGTCTCTAGAAATATGAGACAAACTGGGCACCTTGATTACTGACGATCTGCGCGGGGTATCCTTCCTCCCGCTAGACGTGCTCAACGAACGCTCGTACTAGCGTTGTGACTTTCAGGTCCGTGACTGGTATGAACTTCTTCTTCTTGGACAGGCGGTCCACGTTGACAAGTATACCCTTGTAAGTTCTACTGTGATCCTTGCATGCTGGTAACTCAGTGATGTAGTTAATAGATATACACTCCTAGTAACGGTCAGGGATAGGCAGTGGCCGCAGTAATCCGTGTTTCCCTTCTTTGTTGACTTTGGACCGTCGACAGGTGAGATAATTACGGACATACTGTGCGATATCGGTAGTCATGCGTGGCCAGTAATACTATCGGCTGAGTCCATTGTACGTCGCGTGTTTGCCGGGGTGACCTGCGCAAAGCTCGTCGTGAGAGTCCTTTATAACCGCCGTGCGTAGGCGGGCGTCGTTGGGTACGTAAACTTTGTCTCTGACGTAGAGTAACCCATCCCTTATCTAGCAATCTCCTAGTTTAATGCGGAGTTTCTTGTCGTGGATAAGTGCTATAGGGATTTGTTGGTAGCCGCTTGTTTTAGCCCTTATGATTTCCTGCAGGTCTTCATTGGCGGGGTACGCTTCCTTAATTCTAGTGACAAGATCCTTATCAGAGTCGCTGTCATTGTTGAGAGGATTTATTCTTGTCTCCTCCTCTGTCTCTAGCGACTGTACAGGTGCCAAAGATAACAACGCTAGTAATTCTTCTATAGACTCCTCACTAACGTAATCCTCTTTGCTAACAAGGTACGTTATCAAAGCCAGGTTTGCGATGCTGTCTGTGTAATTATATGTTAAGATCTGCGCCATGTATACTGTATGTTGGGAGCTGCTCTCGTTCGTCGCGTCGCGGCCATCGCCGTCCTTGGGACCGTGATGGGCTTGCGGGTCGCCGTCGGTGCGGGCTTCAGGCGCAACGTGATGCGGCTTGAGGATGGTCTGCACCTGGTGTTGTCGGCGTTCATCGTGCGCGTCTTCGGGGAGGTCGCCTGGGCGTCGAGTGAGTGCATCAGGCTTTGCGCCTTAGCTCCCGGGCCTGTATCTTATAAGGAAGTTGAATTCGGAAAGGAATTTGGCCCAGCGAGCTTAACGACGGTTCAGTCGCTTGTTAGTCATAAAGTAGCGCAATGCCAAGTGATCAGAAATGACGTCAATCGGAGTCTTGGTACCAGACAGCTCAAATCGCCATTCTTCGAAGGCGCGCACTATCGCAAGGAGTTCTTTGTTGTATATCTTATAGTTGCACTCCGCAGGGTTCATCTTGTGTGACAAGTAAGCGACAGGTTTAAGTACGCCATTGTGCATCTGTGACAAGACCGCTGCAGTGACGAAGTCGGACGCGTTGGTCTCGAGCCAAGTCTCCAAGTCGGCGTCGAAGTGGGCCAGTATTGGCGCACTGGTAAAAGCTTGCTTAAGTCGCTTAAAAGCTTAAGCTGCGGCGGAGTCTAGTGCTAAAGGGAACGTCTTAACGCGGTTCTCAGTCTTCTTTGTAAGTTTGGTAAGAGGATGGGCGAGTTGGCTGAAGCCTAGGATAAACTGTCTGTAAAAGTTGGCAAATCCTAAGAAGGCTTGAACGTTTTTGACGCTATAAGGAAGTTGCCATTCCTGTATAGTCTTGACTTTGGTGGGGTCCATTTCGATGCTGTTAGTTGTCAAGATTAACCTAAGGTACTTAACTTGCTTCACTTTAAACTGTGACTTATAGATGTCTAAGTAGAGTCTAGCGTCGACGAGTTTTTCCACTACAAGTTGGACATGTTTCTTATATTTATCCTTGTTGTTAGAGTAAATAAGTATATTGTCCAGATACGCCGTGCAAAAGTCGTCCAGGTACTGTCGCAGGACATTGTTGATGTATGATTAAAAGGTTCCAGGTGCATTGTATAATCTAAACGGCATGACGAGATATTTGTATAAGCCGTATCTTGTTAGAAAGGCGGTCTTTTCCTCGTCTCCTTCCTTGACACGTACGGCGTTGAAAGCCGCTATGACGTCAACGATGCTCATGATTCTGGCCTTGGTTAGATGTGCTATGGTTTCTTTGATAGAAGGAGGTGTGTTGCGATTCTTCTTTGTGGCTGTATTAAGGGCTCTGTAGTCGACGTATATCCTTAACCCGCCTCTAGGCTTCTTAACGCACAAGACTGGGGCGGCGTATAGTGAGCTACTAGGACGAATAAAGCCTTTGCCTAGCATCTTGTTAATGTATGTCTTAACTGCCTCACACTCCTTTCGTGTTAACCTGTAGATCTTTGGCCTTGGAACGGCTGCATCTGGATCTAGATTTATGGCGTGATCGATTCCTGGTTAGTGTAGCGGCAGTTTGTTCGCTTCCTTTGGGTTAAATCTATAAGTAAAGTTAGACAAGAATGACAGCAGTAGCTTTGTGATTTGTTGTCGGGTGAGCGCAGGTTTCTCTATCTTTCTTATATACTTCTCGAAGTTGGCCTTAGACACTGCGCAATGCTGTGCGGCGCAAAGGTTGGCTGCGATATGCTTACGGAGGTTATTAGAGTTGTCTCCGCCTGGGTTAAGTGCTTTAAGACGCTCCTAATGGTGTGATTTGATGAAAATAGCTGAATTAGGATCCTTTGAAATTATTATAGCAGCTGCGTAGCTGGAGATTATGTCTATTCTGTTCTTTGCTGTCTTTTTCTAGGTAGCACTGTTAGGTGGCTTGTTGTCGTAGATCTTGTCGGGCATAGCGCTGTCTAAGCAGTTCACCAGACAGTGAGTTGACTTAAAGCTTAGGGACCTTGTTTCTCTAAACGCTAGTACTGGCCTATGATAATCTATCCAATTCATACTAAGTAAAACGTTGAACTTGCTAATTTTAGTAACGTAACACAAGACTATGCTAGTATGCGTTCTATGTCTAATAGCGACTTCGACTGCAGTTTGTAATTTTCTAAATAAGTTACTGTCTGCTAGAGCGAGACCAATAGGACGCTCTAACGTGATTTCTTTAAGCTGGTGTTGTTTAACTATCTAACAATGAATAAAATAAGTAGTAGCTCTTGTGTCCACCAGACTATGTGCGCGCAACCATTTTCGTGCAACTGGGAGTTTGATGTGACAGTTAAATTCTAATTGTCTGGACGCGTCCAGCATAGGGTTGACGTCCAAGGCGAGCGCGGAAACGGCGTGGATGATGGCGGGTTCATCTAGGGTATGATAACTGGCAGCGGCTTCAAGTCGACGAATAGTACGTTTGACCTCCCTCTGGGTCCTACGCTAAGGTTGCTCCCGATCGCGATTTAGTTTGGGAGCGCCTCGTTTTCCGAATCCTTATCTGTCTCGCTCTTATAAGCGAAGCTGTCCTTATCGTCATCGGCATCCTCTACATAGGCGGTGTTGATTGCGGCGGCTAGGGCAGGTATGTCCTTGGAAGGGACGTAGTCTTTGCCCTTGCAGGGTGCGGATTCATCCCGCAATGTGTGACTGGGTTTGCCGCACTTAAAGCATAGTCCTAACTTGCTTATGCGGTTATGTTCTTCTGTGGTGCGTTTCTGGGTGAGGGCTCGCGGCGCTTTGCGTGTCTGCATCCTGTCGCTTAGAGAACGTTTACGCGATTAATCCTTTCCCAATATGCTTGTAGATGACTTCTTTGGACTGGAGTGTAGTTGGCTGTTAATGTCGAGATTGTACTGGTGCAGTTGACGAGCGCGGGCGAGGAAGGCTATAAGGCTCTCGTTCGGGATTGAGCTGGCGGAGGCTTGACGGGCCAATCGACTATCCATAAGTTGGCGAGCGTGACGTACTTTGCCTATCTCATCCATACTGAGTAAGTTAATGACTAATAGGAATCGTCCTTGCTATTGCGCAAATGTCTCGCCCTTCTTCTATTATAAGGAGTTGTTGTAGAGTTTCTGCTTAGCTTTAACAATGCGGTTGTAGGACATATAAGTCTTATCTAACGGTTTTAGTAGGTTGTCTAAGGTGTTAACTAAGTTGAGGATTAGGTACACTAAACTCCAAGCATCGTCCTTAATAAAGCAACAGACATAGCAAACCTTGTGTTCTTCTAATAGAAGCGTGATGGCTTTGTTAATAGCTTATATACGCTATTATTTGTAGTCTTCCTTGTCTTTCCCGCTAAAGGACTCTATCTCAGGTGCCTTGTAGTGCGATCCTCCACCTGTCGCAAGCGATACGTGAGACGCGCTGAAAGGTCGCTCTAAATCTCTCCAATCATCACGTTGGTCACAGTCATCGCGTCGGTCTCGGTCGTCGCGTCGATCGCGGTGGTTAAATCGATCGCGATCTTCCTGGCTGTAGTCTCGGGTTTCATATGCATCCTCGCGGCTGCCTCGCAAATCTCGTCGTTCGTATCCAGTGTTACGGTATAGGTTCTCGTTGGGACGAGCATGGGTAAACCTACCGTAAGCCGAACTGGCTAGATGATAGTTAAGAGCGGGATCGCTGTTCGGCGTATAGACATCGCGTCGGGGAGAGCGCGCGCGACCGGTGCCGCGGGGAGGAGAAGGCGATCTATCAAACTGATTACGTGGGAGAGGTTGCCCTCGTCCTATCACGTCATAGGTTTTACAAGTGGTTTGTTGTCTTAGAGTTTTTAACTTATCCTTAGCTACGTAAGCCGCTTTCTCGGCTAGTAGTGCTTGTTGTTCTGTCTGCTGCAAGTCGTGCTTGAGGTGTTGAGCATCCTGGACGGCATACTGGTAGTTAGCTTTTACGTTATGAAGCTCGGTGTTCGCATTCTGGTTAGCGGTTATCGCATCGTTGAACTTGCTCTGCAACTTTTGTCCTGCCTGCACTGTCTGATGGAAACGAGTAAGGATGTCCTTCAGCTCGCCTTTAGCAGAGGCTAAGTTGATTCCTTGCTGCTTATAAGAGTCCAGCAGGGCGTCATGTGCTTGTTGTAGTTGCTCATGAGCCTCGGGGTTGGTGCCACCTGCAGAGTTGTATGCGTTACGCAGTCGTTGAAACGTAGATTCCAATGCGTCAAGTCGAGAGAGTTTCTCCGCTAGTTGTTCCCCAGACTTTGCGCACTTGACGATGACGTCAAACCAGGCGTCAGGGTGGGCCTGTACGTCCTCGGCGAACTTAGCGGCGTCCGTCAGTCGAAACGTCTTTTCTACCCATTTCCCCTGGGCATCCTTGTATTGTACTTCTAGGTTGTAACCCAGTCTTCCTTCTTCGTCAACTGGGCCACGGGCTTCTACAAACAAGTTGGAGGCTCTTAAGGAAGTACGTCGTCGGTCGTCGCGCGTGAGCGGAGGTGGGGACTCGAAGCGGATCTGAGGTAACGCTTTCTTGGGTACTCGTATGTCCTCAGGGCTGCGACTATCGGACTTTGAGCGCGAGGCTCCTCGAATCGGTGACTGACGTACTTGCTCGCGTGAGCGGCCTCGATTGGGAGATTGTTGAGGTGTCTGAATCGTCACGCGGCGGGTGTCACGCGGAACGTCGCGTTGTTCGAACTTAGTTGCGTCGAAGATATCGTCAATCTTGTCATTCGTTGTGTCGAAATATTGGGATGTGTTTCGCGGCAGTCGAGTGTCCCGAGCTGCAGGTCTAGCTCGTGGGTTCATAGCGGGGATAACTAGTGACTGAGATTGCGAGTCACCCGCGATGGTAGTGGATTCTTGAGTATCGTCTGCACCTACCCAACTACGAGCAAAGGTTTCTGCGAAGGATGGGGTAAAGTTTTTTAGGTCTCCAGCCCCGCGATGTTGCGGCGTAGGCGAGTCCGTATTGCCAAAGTCAAAACTGCCTGGCATGGGAGATTGGGGTGCGCGGCGTCGACCTTGCTCGTCGTACGTGCCGCTGACACGGGGGTAGCTGGATGCCATTGGCAGCGGGTGAGTCGAAGTTATAAGTCGAAGTTGATGTTGCGGGTGCGGGTGAGGTGCGGTCTTTGGCACCTCAGGCGGTGTTATACAAAAGTCGCCAGCCGGATCTCTCACAGACGTCCGTTCTGCTGACTTGCCCCAGATGTCACTGCTATCACTGTGAAACACTGTATACTGATGTAGTAGTAGGGGAGGCCAGGTCCTCTTCAAGCGGCGTACTCACCGCAGGTGTTCTGTAGCGGCACACGCGTCGACCCGCGCGTCCAGCCCTACCACCTGCCTACTCTCCACGGTCTTTCTCCGCCGACCGAGCCTGAGAGGGAGTATGCCCTTGGTCGTCAAGTTTCTACGTGTCGTCGTCGTCACCGTTGTCGTTGGTAACCTAATCCGTACGCACACCACTGCGCCTCACTTCTGGGCCTACCACGCGATCGCGGGAGATGTCCGATTCGCTGGCACCCTGGCGGTGAGCCTGTCGCAGCTAGAACCCTGGGGGGAGCGATAGCAGTATAGTGTAAGGGTTCGGGCCCGCGATAGTTGGGATGAAAGTAAGTTGATTCCTAGTACATGAAATACTGCTATGCCAAGTGGGCAGGCAGGGCGGCAGCACCTTATGGGTGCTGCCGAGCTAACGCCAAAGCGGGCCTAGCTCCGGATCAACGTTGTTCCGGGCCGGGTGCCGCCATGGATCCATGACAAGACAAGCTTATCTATAGTGTTATTAAAGTAGACTTTTAGCCTGTCTATGTTCGCAAGGCATAGTAAGAATAGTATAGGCGCATTTAGCACCTTAAAGTTAATTTTTTTAATCTTTATTAGAATCTATGTAGTGCTAATAGACACTATAACACTGCCTTTACTAAATTTAATAGATATTTTTCCTACTATAGATGTGTCTATTATAACTATAGGGTCTTCCTATATAAGCGCGAGGTACTGTTCCTTGCTAACTGTAGATACATTGGCGGCGCCTGTATTAGGGAAGATTTCTTGGTACACAGATCGCGTGTAGCGGTCCTCAATGAGGAATTGCGACGCTGGCGATAACGGTGCGTCTCTGCTGTATATGTCTTCGCCAGAGACATGGTGTATAAACGCTTAATCTGCAAGTTGTTGCTCCTTAAAAAATTAATGTTCCGCGTACGCAGTTGTGAAGTGCTGCTTGTCGATGTTATACTGCTAATCGCTGTCATTGTTGTCGTCCTCGTAGTTCTCCTCTCTCTAGCTTTGCTAATTATACTAGTTTGTATACTTACTACCTTTATACTCTATAAGGTGCACAAAGAAGTTTATAAGTAGTAGTATACCTATAAAGTAATATATAAAGAAGAACTACGTGTAGGCAGCTTTGCGTTCTTTGTTAGTATAGTTAGTTAACTAGCAGCCCTTGTTCTAGTAGATAAAACACTTCTTTCTCTAGTGTAACGTTATAAATTTATATTTGCTATTATTGCTATTAAAGCGCTAATTACCTCTATTATCTTAGCCTTCTTAGAATTTACCTATAAATCCGCTTTCGCCTCTAAATCCTTTTTAAGCTCTTCTATTTCTATTATTATAGCAGCAGTCAAAGTAGTACTAGTGTCAGATTTAATGGTTGAATGCGATGATGTGTCTTTATGGATAATGATGATTGTATTGTCTTTGTGTCCACCGTGTTCAGCTGGTTCTGACTTCTTCGCTAGTGTGCCAAGCCAGATGGTCCCTGCTTAATTGTACAGATCCAACCTCAACGCGCTTGTTCTATCTAACAGCTGCATATCTGACACACCCCCTCAGCTTGGAAGATCCTTGCAAGCTGAACTATTTAGCAGCCTATTATCCTAAAGTGAGGTTATCAAGGTGCCCTTGAATTTCCTCAAGAGGTACTTCATTCGCTACTTTGCGTTCTGTTACCTCAACTAGCCCAAGTTGGGTTAGGAAACCTTCCCACTTGTTGACTAGGAGGACCTTCGTGAAGCCGTCGGCGATCATCTCTGCCGATTGTACGTACTCCACCTTGATCTTTCCAGTAGAGACTTCCTGTCTCAACCAGTGATTGTGAATGTCAACGTGTCGTAGTTTGGTCTGAAGCCTGGATATCTCCTCAGTGACTAGTCGAATAGTTTGCTTGTTATCGCATTGAACGGTAATTAACGATGAGCGCAGTTCAATCTGCAGTTCGTCCAGTAGTCTTGATATAAAGATTGCTTCCTTGGCCACTTGCGATAGGGCGAGAAGCTCTGCTTCGGTTGTCGAAGTTGTGACAGTGTCTTGTTTGCTTGCTTTCCAGGCAATAAGTCCGTTAAATAGCTTAATAGCGTATCCTTGCGAGCTCTTTCTGTCCAGTGTGTTGTCAGCAAATGAGGCATCGCTGGCTACTTGAAGGCAGTTGCCTCCTCCGAGCTGCAGTGCTCTCCATCTGGTGCTTGATAAGTATAGTAGTACTCGATCAGCGGCATTGTGATGTTCCGAGCCCGGATTTGACAGGAATCGAGCTAGCCTTGAGGTTGCAAAGGCTATGTCTGGTCGAGTTGTTACTACCGCGAACAGAAGCGATCCGATCTTGCGTTGGTATTTGTTGATTTCTAAGGGTGTCGCTAAGCCGTCTTGTGGTTTCAGCTCGATAGCTGCTATTAGGGTGTCGTGTCGAATATTCCTCTTGTCAACTAATCGACTAATCTTGTCTAAGTAGGCAGCCTAAGAGAGTTGAATTGTCCTAGTCTTTTGATCTCTGATAATCTCTACGCTAAGAAACCACTAAAGGTCGTTTCCTCCACTTAAGGTGTATTTTTCTTGTAGGCGCTTGATCGCTTGTTAGGCTTCTTCCTCTTTCTGCTTGTGAAAAGCTACGATGATATCGTCGACGTAGAAGAAGACGATAATTCTGTCTTTGAGAAGGCAGCATGGCTCGTGAGGCACTGTCTGGAAGCCTAGAGCTTTAAGTGTTAAGGTAAACTCTTTCTGCTAGAGGAGTGGTGAGATCCGAAGACCATATAAAGCCTTGTTGACTTGAAGTATCGTTCCAGGCTTCTGATAGCCACGGGGCATTCTCATGTATACCTCTCGGTCCATACTTGCATGGACAAAAGCGTTTGTAACGTCGTATTGCTTGAGCTCCATATCATAGTGAGCTGCTATTGCCACTAGCATTCGGAACGACCTGCTGGCAAGCGTGGCTGCATAAGTGTCTTGAGAGGTAATATTCCGTTGTTGATCGCCCCGGACGACGAGCCGTGCCTTGCACTTCAGCAAGCGATGGTGTTTGTCAAGCTTGTAGGTGTATACCCACATACAGTCAAGGATCTGCTGTCCTGTTGGTTTGATCTTCTTTATTGGTACTTCTGACCATGATTTCATTTGTTTGTGGCTTGCGAGGTGATCCCGCTCTGCTTCTTTGAACAATTCGCCCATCGGGTGATCCTCAAGCTTGGTACGGCACGTTGGCAGAGGTGGGAGTTGACTTCGATGGGGCTTCAAGCCTTTGGCGAGCGTTCTCATCATCTTAGCCTTGTCTATAACATCCCCTCTGTATTTCCCAACGTGGCCAGCTTGAGTTCCTGCCATAAAGGCGGCTGCCCAGGGGACAGTCTTGGATGACCCTTTTAGGTTCATTTCTAATTCATTTCTAGCCATTAACTGCGCAAGTAATGCCGCAGGTGGTGGTGTAGTTGGAGGAGTCGGATAGTTGTCCCTGATCTTCACTCCTTGGTAGTAGCCTGGTGGGTCTACTTCGCCTTGGGGATTTGATGAGCCTCCAACAGTGTCGTCTTCATAGAAGGACTCTGTCTCTAGTTAATAACTTAGTGTTGGGAGTTCGATCGTTCTCACGTATATGGCGATTTCCTCCAGTATACTGTGCATAAGGTTATCCATAAGGTCCTCAGTTTTGCCACTAAAGACAGTTTGTTCGTCGAAGATAACGTCGCAGGTGCTTATCACCTTGGCAAGTGACAGTATCCAGATTCGATAGATGTTTAAGGACCAGTATCCTACCAGGTAACTAATCCAAGCCTTTAGGTCTAGGCGTTGTAGCCTTAATTTACCTTGATGTGTATCATCTGTCATTGCGAACGCTTTGCAGCCATACGCTTTGAGGTGAGCAAGGTTAGGTTTCTTAATTGAGGTGACTACTCCGTTGTTCAGAGCAACTCGTGTGAAGAATATCTTGTATGGCGTTTTCCAGTTGTTCGCATAATTCGGTGTTCGATTATAGAGGTATACTGCAGCTCTCGTGACTTCGGGCCATAGTTCCCAGGGTAGGTTGGCATCGAGACGCATCGCGCGCGATTTCTCTTTGTTCACACCCCCTAAGCGTTCGGCACCTCTATTTTGAGCTTGTGTATCCAGGGCGGAAGGCTCGACAGTAATTCCTTGTGATGCCAACCAGCGCTCGATTTCCGGTTTCACCATCGTGATCTCGTTGTCCGCTTCAATGACCTTGACCGTAATGTTGTAATGGTTTTTAAGGAAGAGAAAGAACTTTGATAGAACTTTGATAACTGACTTTGCTAGTTAATTGTCTTTGAAATAAAAGTCCCACTGCAGGCCTGAGTACCTGTTAGTGACAAGCATCTGGCTCCTTTCGCCAGTGCTACTTTGCGCCTCGTAGGCATGAAAGTTGATAGCTAGTCTTTCTCCTGGTCTTTATTGTTGATTTGCGGTGCTCGGCTAATTTGTCGCTGGATCTTTGCTTTCCCACAGGAGTCGCATTGAACTGTTGTAACTCCCTTAACTTGCACCCCTTTAGCTTGCTGCACAAGATGTTCGATAGCTGCTGGTCTAGGGTGTCCTAGTCTCTTGTGCCATAATTCGGCTGAGGCCCTTTGTGGTGCTCCTTTCGTTCGTAATGCATTCTTGCGGATGTGATATGAAGTGGGTGGTAGCGGATCATACTTAAGTACCCATTGACTGTGTATCTCGGATAGTTTTCCGATAACCTTGTTGTCTGGTCCTTTCAGCGTAGTTGGGTCTGTTTGCGTATCCCACCAGATTCCTCTATGCCTTAGTAGTCGAAAGGAGACTAGGTTACACAGGAGGTCTGGACAGATAGCCACATTATGTAGAACTAACGTAGTTGTTCCATATTAGCCTCTTAGTGTTAAGTTAACAGAGCCATAGCCTTTTATCTATATCTTTGTATTCCCAGCCCATATATAATCTCCAGACGTAGGTAGACGGAAGTTGTAGATACGGTCGGGGTTGTTCGTAATGTGGCAAGTTAATCCTGAATTAAGAATGAACGAGCGCTTTAGCGGGTAATTAGACACTTCTGTTTCCATTGGCGCTGATGTAAACGCAGCGTTGACGTTTGATATTCTCCGTCCCTCTAGTCAGTCCTCAGGGGACTCGAGGATCTCAGGTGTGGGCGTGTGCGATTGTTTGATGATCGGTGTTCGTGATCAGGTTCTGCTTTGTCCGCGGATTAGCCCTTAGAAAGTTGCGTCGTTCTTACGCTTGAAGTTGATAAGCTCATTTATAATCTTATTAGGTTTCCACCACTCAGGAGCTTTGTCTGGGTTGACATAATAGCAGTCCCTAATACTATAGCGTTGTCCACAGGCAGGGCATTTTGCTCCTCCTGTTATAGCTGGCTCTTGATCTAAAGGCCGCTTGAGCTTGACATCTTTCTTGTCAGCTGTACGTTGATTACAGGGTCTGCCCCGGTTTCGGTTAGATGGCGCGCTTTCGGCATAAGAGGCGTCCCTGTCATTGCCCTAGGTGGTTGCACCACCTTCAGCGAGAAATGATGCATCATTAGTCACAAAAGCTGCTTTGTGCTTCCCTGATCTAAGGGGATAGTTTGCCATTATGTGTTCTCGGAAGCGTTTCATCATCTCCTTCTAGCTTATGCCAGTTGCAAATCGACTATTGTCTTAAAAGTTTGTAGACTATATAGAAGCAACTTTGTTTACAGCTGCTAGGAAGTCTTTTATAATCATATTTAATTGTGATAGCTTGGCGACTTAATATGTCTCCGCCTTAGTGGCTGCTTAGTTGTACTCTGCTAGCCATGTGTCCCATTGCAACGCGCTCCTCATTAGCCTTAGTGAGGCAAGATATCGCTCGCGAGCTCGTTCTTGTTCGATTTGTTTGTTAACTCCAACCGTTAGTTGTAGGTCTGTAATCTATTGTCGCAGTGGCTTCTCTAGTAGGCAGCACGTGCGCAACAGGTGTGGGGATACAGTTAACTGGATAAATGCCACAATGTGTTGCAGGCTTGCTTATTCCTTCTTGAAGTTGTGCCGGTCGTTCTTATATTGTTCGACGAGGATCTTGTAATATTCAAGGTCTTCCTTAAACGCCTTCTGTCCAGTTGCTGACAGCGCAGTCGGTCTCGTTGGGATTTCGACGTTCGCGGCTGGTGTGTAATCAGCGACTACCAGAGCTCTAACAACTGCTGGTCTTGATATCAGCGGGACTGTTGACTTTGGATTAACCTTATCCCAGATGTTGTAGACAACGCATCTCGCCTGCAGCTGCGTTATCCATCCCATATAGTCGGTATAATCCCTCAGCGTTACTGTAGGATCGCGGTATGGTTGTTGCGCCATTTCGTATCAGTTGAGGCAGTGAGACTCTTAATTATCAGATTTAATGGTTGAATGCGATGATGTGTCTTTATAGATAATAATGATTGTATTGTCTTTGTGTCCACCGTGTTCAGCTGGTTCTGACTTCTTCGCTAGTGTGCCAAGCCAGATGGTCCCTGCTTAATTGTACAGATCCAACCTCAACGCGCTTGTTCTATCTAACAGCTGCATATCTGACAACTAGTCTATAGTAACTATCTTACTCCCTACAAATATTTGTTTTATTTGCTAACGTGTAAGGTGCGTCTTAACTACGAATTATAGGTCTAAAAAGAGTTTTTTATAGATTATAGCTAGCTTAAAGAGTGCTATTTTAAGTTCTAGAACTCTACAGCACGCGTTAATAATAGTTATACGTAGGGCATTTTTACCCTTAAAGTTCTTACTAAGCGCGCATTAGTATAGCTGTAGCTTATTAAGTAAAATCTACAGCATCTTATATAAGCTCTTATTAGGGTTCTCTACGCGTATATAGGCAAAGGTTATAGTTGTCTAGTCTATATAATAGTGTTAATAGTAAATATTATAGTTAAAGTAGTTCTTAATTGCTATATATATATTAGAAAAGCTATTATCTCTGTCTATAACTTGTATATAGAATATCTCTACTTACTCTATAAGAATATAAGGAAATATAGTATAGAACTACTCTTTATAGATATTTACCTACTAATAGATACTAAAGAAGATCTTAATTTTATTATTAAGTAGGTTGTACGCATCTTCTGTGTATTTCTTGCTATTATCCTAGAGCTTAGAAAACTGCGTGATTATATTAGTATTAAGTTAGTTGTTATAGGACTAGCGTGGCAGCAGCGTCTTATATAGGTTATATAGTAGCTTAGGTAGTCTACTAGATATACTATTTATAGATTATTATAAAAATAGCGTAATTTTATAATATATAGTTACTAGCGACTATACCTATATTTATAGTTGCTATTGCTATAATTACGCGCCTTATTTCTACTATTATTAAGACTAAGGTTCTCTAAGTGCACTACTTATAAAGGGTAGTTATTAACTATTAGTACTCTATTTTAGTAGTTAGGTTTTTTCTATCTAGTGTACTAGTTATAGCCCCTATATTTTAGATTAGTTTTAAGTATTATATTTTACTCTATACTACTTACCTTACTATAAGTGTTCTAGCTACTATAGCTATAGCTATAACTATAGTGTATATATACTAGCGGGCAGGCTATTCTACTATAGTTATTACTTAGCTATAGGAGCTATCTATTATATATTCTGCTAGCGCTTATATACCCTTGATTATTAGTTAAATATTATAACTTAGAATTCTATAGGGTCCTATTTAGGAACGTTCTCTATAGTTAATAGATTGTATAGAGAATTAGTAAGCCTAGCGCAGTTATTACCTATATAGACTCCTTTATACTATAGGATAGTCTTTAGAGACTTTAATATACTATAGTTAACCTTAAGAAATAGGTTTTTTATCTATTCTTTAAAATTATAATAGTAATCTGCAAAGAGGTTATTATTCTAGACTATTACTATATTATAATTATAGATAATTTTAGCAACTTAGATTATTACGTATGTCTTATTTATATCTACTAGTGTAGGTATATCCTAAAGAGATATATTAATAATATCTAGCGCTACTAGGTATAGGCAGTCTCCTATAAGGTGTTAGGCAGTGAATTTAGCCCAGATAAAAGCAGCTTCCCTGTGTTTACTTAAGCCATGCTCTGACTAATTATCGCGCAGTTAAGCTTAAGCTTAAGTATTAGCATTGTCTGCTGCGCTGTCGCTGCTCTAGTTATCTGCTATCGTGCTAGCGGGTGTTGACTCGTTGTCGGTGTAGTTTTCTCGTTAGTTGGTTGTTTCCAACGTGTGTTAGTGTACGTAACTAGGTCGTCTAGAGACATTTGTATAGTAAATTATAATGCGTTGCTAACGCGCTCTATGTCCGCGGATCGCCCTAAACTAGCAGCTTTTAGAGGTTAGTTAAGAGTGCTTTATGTTATCTCTGCCTCGCTCTGTTTTTAGTATAGTCTGCATCGACCTAAGATTTCTTACGTTAGGCTGTTAATAGTCTATCTCTTCTTCCTTGCTATCTAGAATGGCTTCTCGCGATTACTAATTAGTGTTAGGAGGACTTGTTGCAATAGTGCTAAAAGGAAATACTTAATAACAATTTATATTTTGTTAATAAATAGATTCTTATTATTATATCTACTAAGGAGCAAAGTATATTATAGGGTATAGAAGCTAGTCCTATATAGGGCGCGCTCCACACATATAGTGTTTTGTAATATAATAGAGGTCTTAATAACTATTAATAAAATGCTTGCTCCTTTACACACACCTTTCTATAATATATCTAAGGCCTTTAAGATTGTTAATTTAACAAAGTTACTATTTAATTTACTTTTTATATTGTGTAGTCTCTTTACGCAGCTATAGTAGCCACGCAAAGCTAAGAAGTCTTTCTTAGTGGTATAAACTTATAATAAGACTCTCTATAATATATAATATATTATCTACTATACTGTATATAGGGAATATATTATATACTTATTATAATTTATAATAAAATATACTATATCTTAAGTAGTACTTTATTTAATTTTTAGTTACTAAGTGCGTACTATTATAAAATAAAGTTAACCTATTACTTTTAGCCTTATAATAACCTATAAAAAAATTACTTTAATTTACTATTAACACTATCTAAAAATAAGCTACTAAAAATAATATCGAACTTTTTCTCTATTTTTTTATTTATCTAATAGGTTCTTATATTATATCTAGACTCTCCGCACCTCCTATAGTAGTATTATATTAAGGGATCTGCCTCTTCCTTACTACTACCTTATACCCTTTTTAATAATCTTACCTTAATAAAAGGGCTTTCTACTCCTAAATCTGCTTCCTAAGTAAAGCCTAGTGTTTTACCTTTCTAAATACGCTTTCTTCTATATATTTTTTATTTTATTAGAACTTTAATTTACTCCTTAAGTTACTTAATATAGTTTTCTTAAAGTATACTATAGTAGAATATAAGTTTAGAATCTTTTATAAGCTATAAATAGCTTAATTTAGTATTAGGTAATAACTAAACAAAAGAGTTGCGTATAAGCTTTAATTAGGATCTAAACTTAAGGGTATTACTTAGGGTTCTAGCTTACTATAGTATATTTAGTAGGATACTCTAAGGTAGAGTGTAAATATATATATTAAGGCAATCTACTACTATTAATATATTTAAAGAAATAAGTCTAGAGGTCTAAAAGGCTTCCTTATATTTTTTTAATATAAATATATTAATAAATATATTATACAAGGCTAGTAGAAAGCCCTCTTTATTAATATAAAAGATATATTAGCGTGCTAAGTCCTATATACGCTAAAAGTACTTTAGCTTTAGTAGCATAAAATAGACTATATTAAGTAGCTAAAGGATATAAGATAAATGCGCTAATATATAAAGTATTAGGATCTTTTATTCTAGGTAATAATTCTTAAAATTCTAGAAGTAGTAGCTCTTATAGCTATTTAGAATAAGTAATATTTATAACTCTACTATACGCGACCTTATATACGTGTTGAAGTGCTTTAACTATATAACTCTAAGCTTATTATAAGTCTAGCTAGTCTTAGAAACTAAGAGCTTTTAATTATAGAGAATACTAGTCTCTTTATACTACGCTAAGATATAGACTCGCCCTTTATAAATAATAAAGAGTAAAATAGTATATCTAGTAGCGTAAATACTCTAAATTACTATAACCTACTTATAGTTCCCTAGCTAAATAAGTATAGATTAAGAATATCTTTCTAAA
The DNA here is from genome assembly GCA_031010545.1 of Laburnicola sp. JP_R_19. NCBI lineage: Eukaryota > Fungi > Ascomycota > Dothideomycetes > Pleosporales > Didymosphaeriaceae > Laburnicola > Laburnicola sp. JP_R_19. The sequence continues at coordinate 1,204,856 of VOIT01000029.1, forward strand.
CTAGTTATAATCTTTATTAAGCTAATAACTCCTATTTAGAAGCCTATCTTATTAAAGTTATAGATATCTTTATCCTATACTCTATACTTAGCTTTTATATCCTCCACTAGCTAAAACTATATATTTATAATCTCTAGGTCTTTCTATTATATCCTCTATTAGTTCTTTGCTTAATTAAAAGCTATTTTAAGCTTCGGTATACGCTTTATAAAGCGCTAAGCCTAGTATTATCCTATAGGGTCTCTATACTACGCAGCTAGTAGTTTATTAGCTATATCTTCTACCTTATCTAGCTAGAGTATAAATTCTTATAAATTTAGCTTAAGAATATACTATATAAGCGTCTATTCTTTAGTTATAGTAAGCTTTGCTATGCCTAATTATATATCTACTTAGGTAGTAATTCTATTAATTTAATTGCTTAGTATAGACTTTAGAATATTATATACTATATTAGCGCATTATAGGCTTAAAATTTACTTATTCTAATAGGCGTAAAGGGGAAGCTTAATTCTACCTTCTTAATTAGATAATAACGTATTATATTATTAAGACATTATAATTTATAGTAAAGTATTATAGTCTTAGTAAAAACTATCTAGCGGACTAATCTGTCCGGGCTACTAATAGAATATATTAGTAGGTAATTTAAATTAGAATAAATATATATATTAGATAAATTTTTATAAAATACTAAAGGGCCTTTTTAGAAGTTATTAAGAATATTCTTAATACTATAACTAGCGCTTTATAAAGTTTATAGTCTATTTTTAGCTAATAAACTTATAGCACTGCTTAGCTAATAAAGAATTAGCTATATTTTTAATAATAGTAAGTTAGAGAGAAAATTCTTATATTAAAGATTCTTATTATATAGAGATTCTAATTAAGGTTAAGTTCGCACTATATATAGAGAGAAGTAAAACAAAAGGTACTAAAACCTAATATCTAGTATATAGTAATAGTAACAAAATATATATAAAATAATAATAATTTTATTATTAACTTTCTTTATAGTACTATTATTAATAGTAGTCTATAAATAGTCTACTATTTAGCATAACTAAGTTATATATTATCTCCTAACTAGTAGACTATTAGAGAGCTATAGTGGACCGCAGAGTCGTAAATGCAGGAGTAGTATAGATAATAGAATACTTAACTATAGTTTAGTTATTACACTTATAACCTAGTAGCTATAGTATAACTATAGTTTGCTATACATATAGCGTATAAAGTTTGTCTCTTATAATATTAAGAATACCTAGAACACTAAATCTTTATCTCTTTATCTATTATATTTAGTAATATAATAACTTTTTAGTAACCTAATATTATATCTAAATCTAAAACCTATAGTAATATAGCTATTATTAAATTTAGTTAGGATATAGATAACTAGCTAGGCAAAGTTAAGAATAATCCTAAGAGATTTAGCAACCTTATGCAACCAAAATAATTATTAAAGGGACCTCTAGATCTTATCTTTAAGTACCCTATTAGTAATATCTTTAGACTAATTTACTGCACTTTATATCTCTAGATCTTAGAGTATAAGATACTTCTTTAGTATCTAGATATTAGTAAAGACGCAGCATTTATAATACAATAATAGTATAATATAGAGATTATACTATAGAAGCTTAAAAATATAATTAAAAATAAAGGTAATAAAGACTATAAGGGCAAGAACTAGAGTAAAAGAGAAAAAGAGTTTATTATAATATATAAGACGCTAAAGGCGTAGTAGTAGTAGTAGTAGTATAAGAAGCTTATTAAGGTAGTAGTAATTATCTAGACTACTATTAAGGCAGGGTACCGTAAGTAATAAGAGTAAGGGTAAGTAGTAGTAATAAGAGTATAGGAGAGATAGGCAATAGTAGCGAGGTTCTAGATAGTAGTATATAGCTTACTAGTTATAAGAAGAGATTTACTATAGAAGAGTAATAAAATAGTTAGGTTAGTTAATATTATTATTATTATTATTATTATTATTATTATTATTATTATTATTATTATTATTATTATTATTATTATTATTATTATTATTATTATTATTATTATTATTATTATTATTATTATTATTATTATTATTATTATTATTATTATTATTATTATTATTATTATTATTATTATTATTATTATTATTATTATTATTATTATTATTATTATTATTAAAGAAACTATTAATAACGTAATATAGTAGTTAGTTAAATAGCCGGCCCGAGATTACGTAATATTACGAATTAACACTAAGAAAAAAGAAAAATTCTTATATATCTAAATTAAGTGTATACTAAATAATTATCTACTTCTTTATTAGAATAAAATTTATATAGTTAAGAATATAGTAATATTAAAAAGTAGTCGGCTTACTAAATATCTTTTTTAACCTTTTTTTTAGTTTGAGGTTAAAGTAGGTTAAGATAATTACTACCTTTTTTTATACTCTTTATAATTACTAAGTAGAGGGCTTTACTTTTTTTATTATATTATTTAAGATAAAAGTCTTTATCGTTCTACCCCTATATAGATATTTTAATAACACATAATAAAAAATGCAAAGCCTCCTACTTAGTAATTAAAAAGAGCATAAGAAGGTATTATAAAAATACGCGTTTAAACTACTAAGCGAGGTCTTTATAAGGGGCTTTAGACTAAGAGATTAGAGTCGCCTAAGTAAACTTATAAATTTAATAGAGTGTAATAGTAACTCTAGCTATAGGCTTATATATATACTTCTAGCCTAGTAAAAGTATAGATCTAGAACTCTAAGGCTATAGGCTAAGTAACTATAAAAGGGCGCCTAGCCCCTTATATATTTCCCTGCCCCTAAAAAAAATTCTAGTATTATATTTTATACTTTCTATAGTAGTAGCACTAGTCCTCCTATTGCGTGCCTAGAGCCTTAAGGATAAGTCTAATACTTTAGTAGAGCAACTTAGTTGTTATATCTAGCGCGTTTATATTTATTTCTTTTAGTTTCCTATTATATAGCTACCTATTTTAGTTAAGAATTTACGCTAGTGTTGTTTGCTCTAGCTAAAGTAAATAAAAAGGTCCCTACCTTAGTTTTATTTTTTTTCTCTACTCTACTATTATATCTGCAATACTTCTTATTAACATTATACTATATTCTAATTATTATCTCTACTTTTATAATATCTTTGCTATCTTTCTTATTATTAATCTCTATTATAGTTAGAGCTAATAAGCAATATCTTATAGTAGTCTTTATAACTCTAAGTAAGTACGCGAATTCTAGTTCTACTATAGATTAATATTCTCCTATAAAAATTAGGACTTATAGCACTTCTACTTAAGATAGTAAGCCTTTACTACTTACTCTAAATTCTTATAATACTAAGAACTTTAAAGAGTTTATATATAATAAGTCTATAAAAAACTATTATAAGGTTAGTTTTCTAGTTCCTTTATATTATTTCTTAGTAATTCTAAGTAGTTCTGTAAGGACTTGAGCTATAATTAAAAGAAGTCTTAATACTATTTATATAATATCTAAAGAATAAGTTTTTAAGACTGTCTATATTTATAAGAAAACTTACTAGCGCTGTCTTAAGTAGTTTATTTTCTATATATAAAGACTTATAGAAAATAAGGGTAACTATAAAGCTTATATTATTTACTTTAGCAAGTGCTTAGGCAAGATATAATAATTCTCTAGCTAACCTTTTCCTTACTAATTTGTATTTTAAATCTAGGGCGGCTTATAAAAAAACTCTACTAAGACTAAATTTGCTAATCTTATTCTAAAATATATTCTTTATAGTAATAGATATGCTAGTAAACCTATTCTTAATCTTTAGTAAGCTTATCTTAATATTTTTATTTATAAGTATAGCTCTAATATCTAGAGTACTTAAGTTAAGCTCTAGAAGACAGACACTACTAATACTAGGTATTCTAGATAAAATATAGAGCTTCTATATTAGATTTTTATAGCTTAGTAGGATACTTATACTACTCTCTAAGCTCTTTCTAATAAACTTACTATAAGTTCTAGTTTTTTTTTAGAGTTTGTCTTTTTTAGCTAATAATATACTATAGCTAGTTATTACTTCTACTCTGCCTACCCTAGAGCCTCCCTATTAGAACCTAGTTAAGCTTATTCTTAATATTATAAAGACTATTAGTAATAGTAAGATATTAGAAGAATATAAGATTACTACTTTTATAGAGCGTATTAAGCGGGTTCTAGGCTTTATAGCTATTAGTTCTAATTAGATTGCTATCCTTTATAAGAAGGTTAAGAGAATAGATTTTAATTCTAATCTAGATAAGAGTAAATCTATAGGAGGGAAGTAGTATTTCTGTCTATTTTTCTTAGATATTAGAATTTTTCTATCCCTATATCTAGCTTTATTATAGAGGGTTAGAGGTGTTTTCTTATATAGATAGTAACTTTATAGGTATAGCTAAGCTATAAGCTTAGATTTTATAGTACTTTAATTCTTTTATTATACTATATCTATTCCCCCTTCTTTATAATATCCTCCTCTAAATAGTTTTCCTTTTCTTTCTTTCTAGTTGCTCTACTTCTTATTACTTAGGGTCTATATTATTTTATTATAGGGGGGACAACTCTCCCTCTTTTTATTAGCTTATACTAGAGCTAATACTTTTAGATAATTTATAGCGCTTTCTTATGTGTTTTCTATTCTTCTAAGTAGATTAAAATCTTATTTCTTACTAATTCTTAAGTAATTAGTAGAAAGGGCTAGAGGTCTAGGCTTATCCTAACCTCCCTTTAGTAAAGGCTTTTAGAGTTCTCTACTAAATGTACAACTTCTATATTAGGAGCTATAATATATTTATTAATTTAGAAAGTTTCTATAAAAGTCTATAGGTAACTTTTTATTATTATTTTAAAATAGGAAGATAAATATTTCTTAGCAATCTAATGCCTCTATAATAAAAAGTTTTATAATAGGTTTCTAAGTTAGATTAGTGTTATTTAACTACTTAACTTAGTATAGTAATTTCTATAGCCTCCTCTCCCTTTAGGTAGGTTTCTTAGCTAAGATATTTTCTATAACCTATTTCTCTTCCCCTTTAACAATAATAGTCTCTAGTTTCCTATTATCTATAGCCTGGCTAGGAAGAGAGTTTCTTCTAGCTAGGTATAGGCAATTTACTAAGAATACTAGGTAGACTCTAAGTAGAATATTTAGTTCTATATTATAGGAGTCTACTACTTATACAACTATAAATGTAAGATAGTGGAGATCACAGTAATTCATAGTGATATAGGTTGACCACGAGAAAAGAGGTGTATTCATTGCTATGGAGGACCGAGGCCCCTGAAGGTGTATGGGTGAGGCTAGGCATAAGGTTATTCCGGCCGAGGTCATGTGACCAAGGACCGACCATACAGCCATGCGGCAGTCTTACACACCCCCTTCAGATTGCCAACAGTGGTGATCTGAGAGATGCCAGGTCCTAAGTCAAAACAGGTATGCGTGGCGACAAGAGATGAAGTCAAAATGGCGCGACAGGCAACAAACAACTCCCAACCTCAGTGAGGGGAAGAAAAAGGAGCCGTTAGCAGGTTCTTGTGTGGGCTGCTTGCCGTAAAAGTCACCCTAAAACACTGTGACAACAGTGTGAGTGAGCTAAAAGGTGTTAGACTAGAGGGGCGCGTAGCCATGTGCCTCATTGACATGGTGTCGGACCAGAGGGGCGCGTGGCCATATGCCTCATCGACAGTGTGAAACACAGTGATTTTGTGGACTGTGAGTGCAAGGACGGGGTGAGATTCATTGGTCACCTGAACCGCCAGGACGGGGTGAGACTGATAGGTCACCTGAGCCGTCTGTGTGTGGGTCGGCGTCTGAGTGTCCTCAGCATATAGCCTGTAACGGTAGATTGGGTCTGTTTTAATGTGAAATCACTATAAGAAAGCAGTCTGCCTAGGTACTAGCGTAAACAATCGTAACTGTTCTATATAGCTAGGCCAGCAAGTAAGGGCGTACCTTATAGGAGAGTCTGGTCTTAAAATGAGAAAAGGTGGGTCCTAGTCTAGTGCTGAGGTCTGCCCGTGTTCGTTATCAATGTGAGCCGTCTTAATTAACTCTAGTGTGATTGACTCCAGCGTAAGTGGGCGGAACCACTCTATATAGCTGCGCCAGCACAAGGAGACAGAACTCCTTGCTAATACCTAGACTTGTGCCTTAGGTGTGTATGTACTGAGGGAACTGATCTGCAGGATAGGTAGCTAATCCACCTAGGTGTAGATAGTTATTAGCTATTGTTGACTTCTTAATAGATAGTGCTCTGCGTTGGATGTTAAGATTCTTCTTGCTAGAGCCGTAATACAACACGTGTAAGGTCTTGTTACTATAAAACACAGGGAAAGTAGGGTGCTGGAATAGAGCAGTGCTTAGGGGCAATGTTAGACTAGAGGGGCGTGTGGCTATGTGTCTTATTAATATGTAGAGATAGAGGAGTATTAGACTAGAGGAGCGCGTAGCTATAGGCCTCATTAACACAGTAAAATATAGTAATTCTAGAGACTGTGGGCGCAGGGATGGGGTGAGATTTATAGGTTACCTAAACCGCTAATGTTCTGCTGTAAGGTTGCAGAGGTGGAAGAGCTTGAAGGCTCTACTTGTTCACCTGTAATCTGCTTTGGAATAGGCTTAAGTTGTAAGAGCTTTAACTATTTCTAATGCTTCTGTTTAGGTAGAAGTTTTATAAGGCTGTTAGCGGGCTAAGAGTTAGTTTTAATGTAAGCGGGAGTAACAGTTCCTTGTAGTGCCTGTTCCCGTAACTAATAGTGGTGTATATCCACGTGTCGAAGGGTTGTCTTTAGCTAAGGGGACTCTGTAACTAGTAGACGAATTGTCTGTTTGTTGTTACAGTATATAGAGGGTTGTTCCTTAAAGTCTAGGTGGAGATTATTAAAGATCCTGGACCACTAGTAGTACTCAGTGTACCCTGTAGAGAGTGAGATGAGTTCGGCTTTGGTAGTTGACTTAATAACGCAGCGTTGGAGCGTTGCTTTCTAGTCGATTGGACCGCCGAATAGGAAGAAGATGTAGCCTTGTGAGGACTTGCGGGTTGCCTTATGATTGGCGTAAGACGCGTCAGTTGCGCCATAGAAGTTGGTCTCTTTGGTATCTTTTCGATAGAGATGCGGAGTAGTGTAGTTTGTAGAGTAGTGTAGTGCCAGGTCCTGGGAGTAATGTAGGTATGCGAGGCACTGATATGCAGCTGATAAGTGTTTGGGGCTAGGGTTAGTAAGGAATTCAGCCAATTTTGAATAAGCTTTGGCGATATCTGGACGTGTAGCACCAGCGGCGTAGCCGATAGATCCAACTATCTGGGAGTAACGATAAGATGCGTCCTCGTTCTTAGACTCTGTTGATGGTACAAGCTCCTCGAAAGGTAGAGGTGAAGCAGGTGCCTTAGTCCAGGACGACTTTTAAGGTGCTGGGTATTTGGCGTAGATTTTCTAGATATAGTTACGTTGTGACAACCAAAGATAACTATTGTCGCGGTCTCTGTGTGTGGTAATACCACAGAAAGTAGAGTTCTCTTGGCCTTGCAAGTTAGTGATTTCATACTGTTTAACAAGCTTGTGTTTAAAGGCGTCGAGGAAGGATGAATGACCTAGAAGGGCTATAGTAATAATATCGTCCACGTAAAAGAAGACGATAATGCGGTTGTCTCTCTATAGACAGGGTGCGTTAAGTACTGGTGATAGACTAAAGCTCTTAAGTGTAGTTGTAAAGTCTTCGTACCAGAGTAGTGGTGACGTCTTGAGGCCATAAAGGGCGCGATGAAGTTGCTAGTAGTGCCCGCTGTCACGGAAACCTTCTAGTTGAAAGGTGTAAACAGGTTCGGGGAGTTTGGCGTTGGTAAAAGCATTAACAGCGTTGTATTGACGTATGTCCATATTGAAGTAGGCGGCAATTGCCATAAGAGCGCGGAATATTCGTACAGCAAGAGTAGCAGCATAGGTGTCACCTACAACAGTCTGCAAGTCTCCTCTTACTACGATTTGTGCTTTAAACTTGGCTAGGTAGCCTTAGTCGAATTTGTATGTAAAGACCTATATAAGTGGCAAGACTTTAGTGTTTAGAGGGAGCTCTAAGAGCGGAATCTTAGTGTATATCTCCTTTCTAGCGATAGTATTCAGCTCCTTCTTTGCAGCTGCTATGAAGCCTTCTCTGAACCACGTAGGGAGTTTCAGGACATCATTCCAAAATTGAGGCAGGGGCGGAAGCTGGTCTCTGTGGACTCGCCGTGATAGTGCGATTAATTGGGGCACTTTGTCTGGTAGTGAGGCCGACGCGAACGTGTTCCAATAAGTCTGGATAGCGTTGGCAGCAGAATTTCGTGTGCGTTTAGGCAACACGTTAGTAGTTTGGAGATGGGTATTAGTCCTGTATCGCTTTCTTTGCGCAGGAGGTCCCATTGATGTAGGTGTAGGGGACGCAGAGGACTGAGAGGGCGTTGGCGGTGTAGCTGGTACTGACGTTGGCGGCGCGGAGGTCTGATTAACCATAGAAACTGGTGAAGGGTATGCATCTCTGCCACGGTGTACATCATGAGCTTAGCCTGATTTCTCGCCTGCGAGTAGGGTTTCGGTAGGAAGGATAGACAGCTTAGCATCTTCATATACTTCCTCATTGGAATCTTCCTGCTCACTTTCTAATTCTTTAACCTTAATATCGTCGATAGCTTGATCTAACTAAATGCTAAGTAGGCTCTCTTTATCAGTGGACCTAAAGAATAGTTCTTTATTGAAGGTAACATCCCTTGTTCGAATGACCTTGCCTCTGTGTCCGCGGGATACAGCTTTTGGTACCTATATACGGTAGATATTGCGTGAGTCTACGCCTACCAAGTAACCAATAAGCGCCCTTGGGGAAAGCTTGTCTGTTCGGGGAATCTTCTTGCGAAGGTAGTATGCTCTACATCCGTAGATGCGTAGATGAGCGATGGAGGGCGGTTTGCTGTGTGCAGCCTCAAACGGTGTGGTCTAGTTTAATGATTTAATAGGAGTCTGATTAAGTAGATATGCCGCATAGACGTATATCTCTTCGCATAGGTAAAGTGGAAGGTTAGACGTAGTCCTAAGTGATTGAGACATAGTGATTAGTATCTTTCTTAACTGTTCTGTATAGCCTAATTGTTCTGTAGTGTTAGGGGACTAGAGCTGTATAGTAATGCCTTGTTGTTTGCAGTGCTCGACTACACTAAGGTTATTCTGAAACCTATAAGCTCTCTCTCTGTCCATCAGTACGAACACTGGGCTGGCGTTGTAGCGGCGTTTAATGTGTCTATCCATGAGTTTGAAGACTCTATCCAGGACATCCGTAGATCGATCGGGTATGCCATACACCATATGGGTCTTAGAGACAAGACAGTAACTATGAAAGATGTACTGGTTGCCCGCAAGAGATTCGGCGTCAAGTGCGATAATATCGATGGCAATAGCTTCAAATGCACGCGTAGGTTGGTGCTCTCTATTAGATCTCTTTAAGATGATCTGTGAAGCCTTGTTAACTCTGCATTGTTTGTAGTCTTGTGTACTAGGGGGAGGAGATGTAAGCAGAGCTATGCCAGCAACGTTGTGACTTAGTTTCTCTATTAATTCAGCTCTAGTATAGCCTATCAAGACATGTGCGTAAAGACCGGATAACGTGCGGTTAGGTAGTGGTGCAATAGAGGGTTTCTTGTAGCTCCTTTTGTTAGCAAGCGCCAGGAAAGGTCTATTGGTGTGGTCCTCTGGTGGTGCTAGGGGAGACCGTCGGTCCACTAGAACATAGTGACCGCCTATAGGTTCAACTGTTGCCTAAATAGGATTCTTAGTGCTATCCTTTGTGTACAGGCATTTACGCCCTAAGTTAAAGTAGATATCTTTTCCTCTAAGCCTCGAGAGCGACACTAGTAAGGTGATAAAGCCTGGACATAAGGCAACGTTCCTCAATATAGTCCTCATGGGTCCACCTAGTGTCTGGATTTCGATGTCGCATTCACCCCATGCGGCGATTTCCACTAAGTCTTCTCCACAACTAATCCTTTCGCCTAGTATCGCAGGACAAATCTATGTGAACTCGTTAGGCTCATTACAGACGTGTATGTCCGAACCACAATTAAGGATCCAAGAGTGACAGAGTACTAAGGTTAGACGTCGCTCGTTGCTCATTGCAAGGTATTTCGTTACGTGTGCCTGTTTGTATTCTCCATTAGAGGCTTAGTCGCTAGCGTCGATATAACCCGTAGGTGTAACGCGATCTCGCTTCGCCTTCTCTCTTATTCGTATTTTGTTAAGCAGCTCGGCCTGTCTAGTGACCTCACTGTATCTTTGAATAGCTTCAACGCAAGCTGGGTCGATTTTGAACCTAATTCCTTGCAGCTAGGTGCAGATGTATGGACAAGCTCCCTATCGTGGGTTACCTGGGTGGGCGTCGCCTTTGCCACAAGGACAAGGCTTTCTTTGCGAACCACCAGCGATCTCAGTGTTGGTGCGCTTCCTATTGTTCTAAAGTCCTCCCACATTGTTCGAAGGCGTTGAGCTACGGCTCTAATTTCTCGCATCTGTATAGTAAGGAGACTGTGCTCTATTAAGCGCGGCATAGGCGGTGCCTCGTATGTTGCCCTTGTTTGAGCTGTGTAGGTACGGCGTTGTTCGGTAGTGTTAAATAAGCGCCGCGACAGATACCTCGTCGGGTATACTCGGTGGTGGTGCAGGGACTGTAATAAGTTGCTCTGGTGTAACAACGACGCCTGCGCGATTGATGACAGCTGGTATAGTGTAGACTGTCGAAGCTGGTGGATTAAGTTCTGCGTTAACGTATGCTGAACGGGCCTTGTGGACTTTCTCGTTTATTGTCGCTGCAAACCCTGAATCGATAGCATAAAAGACCTTGAGAAGATCTTACTAGGGAGCGAAACCCTGGACAGCTGGAACCTTTAGTTTAATGCCCTTGTTGAGATGAATTTAGAAGTCGTTTATCCAGTCCTTAATTGACTGGCGACCAGGCGTGTACTTCTTCGCCTTGTTGTATTAACGGTCTGCTTCTTCTTGTTTGGTGACCATCGGTTTTGAGTAGTTCTTGTACAGGAACCTGATTTGTTTGTACTCGTAATGTGGCTTTTAAGCTTGCTTAGCGATTTCTCGCGTTCTTGTTTGCGCTTGTATTTCTCTTTCCACACTGCAATGTCGAGGTTTTCATCAGGGTCGGATTCAACGTCTTCCGGCACCGCAAGGTTTGTAGCCTTTGGGTCGACGTATTTCAGGACGCGTAGTGTGCGCGCGGTACGTTTAAAAACTGTGTACTATGGTTCAAAGTTGTCCATCCCTTTTAGTATGACTTTTTCGTCTTTTGGCGTTGCCATTATAACGCGTCTGCGATGACTTTTCGCGTGTTTGGCCACCGGTGTGGGCTTTTCGTCGTGATTCGGAGTCTCACAGTGTTTTACAGTGATTTATAGTGACTGTAATTGTGGTTTTGTGATGACTTTTTCTTGTTGTTATTGTGAAAACTCTGCTCTGGTCCATGCGAGCGATAATGTGGCAGCAGGACTAATTGGTAAGGAGTTTTAGAGGGTGCGCAATAAGCGTCGTGCCGGGCTCATAACTGTAAGATAGTGGAGATCACAGTAATTCATAGTGATATAGGTTGACCACGAGAAAAGAGGTGTATTCATTGCTATGGAGGACCGAGGCCCCTGAAGGTGTATGGGTGAGGCTAGGCATAAGGTTATTCCGGCCGAGGTCATGTGACCAAGGACCGACCACACAGCCATGCGGCAGTCTTACAATAAACTTTAAGTTTTTCTAGTTTAACTTTTTATTAGGGTAGAAGTTAGATAAGTAGTCCCTATACTAGAGCTAAACTTTATCTCCTTTCTTTAATATAGAAGCGTCTCTCTAATATTAGTTTACTTATTACTTTTACTTTTATTAGAACTTAGCTATTTTAGCTTAAATAAATATAAAAACTTCTTAAAATTTTTATAGTTAGACTTTAGTAGACTTTACTAGCTATAAATCCTACTAGTAATAGTTAATAGCTTCTATCTCCTTATTTAGCTTAGATAGGTCTATATTATATTCGTGCTAGAGAAAGAATAGTGCTACTTTAGTAAAAGTAGCTTCTTGCCTATTAATAGCTATTTACGCGATAGAGTAGTATAGGGCCTAATTCTTTTAGTCTTATTATATAAAGGTATAGAGATATACTTTAATTATAAGGTTTATATATTTAGTAGTACTATTAGTCTTTAGGTATTTAGAAGAGGATAATCTTCTCTAGATTTTTATTCTTTTATATAGATGCCTCTAAAAGCTACTTATAAATTAACCTCTATAGTTAGAGGTTATAGTATTAGGGAGCTAATAGTAGGCTATAATATAATAGAGGAATACTTCTACTACTATTTCTACCCTTAAGTCTAGTAGAGAAACTAAAACTATTTCTTTTTCTAGCCTATTATATACTACTATTATATTTGTATTCCCTCTACTTATAAAAAGCTTAGTAATAAAGTCTATAGAGATGTTTTCTATATCTAGTCTAGAATAGGGAGAAATTTTAGTAGCCCTTACTTTATATCTCTCTATAGCTTAGTTTTCTTATATATATTATAGTTCTTAATAAACTTATAAATAAACTCTAATATTTCTAAAAAAAGTATAATTTAGTAACTATTTTATAGATAATTTCTTTTTTAAAGTACCTAAATATAGAGGAGTTATAGGCTATAGTAACTAGCCTTATTAATATTGTATTCTTATATAGTAACCTTTAGGTTTAGAAAAGAAGAAAAAGTGCGCCTATAGTAAAGAATACACTTCTTTACCTCCTTTAGTATAAGGTTTTCCTCTAAGCTATAAGCCTATAGCTTATTTAAGTCTACGTTTACTAGAGGGCGTATTTCTAGTTTAGAAAAAATCTCTTCTAGTAAGTAGAGAAATAAGGACTATTAGTCCTTATATTTAGCCTAGCTTTTTTTTTCTAGGGGAGTTAAACCTCCTAGAAAGAGCTTATATTACTAGGGCTATAGATATTTAGAGTCTAATATTTCTATTCTCTAAAGGGATCTTCTTAAGAAGTTAGATTTTATAGAGCTTAACCTAGTTATTTTTAGTATTAGTAGGCATATTCTGTTAGTATTGCAAATAGGCATCTACCCTTAAGTGAATAGTTCCTAGTCTATATTAGAATATTATATTATATTTACTAAAAATGTTAGCTTAGCGTATATACCTTATATTTAACCTTTTAGACTTTATAAAGAATATAAGATTCTTATAATTATTGTATATAAGTGTATAAAGGATAGCCTAGAGTATATTATACTACTTCTTAGTTACTTTAATAACTATTAGTATCTCTTTATTATAAATTATATAATTTACCTTTACTAAAGTGTATTTAGTAAAGAAGTAGCTAATTAGCCTAAAGACTTCTTCTATATTAAACTATAAGAAGCAGGCTCTAGAGGCCTAGCCTAAGAAGTTAGCTTTTAATACTCCTTTCTTTTTAGTATTAAAATAGGCTAGTATAGGTTTAGTGTAGAATACTTTCTTTAGGTAGTTAAAGGCCTACTATTACTCTCGTCCCTATAAGAAGGAAGTTTCCTTTCTAGTTAACTTTATTAATAAGGATACTATTTTTAAGAAGTTTTTTATTAACCTCTAATAGAAGTTAGTAAACTCTAAAAAACTCTAAATACTCTTTATATCTATAGAAGGGACCTAATTCTAGATAGTCTTAACTTTCTCTAAATCTATACTAATCTCTTTTCTACACTCTATAATAAATCTAATATACTTAGACTTAGTAACTATAAACTCGAACTTCTTAATATCTAAGTATAGTCTTATCTTATCTAACTTTTATACTACTTATTACACTTTGCCTTAATAATTTCTTAGAAATCTACTAGAAAATATAAGAATATTATCTATATAAGTAGAGTAGAAGTTATCTAAGTATTGATTTAGAATATAGTTAATATATCTCTAAAAGGTGTATAGTGTATTAGCTAGTCTAAAGAGGACTATTAGCTACTTATATAACCTAAACTAGATTTAAAAGGCTATTTTCTATTTCTCTTCTTTTACTATCTTTAACTTATAAAAGGCCTAAATTATATTTAACTTTATTAGCTACTTAGTGTTAGTAAGGAGCTGTAATATCTCTTTAATAAAAGGGAAGAAGTAGTAGTTCTTTTTTAATAGGATATTTAATACCTTATAGTCTATATAGAACTAAAGACCTCTTCTAAGTTTTCTTATAAATAATACTAGTGCTGTGGCGCTAAACTTACTTACCTAAATAAAGCTATAGTTAAGGTATTCTATTAGTTCCTTATAGAGAACTAGTAATTCCTTCTTTAATATACTATAGAGGGGGCTAAAGGGGATTTTTAAGGTCTTTCTACATTTCTTAATAAAGGGAATTAAGTAATTAATTCTAGGGCCATATAATAGGGGAAGTTTATTAGCCTATTTCCTAGAAAAATCTTCTACTTAGTCTAAAAGCTACTTAGGAAGATAGCTTTTTAGGTCTACCTTAGCCTTTAGGGCTAGAGCCTTTTAAATATCCTTAAGGGAGGTAGTAAAGACTATTAGCCTATTCTTCTTTTTTATATTTCTCTTATTCAAAGCTATAAATAATATAGTGGAGACTTTTTAACTCGAAGTAGAAGTTTATCTTCCCTACTTATCTCTAATTCTTATATAGAAGGACCCTATATATATAGACTATTTCTCTAGGGCTACTAATATAAAGTTTTTCTTTTACTATAGCAACTTAAAAACTAATTTATAGTTTTCATTCTTTTTATTAATATAAGCCTATATTATTTTAATATACTCCTTAATATTTATTTCTATACAAGCGGCTTTGTAGACTAAGGAGGTTAATTCTCTAAATCCTATTACTTAATAGAGGTTATTTAAACTAATATATTATAGGTTAGCTTTTCTAGCAAACTTCTTAGACATAAAGATAGTAGTTAAACACCTTAAATTAAGTATAGTATACGCAAAGGTAATATTATTAATAAGAGTGTTTATAGTAATTAGCATTAAATTAGGCTATATCTTTCTATATATATTAAAGTTCTCTTCTAGTTTCTTTATAGCTTGCTTTGTCTCCTCCCTTTAATAACTTCTAGAGGAAGAAGCTAGTTTTCTAACTTTATTAAGCTATTAATATCCTTATTACTACTATTTATTTTCTAGGCCTTACTAGCCCTAGCTTATATTAGGGGTATTATAGCTTAAAGATAATAACTCTAGATATTATATTTCTTTTTACTATAGTAGAAGTATGCTTTTTCTTTATAGCGTTTCTCTAACTTCTTCTTAAAAACCTATTTAGTGCGCTTTCTAGTCTTTAAAGGATTTGCTTTAGTAGTCTTTATAGTGTTAAAATATATAAGTTTCTAATCTATAGCGTTAGTAAACTTAGAGAAGAAGGAGGCTGCTGCGAAAAAGGGCTTTAATATCTTTATATAGTAAATATTTTCCTTAACTATAATAACTCTATTTATAAGAATTATAAGGTTTTAATTTCTAGAAATTTCTAGTGCAATTAGTCTATTCAATAAGTCTGTGCATAAGGCTCTCTTGTAAATATTCTTTAAGTTTTTCTAGTTATTTTTATTAGCCTTAGTAGCTAGGCGTATAAAGTTAGTATTAAACTTAGTTAGTGGGGTTTTACCTTATTAGCTAAGTAATAGCCTATTCTAAGCTTGTTCCTTTACTAACTTATTATAGAAGCTTATATCTAAGAAACTCTAGAATTTATCTTCTAAATAGGTTTATTTCTCTATAAAGGCTAATATAATATCTATTACTTTACCTATTAGCCTACTTATAATATAATTAACTATATTCTCTAGAAGAGGATAATCTTTGTAGATTTTAGCCTTTATTATATATTTCTATTATTAGTAATCTTAGTAGCTACTAGAGAATAACTCTAGGTTAGAGAGTTAGGGGCGCTAGTGCTCTACTAGCGCTTTGCTAGGTACTAGTATTACTACTATTACTTAGAAAGGGGCTAAGAGCGTAGTCTTTACTTTAGTATATTACTCTAATTAGGTAAGCTAATTGGTAATTATTTCTAGTAAAGCCTAGAGCTGCTTACTAGTATTTTATTAAGGCGCTAGTATACTTTAAAGTTACTCTAAGGTTATAAAATAGCCTATAATTTACGTTAGTGTATCTTAAAGGATATCCTCTTTTATATTCTAGGCCTTCTTCTCTCTTTAGAAAGGTGCTTAGGGCCCTATTAGCCTTTAGTTTTATAAATACTAGTAGACTAGCTTAATCTTTTATATATATTCTATTTTATTATAACCTTCTATACGTAGCTTCTTAGTAAGGTTAGTAGTAATATCTATTTCTATAGCTCCTTACTATTAGAGTTTAGTAACTTGTCGCACTAGACAAAAGATAAGAATATTCTCCCCTTTATAGAAAAAATCTAATACTCCTTCTATTATGCCTATAGTTTATTCTATAGAGTTAAGGGATCTTAATATTTTACTTAACTATGTGTTTATTTATAGGGTTAAGAGATCTTAGTGTCTAACTTAACTGCGTATTTATTTATAGAGTGAAGAGATCTTAATATCTAACTTAATTATGTATTTATTTATAGGGTTAAAAGATCTTAATATTTAACTTAACTATATATTTGTTCTATCGGGTTAAGAGATCTTAGTGCCTAACTTAACTGCGTATTTATTTATAGAATTAAGGGATCTTAGTATCTAACTTAACTATATATTTATTCTATAGAGGTTAAGGGATTTTAATATCTAACTTAACTATATATTTATTCTTAGCGTGTTAGAAAGGTCTTACAAGATTTCCTATTATAAGAAGTTAATTAAATTTAATATAAGGGACTTTAGACTAAAAGGTTAGAGTTGCCTAAGTAAACTTATAAATTTAATAGAGTCTAATAGTAACTCTAGCTATAGACTTATATATATACTCCTGGCTTAGTAGAAGCATAGACTTAGAACTTTAAGGCCGTAGGCTAAGTAACTATAGAAGGGCACCTAGCCCCTTATAGTCTTAGCGTAAGTAATATTATAAATAGCTATAGTGTATTACAAACTTAGTGTTATATTTTATTTAATAGTCTAAAGCATAAGTTATATATAAGTTTCTTTTAATTATAGTATCTAATTAGGTAGTTATAATATTACGTTATACTATTATTAATAGTATATTTTAGTAGGGTCTTGGCAAAGTAATGCACTCGCTTATATAATGCACTTACTTGTAAAGTACGTTATATCTAACACTTCTCTTCCCTCCCTAAAATCTAAAGACATAATGTTACAAGCTTCGTGCGATAGGACGATAGGAGACTTAGATAGGAGGATTGTTAAAGGCGGCGAAATACTACTCCTATAGAGGTATTATAATAGTAGGTCTCTTCTCTTCTGTTAGCGTATATCTGGAATGCGCTTAGTGCGTTGTTATTCTGTGTATTATTGGGGGTTTGAGCTATATAGGGGAATGTTTAAGTGGTAAAGAGGGAGGGATGTGGTGGGTTTATTAGCGTGTTAATAATAGTTTTATATAATATTATCGTCTATCCTCTAGTTGTCTAAAGCTCGGATGCTTTATAAATAGGCTAGGGTTTCTAGTTTTGGAGGATACATCTATGGCCACTATAGATCTAAGTTAGAGGACTCTAGTATAGATATAATTGGGAAACGTACGTAAAGGAAGCTTTATTATATTTAATTATTAATTATTTGCTAATTAATGGTGTAGTAAGTGAGCATAAATGTCTAAGGCGGTGGAGGGACGACTAACAGGTTGTCTACGCATTATAGGCCCTACTAGTAGCGTCTATAAGCCTATAACTCTGCGTGT
Organism: Laburnicola sp. JP_R_19; assembly: GCA_031010545.1. Classification (NCBI taxonomy): domain Eukaryota; kingdom Fungi; phylum Ascomycota; class Dothideomycetes; order Pleosporales; family Didymosphaeriaceae; genus Laburnicola; species Laburnicola sp. JP_R_19. The sequence goes on from VOIT01000029.1 coordinate 1,222,746, forward strand.
TAGCCGCTAATACAATTAATATGTCCCCAAGGAGGTGCATATTAGTGTGAATTACACTATTATTACTGTTATAATGTTTAGCTGTTTACTTGCTTAACACTGTTAAATGTTAAACAAAATTAAGTCGTTTAGCCCACTAAGCCAGGAGTCTATTCTTGATTCTGCAAGTGGCATAGTGTCAAAGAGAACTATATTAAAGTGTAATTCCCTAATTGTTTATTATAAGCTTTTCTATAGTATGCACAATAAGCCAAGCAATAATAGGAGTAGATTTCCTAGTAGTAATATGCTATGCTGTTTTTTAGATATTACTCGCATGTACAAGAAAGTAAATAAAAGAGGCATTGGAAGGAGAAACGAAAAGGAAGACATGGAAAGGATACACATGGAAATGAATACGATGTGAAGGAAGAAAATGAAAGAAATGAACAGGAGATTCAGTACAGCAACCATGCCCCAGCGGTCACGTATTCACCCATGCCCACATTCCCTTTCGTCACCCCTCACCCTCTTCAAGGGGCCGGAACTAGCGCTAACATCTGTCTACCAGGGTTTCTTCCAAGGAATCCTCTTCTCCTTCGTCCACTCGGCGTGCAACTTCCCGATCTCTTGAGCAAAATGCTTGGTTGCTGGATCTGTTGTGGGACCTTTGGACCACGTATCGCGAAGCTTCTTGAGGTACTCGTCCATGTCTTTCTCGGTTCTTGAATTCGCAATCCGGAAGCGCTCTTCCATGTATTCCTTCCATAGGGCGCCCATGCCTTGAGACACCCACGGTTTTGCCTTATCCTTCGGATGAGACGGCAACTCTCGATCAATCTTGTCGAGAATGTCACCCATTCTGTTCACCTGCTTCTTCATGATGGCTGCGATGGCTGGGCTTCGCATGTATCTCCGGGCGCAGGAGATACTTTAAATCAAGGTAGCTCTCCTTTGCTTTGTCGATATCCCTCCTCGTTCTTCGAGTGCCTGCAATATCTCTTATCATCTTTTGTCTGTTGAAGATACCGAGTTGTTCATTGCCATTCTTCCAAGCCCAATGGAGAATGCCTTGCGTCCTTTCCCGTCCATGTGGCTTTCCAATATTTGCAAAAGTCCATTTGGCCGCTCTGATTCGGGTCCGGGTTGGGAAACTTTGCGTTCGCCTTCTTTTTGTAGCCGATCCACGAGAAGAAATCAGTCACTGTCTGCCACTCTAGCACATGTTCAACCTGGTAGAAGTCGCGTCTAACTACTACAGTACTAAGCCAAAAGTCTGTTCCCCACAGGGGTAAGCGAGGTCCGCCATCATCACCACCCCGTCGCGCAGAGCGCTCCGGCACCCCCAATATCGCTCCCGGAGAGTTGATAATTGATATAGAGATAATTATTTGATCAATATTTTGTTTGATACCCGCGCGCACGCCGGAGAGCAAGTAGGCGGCGCGGCATACTAAGTATAAGCTTGCGAATCAGCGAATCAGGGATCCTACGCCAGCAATCTTTCAACGCCGCGCAGAAGGTCTCAAAGTCCTCGTCGCCGTCGCCAAGGTCGCCCATATTGGGGTAACGCTTATGGAGTTCTCTCTTGAGGGACCACCAGAGATGTTCGATGGGGTTGATGTCGGGGGAATAACGCGGCCACTCGATCGGTTGTATGCCGTGTTCCGCCAAAAAATCGAGCGACTGTCGCGCCCTGTGGATAGGCGCGTTGTCGTGCATATAGATATCTCCTGCATAATAATTACAGAGGAGTCCTTCGCGTAGAGCTTCTATATAACTCCATACGCTGTATCCTTTGCAACGAGCTGCTGGGTCCCTAGGCATGATCACTAAGGGACTCCGCCGAACCTGCCCTCTCCGATCAAGCCAGATACTCGCCCACACCATTGCCGCGCGAGATCTTGATATAACTGTCTCTTCGATTATCTCATGTCTCCATTTCTCGTGTGGGAGGCGAAAAACCCATGTAGATGTGCCGCCGGAGCGTCTTTAAATAGAGCACTCATCTGAGAACCGGAAGGGCTGTCCGCGCCAATCCCAATTGCGATATTCCCGTTCGAATTGACGCCTCTCCTGGGCCACCGCGCGAGTGATCTTGGGCTTCCGCGCTGCCCGGAAGTTGGTCAGGCTCTCTGCCTTCAATGCGCGATATGCAGTGGTTCGAGAGATGCGGCGGAGGGAGGCCTCGCGGAGGAGGGCTAGGTATTCGATCCTCGGGTTTTTTCGTGCCTCTCGATAGAGTACACGCTTGTCATGTGTATTAAGCGCCTGGGGACGCCCTAATCGAGGCCGCGATTGATTGTGGTGTTGTTCTCCATATCTCTGAAGTGTTTTGTTGATGCAGCGACGCGTACAGTTAAACTCCTCAGCCAACTCCCGCGATGACGCGCCCGCCTCACACTTCGCGATAATTAAATCCCGTTGCTGGACAGATAATTCGGCATTGCGGCGATGATTTCCTGAAATTTCTACACCAAAAGAGCTCATATTGGTGGAGTAATGTAGTGTTGAAAATAGGGTGTTGGTGTTGGTGTACGCGCGTTAGCGTGTTGGGGGAACAGACTTTTGGCTTGGCACTGTAAGCTAGCGTACAAGGATCCTGATCACCCGGTGTTTCTGATCACCCCATCAAAACGCGACACCTGAACAAAACACGCGATATCTCTCTACAACGCTCATCAATATGGACGCCCGCGAGCATGCTATACAATCCGCTATTCGCGATTTCGCTGCAGGTCTTTATACAAGTCAGCGTGCAGCTGCAAAGGCGTACGGCATCTCCCAGTCTACGCTATCGATGCGACTCCGTGGCGTAACAACGAGCTCGCTCAGTCACCAGCACCAGCAGCGATTAACTCCTCGACAGGAGGACTTTCTAGTAGAATGGATCCTTGAAGAAGACGCGCGCGCCTGCCCTCCCTCACACGCTCGCGCGCGAGAAATGGCCAATCGAATCCTACGTATGAACGGCGACGATCGTCCTGTTGGCAAGCACTGGCTATACCACTTTATCAAGCGCCAGCCACGTATCGCCTCTGTAGTCGGCAGAAAGCTAGAGGCTTAGAGAGCTGATGCAGCGACTCCAGAGCAGTTGCGCGCGTTCCTAGAGCGCTATGAGCAGACTCGACAGCGGCTCAACATACAGGCGGAGAATACATACAATATGGATGAGACTGGCGTTGCTCTAGGAGTATGTACAAACACTAGAGTACTCTCTAGTAGTCAGAAAAAGAAGGCTTACATTCGGTCTCCAGAGAATCGCGAGTGGGTCTCTATAATTGAGTGCGTATCGGCGACAGGGCAGAAACTACGCTGCGCAGTTATCTTCAAAGGCCAGAGCCTACAGACTACCTGGTTCCCAGCTAAATCCGTGCCTAGCTGGCTCTATACAACCTCTGAGAACGGATGGACGTCGAAAGCGATACGTGTTGAGTGGCTACAGCGTATATTCATACCTGAGACGGCTATAGGTGATGGCCAGTACCGCCTTCTTATCCTCGACGGTCACGGCAGCCATATTGATATAGACTTCCTTTGGCTCTGCAAGCAGCATCGAATCGAGCTCTTATACCTACCTGCGCACTCCTCACACGTCCTACAGCCTCTAGATCTTGCTCCTTTCTCTGTAATCAAGTCTAGTTACAGACGTCAGATCCAGGAGCTCGCATCACTCGACGACGCTGCGCCTGTCAAGAAGGAGCGCTTTATCACCTGCTATCATCAAGCTAGGGAGGAAGGCTTCACAGAGCGTGTGATTCGAGCTGGCTGGCAGGCATCTGGTATCTGCCCATTCAACATCAATCACGTGCTCAGCTCGTCGCAGGTCTCTCAGAGGCCTACTACGCCTACACGTCAGCAGCAGCCTCAGCAGCAGCTCCAGAGCTTCCTCTCGACTCCCCAGGGCCCTCACGATCTCTATATAGCGCAGCGCAGCGTCCAGAGCGTTGAGAATCTAGGTCGTACGACCCGGCTGCTCCTACAGAAAGCAGGTAAGGCTCTAGCAGCTGCAAATACTAGAGCTGCAGGCCTAGAAGCAGAGAAAAGACGCCTTGAGCAGCAGCTAGAGATATCTACCTCTCAGCGTCAGCGTAAGCGCGTTCGAGTAGACCCAAATCAACGCTTTGCAGAGGTAGAGAGTATTAGGGAGGCTATGCGCGCAGCTGAGGCTTCAGCAGTCCAACCACGTAGATCTACTATATCAAGCACCTCAGAAACAGCTGCTATAGCTACAGCAGCTGCAGCGCTTGAATCTATGTGTAGTCAATGGCAATTATAAGCAGCGTTGCTGAGATATCGCGCGTTTTGTGCAGGTGTCGCGTTTTGGTAGAGTGATCAGAAACACCGGGTGATCAGGATCCTTGTACGCTAGCTTAATGGTATTCCCCCAAAGGGAAATGCGAAGGCATCGCAAGTCTCAGGTGAAGTAAACCCGTAAAATTTTGACATTGGAGTCTGTACGGACAGATAGTTAGCAAATCGATGAACTGAGCTCGGACAGCACAAGATTGGGTTCTAGTGAGTGGCTCTGTTCATACTAGATACGTACCATGGCATCCATGTCATTCCGGTCCGGATATGGCAACGCTTTTAGCTCTGTGGCACCAGGATCGTCGATACCACTTTTTTTCTTGGGATCCTTGCAAGCCCATCCTTTTTTTGGTGAAGATCGCTTCTCGATCTGTACTCTGCTACCAACAAACTCACCGCGTGAAACTCTTGCGAATTTCTTCTCGCTAGCAGTAGCTTCTTTGAGTTTCAATGCGTATAGTCGCTTACAAGTCTTTGTTGGTGTCGGCTTGGAAGAGCTTGAGATCTTGGAGCTTGAAACCCTTTTGGACGTAGGCTTGGGCGTTGGACTTGGCTTTCGTGTGGGATTCGGTTTTGACTTCAGCGTTGATTTGGGCGCCGGCTTCTTCTTTCGCGTTGGATTGTTCTTGGGTGTCGGCTTCTTCTTTGGTGCTGGCCTCGGTCTCGGACGCGACTTCGTCCTTCCCCGTCTTTCACCGCCTCTGCCAGCCCTGATTATGATGGAGCGACCGTGGGCATCATCACTCCTAATGCCACCAGGCCCAGCACTAGCATTAACAACACCATACATTCCACCAATCTCCCCTTCGAAGTGTCCACCAGCGAGCTTCTTCGTCTCGAAGCACTCAAGAACGATAGTCATGAATGCGCTGGTGCATTCATCCGTATTCCGAATGTTGCCCTCGGACCAGATGTTGAAGGTTGCACTACCTGCGTCAATGGCTACCGTTTCTCCTCCGTGTGCTTCTTGAGGTGCTTTGTGGCATATATTGGCTGTAGCATTCCTGACAGAGGCTTGAAGTTGAAGCTGATTCTCCCTGGGCCAGATTTCCAGCGGAAGATCAGCGTAGCAGCTGACCTCACCAGGTGCCCCGACCACGTACGGCCTGCAAAGGGCCGCAATGGCAAACAGTCCAGCTGCTCGCATTCTCGACGAAAGAAAGATTGGGTATTAGGGGAAAAGGATTGTGAAAGATCTCAGAGAGTGATCAAAGTATAACGATATTGAAAGACCGAAGTTTCTTCGAGCGCACACCACTTTATGGCTGTACTGACCCTTAAGCCAAGGGTCCTAGTTTCCGACAGCCCCGTGTTTCCGACACCCTGCAAAGCCCCGCCGCGTCACCACCCTGGTTACGAATGTGTTCACAACTTTGTCAAATAAATCTCTAAAAACACAAAATAAACTGCATTTGAAGAGCTTTAATCGCTTTCTTCGTCTACACTTAAATTACGGGCAAGATACCGTTGTGTTAGTTGTCGATCCCGTGCCGAACGTCGAACCAATGCCTGCTCCGCTTCCTCCTCAGAGCAACTCTCCTCCACCTCCTGCGTTGGGCTTCTCGCCTTGCGAACACGTTGGGAGGGCTCCTAATTAGTCTAAGAGAGAACCTCTGCAAGACTCGCGAAGCGATTGTTTGGATTAATTGCGACTTTGCGGCGTTTTGGCGGATTTGCTTGCTCAACCTGCTCGCGCAAGGAAGCAATCTTACGATCCTTTATAGAGACCTCTATTGCGATACGGTCCAGCGATGTGGCAGCAAGCCGAATATATCGTCGTGTAGCTAGAGAGCTGTTCTTCCTAGAAAATAGCTTCACAATGTCGCCACCGCGTTTTGGCGTCCTGATATCTATGGTAGAAGAGGGGGGTGTCAACGGCCGTTGGCGCACTACGACCCACCGAGAACCCAAGGGCTTGTCCACGCTCTTAGGATACAGCCCTATCGCCTTCCACCCAGCTCGTACGCACTGCTCTCGAAGACCGATTTTACGCGCTTCTGCATAAAATTCAAGAAATCTGGCCTTCCCAACCTTCGTTGCATCTGTCAGAGCTGTATGCTCGCCGAGGAACCGCCGATACGCTGCCTTTAGACTTAAGAAACAACTAAGATCTAAAGGCTGGAGTATATGTGAAGTATGGGCAGGTAAAAAGAGCAAGTAAACATTATTTAGGTAACATGTAGTTATAAATTCGTCCGAGGTATGACTGCTATGACCGTCGACAATAAGCAACTATGCCTCGGATGGATCGTCAGGCTCAGTCTAGGGCAAGAACACCTTCTCTAGCCACTTAACAGCAATTTCGTTGCTCGTCTATCCATTTTGCGAGAAGGTAACATGCTAGCTGGGATGTCGAGCTAAAAACTCCCGCTTAAACCACTACTCCTAGATGCTTTTAGCCTTAAAGATGATAAGGGGGTCTAGAGCGATACTAAGCGCAGAGATACACTCTATTACAGAGGTCTAAGTACAGGCATTTACTGTCTTAACCAGTACAGAGTTTGGATTTTCCTACAAGGAGCCAATAACAAGCCCATTAATACCCTGGCCTTCCATGATGCCGCCCTCGTCGGCGTTGTACCTCCGTCGGGGGGGAATCCAGCTCACGGTCCCGTACAGGTCGAACAAGTGCCTAATATTATCTAGAGTGGCTGCATTTATGCGTTCCCAGTTAGTCCAGCGGCCTAACTTTGTCTTAATAGCCGGGTGGCGCCGCAAAAAGTGATTAGACTACTTCCTCCCTAGGTTCCTGTGGTCACCCTCTTGCTTAAGCACGCTAGTTGCAATAGCTCGCACTTGCGCATGCGTTAACGCGTAACTAAGGGCCTCCTACTAGAGAATCTAGTGCTCTAGATGCTCTTCTTAAACAGTTGTAAGCCGCTGTTCACTATCGTAAGCGTGCTGGCGAGGTTAGGCACTATTAAAGCGGCCGCGAAGAGTGTTCTGTAGTATCCCATGCCGAGCAGCAGCAGTGGCCAAAGCGACCTTAGATTCGAGGTCTGCAAGTGCATTTTGGACGTCGCCCTCTGTATATCTAGCTATTAGAAGACAGAAAAAATGATGCAAAAAGAAGAATTGAAATTAATAAAGAATTGAATTTTTAAGAACTTATATTCGGTTGTAGTGCATGATGAGGAGGCGCGGTTGTGGGGCTGTCCGAAACACGGGGGTGTCGGAAACTAGGACCCCTGGCTTACCTCAATCATTTTAGCCCCCCTAAACGAGGTACCTTATATCACCGTGCAAATCAATCCAATTTCCGCTGCAGTAACGGAAGGACCTCCCCCGCCGCCGGAGTTAGCATCAAGTGTGAGTTTTGGGTCTCTAAGCTCCGTGGTGCGTTGCACCCCAGCCATACATATGAAGTGTGGAAGTTTTTGACGTCTTGGTCAGGACGGAGACTGCTGCCCAGCGGCGTAGCCATTCGGTAAAGTACCAGCATTGAGGTCCCCAAATAATTGCACTGTGGGGGCGAAGCCCGACGATGGGACACCGAGTGCTTCTGCTGCATGTCACACTGATGGGCAAGTTCTCGGTAAGGATTCGATGCCTATGTACGATGTAGGAGGAAACGGAGATAACAGAAGCGGTATTTTCGGGCAACGGTCGGCCAGTGTGCGATGTCGGGGTTTTTGGATGGGGCAAAAAGACCAGACGACTGGCAGCAGTATCGTGTTTGATCACGTAACGTATACGTTCGCGTAATGCACGGATTCGCGTAATGCACGGCTTTTTACTAGGAAAATCAAGAAAAATAAGAAAGTTTAAAGTAATACCACTTTTAAACTACTAATTATTTTTAAAAAGTTCCTTAACTAGAGTTATAGAGAAAGATTCTATCTATAATTCTAGAATTTTAGTTTTTTAATAATAATAAAGTTTAGAAAAAAAGTATAATAGTAGAAAAATAAACGTTCTTAAAATTAAAATATAATAATTTCTTAGAAGTAAACTATACCGAATTCGGCCACTCAACGCACAGACCCCACTCAACGCACAGTTTGAGGATAGCCACCACTATTACTTTTGAAGCTGCAGAGCTCTATATATATCGTAAAATCACTAGATTTTTTAGAGTAGCATTTGCAGAAGCTTGATAAATCGATTGGCAACGATAAACTACGTGTGATACCTCTGTGGGAGGCGTACTTTGCGAGTGCGCGTTGATGGGCCGGATGCCTCCACCACCCCTTCAATAACTAATAGATCCTTAACATCAACCTCTAGGTCCTTAATAACATGAGCAGGGGGTGCAGGAGCCTCGAGGCTACGCGCCTTACCCTTTTTGGCCAATTGTATATCAGTCCTAAGTTGCTTTTCAGCTGCGCGCGCAAGTAGATCTTCTTCGCGCTCTGCCGCCTTCCTCTGCTGTTCTTGCAACCTAACCTCTTTTGCAGCCATCCTTTTCTGCGCCCTCTGCTCAAGCATAGCCTGTTTCTCCTGCTTTTTCTGCTCCTTAGCTAGCTTGTCGCGCTCCTTCTGGTGTTGTAGTTCTTCTGCTTTAGCGTCTTTTTCAGCCTAGCGATTGCGGGCAGCCTCAACTTTTAATAGCGACCAGAAGACAGCGCCGCCAGCGTAATTCTCAGAGGGTTCAAGTAGTAATGCCTTGCCACGCTTACGGCACTTCTTCTCATTGAAAAGGGCATCTCTAAGGCGATCGTTTTCGTGCTGGACGAGCTGTTTCTGAGTCGCTATTGCGTGTATTGTGTGAGACAGCTGCGAGACGCGTTTATCATTAAGATCCTCAACTACCTGTCGTAGAAGTCCTTCAATTTTACGCCAATCGCTTGCAGAGAGTACTGACGACGTGCTATCGCTGCTTGATGGCCTCTTAGGCTCTAGATCCTTAAATTTCTTCAATATAGCGTTGCTATTCAGCGGAGAGATGCCAGTAGGCAGACTGTCCAACAAGCAATCATGATTGACTGATTGATTGAGTTGATTGACTCAGTCAACTTAACTCAACTCAACTTAGGCGCTGCGCCAGTCAACTTAACTCAACTTGGAGTAGTAAAGTTGATTGAGTTGATTGGATTTGACTCGTTTAGGCGCACTGATTTTGTGAGGCTATTAAGTTAGCTGTATAGTAGATCTCGCGATAATTTTCTGGTGTTGTAGTTAGCTCAACTGGCGCCCAAACGCTATACCTAATTTAAGCTAACCGAGCTACCCATCTCATCCGCGCGCGCCCCTATACTCCGTACAGGCTTATTTGATGCTCAACTGCCATCTATACCACCTATATCAACGCGTTTTCTAGTGTTTTATTAATTAATATGCCGCCTAAACGTCGCATACAAGCCGCCAGTTCTATCGCCAAACGTACCAAAGTTGCTGCCCCATCGCAGTCTACATCGCCACCTACATCGCCCTCATCGCCGCGCCGATCACCTCGTAAAGTTCTGGCTGCCGCGAGCCAGGCCACCGTCTTGACGCGTTTGGAGCATACTTTTGAGTCGCAGTTGTTGGAGTCGCAGCCCGAGACAGAGATTACGCCGCCTACTGATGGCAGCGGCGCTGGTACAGTGGCTATCACTGAGGTTGAAGATAGCAGCGATGATGAGATAGCCAGTACGCTGGACGATAACTTTGACGGCATTGAGTGGGCGCGTCTACCTGGATATATAAAGCCACTGGCGACTCAACGACGTCAAAAAAGCTGGATTTTTAAGCATGGCTACCGCGTTGCTGAGCTTAAGGACCCATCTCAAACTTGGTTTGTATGCAAATACTGCCATATACATAAGATTATTGACGCTGGCGGCGGTGGTATATTCAACGTTTCGAAGGCTACTTCGTCAGCTGGATCTCATCTTGGCCAGCGCAAAAAGGGCCATAATCTCACAAAAGATGGGCTACGCCAGCCACTACAACAACGCAGCGGACAGCGCTCATTACGGCAAGCCTTTGGAGCAGGTGCTCAAATTAATCAAGGCACCGCCAACGCGATAGGAAACTTCAACGTACAAGGCTTCCGGCGCTGTAAGTCTGGCTCGTTGAGAATAACCACCCACTTCGTGAGCTTAAGACGCCGGCTTTCCGCGAGATGATGATGTACGCCAACCCCGAGGCCGAGAGGGCGATATGGACGAGTCCTACGAGCGTTGCTACCTTTGTAATGAAGCTCTTCAAGCACATGCAGCCCCAAGTTATCGCTACTTTATCAAGCGCTATAAGTAAGATACATATAAGCTTCGACGGCTGGACAACTAAAGGCGGCAAGCGTAGCTTCTTTGGAGTTATGGCTCACTTTGCTGACGTTAACGGCGTACTTCGCGACTTGCCTATCGACCTACCACAACTCGCGGGCGCCCATACTGGTGAAGCGATCGCTGAAGCCATCTCTCGCACGCTTAAAGTATATGGTGTAACTCACGATAAGTTGGGCTACTTTGTACTTGACAACGCCAGCAACAACGACACCGCGATTACCGCAATCGCTAGAGATTACGCCTTCGAGCCTGCGCACCGGCGCCTTCGTTGTAGCTGCCATACGCTTAACCTTATTGGCCAGAAGCTTATGTTTGGCACCGACAAAGACGCCTACAATAACGCTGAGGGACACTACAATACAGAGGCGCAGTATATGGAGGAGTGGCGTCAAGATGGGCCTTTGGGCGTGTTAATCGCTGTGATTAACTACATTAAAACACCGCAACAACACGAGCTTTTTCGCAACTATCAGCAGCGCGCGAACGATGAGCTGCCTACCTACGAACGTCATAAAACACTTGAACCAGTTAAGCCAGTTGTTACTCGTTGGAACTCATATTACGCCGCGTTTGCGCGCGCTACAAAACTTCAAGCTGCGTATAACTTGTACACCGAGCACCACATTAACCTAATCGCTCTCGCCGACGCGCAGGCTCTCCGCCGCAACAATAAGCCGCCCGACGCTCCAAATTGGATGAGATCAACGGGACTTACAGCTGCTGACTGGGCTATAATAACAGAGTACCAGGACTGCTTAGATCCGCTAAAACTTGCTACTCAGCGCCTTGAAGGTCGTGGCAAAACAGGCAAATTTGGTGCTATTTACGAGATTATACCCGTCTTCGAATACGTCCTCGCGCAACTCGAAGCGCGCCAACGCCCATACTCGAACGTTAACTTTAACGCCCACCGTGAGGCTCCCGAAGATCACCTTCTATCAACCTTAAGGCAGCGTGGAACAAAGCAAACGATTACTACAGCAAAGCTTGACGCGTCGCCCGCTTACTACGCCGCCGTCTGTTTACACCCATTCTACAAACACTACTGCGATAATAGCTGGGCGGAGCATGCTGAGTGGCTCCACAAGCTAATAGTGGCTTCCGGCGACTATGGGCAGAGTATAAACCTTACCGCCCACGCTCGCCGCAAGCGATTGCCGCACAAACAAGCAGTATTGACGACGCGATTGCTGCTTTTATACACCGCGGCGGTGGCCCGGAGGCTCCAGAGGACGAGTTTGAGCGCTGGAAGTTAGTGGAGCCAGTGTGGACGCGCGAGCTGTACGAGACTGATAGTAACCCAGTCAAGTACTGGATTGAATTGCGGCCAAAATACCCTAATTTAGCACGCTTTGCAATTGATATACTAACAATCCAGCATCTAGTAGCGACTGCGAGCGCCTATTCAGCGAGTTAGGCGACTTACTTGAGCCTAAACGTCGCCAACTTGGCAGCCAACAACTTGCAGCTCTCCAATTAGTAAGATCTTGGCTAAGAGATGGCTTTACAACTCCATATTGCGTTAATGAGAGTAAGCTAAGTGAAGAGCAAATCGTTCAAGACTATAATATCAATGAGTGGGATACTCTACCGCTGTAATTTGTATACAAATCTCTTGGCATCAAGTCAACTTACAATCAACTTGCAATCAACTTGCCCTAAAAAGGCAACAATCAACTCACAATCAATCAGCCGGGCTTGAACTTACAATCAACTCAACTTAGAGCTTCAAGTTGAGTTGAGTTGATTGTTGGACAGACTGGCAGTAACTTTGAAGGCGTTAATGATTGTTTCTTTGGCGAATGCAACTCTGTATGCCTTATAGAAGAAGCGGAAGAAGTCGCGCTTAGTGATAGATGTGAGTCCTTGGCTGTTGTACATGAATTCGGAGAGCTCTTTTGTATATGCAGCTAAAAGAGGCTTAAAAAGGCAGACATCTAGAGGCTGTAGCGTATGAGTTGAATGCGGCGGGTAGATAGCTAGGAGGATTCGATTTTGATTGCAGAACTCGATAAACTCCATAGTAACGTGTGAGCCATGCCCATCAAGAATTAGGAGTCGATAGTCGCGCTTTGCCTTCTTCTTAGTCTCCTCTTGAAAGCACCTCTTAAGCCAGGCAATCCCAAGTTCGTTGTTTGTCCATCCAGATGGTGATGAGGCGAAAAAGGCCTGGTGCTCTTGAGGATTGAAATCTTGTAGCCATGTGTCCTGGATGTTGCCAGAAGCCGCCTGATATATTAGGGCAGGTTTGAGAGAGCTGCCGTCGGCGCATATACAAGCTATCGTCGTTATCCACTCTCTATTGCCGTCCTGGAGTACCTGCTTGACGCCTCCTTGCTCATATCGCTGTCGAGAGAACACGCGCTTCATTTTTGACACTACCCCGATCAAGAAGCCCTTCTCATCCATATTGTATATATTTGACGGTGCGATGTTGTACTGCTTGATCTTATCGTCTAAAAGCTTGAAATAGAGGGCGTATTTGAAGACTGAATCGGCTTTGTAGCGCTGGCTATCGATGCCAGATGTCCATCGCGATATAAGGTCAATTTGATGCCGCGCAATGTAGCGATTAACCCAGTGATTTCCTGGCTCTTGATGTGCTATTTCTCTAGCGAAATTTCGTATCATCTCTCTCGTAGGGGGTAGGCCTTGTACACACAGCTTATCAATGTACTGTAGTAGCTGTTTTTCCTGTGTATTGTAGAGGAGTCGCTTTTTTTCGGCCCGAGTTGCATAGGTGCCCTGAACCCCTCGATAGCGCTTCGAGAGCCGCGACCGCTCAACGCCGTACTCCCCGAGCAACCTGGGATATATTAGGACGTTTCTCCTAGCTCCAGGGATTTTAAAGCTTCAACAGCTGCGTCGATCGGGTCCATATTGGTGGAGTTATGAGGTGTTGAAAATATACGATTTTAGTGTTAACTGTGCGTTGAGTGGGGTCTGTGCGTTGAGTGGCCGAATACGGTACCGTGGGTCACCACCTGGTGCACGGCCCCATCTGGTGCACGGTTTCCAGATGCCCACACCCACAACTTTTGAAGCTGTAGAGTCGCATATATATTGTATTATCGCGAGATTTTTTAGTGGAGGGCTTTTAAGGACCTATTTGATCGATTGGCAACGATAAACTACGTGCGATACCTCTGTGGAAGGCGTACTTTGCGGGTGCGCGTGGCAGGGCCGGGTGTAGGCACCACATCAACTACAGATGATATATCCACACCAACATCCTCTGTCTCCTTAGAGACTTGAGGAGGTGGTGCAAAGGCCTTTGGACGGCGTCTATTAACCTTTTTGGAGAATTGTATGTCTTGTTGGAGTTGCTTTTTGGCTTCGCGCGCGATCCTAGCTTCTTCGCGCTGCATGGCCTTCTCGCGCTGTTCTTGAAGGCGTATTTCTTTGGCCACCTCTCTCATGCGCTGCCTCTCTTCAAGCATGGTAGCCTTCTCCTGCTTCTGCTGCTCCCTACGCTTGATCTCCTCGGACTTCTGTTGTTGTAGTAGCTGCTCGTCGGCATCCTTTTGTGCTTGGCGATCGCGGGCGTCCTTGACTTTGGATGGCGACCAGAATATAGCTCCACCATTATACTCCTGCGGTGCCTCAAGTAATAGAGGCTTGCCACGTTGACGGCGCTTCTTCTCATTGACAAGGGCCCCTCTGAGTCGCTCGTTTTCATGCTGGAGGAGCTGTTTTTGTACAGCCATCACGTGAATCGTCTGGCTTAGCTGTTGGGAGCGTCGATCGTGGATATCCTCCACTACCTGGCGCAGTAATCGCTCAATCTTTCTCCAATCTGAAGCGCTGAGTACGGAAGTAGTACTATCGCTTGACGAGGGCCTCTCAGTCTCCTCTATTTTGAACTTCTTAAGTATAGCCCTCTGGGACTAACGGCGAAAGCCCTGTGACTTTAAAAGCCGTTAAGATCGTCTTTTCCTTGAACGTTGTATGCCAGGCCTTATAGAACAAGCGGAAGAAGTCTCTTTTTGTAATCGCGGAGATGCCCTGGCAGCTATACATGAACTCGGAGAGCTCGTTTGAGTAGGCAGTTGATAGAGGCTTGAAAAGGCAGACATCGAGCGGCTGCAAGGTGTGGGTAGCGTGGGGAGGATAGATGGCCAGAAGAATCCGATTGTCGTCACAAAACTTGATAAACTCCATCGATATATGTGAGCCATGGCCGTCAAGGATGAGTAGACGATATGATCGTCTTGCCTTTGCTTTTGTTTCGCGATTGAACACCTGTTCAAGCCATGCGAGCCCTAGCTTGTTGTTGGTCCATCCACTGGGCGATGAGGCAAAGAAGGTTTTGTGCTCTGCGGGGTCGAAATCTTGAAGCCATGAGTCTTGTATCTTACCAGAAACAGCCTGATAAATTAGCGCAGGCGTGAGATAGCTGCCGTCGGCGCAAATACAGGCTATCGTAGTTATCCACTCCCTGTTGCCGTCCTGGAGTGCTTGTTTAACGCCTCCGTGATCATATCGATGGCGGGAGAACACGCGCTTCATTTTTGACAGCACCCCGATTAAGAAGCCTTTCTCATCCATATTGTAGATATTGCGAGCCTCGATATCGTACTGAGTTATCTTCTGGTCCAGGAGCTTAAAATATAGGGCGTATTTGAAGGCAGAGTCAGCTCTGTGGCGTGTGGAATCGATGCCGGATGCCCATCGAGATACAAGCTCAATGTGATGCCGCGCAATAAAGCGATCAACCCAGTTTTTTCCTGGCTCTTTTCCTGCTATTTCTGCTGCGAAATTCCGTATCATCTCCCTTGTAGGTGGTAGCCCTCGTACACAGAGCTTATCAATATATTGTACGAGCTCAGTTTCCTGTGTAGAGTTAAGAAGGCGCATATTATCGACTTTCTCCGCATAGCTGCCGATAACCCCGCGGTGACGCTTCGACAGCAACGTTCGATCAACACCGTACTTTTTCGCAGCCTGAGTATAATTAGGCTTCTCTCCAAGCTTCAGCAATTTTAACGACTCTAGGGCAGCCTCCATTGGGTGTATATTGGTGGTGTAAAGCGATTCTGAAAGTACGGGAGATTTGGTGTTGGCCGTGCACGAGGTGGGGCCGTGCACGAGGTGGTGACCCACGGTACTCCGCACTAGTACTAGTGCGTCTTGGCGCTAGATAGATATTGCGTACGATAGCTGAGCTTCTCCAAGACAGATCACTCCACAATCAATTATCTCAACCATCATCAAAATCAACCACCTTTCATCTGAACCATCAAGGATTATTAAGAAACACTGTGAAAACACAGTGAATCTGACACTGGTACACTCCACCTTGGCCCCACTAGCGTCGCCTTACTGGCCACGATTGAAGCTTCTCCCACATTGATCAGCGCCTTGCTGTTGCTTAGCTATCTTAGCTACGCCGTTTCTTGCCCTGCTGTCTCCATCTCGACGGACCACGGCACATGCATATTCGGATCAGAAAAAAATTCGATTAGCGCGTGCCCTTGTATGCCCACGAAAAGATTGGATGCCGGCCTACGCACAGGCAAACACGATGTACTTTGACGTCAAAGATGCAAGCTCTGAGCTCTGCTGCCGGTTGCCAACCGGATGGATCCGGCCTTCGCCAATTTTACGAACCAGGCTGCATGCGTCGCTAGCGGCCGGTGAAACGGTGAACGGGCCAGTTACGTTATGACGTCGGCTGCGAACATCTATTGTGATGCGGAAGGTCGAAGTCGCCGAGACCGAAGGCATGTGGGTTTAGGATGGTGGAGCGGTGATGTATGTATGCGCTTTAAAAGGGTGGGTGGTCCCGGACAGGGAGCAGAAAGGTTCAGTGTCAGGAAACCGCAGATTTCCGTATATACCGGTCCACAGGTAACACTTTTGCACGGTATCCTCGCCCATCATGGCGATTATGGATCTCTTCCGGGGCTCTTTCTCAACCCCCGGCGTCTTCGACAGCAGACCCCGAGAAAAGACCACAGAAACGGCAGATCGGGATGAAAGAGCACTTTCGACCACGGATTATACTCATGGCGGTACTGATCTCCATGGGTGGTTTCATATTCGGTTACGATACCGGACAGATTTCAGGCTTCCTGGAGATGTCCATTTCCTGGACAGGTTCGCGGACTCTACCAACCCGGAGACTGGAAGGCCTGCTTTTACGAACGGCAGGAGCGGAACAATTGTCGCCTTGGTAAGTTCGAGGAGTCAGAGCTCTACTTTTCAAAGGCAGTGAATAGTTAACACCTCGCAGTTGTCCATTGGAACCTTGATGGGTGCCTTGATCGCCGCGCCTGTTGCCGACAAGTTCGGACGCAAATACTCCATCTGTTTCTGGAGCATCATCTTCTGCGTCGGTGTCATTGTCCAAATTGCAGCGGATACAAAATGGTATCAGGTAGCTATTGGTCGATGGGTTGCAGGCCTCGGAGTGGGAGCACTCTCTGTCCTGACGCCCATCTATCAATCAGAGACTGCCCCTCGATACGTCCGCGGCGCTCTCGTCTCTTGCTGCCAACTCTTCATTACGCTAGGAATTTTCACCGCATACTGCATAAACTTTGGCACCGAATCCAACCAGAGTGCTCGCGCTTGGAGGCTCCCCATGGCTCTTAGGTTCATTTGGCCGGTTATCATGGGCTTCGGAATGCTCACTCTACGCGAATCACCTCGCTGGGCGTATCGCAAGGGGAAAATTGAGGAAGCCCGCAAGACGATCGCGCTCAGTTACGGCGTTCCAGAAAATCATCCCGAGGTCGAGCGTGAAATCAAGAACAAGCTTGACGCCGAGCGCGCAGGTGGAGGAAAGCACCCGTGATACGAAATCTTCACCGGACCACGCATGGCATACCGTACCTTGCTAGGCATTGCACTCCAAGCTCTGCAACAGCTTACCGGCGCCAACTTTTATTTCTACTACGGCACCACCATTTTCCGGCCAGTCGGTCTGCCCAACTCGTTCGTCACCTCCATCATCCTCGGCGGTGTGAACTTTGGCACCGCATTCCCTGGCCTCTACATTGTCGAAAGATATGGTCGACGTCCCTCGCTCATCGTCGGAGGACTGTGGATGTTCATGTGCTTCATGGTATTCGCGTCGCTCGGCCACTTTGCTCTTGATCCCGTCAATCTACAAGATACCGCGAGCGTGGGCTACACAATGATCGTCTTCACCTGCCTCTTCATCGCTGGATTCGCTATGACGTGGAGGCCCATTGTATGGGCCGTAGTCGGAGAGATTTACCCCTCGCGCTACCGCGCAAAGTGCATGGCTCTTGCTACGGCATCCAACTGGGTGTGGAATTTCCTCATCTCCTTCTTCACGCCGTACATCACTGGCGCGATTGATTACCGATATGGATACGTTTTTGTCACATGCTGCTTCACGGGTGCGGCGTTCGTGTACTTTTTCGTGTGCGAGAGCCACGGCAGGTCGCTGGAAGAGATTGACACTATGTACATTTTGGGGGTGAACCCTATCAAGAGCAAGCACTGGACGCCGCCTGAGGGTGACGAATTGCCCAACTTGGATAGCACATATTTGACGCCTGGGGCGAGGAGCATCAATAAAAAGCAGGAGGCGAGGGTTCCAGAAGCACAGAGAAATGAGAGTGCTACTGAGCCGGTGACGCCAGGATATGTCCCCGAGGCGTCAGGTGGCATTCGGTAATTTGGATGGTAAAGGAACTGCATCGCTGGCTTGGACACGTTTTTTTGTGTAATTATCATTAGTGTTCTATCTGCATAGCCGGGTTCTTATGGGATTCAAATTTTTCGAGGCGTTTCTATTATAATCTACCTATGCACTACGGTGCCTATCGCCAGATTAAATAGATTTAAGAGCACAGCTATTGCAAAAAATCGAGCGATACATGGTTATAAACATCTCTAAGAATGTCTACAACAAACTTTATTATATACTTTTCTATAATTGTTATTTTGTGTATATTTTGTTACTACCACTGTGTGCTAGGTACTAGGTTTTAGTGCCTCCTGTTTTACTCCTCTCTGTGTATAGTGCGGACTCGACCTTGGTTAGAATCTCCACACGACGAAGATCTTCAATACTTTTCTATAATCTAGACATACTACTCTACACAAATTGTGTACCTACACCACTAACTACAAGGCTATAAAAATACCCACTACATGCATCCTACCTTAGCTGTCATGTCATCGGCCCTTTACCAATCATGCGCGTCATGCTTCGGCTCCCCACTGTAGCTGATCCCAATCGCGCCCTTTTTTACGTACTTTGGCTGTTGTACCTTGGTTGTGCTTGCTGTTAAGTCTTATAATCTGTAAAAGGTTAGGTTAACTATAAACGGATATGAATGAATGAAAATGCATCCTACCTCCATTCGTTTATCCTAGCAGGGAAGTGAAAAAAAGCTACAGAACCAAAAAAAATAAAAAACACCTCACGTGGGGCTCGAACCCACAGCCTTTGGATATCACCATAACCCGCAGCATGCACCACAGATCACTCGTATAGAAGTCCAACGCGCTACCTATGATAGATGTTAGTTCACGATATTTTCGTGAGCGTTGGGGAATGAGGGATACGCACCATTGCGCCAGTGAGGCTGGCTTAGACTCGATGCTGAATCCGAAGAATTTAACAGAATTCTGAAATTGACAAATAAAAAATGTAGATAAATAATTTCAAAAGATAGTTTGGAATGCGGTAAAGCGGGCTTAGGGGGATTCCAGTGTGTGCGATGCAGGCTTTGAGGTGGTGCAGGGTAGTTGGACACGTCAGAGGTGCTTGGTGGGCTTGTGGGACGGCGACGTGGGGGTTTTGTGGCTGTGGCGCGGGGAGCTGAGATCACGTGTGCATGGGCGAGCCTTGGAGCCCTCGCCCATGCATATATCGCAGATGCTCGACATTTGTATTGGAGTTTCTAGCTCACGTACAATTGCTTTTTTCTCAAGCTTGGAACATTCTCACTGTGGGGTTGAGTTGCTATACTCGTTCGGCATAGGGTGCCTGGAGTGCACGCGATGTGTTCAACAATTTAGAGCGAGATGGAACTGAACAGCAGCATTAGATGTGTGCAGGTACATACGTGTGAACTCTTCCACCCGTGGACCTGTTAATTGAGACCCTGCCTGGTTCCCTCTCTGTTTTTGACTTTGGATTTTTAACCTGCTGGCAGGGCGTAGTTGCTAAGAGCTCTGTTTTTTAACTAGACGAGCTAATAGTAGTAGAGAATCTAAAGGCTTTGTTTTACTTATAATCCCTATATAAGTTTAGTAGTAGCTTTCCTAAGTTAGGCGTAGTAGTGCATAAACAAAGGCAAAAACAGAGCTTAGCTAAGGGAGCTAAGGCTATTTACCGAGGGCAAAATCATATGATAGGGAGCAGGGCAGTCGGAAACGGAGCTCGAAACGGAGCAACCAGGCAGGGCCTGAAAATGTGCATTGTGGGGTCCGTCCGTGTGGGAAGGAGCGAACATGAGGGGCACAATAAGATCAAGTTCCCAAGCATTGAAGCGAGAGCATCGAGCAGTACTTATTAGTTGTAACCCCCCACTTTCAACGCCCAACTCATTGTTCTTCTTCCTGACTGGAGACAGTAGCGTCAAACGATAGTGGCTGGCTATGATGGATACTCCAGGCGCTCCACTTCTCACAACATCCTTCAAGATACAAGAGCAAGACTTGAAGGGCAAAGTCGCTTTAGTAACGTACGTATGTTGGGACTGCATACTGTGCATGTAATGCCCATGCATCACGGAACCTGCGGTCCTCGATACTCCAACCCAGTCAATCGCAACATGGACCTAATATCGCAACAGCGGAGCAACAAAGGGCATCGGTCGCGCCATCTGCATCGAGCTCGCGACCCGCGGCGCTTCAATCTTAGGCACTTACTCTACTCCCGAATCCGCAGCTCTCTTCGACACCCTCGCGCAATCCATCACCTCCCTCTACTCCTCTTCTAACACCACAGGCCCCAAACTTATTGGCGTCGCTGCTAATATCGGCCTTCCCAGCTCCTCCGGCGCTATCACTCCTATTATACACGCCCTCTCCACATCCTTCGACGGAAAGGCCGACATCGTAATCTTCAATGCCGCAGTCATGACGCTCGCGAAGATGGGCGAGGGGAGTGTAACGGACGAGGTAGTGGATTGGGCGATGGCTGGGAACATTAGGTTTCCGGTGATGCTGGTGGAGAGCTTCCTGAGGGAAGGAGTCTTTAGGAGGGAGGGGAGGGTGGTTGCGATTAGTAGCGAAGGTGTTAGAGCGAGGAGACCAGACGGTGGGTAAGACTTTTGACATGTGGAGATGGTACTTGGATACAGGACTGATGTGAGAGTAGGGCTATCTATGCAGCAACGAAAGCTGCACTGGAGTGCTTGATGAGGTATTTCACTCTTCGTCGGCTTGGAAATTCCAAAGAGAGACATGGTACTAATGTCTGTAGGAAGTGGGCTGATGAGCTGGGTACCCGACCCGGCATGGAAGGCACGACTTTCAATTCAGTAAGCGTCGGCTTCACCAAAACGGAAGCCTACAGAAAAATACCGCCCGAGATTCGAGACAAGCTCACAACGTCCGATGCTGCAGAGGTGGCCGTTGGGAACCGCATTGGAGAAGTGGAAGACGTTGCGCGTGTGGTAGGCCTGCTTGTCAGCGGGAAAGCGAGAGTAAGTGCTGGTGAGCCGCAACGTGTAGACTTGAGTGCTGACTCTTCATAGTGGATTAGTGGAAGCGTGGTCGATGCTTCAGGAGGAAAGGCGAAGATCTTGTAATTGCAAGACTATGGATGTGCTTCCACTGGGTTGTAGTCGACAGATGCAGCAGTCATTCTCTGGTCTTCAACTGCTGGTCATGCATAACGCTCTTTGATTCCGGTTCGATGAAGCGAACACGGACTGAACTGATTCCGTGTTTCGTAGATTCAAAGAGCCATGTCATGGCACCAAGGGCATGCGAGACATGGACTTGTTCTGTTGTTCAGTGTCTGGACCCGGTGAGTAGTCTATTAGAGTTCACCGTAATCTCCACGGTCTTGCTTTACTACCGCCACAACTTAAGTGTTCGGTATATCTCTGTTGAGGCCCGGGCGTTATTGATTGGACCCAGTGGAGAATGAAGAGTACTGGAAGCTACGCTGGAAGCAAAAGTCGGTGAGGGTTTGGAAATCGATGCGTCGTACATGGGCCGCGTTGTCGTATCAGTTGATCCTAATGGTGCTCTCTCGTTGTTCAGCTGCAAGATGGTGGTGGCGCGACGGGAAAATGCGGAATCGTATATTGCTGAGTTGACGTGCTTGTTGTTTGCGAAACGCTTGTTACTCCTGGTGGTCTGGGACCAAGTGATGACGGAGAATCTCGATGCGGCTCTTCATCCTTGGGACCTGCGGCAAGGCAGATTCTGATAACGATCAGGTAAGTTACTCGTGGATACAACAGCACATCGAGCGGTTTCCAAGGCGCTGATACACACAGAGACTAGCGGCATCTCTATCGTGTTCAGGCTCCGTCCTGCCGAGATGAAAGCCATAGTCGAAGTGGAACCATATCGTCAAGAGGTTGATGATGAGTATGCACAAAGACAAGCTCTCCCGGTTAAATGGCGATTAGGTAGATGGACGCATTGCGACACGGTGCCAAGTTGGTCGTTCAAGGCGCAGCAGTGGCAGACGGGACCTGTGTCGCCTAAGGCTGTTAGCTATACCTACTAACTTACAACTATGTTAATTATAAGTTACTATTAGCAAAAAAAAAATTTATAAATTTAGCTTTTTTTAAGTTTATTTTATTTAGGTTATTATAATTATTTACTATTTTTTATATATAACTAAGAAATATAACTATAAGTACTTTATTTTTTTTACACTCTTTTTAATTACTAAGCAAGAGGCTCTACTTTTTTTTTTTATTTAAGATAAAAGCCTTTATTATTCTACCTCTAAATAGTTAATCTAATCTACTTAGAAATAAAATAATAAAGACTTTTATCTTAAATAATATAATAGAAAAAGTAAAGTCTTTTACTTAGTAATTAAAAAGAGTATAAAAAGATAATTATAAAAAACGCGTATTTAGACTACTAAGTAAGCTTAGTAGTTTTAGCGCGTGTAGTATACTATTATTATTAGCTTTTATACGATTTTTTTTACGACTAAGGGGTTTCTAATAAAAATATTGCAATAATAGCAGATATCCCTCCTGCTATTATATACACAGAAAAGCGCTTTAAGATATTAATAAAAAGGTGTTAGCGCGTTATAAGCGAGCTTAGCTTTTATATATATTTAAATTAAAATTATTAATTAAGCTAAAAATAGAAATTACTAAAGTATTTAATAATTTTACTAAAATAATTAGTAATTTAATATTATAGGCAGTAATTTTCTTTTTACACTCTTTTTATTTACTATATAAATAGCTCTACTTTTTATATTATACTATTTAAAATAAAAGCCTTTATTATTCTACTTTAAAGTAGTTAATTTAGTGCTATATAGTTAGTAATATTAGTTACTACAAAATAATTAGCTATACTAAAATTATCTAGTAGGAGCTACTTAAGAGCTATTATAATTAGTACTTAATTAACTATTTTACTAAGGGCTCTTAACTCTGTTGCCTTAGAAGGGCTGAAGCAGCCACGCACCACAGGCACGTCTAGAGGCTGGACAGAAGCTTGACCTGCCCATCCCTGAGGCCATCCTGGCTGGGCGGTGGCCACTGCGGGAGCCGTTCAGTTCGGCGTCGATGCGAGGACAGCCTCGGCCGTGGGCGGTTCGCAGCCCTCGTCAGCAGCCGGCTCGTGTCTCAACTAGGTGGTAAGAACAGAGTGAAGGCGCGATAGCTGCCAGTAGAGGCCATGAATGTCCACCAATCCACGCGCGCTGGCGAGATGCCGGCGAGGAACCCTGGAGAGGTGTCCGAAAAGTGGGCTAGAGCGCGAGGCCGCGTTGGCGCGAGGCTGGCGCGCCATTGGTGGAGAGACATTGCTGCGGACGGGATAAATGCACAAGAGGCACAACTGCCCGAGGTAGGTGCGTGCCTTGGCGCTCGTCCGGACGGCATATTCAGAGTCCAGCCATACGACCCCTTTGCTTGCACTTGAACCGGAGAATCGTGCGGGATTGTGCGGCACTTTGTGAGCGTTTCCGAATCACACAACCCGGCCCTGCCTCGTTATCATAGTCTTCTTACATCTCTCCATCGGGATCCCCATTACGTTTTATACCCTCTGCGCCAGACGACGCTGCCCGTTCACGCGGCCTGACGACCCCCCCGTTCCCCCCAGTTTCACACTGGATTCCCACACCACCACCGTCCAGACGCGCATCCGGAGATGGTAGGGACTCTGCTCGACTGCTGCCAGCTGAAGACCTCCCGCCGCATCCTCGCCGAAATCCAGCTCCGCATCAACGGCTTCAACGTGTACGGCTAAGACGTGCGCCTGCGCAGCTACACTTCACCAGTCCACCGCCGCACATGGCGACCATGACGCAGGCCGAGAGCGTCACCACGTCGCGGCTCAGGGAGGTCGGCTCCATCGAGGTCCAGGCGTCCCCGGCGACGAGCGGCCGGCCCTGCTGCTCCTCCATGGCGAGGGCGAGGAGGACATTGTTGGCGTCTTTGCAGACGTGCTCGGACAGCCGTGGGAGACGGCGACTTCGGTCGATCAAGTCAAGGCAGGCCCCAAGTCGACCATCTACGGCCTGCGCAACACCATGCTTGCATCACAGGCGACCAGTTGGGATCGCTCCCGCATATTGATCAACACGCACTGCGTCGACGGGCCGCATCCGCGCGACGACACCATCACCGAAAACTGCGATTACGAGTATCTGTACACGGTGTCGACTTTCTTCCGCAGAGACGTCGCCCGCTTCCTGTCTCTGATCCTAGGACAAATCAGCCCCCATCGGGACCTCACAAAGAAAGCGCGCACCACGCTCATATCCACGACCTTTCCTGATATCCGCGCCGCGCTTCCGAACCTCGACATTCTGTCCGTGGGCGCAGACGCATTGGAAATCAGAGTGGACCTCTTGGAAGAACCTCTGCCGGATGGAAGTGTCAGCAAGATACCCAGCTTGAAGTATGTCGGAGAACAAGTAATGATGCTGCGACAGCGGACGGAGCTACCCATCATCTACACGACGAGGTGTACAAATGAAAATGGCCGATTCCCCATGGATGACCCGGGCCTTTTCTACAAATACCTTACGCGCGCTATCCAGTGGGGTTGCGAGTACATCGACGTCGAACTGTGGCTCCCCGAAGAGATCCGGCGTAAATTAGCCGAGCAAAAAGGCTGCAGCAAGATCATTTCTGCATTCCACGACTTCTCGGGCAAGTTTAAGTGGACGGCGCCAGAGACGATGGCTCTCTTTGAACGCGGAGCGGTGTATGGGGACGTGGTCAAGATGTACGTGCTGGTCAACTCGATGCAGGAGAACATGGAGCTGGAGTATTTTCGGACCACTATCCAGACCAAGTACTCCCACCCACCATTCTCCGGTCTGAACATGGGACCGGTCGGTCAATTGACCAGGACCATGAATAAAATTTTCACCCCGATCACGCACCCACTGTTGCCCATGATCGCGGCGCCAGGCCAATTAAGCGCCGCCCAGATAAACTCGGCTCTTCACAGCATGGGCCAAATGCCTAAGCTAGACATTTACGGCATCGGAAGCTTCAGGTCCACATCGCAGGCCATGTTCTTTGAAAAGTGTTTCAATGAGCTTAGCTTGCCGCACCAGTTCATGTTCGCAGAGCGCGCACCTAAAGCGTCGATTGAGTACATTCTGCGTCGACCCCACTTTGGAGGGGCGTACATCAGTCCTCCTTTAGTGGCAGCATCTGCACCTTACCTGCCGACCTTGTCCACAGCTGCGCGTGCAATCGGACAAGTTGATGCGGTATTGGTTCGACAGGAGGATGGGCAGTCGGTCTTCGTCGGCGACAACGCGACGTGGAAGGGGATCCGAGCCACTTTGACGCGTGACTTTGTACCGTCGGCGTACAGCGGGCGAGCAGCGTTGTTGCTGGCAAACTCTGAGTCGGACGCATCAGCTTCGATCTACGCATTGAAGAGTCTAGGCATTGGTCCGGTGTATACCATCGGGTTCAAGGCAAAAGGTTCGCTCGCAGCTGATGTGGAGCCGGTTCGGTCCATCGAGGACATGAAGCGGTTGGAGCAGCCGTTTGTCATCATATCGGCGCTGCCTGCTGAGAAGTCGCTGCTGGTGGTGCCGCTGCTGAAGCACTATCGGGTGAATGGGAGGAACGGCAGCACCAACGGGCATGGGGGCATCCGGTCGCCAGGTAAAGTATTCGTCGATCTAGCCAGGGGGCCTCGAAAAGTCGACCCGCTGGCCATGGCGACATCAGCGGGATGGACAGCGTACGGGAGCGCGGATGTGTCCGCGTGGACGACGGTGGAAATGATACGGATGCTGGTGGGACAGAATGTGTGTTACGACTTTGTACAGCTAGCGTCTGGCAGGGGCCTGTTTTGAACTCTGCAACTACCCTCTCTACCCACTCTACCCACACCCGCTTCATCTTCAAGGTGCGTTACATGGCGTGTACTGCATAGCGTGCGGCGTGCCGAAATGAGCAGACGCCACGGGCGGGCTCCATGGGCTGTTGTGAAGATTCGAGTACCGGCGCGTCGACGGGACCTCATGCGAACCAAGTAGCGGTCAATTTCAGCGATCAGGTGTGTACACACTACATACGAGGTCGCGATGGGCGACTGCCAGCGACTCCCAGGCAAGACACAGTCACAACGCCGGGGCGATGGCCTAACGGTACTAGAGAGGCGGCCGGGGGCGTCAACGGCCTCGCACCAGGCCAGAGCTGGCAGCGCAGCGTGGTGGTGTGGCCCCCCAGCCCCCAGCCCCCTGCCCCCTAGCAAAGAACCGGTATTCGGCCGCGGCGCTGCTTACCCCGGATTCGAAGGCGTCTAGAAGGCACGCGGTTAGGCAGGCAATCTAAAAGTCGCCGATGTGCAAATTGTACTATTGTATTGCTGGCTGCGTGTGGCAGGCGTCCAGGGCTGGCGTCCGGGGCTGGCGACCAGGCTTGCGGCGCCACGCTGCAACCGAGGCCTGCCTCCTAGCAACTCCTACAGTACTGCTACCCACTACTAACCACTCCGACCTAGGCGGGACCGGGATGCAAGCACCCATGTGTCTGCCACACCGTTGTCACAAACGCTCTCCGCACCCTAGCACGCAAGCACTCAACTGCCGCATCCAGGTAGCCCGCCATCGTCATGTGCCCGCGCCAGCTTTTCCCACGCTGCTGCTGCTGCCGCTCCGCTCCTGTCCAGGACTCGTCCAGGACTCCTGGTCGTGGCCGCACTACTGATTCGTAGCAGCGCCCGCGCTCCCGCAGTGCGTGAGCCCTGGTCCCCCGTCGCTCATGAGCGGCACCCTGCCTGTTCCCCACTGCCCTGTGCGCAGCGTGCGGACACCCGAGGCCTTAATTTGTACCTCGATCTGACCTCTGCATTTCCCGTCGTTTCGAGATCGCCTACTGCCTCGAGCCAGCGATGCCTCTTGTCCCTCTGTGCAGCTCCTCATGTCCACCCAGGTCCTACACTCTCCCGTCTCCGCCATGTCGAGACCTCAGATCGGCATCGACCGCCTGCCCACCCACCGCGTCTCCAACGAGCCGCGCGAGGCCATGAACTGCAAGAGCTGCCGCAAGCGCAAGGTAGCCCGCCGCCTGCCCGCTGCCCATGATGAAGCCCACGGCTGACGCTGCTCCAGATCAAGTGCAACCGGACCCGGCCGACGTGCGAGGCCTGTCAGGTCTTTAACTGTCCTTGTATCTACGGTAGGCCGTCCGTCTCTCCCCGCGTCTAAGCACTGGTCTGACGAGCCCCCTCAGATGCTGTCCCCAAGAAGCGCGGCCCGAAGACCGACGTGCTCGAGGCTCTCCTCAAGCGCGTCGATGGCCTGGAGAAGCGTTTGCATTCCGAGGGAAAGAGCGACAGTGCCATAGAGGACGACATGGCCGAGGAAGGTCCGCCCGAGGGCGAGAGCGCAGCGGCCGCACCACTATCCCGTCCCATACTCGAAATCACCCCCAATGTCCCCAACGCGGGAAAGCAGCAATTGATGTCCCCCATCGAACCAAGGTGCCTATAACCAATGCCTATCTAGAGCGTTTGCAAAAGTAGCTAATTGTGTCTGCTAGCTTGCAAACACCAAGCCTGGTCCCGGACCTACTCCTCGACACCTACTTCGCCAGGCTTCATGGGAAGCCCTATCACATTCTGGACGAAACGACGACCAGGCAACGCTTACAGGCCAATCAGCTACCCTCGTACTTAGCCTACGCTATATATGCAGTCAGTGCTCGGTAGGTTTCCGTGTCGCATGGTCGTCGCATTGCAATTAATCATCCTTTCCCAGTTACACTCCCCATTTCGGCGGGTACAATACCGCTGTGAGAATGAGCGACGAATATGCACGCCGAGCGCGCATGGAGCTTGACATTGACGAGCCCTGTGTTGAAGCCCTGCAAGCCCTGATGATCCTTGCACAAGCGAACTTCCAGCTGGGTAAAGGGAAGAAGACGTACATGCTGCTGAGTACGTACCCTCGTCTCGGAGGATATTCACCGCTAATCGTCTTCTAGCTTCTGCCATCAGCATGGCGTTTGCGCTTGATCTTCATCGCGAACTGCCGCTCGCGCTCAAAGTCTCCCAAGGTGAACGCGAGGGCCGACGACGTCTATTTTGGTCTTGCTACCTCATGGACCGCTTCGCATCTGCAGGCTCCAAACGCCCTTCTCTAATTACGGATGAATCCATTGTTCTTCGCTTGCCGTCATGGCAGCTGCACCCAGGCGGCATGTTACTCGAAGGCGACTATTTTCCGAACGGCTCAAATCTACAATACATGGCGGGTGGACGAGCTGGGCAGGGAAGCATGGGTATGCTGATCGGCATAGCAAAAATCCTGGGTATAACAAACCGGTACCTCGCAGCCGGCGGGGTCAAGGGCGACTCGCATTTCCCTTGGCACTCGCTTCCAACCTCTCCAAAATCCGACAGGAACTCGACATCTGGGCATCTGAGACGCAAGATACGTTTACTTCGATCGAGGCACTATTTGGCCAGCCCGACAGCACAATACTGGTTCTCAGCAAGCTAGTCTACCACCTCGTACATTGTCTCATCTATCGCCCATTTTTACCCGTGGATCTAGCCGAGCTCTCGGGTTCTTCGCAACACCAATCATGGCAAATTGAAGCAACAAACCTGTGCTTTCTACATGCGAATGCAATCGCTGAACTGGTCGAAATAGGCAAAGCTTCTTCCATCATTGACTGGCCGGCCTTTGTCGGCTACTGTGTCTGCACTGCAGGTACTATCCATGTCCACGGAGCGCACTATCGCGGACAGGAAGGAGAAGTCTTTTCCGTCAGCCCGGAGTTTTTATCGCGGGAGATGCATCAATTATCTGACCTCCGGTTCATGTGGGCGAGTGTGCAGCACCAACGGGAGACTCTGCAGAACATCTATGGCTGTCATTCGGAACTTGTAAAATCGTTGGCAAGCAACCCAATGCGCTTCTCGCCTGTTTTCCAGCTAGAGGATTTCTTCGACCGGTATCCGGGACACGTCTTTGATGGTGCCCATGTCATCTTCACCGACATCCCGGTAGAAGTAATCCATGAAAGGTGGGCCATTTGCAATTCTCCCGTACGCTCTAGCTAACTCGCTATAGCTTGCCCGCGTACAATGTAGACCAGCGTAACAGCGTCCACATGAACCCGGGGGTTGCTAACCCGAACCTCTACCACCCATCTCCGTCCGTGCCGTCTAGTAGCATGTACTCAAATGGACGACCTAACAAGAAGCGACGGGCTAATACGATGAGCTCGCTCAGAAGTTCCGCACAGGCTGCTCATCCACCGCCACCCACGCCAACATCTGCGACGCACCCTGTCACGTCAGACCGGAAGGAATCCTCGGCCTCGGCTGGAGCTGCCACGAACCGAGCTCCGTCCCCCGCAAACTCAGGGCCACCGTTAACACCATCCCCCGCAAGCGGCTCTGCCAACGGAATTCCAAACAACAACACTTCTCTGAATGGACTCAGTCTGCCGTTTTCACCCAATTTCACGTTTTCGCCGCTCCCACAGATGGCGAGTTTAGCGCCAACGCCTACCCCTGGTCATACACAGGCTCATCCGCCACCGCCACAACCACAGGATCCGTCAAACCCTGTCGCATTTGACCCTATGCTGAACATGCCGACTCCCTATGACCAGCAACCTACGCCTGGAGCTGCGAGCACGTCAGGTGGGTCTGTACATACGGACCCCGACAAAGACCCGTTCTTGAGCTTGCTGGAGCAGCTGGCCGAGAATGAAGTCAGCCGCGGAGGACCGTCGGAGTTGGACTATTTCTTGAGCGGGCAAAGCGGATAAGAGGTCCTGTGCCAATTTCGCTTCAAGATAACCGCGTGGCCAGAACTACAGGGAACCGGTTGGCTCGCCACAGGTGCTTATTTGCACCGCACCATATCGCGTCATCTATGCGACGTTTTCTGCTTTTGGGTTGAAATTCATCGCAAATGTCTTCTCTTCGTTATGCATATTTAACTTCACACATTATTGTCTATAGTGAACAGGAAAAAGGTACTGAACGAAAGCGCGGCGCTGGGGAGGTTTGGACTTCACGGTACAAGGCATAGGACGAATTTGATTTTGGTTTGGTTGGACAAGCGGAGAAGGGGCGTGAATCTATCCTCGGATGTCGCAACCGTCACGTCTTGCTGTATTTAGTGCATGGATGGATTGTACCATATTCTACAAGGGCGCAGAAAACACGAGTAGCGAATACCACGGCGCTTGCATCGTGCTTGATTGATGAAATCAGTTGGTTCTGCGTCGGTACCGCGCACGCATCAAAAACACGCGCCCTCGTCTCATTTCCGCGTATCATCAGTTGAACATGGCCTCAAATTAACGGACCGCAATACGTTCCTTAGGGGCCGGATCTCCGCAGTCGACCAGGTATGCGACACGCATGCATGCATGCATACACAGTCACTGCATACAGTCACTGTCAGTCGACGAACTCTGCATAGTATAGTCGTGACGTGACGTGCACGACGAGATGTTCACATCCTATCCCTTAGCGACCAGGCACCGTACGTACCGTACCGTACCGGACCGTGCTGTACTCTAGACATTGGAGTGGCATGTGTGGCGTTTTTTCCTTGACAACGCGCTGAGCGCAGCCGCAGATAGGTAGCCTCATTTCAATTCCTGTGTTGGGTGGCCCACAAATTGGCGAGTGTGTGTGCATGTACATGTACCTGTGCCTGAAGGCTGATGGGCTTCCCTGCGTGGGCGCGGGGGTGCGTGTGGCGTGCAAATCAAACGCCAGACGGTCTTGTCTCCCGAGACAAGACGAGATTACGTTCTGTGCCCCTCGCTGCCAAGCTGTGGATATGTATGTACATGGCTTTTCTTTCATGATCATCATAGTTATTAGGTAGGTAGGTAGGCTGGCACCTGGTAGGAAAATAGACGAATAAACGGTTGCGTATGTACACTTTTGCCCATGGCCCATCATCAGACGACGACGACAAACAAACAAAACAAACAAACCAAGAACAAGAACAAGAACAAGAACAACAAAACTGACTCCCGACTCCCGAGTACCGTACCGTTACTGTCCTGTTGGACTCTGGGGTGCATGGTTCCATTTCCCGGCTTTCGGATCGCATATGCGGTGGGTTTGCTGCAGGCAGGGATAATTTACAGTAGGTATCAGACGCGGACGGCAAGAAAGCAGGGAACAGGGACAGGGGCAAGGATGCAGTCGGACAGCCGGCAGTTCCTGATGTAAGGGTTGTGCTCCGTGCTTGCAGGATGCATTTGCATGGGGCATGGGCCCATGGGGTTGCAGTGTGTGGGTTGCGAAAATGCGGGGTCTGTGGTGCGACCCACTGGCCGACCAACCGATGGTTGCGCGACGCTTTTGGTGAATATTGTCTGTGTGTACAGTGTTTAGGTCGATACCATTGCGGGTTGGGTGTTTGCATGGTTTGCGGAGTTCTAGTGTGAATCCATCGTGGATGAGCACATACCGTCGCTAAGCGAGATGGATGAGGCTTGACGATGGGGTCAGGTAGGCACCTACCCATGTACTGTGCAGCAAACGCGGCGAGGAGTGCCAGCCGAAACAAGAATCATCTGAGACTGGACTGGACCAGATTGTACGCATTGTCTGCAATACGACGTTCTATCGAAAAATCGACCAAATGGCAAACGCGATCGAGAACCCCTCCCCTAAAAGAAAATCATTATATTGTCAACCAACCCCTCAAAAGGCAAATCCAGCGAGATCAAACTTCAAAGTGGCCGGTCTCATTATTGGACCCGAACCTGAACCCTATGCATCTACCGAGCAAGTCCCAATACGAGCATTTTCTCTTTGCAGCGAGAGACTTTATTGCTTTTTTACGATTTTCTCGATTGTTCGATGCTTCGGAGTATTTTGAAGGGAGGACGGACGATTGCATTTGAGGATCGCTGGCTGGCGGGTTGGTTGAGTTTGCGCGGCGTGGTTTGGGTCGACATGGGGGCGTTGTCTTTGGAGAAAGGTTATCGGTACCTGGGGTACATCATAAGGCGGATGAGTCACTGGGATGAAGGATGTACGGTCGGATGGATGGAAGAAGCCTGGAAGGGAAAGGAGTGGGACCGAAATGGATTTATGCTTTTTGGGACTTGCTTTTGCGTCCTGGATACCACCACCACTTGACGCTCCCCAGCCACGGAATCTAGTCCCGGTACTTAGGTACATAGGTAGGTACCGATATGCTACCGTTTTTCTCACATGCGCGTCCTTTGCAACGTGTACATGTACCCGCTATTGTACACATGTATGTAAGGTACCTACTTCAATCTCTCCAGACTGGGCTCGGATTCACCCGGGTATAAGCAAGCGAACAACAGGCGTGGGAAGTTTTAAACAGCAACAAGAGCTGCAATCGGTAGTGCGCGTGTGCGGGCGTGAGGTGTGCGTGCGTGCAGAAACGTCCCGAACTTTGTTCGATAGCACCTTTTGTAGCAGCTGGGCAACGGCCGGCACCGATGAGCGGCTCCAATCGTGGCCAAAACACAACATACGTACCACCTACCTATACATTACATGTCTGCGGTAAACGATGATGAGGTTGCACAACGGTCGGGTTCCTGGCAGTCAGAAGGTCGTAGCACGTAGTACGCGTCTCGACTCGGCTCGTACCTACCCAACATCATCGTACCTTACGCCTGGGTACCACAGATAGGTATGCGCACGTACCGGTAGGTACAGTAGTAGTACACGGCCTCATCAAAGCGAAGCGGCAATTCCCGTACCCCTACTCCGCATTACACAGGCTTTACCTGAAGCACATGGCGCCTGATCCTGGCGCTTCCAGCACAGCATCGAGTTCGAGTTGGCGAGACCAGATGACCACAAACCAGGATCTTCCCTACTTTGCGAATAGCCCGGGATCGTCATCATGCGGCGCCGTTTTGTGCTGAGTCACTAGCCCGAGGCTGGCAGTGTGGGCGGGCGTGTTGTGGTTGGTGCAACAATTCGGGTGTGTCTTTTGTTACAACGTAGAGCTGAGGAAATAAGAGGGTTCCCCGGTGTTGGTGGCTTTTTGGGTGCCTTTCGCTTCACCTGGATCCTCCAGTAGGATGCAATCTGGGGAAGCGAAGCTATGTGTGTGTACCCGTAGGGGGCGCTATATGAGCCTCGATAGCACTTGCATTGATATGTGCGCGGTTTACGTGTTGTTCTACATAATGATAATGCAATCTGCATGCTATGTAGGTAGGTAGTTGTTTAGCGAAGCTGCGGGTCTTGCTAGTCTGTCAAAACAGATAGAGCAATGTCAAGTTGAGGGCAGTTCGGACGCGCCAGGCACGCACGCACAGAGTGCAGCACTTGGCACGTGGTTTGATCAGCAATGAGCGGATAATCCAGTCCAATCAGGTTCGCCATTTGTGCCGAGTTACATACTCCGTGCGCATCACTTTAATATAGGCCCTGCTCTAACTAAGGCAAAAAAGTTAAAAGCCCTTAGCGAAATAGTTAATTTTATACTAATTATAGTAGTATAGTAAACACTTAAAGTAGGTAAAATTAATATAAGTAAAAAAAACTAAAAACTTAATACTACTAACTATTTATAGTACCTATTTACTAAGCAGGGGGCTTTGCTTTTTTTGGCATATTATTTAAGATAAAAGCCTTTGTTGTTCTACTCCTAGGTAGATTTAATTAACGCTATATATATATAGTATCTCTTTTTAATTACGAAGTAAATAGCTCTGCTTTTTTATTATATTATTTAAAATAAATGCCTTTATTATTCTATTCTCTAGGTAGTTAATTTAGTAATATATAGTATATAGTAAAAAAAAAATTTTTTGCTAGTAACTAAAGTGTATAATAATTATTATATACTAGCTAAGTTAGCTATATAAAAAGCTATCAAATTAGCTACTGAAATTAAACTTTAGTTAAGTAAGGAGAGCTGAGCAATTAAGCACTATTGACCCTAGAAGGCAACCGACCGATGCCCGTCCCTGGTCAGGATGTTGGACACGCAAGAATATCTCCTGCCGTGGCATAAGTCCGCAGCCCGATGTAAATCACAGTACAGCGCGAGGCGACGGCTAGCTTACGACAAGTGGCCATAGCTTCACGGAGCATGCGGAACGCATGTCTGAAGCGGACGTCGACGATCGTCGAACAGCAGTTAGATGCACCGAAAGACGCGGCTTCATTCTGGAATAATCTATCTTCTACGGAGGGTGTGGTGTCTCCTAGCAGATCTGGGGGAGATCCGGGGTAGGGACTAGGTCATGGTAACCTGTGTGCCGTGTTAGCACGAGATCAATGGAGTGGAGACCGATGGGCTTGACTCGACGTACCAGTTCCTCTGCCGAAACGGGATGGATAGCCTACGGTAGTGTACATTAGCGCACGTTCACTAGAACTCCAGAATTGCTTCCCCGCATAACACAGGGTCGCAGCCACCAGATGTACATATGCAAGCACTCTAGAATCAGGTAAAAAGACCGAGC
This sequence comes from Laburnicola sp. JP_R_19, assembly GCA_031010545.1. NCBI lineage: Eukaryota > Fungi > Ascomycota > Dothideomycetes > Pleosporales > Didymosphaeriaceae > Laburnicola > Laburnicola sp. JP_R_19. The sequence goes on from VOIT01000029.1 coordinate 1,257,331, forward strand.
TACTCACCACGCAGTTGTCGAAATCCTTCTTCGTGGCGCCCATTTTGATCGCCACGCCAAAACCCTGCAGGATCTCCGAAGAGCCCTGGCCCAGGATATGCAGGCCCACCACCTTCTCCTCCTCGCCGACGCAGATTATTTTGTAGGCTGTTGGTGCCTTGTCCTGGTCCATCATCGCGTAGAACATTCCAGTGAATTCCGTCTTGTAGATCTTGACCTTATCCCCGTATTTCTCGCGGGCCGCAGGCTCGGTCAGACCGATGGACCCGATTTCCGGGTGGGCAAATACGACTGACGGTATGTTGCTATAGTCGAGGTGAGCGTCAGGCTTGCCGCCAAATAGACGGTCTGACAGTCGGCGGCCAGCCGCAATGGCGACAGGAGTCAGCTCGAAGCCGCGGTCGCATACATCGCCAATCGCGTAAATGTTCGCAATGTTGGTATTTTGGTACTCGTCCGTCATTATCTGACTCTTCTCGTTCAATTTCACCAACTCCTTCAAGTGCAAATCCTTCACCTCCGGGACGCGGCCCGTGGCGAACAAGACGCATTCGACCTCGATAGTACCCTCCTTCTTGCTCTCGATTTCCTGGTAGGTAACGCGCTTCATGCCATTACCAATGTTCGACTTTCGTAATTAGAGAACCCTTGTACAGCTTGACGCCCTGGCGCTCATACTCCTTAGTGACCGCGTCCTGGATCATGGGGTCGAATGTGCGGAGAAGCGTCTGGCCTCGAATAAAGAAGTGCGTCTGGGTACCTAGGGCATGCATCATGCCTGACATCTCGACGCCAATGTACCCCGCACCACTTGTCGCAATGCTCTTTGGCTGGGTCTCGAGGTCGAAGAAGCCATCGCTGTCGATGCAAAGCTCGGCGCCGGGAATTTCGGGTACCTTGGGACGTCCGCCTGTGGCGATGAGAATGTTCTTCGCCTTTATCCTCTGAGTACCCCCTTCTGCCAACGCAACCTCAACCTCGTTCTTGCTGACGAACTTGGCTCGGCCCTTGAAGTGCTCGATGTCGTCTTTGTTCAAGTTGTTCTCGTAGATGCCGTTCAGCCTCTTGACGTAGGCATCGCGCTTTTTCTTAAACATGGGCCAGTCGAACGTGGGCTGGTCGTAGCCTCCAAAGCCGTACGCCTTCGCATCCTTGAATGTCCGAGATGGCGGCCGCGTTCCAAGTCACTTTTTTGGGCACGCAACCGACGTTCACGCAGGTGCCGCCATATCGTTTGGACTCGATGGCGATGACTTTGGCGCCGTGCTTTGCGGCCCTGCGGGCTGATGCAATGCCTCCGCTGCCAATGCCAATGACAAGATAATCGCACTCTTTCGGAACAGGAGCCATGGCGGGGGTGGAAGTAGAAAAGTGGGAGGAAACTGCTGACAAACGCGAGGCGGCCAGTGTAAGTCTTGGGGAAGCTGCGAGAGCGGGACGTCCCGGAGCAAGAAGGCGCGAAGCAGCAGAGGAAGGAGCAGTGAAGGCGAGACCGGGTGTGAGTCGGTGCAGCTGTCTTATGGCCAGTGTTCTACGCATGAAGACAGCAATGCGGACAGAGACGTACTTATACGATGACGCCACCTGTCAAAGCTAGAAGTAATCGTTAGGTTAGTAATCCTGTGCAGCCCCAGCAACGAGCGGTTGACAAAGCTGAGCACTTGAGTGCGGGCTGGCACACGGAATTTGTCAAAAGAGCGGACGGGCGCACTGTATAACTATTCCACAAGCAAAGCACGGGCTCGAGCGTAACCCAGGAACGGCTGGTCTGCGTAGGATCGCGAATGGACGTCTTCTGGACTCGGAGGACTTTGTCACGACCAAGCGCAAATTCGTCACGGTGCGTCGGGAAGCTGCAGGAAGCTAGGCCTGTTTGAGGGCTAAGCTTGTGATTACCTCATCGGACCCAGCAGCAACACCACCAACCAACCGTCGATTGATGATGCTCAGTCGCGATGGATTCCACGTCTTTGACATAGCCTCGCATTAAACGACAGTTGCAACCCACAACGACGTGCAGCAGCATGTCCAACAGCTGCAGTCGCTAGCAAATCCCGTCATAGCCCTACGGCCCTCTCACGCCACCTCGCCTCCCAAAGTTCGTCGACCTGACGTGCACCATTCCCCGAACCCCCACAACTGGAACTCGCTCTCTGAGCTTATAGACCCATTCATACGATGGGTGGCAGGCTTTCTATGCCCCGGGGCCCAGATGGCATGAACGAAGTCTCCAAGCCAACTTCTGGCTCCGCGAGTCCGCGGCTGTCTCGGAACAAAGGCATCATCAATGGACGAGTACGGTTTCCAGTCTGCGCTCCCAATCTCTTCAGCAATGCTGACTCTATCCACAGACGGTGATGGCGCCTTTGGCAGCGTTGACCATGGCTGGGTTACTCTTCGTCTATGCAAGGACCTCGATACGAGCAGCGAAACTGAACGCGCAGAAACATCGCGAGGCAGATGGCGGACAGATCAGCTGGCACAAGGAAAGCATGCGGAGGCATGGGCAATTGGAGAGGGTGGATAATGACCAGACTACACTGAAGGAAGCTTTCATGGCGGATGTGTCTGGGAAGAAGAAAGAGAAGGTTAAGATGAAGGAGGCTAAGGCTAGGACCGAAAGATCTCCCGAAGAGGAGCGGTTGCGCAAGTTGATGGGGAAGGAGGATTGAAAATATGTGGCAGAATGCATAATTGTATAATTTACACGGCCGTACGAGCAATGTCTACGCATTGCATTATGGTTTTTTTTTTGCGACTAAGAGGTTTCTAATAAAAAGATGACAATAATAGCAGTTATCCCTCCTGCTGTTGTGGACACAGAAAAGCGTTTCAAGGTGTTGACAAAAAGGGGTTGCATTGCATTATATGCGCTTGCTTTTCGCGCTTCAAGGAAATCAGACGGGACGGGAGCTACAAGTCAGGTCTGACCCTATCATAACGCTATACTTGTGCGCTCGTGGACTTGTCGCTCCACGGTAGAAGCTTCTTGGTGAACGCTCCAAGCAAGCGAAGCGAAGCGTGCATTCAAGATGTGTCAGCTACCAGCACCTTGAAGTGTGATTCGCTGCATGGTGAGGGGAGTCCTGATGGTGATCTTTAAGCTTTCACATGGCAGGACTGACCCCGCATTTGGACTTGGTGATTTGCGTTGTAGAAGAAAGTGTTGGAGGCGCTCTGCGGTAACACAGCGAGATGAAAGAAGCTGCGGCTCCCTCTCCGCTCGGCTGCGAGTGCCATGGCGGGATCGGGCATTTTATAGATGAACGAGCGATCATTCCAGGAGGCACGCAGGAAGATAGCTGCGTATATACAGCCTGCAGCAGTGCGGGCCAATTGCAGCCCCTCCAAGGTAGCTTTAGACCGTTTCGGGCACGCACTAACCCCACCATCTTTCATCACCACTCTTGACATCTCCCCGTTGCAGCCATCTCACTTCACGCCATTGTCGCCCGACCGTACGCTCACACGCTGCCTGTGCTCCGCGAAGCCCCAAGGGACGCCTACGATCCTCCCGGCCGCTGCGTCTGGGGACGTCTTGATGGAGCTTGCCCGGCTACTGGCCGCATCGCGATTGCCGTAGGAAGGCGTCTCGTCTTCCACAGCTAGCGACAGCCAGTATGCCCGAGCGCAGGCAGGACACGCAAGATTCACAGCGCGTCCATACCCGCCCGCGCCATGTCCAGGACGTCTCGCGGGCCGTCCTGCGGAGCGAGCAGGCAAAGCGCTGGACGAAGCGGTACCGGACCGAGGTCGCTGCGAGCTCCAGTAGCATGCTCTCTACCTTTGTCGCCGTGCGTATAAGCTCACGGAGCAGCTGTACGCAGGCTGACGGCTTCTAGTACCCACTTGATTCCGTGAAGACCCGACTGCAAGCGTATGCCATGCCATCCCCTCCCCTCCACCCTCTGCACGCGTACGACGTCTGACGAGAACAGCTACAACTTCAATTCCTTCTCTGACTGCGTTCGCCACACCTACAAGACAGAAGGCTTGCACGGCTTCTATCGCGGTACGATCGTAGCCTGGCGTGGAGCAGGGAACAATAGCTGATGCTCATACCGCAGGCATGTGGTCGCCGCTTGCGAGCATAACCCTCGTCCGGACGGTCTCATTTTCAATATACCAAAAGTCCAAGTATGCTCTCGATGATTGGATCTACCGGGCTACTGGAAGCTCTCCCCTTGTCATTGCGAATACAAAGGATGCGTTGCCCACATTGTCGACCGTCACATGCTTTGGGCTTTCGGGCGCCGCAGCTGGGGCTGCCATAACTGCCATAGCTTGTAAGGCACAAGTTATGCCCATGTTAAACCATGCCGCTCATACAT